>JAZGTH010000001.1:11640000-12840000 GCA_036877525.1 Chromobotia macracanthus | reverse complement strand
AATTCTCCATTGTTCGAACAACTTGATCACTCAGCTTCTCCTCATAATCATTCCAAAGAAGATCCTCACTCTGTAATACAAACCCAGAGAGATGTTGAACACGGGAAAAGATTAACTATGAGATCCCATAAAAAGACCCCTTTTACCTCGATAATGCCAGTCAAATGTTCTACGCCGTGCCAGTCTGGTTCATATATATCTTTAAGTGTCTGGGATAGGCGCTTGGATGACTCATGCATCACTGGAGAGTGTAAAACAATACAGCATGGTGACTGTATATTCTTTCAATATGCAATTTGCCACATGTCCTAGAAGTCTATATTTACTTTCGAACAAGTCATTACAGGTAACAGAGGTATGACTGTATTAGGAATAAATGATGCAATCATCCAGAAGCAAAAATCCTTAAGCATAAAATCTTTTCTGCCGATTTTATGGTAGCCACAAGCACTGAAACACGTACTGCTGGATCAGATGCCGAGAAACCGATATCTAACACTTGTAATAATCTTATTTACGAACACATAATTAAATAGTCTATAAACAAATAATTATCCCTAGACAGTCAAATTGAGAGCATACATACTGACAAGCACAACATTATTTTTTACTTTTTAGATGCCTACTACTACAAAAAAACAACAGCAGCCTAATGACTTCTGTTTCCATCAAAACTGTGAACATGGCCTCAGCGTCTCACATGCTTTTCAAACTCAGCGTACTTTTCATATTTTCATAAACCTCTGCAGAGCTACATCTGGATAGTATGCCCACCTTTAAGAAGGAAAGTTGACTATTCTTGTAAACGTTTACACAATAAGCGTTTTCAGTTCCATTATTAACAAACATTCAGTTCCTCAAAGGCTGAATCACAGAAACTAGGACCATCTGTGTCACCTCAAACAATCCCACAACCAGAACAACTCGCTCTCACCTAGTACAAAAAAACATCTAAAGGTCCTCTTGATATCTCAGAACCTGAACCTTGCCCTAAAGTTCATATTTTTTCGTCTTCTTAATGTTTAATACAAGATTACAACATAATGAACAAACAGCTCTGTCGACGTGACAATACAACTGTTCTAATTCTTTAATTGATTTAAAATGTTCAGTCAGTAGGTTGACATGCATTTCATATAACATGGCAGCTCATATTTAGTGAGTACCTTTAACTGCATTGTAGTAAGCCTTCACATCCTTATAGAGTCGGATTCCATCTGCCTGGTAAGAGAAAGAAAACAATTACATAATATAAAATATTTATATAAATATATTGTTTGATTCCTATACATATTGTTAATTATCTGGTTCATTTAAACAAATATAAATCTCGCCCTGTCTGACAATATAGTGTTGAAAACAACAGAACATGGCAAAAGTAGACTGAGAGAATATATCAACACTTATGTGTTAACATAATACATATGTACATAATACATATAGGAACAGAAAAGGTTGAGAGAAAAGGAGTGAGAGGGGGAGAGGGAGTCGAGTATATGAGTCACATTTAAACATTTTCTTAGGGTGGAGTTTCCTGCGATAAAGTCCAATAATGATTCTATCAGTGCTCATACAATACAACTCACCCAAAACAATCCCTTTAAATAAGAACCGTGTCCAAGTATTACTCAGATCTCTCATGCAAAGTCATCTGTGACTTGTTTGTGACTCGCTGTAAATGTGCAACGTTAGTTTGTTCATACTCCTCTTTAATGACACTGTGACAAGTACCTGTTGTTTGGCCAGGTTGGCTGAGCACTCCTCAAACTGCTCATCTTTCGTCTCCATGGCTTTCCCTAACTTCTGCAGGACCTAGGACAACCACGGCCAGCAGATCGGTCAATGCACAGTCTCTGTAATATGACTTAACATTGGGTTTCACATTTACTGTATATTTGAAACCTTGCAGCAATTTCTCGTGATGAGGAAGGTCAGACATTCTTGTGGGAACTACAAGTATGTAGCAACCACTGAATTCTCCAAAATAAAGAAAACCCGGACACTGTTTGTAAGTTAAAAACCTGCACTGCCAGCACACTGCAAACTAATATCTAGCAGAGATGAGAGGATAGAGCATGAGGGAGGAAGTTATTGGGGGCAGGAAGTGGCTGTGTGTTTTCATAACTGCATAAACAGCTCCACTCAACTCAAGGCAGGCTGACAAAACTACAGCAAAACCTGGGTGAACTTGTAACATTTTCTTTAAGACTTAAAACATCAGTATGCACGCACGAAAACATAGCAGAGCCCGACTGGAGAGTCGAGATTAACTTAAATGCCCCACCTACCTTCTCCTGAGCGCGGCTCATTGACTTCTGAAAACGTTTGGCCAGGATGCCAGCTCCTGCGCCAATGTTACCCCCAATGTTGGCACCCATTTTTCCCTCTGCCATCTTCAGTTTTGATCAGCTGGCACAGGAGCTCGTCTCGTCTCTAAAGTCTTGATCAGCGCTTCCTTCTATCACCGACGGCTCGTGGGCGGAGTGAGCAGTCGAGGGTGTGAAGCGTGGCACACTTACATTAATTTCCACTCGAATAAAGTGTGACTGCGCTTAGTTTTATAGACACTTTTATAGACAGGATTTAACGTCACTGCCTGACTGATCGAGCAACATTTTTGTCTTGCCCAAACGTGTCTGGATTTCAGCTGATAGATCGACATGCACCGACATCACCACAAAGTGAAGTCGTGGCGCAGCGGCGCAGCTTTTCCGGCGGGTTTAACGCGCATCTGACCTATACGACACAAAGGCCGTCAGGACATGACGAGGGTTGCTGTTGTGTTTTTCCATTTCTTTTCTGGGGTTTTTTTTTTTGTTGTTGTTGACATTTTACACGTCTTGAAGAATTACACATATAGCAAGAAGGTAAACAAAATGAATAAAAGACCGAAAAGTTGCATGAAGTTAAGTAATTATTTAAGTTATGGCAAAATGCAACATTAAAATGCTTGCGAAGTGGAACATATTTTACAGTTTTCTTATGCCATTACCATTAAAACGAGCTGCACTTTTAGGTTGTAAGAACATTTCCCTTACGTTTCCATTAAGTAACCAAAACGTTAGAAATGTTATTCTGGAGTTTCCGGGAACGTTCAAAGCGTCGTTTTAGATGTTGTGGTATTAACGTTAGCGCTTGGTTGTATAAACGTTATTCTAACATTTTTTTAATTCGGTAACCTTTATGAAAACGTTCCACTGACTACTTATAGAAATAGGTTTTTGATATATATATATTTTTATATGCATGATGTATCGATATGATGTAACGTTGAAAATGTTCTACTAACGTTACTGCAACAGCGCTGTTATAACTACATTCACTGTTACTTTACATTGATTGTTATTAAAAAACGATCATCTAGTAATTCATTCACAATTCAGCGTATAGCACTGCTTCAACGTCACCGCAAGGTGGCAGTGTTGGTCCGATTTAATTGTTATTTGTGTCGCTTTTTTATTTGAATGTTACATAATTCACATTCTTTCTGCCATCATTGTCTAACTTAAAAAGGTTAAACTGAAACCTATACTATACTCAATACGGAAATTAGAAATAGCATTGGAATTGATGAAACAATGTTATTTTAAGTCCACCCATCCCAGAGTTAATGACCTAACCTTTATCCTACTGATTCCACTCTCTGACACGCTTATACTCCATTTAGAGTGACCTAAATCATTCATGATGATGCATGCATGCATTACACTGCAAGCTTCCAGAAATATTTTCAACAGCAATGCATGTCAGCACCTGAACTGAGCCTAAACTAAGCCTGAACTAATCTGTTCAACAATTCAAAATTACGGTGAGATATTTAGTTTTATTTATATTTATATTATTTTTATAACATGAGTTTTAGTTTGATGTTATTAAAAAAGACCCAAAAAGAACTTAAGTCATTATATACTGATATTTTGAAAGACTACAAATCTTGTGTTCTGACAAAATCTGTAAAATTTGGAAACAACGGTAACCATCCAACAGTCTAACCTGGTAATGTTATACTATTGGAGGGTGTAACACTGAAAGGTGTAACAGTATAACATTGCAATACATCTATTTGAAATGATATTCAGAAATTAAAGGGGAAATTATAGACTTATGTATTGTATTTATGTGTGTATTGGCAACCCCCAAACCTTCACTCCCTAATACACATGCATACGGTTATGTAATGACCTCCGTTTTAAAACTGTTTTCCCTCTATCCTCGGGGTTATTGAGTACAAAGACTCCCCCACACACATTTCCATCCTACTAACACAAACCGAGACCCTCCCCCAGTACATACCAATGCCATAGACTGAACATTACCCAACCCCCAGCGTCTCCTGCTTTTCAAGACTCTTTCTGTCCTTCACCTCATTCCATGTTTAAATATGCAGCAATTAGATCTGCTTACCTATAGGCAATATTGCAATTTTTTTATTGCCATGACATCAAGTTTAATTTTGAAATTTGGGTGGTTAAGCCCAGAAACAGCATTTATATTGCTGGTCTTTGGACACAGGTAGGTGTTTGTGTACTGCGGTACGAGAACAAAATGTGCCCTTACACATGACTGCCTGATACAATGGACAACAGCAGTCTATGGAGGATGATCAGTGTGTTGTAAGAGGGGATTTATCTTGTCTGAACTGATTAGTATAAAATGCCTTTTGTGGTTTCGGACAACAAAAATCAAACAAGTGCTTAGTAGCCAGACTGTGGTAATCAAACTAAAATTCTGACTCTGGATTAAATGATAACTTTAGGATTTCTTTTTGGGTTTAAGGCTGAAAGAAACAGGGCTTGAACAAGTACACATATCACACTATATCCATTTTTTTAACAACAAAACTATTTGATTTAATTAGTATGCTTTAAAGACAAAAGTATTTATTCATATGTGAAAATACCTTATCCATCTTGAGACATCCACATCATCTAATATCATAAGTTTGGGGCAAGACTGTCTACAATGTTAGATGGTCATTTTGGGAACATTTGTCTGTGCTTTTGCAATTCTATTTGGCGCTCTCTTTGTCTCTTTGTTCAAATGTAAATATCTTTGCAAAATGCAGTTTTCTGTAAACTGCCATCAAATATCCCTGTAAACGTTAGAAACACGTAGTCAGGTTACACATTTACATGGTTTATTGAACACCAATTTAGGGAAGCTTCCCACAGTTCTAGCGTGATTAACACAAATAAAACTCCATTCAAACATTGTCCAACTTTCACAAGCAAAAAGCACAAAAATGCCTCACAAAAGCAGTCGTATCAAGAGGAAAAAGCAGAAAAATTCAGGGGCTTGTTGAGCAGAGCAGCATTACACCGAGTCAGGGAAAAAGAAGTTGCATAGACACGTTGTACAGTCAAAACTGAACCACAAGAAATAAAGAAAAACATGGAAACTGGGTAAAAGCTGTTAAAACAGGAAGTGAGCTCAATATTAAAGACAGAAATACTCAGTGCAAGTGCAGTCTAATACTGTTTCTTCTGACTGCTCTCCAAAACATTTCAACTGAAGACGTAAGAAAAACAAAAATCCAAACATCAGAACATTCACCAACTTTAGTTTTCATGTCTCAGAACCATTGGGGCTCTTAAAATACTACACACTGTATTTGATCCTTATAAAAGATACAATCATGTAAAATGCCTTTCAGGAAAAGAAATAACAGATGTGATACAAAGAAATACAGACACAATGAACAAGAGTCATTATGAAAACAAACATTTCCTGACAGACGGATAACGCCATTAAACAGTAAAACATTTTGTCCCCAGTGAGAAACAATACAGTCCAGAATATTCTAACTCAAAATACCTAAAATATGAGGGTGAATCTATTAAAAAAATAATTTACCTCAAACCTCAAAGTTTCTTTTACAGCAGACAGTGATTAATAACCAAGAGAAAGGGGAATTAAAAAGAATAAAACACTAGTCAAATAGTTTGAAACTCCAGATTTATTATTCCAAAACAATATATATATATAATAAATAAAAACATCTGAAGAACATTAACTGCTTGTATCTCTTTCAAAAAAGCACTGCTAGTTAATTTAGTGAATTAGTTACTAAAACACAAGAGTGCTGAGGTAGAACTAGCACAAACAAACTGTCAGGCAAAATCACCCAGAAACAAACAAACACACACACCAGTTTCTTTATAAATGTTAGTTCAGGTCAGGATATGTATGGAAAGAAAAGAACAAACCATAGCACTACAGAGCTTCCATCCCGTCTGTGAGGACAAATACCAACTCTGTTATGAGCATCAAGTAAAAAGCTGAACATTGAATTTTTACAATAAATCAATGAAAAAAACAACACCAAAAAAACCCATTGTTTCTATTGGAAATGCATTAGCAAAAAAAAAAAAAAAAAAAAACATTTATAAAATAAAAATACTTCTGGATGCTTTTCTTGAAAACACACTTAATTTCAACCAACTCCAAAATAAAAGCCATTAAATTTCTTAAGTGTGTGTGTGTGTGTGTGTGTGTGTGTGGGGGGTATCTGTGTGAAAGGTATGTTTACACTGCTAGTTCACAAAGGCCAGTGGCTTTGTAAAGTCTGACCTTAAACAGTGCACTAGACTCAACTAATCAATCTTTCTGTGAAAGAAATAATCTCACACACGGTAAAACTGGTACCTACAACTTCAAACTGCACGCAATGTGTTCCACTATTTAAAAGCTTGAAGAACGTACTGCATATTAAAAAGATAAAGCTGTATGTAAATCAGGAAAACAACATGTCAAATCTCAGTAACACAATTAGACTTCAAGGCACCAGGTTCAATCTGCATTCATGAAAACAATCTATATTGGGCTTCTGCAATTTCAAAATCATGAGCATTTTAACAGCCAATTAAAATCAGGCTTAAAATGCTGAATTAATAACTCATCATTTCAATTGCACTGGAAATAAAGATGTTCAAGTTCTGTGGTTTTCTTTAACTCAAGTAAGATTGGACTGATTGGACCCAAGTGTATGACCGTGAGCATGACATCATCATGAGTTTGACTGTAGATGACATCACACAGTAAAATAATAATGACTATCTGTAGCATGTGATGAGCATGCAGGTATGCACATGTAGTCAAGTATTTTGTGTGTGTCCATTTACTATAAAGTGGATTTCTTTTTTGAAAATCTCACTGATAATGTATCCAAATGTTCAGCAGACTGCAGAAATGAATACAATGTTACAATAAAGTGTAACATCTGAATACAATGAATGTTTACTAAAAAAATTAAATGTAATTTTACTAAAACTGAATTTTATAAAATAACAAATTCTTCTCATCTGTGTTTTATGGCTAAATATGTTTCACAATACGTTCAACATAGAAATCTCCATGTAGAAAAGTAAAAAGTTCCAAGACTTGTTTAGTTTGATTGGAATCACTGTGTCACAACATTGTTTCTCACAACACTCTGAGTGATGTCATTGATGATTGAGTCAGGCTGATCACTTCTGAGCCAGCTGAAAATTTACATTAAGAGATCGACTATTTAAATCGCTACTGTAAACAAAAAAGCAATGGTCTGTTGAAAAATCGATTTATGTTGCTGTTAAAGTTGAGCACTTTGTACTCTTCACATTAAACAAACGATGGTAGGTTCACAGTTTTCCATGCGACGTGGTCTCTTCTGTTCTGCGTTGACAGGGATAGCCTAAAAACAGAAAGTAAATATTACATTCCTTATACTGACAAAATAATACGTCCCCAGACTTTACAGACTTTTACAGCTTCAAAAAACCAGAGTGAAAGACAGAAAATTCAAATGAAAAAGCAAAAAAAGGAGGAACATTCTGAGCTGCAGGGATAAAAGCGTGCAGAGTGGTGATGTCATAATGGCTGGTGGGGTGTTGCGTAATATTCAAGTTCTAAATGGGCCAGAATCCCATCAGAGTGCTGATCGAGTAACCAGATTTACACCATTCAGAAAGCATTTGCAATCAGAATACTGCATGCCTTATATTATACTTGAGTCAGCGATTTAAAACCTGCAGCTTGATCTTTAAGCCTCTTAAGTGCATACAGTATACCTCACCTTCCCCCAACCCCGTCTTTATCCTGTAGCTTAAACTATGCGCTGAGTCAGGAACAGCTACTAAACATCCCACTGCAGTCACTCTAGCTGACAAACATGCGCCGCTTTGGGCACAAACCCACCCTCTTGCACGTCCTGCACTTACACCGCTGTCTAAGAGCAAATTATCCAAGAGTCTCCATGCGGTATTCTTTTCCTGTCTGAGCACCAGGAAAAGGGGGGAGGATGGTGAACAAAAGACTGGAGCAGCAGACAGCTGTTATGTCTTCATAATGCTGAAGAACTGCACCCCATCTAAACTAATTAACCCTCCCCCGTTATATACATTCATGCTCCCAAATACTGGCCTGCATGTCTACACAAATACTCAGAATACCTGATATTTAACATTAAAATATAACCATCAAAATGCATCGTCTTGTGGACTGTCATAACGCCATGTAGAACCAACCCAACTGGAATCTTTAAACACAAACAAGTTTTCTAGTGTGAGTGTGCCTTGAGTATTTTCCTTATTGAAAGGGAGAGCTCTGAGGTGAAAGATTAAAGACTCAATTCTGGTCTCTGCAAGAAACTGTCAATTTTGTGTGGCATGTCAAAACATTCCACTTTTGGATGAAAAGCAACTCTCAGTCACCTGGTCTGTCTGATGAGAACTGTCCCCCAGGGCATAGTGCATGGAAAATATGAGAGAGAGAGAGAGAGAGAGAGAGAGAGAGTGAGCAAGAGAGAGAGCTGAGTGTTATTAGAGGTGGGGTGTTGGCGAATGGGTGCGGTTGTCCCAGCATGCACTTACAAAAAACAGAGGCTCTTTATAGCTTGCAAGCAGAAAATCCCAGCAAGAAGTCATGTAAATAATTGAGTCATATCTTAACCCCATAGACCTAACACCTCATTTAAATAGTCTATAATGCTTATGCTGTTTGTATGGATCAGAATATAGAACGTTTATAATGCTGAGGTTGACAGCCAAATCAGACATCTCTTCTACTAATAAGCGATACAGATAACAATTCCTCAAATACAACATGCCATATTGAATTCTCAATATGCTGAGCCACATACAACTCAACAGAACTTCCTTTGTTCCTGTAGGAATTTCTAAGACAATGACGATGTTGTATAACACTGACACACCTTCCGATCAACAAGTACAATCAACTCGTGTTGATGCTGGTGTTGTGGTTATGACATCAGAAGTGTGCATGGTTTCATTTACATTCAAAACATTGCATCAACACATCAGAAAAATTACTTTCTCATCAATACCACCCTCAAACATTCACCAATTTGGAGTCAGTATGGATTAAAGCGTCTACCAAATGTAAACAAATGTAAATTCACCACCACTTAGTTTAGCTAAGAAAGGTCCTCAAAGAAAGGTTGCACACAAACAATGCAACCAAATAAACAAATAAATCAAGAAAACGCAACAGCCTTGTCTGTAGGTAGACGTGTCAATGGCAAAAACATACCTGCGTGTTTGTGTGTTGATGAGAGATCAAAGTTCACGCTGCACAGGTGACCTGTCCCATCCTGCTGTGCAGCTCCAATGCATCTGGTCGGTCCTGAGGATTGACGGCCAGCATGTCCTGCAAAAGTTTCCGAAGCGCCTCTGACATATGCGAGCGCCTGCGTTGAGGAATGCTCAGCACCATTTTGGGGTTCTCCAGAAGCGCCTCCCCCACAGGCACGATATCGGAACCTTGTCGCACGTACGTTCCGAGCAGCTCTCGTTTAGATTCCGCATCAATGAAAGTGATTCTTTCGATCATGGCCCAGATGATAATTCCGAGAGCAAAAATGTCCGCTTTGGCTGTGTAGTGTCCTTCCCAGACCTCCGGTGCCATGTAGAAGTCTGAACCACATGCAGATGAGAGCCAGAATTTGTTGATGTTAACACTGTTTTTATTTTTGTCCTGCCCCTCCTCCGAGTCCCGTATCCCTGCACCCTGACCCGCGCACACTTTGCTCAGGCCGAAATCGGCCACTTTCAGCACAGGTGTGCCGGAACGCTCTGAGATGAGGATGTTATCTGGTTTGAGGTCTCTGTGAACTATGTTGTTTTGATGTAGGAAGGCCACGGCACTGCTCAGCTGCATCATGAAGCTGGAGTTAGTGTGGGGATCGGGTCGGCGAGAAAGGATGAACTGATTCAAATCCCCTCCCTCGCAGAACTCCATAACAAACCACAGGTAGCACGGCTCATCAGGACAGGACAACACACGCTCACCTAAAAGATACATTACAGATATAAACATGCAAATAGATATACATGAATTTTAACATTTCTGAAGTGCCGGAATTCTATGACGCACTCAACAAATGTTTTAAATGAAAATAAAACATTTTAACAGGAGATCTTTGATCTTTTAGTGGAGAGAAGCATGCCAGTTTGGCAGACCCTACTCAACATAAACCTCACACAAGATACTTTAATGCTATGGTTAATATCAGCAATAGCTGGCCACTGACTGTCACAGAATTCTGGTGAGGTTAAGGGAAGGGTTGCTTTGTCATCAGATTCAGTGGCTGGATTGCTGTGGAACCAGTTTGAAGCTGTTTAAGCTTCTTCTCATCTGACTGGACTAGCTCCCATATGGCAACAAACACTAGCTCCTGTATGGGCTGAAAGCTATTCAGATCCATTACATCTGTCTCCTGGTACAGAACATGAAGTCCTAATGTAACCAATATGTGACCTGGCACTGTGCTTTTATTTTTTATAAAAGCCCTTGTGCTTTTATTATTTAAAGCACAAGGGCTTTTATTTTTACGCTTCTGTTAAGCAAGCATTATCTAAAACTGCAAATGCTTCAGATTACTCATAAACGTAACACATGATCTGAATTTCATAGGTTAATGATGCTGTACATTTCCAATGGCAGAGCTGCTATCATGAGAACTCTAACACACAGTATGAAGATTTTCTTTTGTCTAGGTGTTCCAACACTCAAGATCAAGTCAATTGCTGGGAAACCACTGAAATCGGTCATAAAGCAGATCTTTTTACAGACACACAATGCAACATATTATGTAGGCTGATCTTAGAAGCATGAGGAAGTCATTTTATTTTAAAACACAACTCTGATTTTTTTCAGACATCATCGGTTTACACTAAAACCCTCGACCAAAGCTCAACTTGACAGTCTTGGCAGTCAGTAGAGTACAGCTGTGTTTCAGGTTCTATACTAATATTAGGACTCTAAATATTAGTTTGCCCATATACAACCTGAAGACACCATCTCTTCCTGCCTTAATTTCAATGTACACTAAAGATCAACTAGACAGACACTGTGCTTCAAAGCAACACTTTGCATATTATACAGTATGACAACGTACATAATGATTCAGAATCTGAAAGCAATGCAAAAATACAGGACATGCAAACACACAAAGATTTGTGTGTCAAATTAGCCTTCTATATCTGCACTGAAACATAACTCTACATTCATTGTGCAAATGGTGCGGAGATGTTTGGAGTCTCCACACCACCACCACCTCTCCCCACCCCCAACCTCAGAGTTTCATAACCAAGGAAGGAAGGTGGGGGAGGGCAAACCTGACCGACATTTACCACCTTCTTACATAAAATGTAAACATCTTAAAATCTCAAAGCAACACACCAAAGGCCCAAGCGTCATCCATGTGTCGTCAGCCGTTTTCATTCGGAATCAATACATCCCTGCTACCAAATGAACGAGCTGTCACTCAACAAACACAAAACATGGCCTCAAACAAAAGCCACCGTTTAAGTAGGTAACAATCTTCCACCCATGACCTCCTATAACAATGCATATGCTGTGCGCAAAGCATTGCAAAATAAATGCTTGGATAAACACCTCCATAATTACCTTTCAAAGAGGTCTCCACCAGCCTCAAATACTGCTTTGAGCGCTTATTGCCGTGGCTCATTTTCTGAGCCATGCCGTTTCTCTGGAGCACACACTCCTCCAGCTGTACCACATTCTCATGGCGTTTCTCCAGGCTGGTCAGAGCCCAGAACTCGGCCAGCGCCAGCTCCACATTCTCCGGCGCGTCGCAGCGCAGTTTCTTCACCGCCACTCTCGCCCCAGATTTACGGGCAATGGCTTCGTAGACGACACCATAGCTGCCCCGACCAACTTCACGGAGCAAGCTGTACCGCGGTGCCATGAGCCGCCGTTCGAGATGGTCGCGTTTTAGATGGTCATCCATTGCGTCGTGATCGTCAATGTTATCGACGCGGAGCAGGCGCAGGACATTGTCGCTTTCGGTCTGCGCGCCGGTTCTCTTGCAAGCGTTCCGCGTCCGCCGCCGCTCTCTGTCCTTTGCGTTCATCGCGTCTGCTCACGTTTCGTGGGTGCGATTGGAAATATCTTCCGCGTTCATATTTCTGCGTCACGGGTCACAGCTTAAAGAAGTCGGAGCTTTTTTTTTTCTTAACTATTATTTCTTAAAACTTCTTTATTTGTTTCCGCGCGTTATTCTTCCGCCGAGCGCCAAGCTGCTAGTCTGACCCGAACAAACCTTGAATGAACTGAGAACTTTACCGGAGCAGCCCATTCCGGGCAGGGGGGGGGACCCTGACCTATAAGGACGTGTAAAGTAAACGCCTATTGTGGTGAAGGTTACGCCTGTTATTTGTTAAATTTGTCAATTAATATGGCGAGGTAAACTCCCCGTAGTCTTGTGAAATTATTCTCGTAGTTTCTCTTAAAACCGTATGTTTCCTAGCCTGTGACCTAACGTCCACCAACAAATAAAAAAACGATAAATTAATAAAGAACATTATACAAATAAACAGGCAAGATAGCAATAAGCAATACGAGCAAGATAGTTAAATAAAAAGTTTTGAAAGGAATAGTTTTGTCAGTATGACGTACACACGTTTAAAAATACGTGCATAGATGTGTACATACGTGGTCTACATCTGGACCGTGTATGGGCTACATAAAAAAAATTGATTAACAATAATTTAACGCATTATATTAAAAGACGAACTTGATGACAAGATCAGAAAATCCCACAACAGAAAATATATTCGCATTAATATACATCCAGCCTGTGTAATGTCACCTATGTTGTGGCCGCAAATGGTTTCGTCTCTCCAGCGTGAGTGTGCATGTGCTCAGTCGCAGCACACACGTGGTCTGACACGATGGAGAGCGGAGGTGCATTTATACACTAGAAATACTTTTTACACTTTTTAATGAGTTTTGCTCTTTAAAAACATAAACATGGAAAGTCGATTGATTAATAAAAATGACGGAAGGAACGCATTTAAAAGATATTCTGGACAACACCTCTTAAAACATCATAATCCCACTAAACAATATAATGTAGGCTATTATAACAGGATGAGCAATGCAGACTGGACTCTGTGCATTAATAGACAGGACATGATTACATTAAAATAACTTCATGAGATGCACAAATAAACAACATCTGTTAAGTAATGATGTAAATGTGTATTTTTCAGTCATTCTGAAAAAAGATGATATTGTTAGGGATTTTACAGTGATTTGATTAAAACCAAAAGGACCCTCCTGAAACAAACAAAGTTTAATGTCATCATCATTCGCAATCACGCACACTATTGAGGGCATGTCTGAATCTCCGCCAATATTGGCTCTTTGGCGGATAACTGATTGTTTTTCGTACTGTTGAATGTCTGTAACCAAACTTTTTATGTGCAAGCAAAACAAAACTCCATCTTAATATTTTCATTAATCCTAATCTTAATTACATTTAGAAACATTTGAAACAAACATCTTGAAAGCTGCGTGTTAGTTTGGTGGCTTTAGTTTGAAAATAACAGTTTCTAAGGAGAATGCATGTTTAAATATGTGTAAATATATCAGATGTGTGATACACACATTACATATAATAGATGTGAAGTATATCACACTGTGTGAGTATGTCTTACTCGGTCAGTACCTCTTTAGATCACTGACTAATACATTTAGTTACATAAAAAGCCTGCATGCAAAGTTTGTGAAATGTGCTGCAGATCTTGCGTTGGAATTGATGCATTTGCAAGTTAGAGAGTTTCTCTGTCAGTGACTTTATGTAAAAAAAAAAACGTCTAAAGAAAGAAACGCAATGTGGCAACATTTTAGCTATTTTAGGGGAACAATGTATGATAAAGACGTAATCTCGTAAATCTGACAGTATGAACTAATCTCTCGCTCCACCTTCTGGTGTAGTTGTAAATTACATCATTGCAATAACGCAGTTTAGTTTTAATACTCTACAGACACAAACATTTGTGTAAATCTAAACATTTTCACGGTAATACAATAATATTGATAAAAATACTTTCACAACTATAATATTTAAAACTCTAAAACTATTTTTTACATAGTTTACTATTACTATTTAAAACATAGTCCAAAAATCTTTTAAAATCACTCAGCTAAATGTATGACCTTAGCTGTATACGTCACATAAACATTTAAATATGATGTTAATATACCATAAAGGTATATAAAATAGTCACAATTTCTGTTTAGTGTATACGCTTTTTGAACGCTATTCCTATTTTGCAGAGTGTCCTGTAGAGGGCAGTGATGTTCTGTTTGTTCGAGGGTTTCTTCAGTAGCGCAGAGCTGAACGCAGACCTGCAGAAGTAAACCAATATTTGCAGGATTACATTAAGCATTTTCAGCTTTAAAGTTAGTTTTACAAGGTGAGGCTACATGAAATTCAAGTAAAAATATAAATGAAGACTTTGCTGTTCCTCTTGGCTGAACCTCTGACCTCTGACAGCTTTGAGTCCCTCATCTTCGAATAGTAGAAGGTAGTCAGACCTTTTGCTTTTGATCATGAAGATGATAATCTTTACAAAGATTATCATCTGCTTTACTAATGTTTAATTATGAGAAGGTATATATAGCAAATGATAAAACAGCCAAACATTGGTTAAAGTAAATAGCTTTTTTTTTATTATGGGAAAGGTTGCATCACAGACATTAATATACAGAGACAGTGGAAACATTTGGCTATTGTGTGTAGTGTAGCCTTGAAGACAGAGATCACAAAGAACAAGTGCCGTAGAAAATGAGTGTGTGGTACAATAGGCTGGTGTAGGCCGCTCTGAAGTGGGCAGTAGGGTCCAGCGCTCTACGCTTTTGTTTGGCTCCCATGGCAACCTAACAATGATAAAGGCCAGCTACATTTCTGTATATCTTTTGTAAATACAAACCTCTTGAGTAAAATCAAATAAAACAACAAACATAAGTGTTTTCTAATTCAATATGTATGAACAAGTTCTCCTGTAGGAATACTTCCTTATGAATAATTAATTTGAATTAATTTGGATTTTTGATTATTGTTATTCAAAGGGCTTACCTAGCTGTGTCTTTGGGCCTTACACAATTTGTTTTTTGTGCTCACAGTAGGAGATACAGATGGTGCAGTTATCAGGAGAAACACTCTAACAGATGAGATATTCCACTTTGGGATTTACAGAGTACCTCAAATGCGCCGTCAGACTGGTCTTCCTTTTCTCACATAATTTTAAGATGTTGTTCCTTGTTGTAAATAAAGGTTATGGTTTTTAGAATGATAAAGCACTCTGTTCAACTGCAGTCTGCAGATGTGACATTGCTCCTCTGTGTACCACTTCAATCCTCCTCTGAGAGATTGTTCAAAAACACAATCACTCCATGGGTAATCAGGACACAAGAAGGAGAGAGAGTTGTCTGATGGTGATTGCCAGAATTAGAGAGAGAGACACACACACACACCACTTTATCAGCATTACTGGCTCCCTGAATTTGATACACAGAGTGATTTGTGTCATTACATACATCTCTTCATCTTATCATTATATATATATATATATAAAATTATGAGATATATAAATATATATATATTTATATATTTATAGTGTTTTTAATGGGGTATTTAAATTTCCTAAGAAAGTTTAAGGGGTTGTGGCCCTAAGAGCCTTCTTTAGGAATATTCTCTGTCAGGAATCATCATATGGAAAGTGAATTTTCATAAAGGGTAAACTTTGCGTTTAGAATATTGAAATTTACTTATATCAAAAATCTTATATCACTCCTGTATCACTTATCAGTTTCAAAAATATTATTTCTTGCTTCTTAGAGTATAAAATTGTGCAGTATATGTATAAATTGAATACAACACCAGAAAAAACAGACTGTCAATTTCATGCAATGTTTCTCAGACAAATAAACAGGACATGAAATATTTTTTCCCCTTAGATGTTGCAGTCATTGATGCTGAGATCTAGAGTCTGCTAAATTTCTTTATGCTGTGAAATCCAATATGTTTTCAAAGCTTTGACTGTACTCATCCAATCAGCACAGCTGAAATGAATTCCTGTGTTGGGTTCATCTTTGTTGCTGAGTGAAGGTTGAGGCAGGTGAGTGTGTCATCCTTATGGTTGTCATGACAACTTCTCATCACTTGAAGAACACTGTTCTCATAATCAGCAAGTTGGTCAAAAGAGGGAGAGCCTTCACCAGTTTAAAGGTTTATATAAAAACATTTTCATTTGTATCAGAGGCTGATGTGCAACAAAATTCATATTAGATCACCCAATAAAAAGATCATTAAAAGATTTTGATTTTTAACATTGACATATAATACAATATAAATAAAGATCTATATTCCAGTTAAAATAGCTAATGAACTTCAATTCAGAATATGAAAATTCTGATTGATAATCGGAACTTAATATTAATATTCCAATTATGTATGCCCCATGGAATCATGTTATGTACAATATTTTGTTTATACAAACCTGATTAAGACAGTTGGCCTATCAATATTAATATGTCTGTATTAATCAGAATTCTGTGTCATGGTAACACTTAGACAGAAGTTGTGGTCTTATTTGGCAGCTGGTTGAGAAGCATTTGAGAAGAACAAGCTGATGGATGATCTGTAATAGATGTAGAGCAGAACAGGATAATGGTGTTTAATGCTTTGGGTCAAAGCTGTTCTCTTAAATGGAGCAACAGCACTGGGTCTTAGTCTTTAGAAGCAGATGACGAACAGGTTGTAAGAAAAATGAGCATTTGAAAAGCTTATTTGTGGTTTCAGATAAACAGTTTTATCTGATGGTTTCAGGCTCTAATTACCAGTTTTTTCAGCATACTGCCATTCTAATTAATCTTGTGTATGTTAATTAATGTTTGTGGCATACTGTGTTTCTAATTAATTCTGTGTTTACAGTTTACCTGAATGGCACTGCAAATAGTTCCACATAGCAGCTGTTTGCTTGTACTGTTCTTTTATCATCAGTTCTTCTGCTTGACACAGTAAAAAGCAAGAAACAAAAAAAAGAGAGAACAAAGAGAACAAATAAAATGGCCAAAGAGATTTCACCAAATGAATACCCACTATACTTGTCACTTCACAGGTAACACATTAATGCTTCCCTTATTAAGTTTTAATTTGTAAAACTATGTCAGTGAGCACGCGAGCGAGAGAGAGACTAAAATCAGGTCTCAGAGGGGGAAGCTAAGCGTTTAGATATAGTGATTACCTTTACCTTCTGGCTGCTTGTGCTAAGAGGCTTTTAAATGATCCAAACATTTCTGGACATGATTCTGAACAAACATTGTGAGATTGTGTGAACATTTCTAGCCGTTTCATCATTTATCATTCAGTCAAAAACTGTCATATTGTTTAAGTTGATGACGTTTGCAGTCGTTTGCAGTCGTTCGTAGTAGTTCGTAGTCTACAGTTCAACTGACTAAAATGAAATCATAAAGTTACACTGGTTTCTGCCAGCATCCATGTGGGATGGTTGACAAAATTGTTGTCATAACCTGAGAGAAAATTGAAGGCTTATTATTTGGTCTGCGCAGACATGTGTTAGTATAATAGTTGTGCCCAACAGGAAGGTGTTATGAGTCTGCTTTAAGCATCACCACGGATGACTCCATTAGGGGCTATTTTGAGACATAATGCACAGCAGACAATTAGCCAGCTAATTATGGAAACTGTGAAAAGTAAATCTGCTGTTGGCCATCCTCTAAATCATAGCTGTTTGAACTGAAGACAATTTACTTATTTAGTTTTGTACGCCTGTTATTACATCATAGCTTTATTATGCAGCAGCTACATGCATGTCCTCCTGACATCAGAAACTTGATGTCAGGAGGACAAGCAGTTTAATTAAATATGCTTAACCTCTGTTGATGAAAGAAATTAAAGAAAAACAATATAAAGTATAAACGTATAAAAACAGTATAAAACAATCTTTGAGCAGGGCAGTTAAAAGGCAAAATTAAAGGATAAATAACTGAGTTAAAAATTGTCTTTCTAGATTACCACAACAGATTGAAATTAGTTTTCTTTATATGCTGCTGTATTGCAAAAATCTACAGTTTCTTACACACCCGGTAAAGTTAAGACCTTTAAAAGAATCTTTATTTTAAAAAAGTTTTTTTTATATTTGAGCACATACACAAATGGTAGTTGATGAACTTTTTTAACTTTAGTTGTGATTCAAATGTTGTGCTGACTTTAAGAACAGATCTGTGGTGGTCCTTTGTTTGTGACAGATGGCAGATATTAAAAGGCTTAATTCTTATTAAGGGAACTTAATATATTACTGCCAGGTGACACTGCATTGAAAGTCATGCCTTGACAAATGCTGCTATATGATTAATTGTTCTTGTGATGTTTATATCTCCTTTTTTCCATTTATTATTTCCATTTATTTAATTTATTTTTACTTTGATCTTACAACATTAATTGTCTCTTATTTGCTTGCTGAATTGGGGAAATGCTGGAACAGTATGTCTAACTCTTTCCTTGATTTCTTTTTTTCTTTTATTTTTCCTCTTCTCTTTTTTAATCTCTTTTTTCTCTCTCTTGCATGCTCTTTCTCCACCTGTTTGATTCTTCTCTCACTTTCACTCACAACGACACAGATCCCTTCAGAACTCAGTTTTTACTCTGACTTTGGCTGCTGTTCTGTCTGGTCACAGGCCAGTTTAAAAATGCACAACCATGTTCTGAGTGTGTGCTACATGGGGTCAGCCTAGTTTAACTGGTGCACACAGTATTTCAAGGGCTGAGGCCAAGAAAGAGTATTAGGTGGCTCATATAGGTGCTCAGGTCTAATCTGGGATTAACTGTGCAGCTCCGCAGATTGCCTTAAGGATTTCTCAGGTCTCTGTAAAATGGCTAGAAGAACCTTGTTGATATCAGAGATGGTGATACCTGTGCCATTTTCATTTAGTCTCTAAGTGGTGACATGACACAAATATTTTACGCTCTGTTTCCAACCTCATAAAATTCTTACAATGCAAAATGAATTTTTAAAAATGATCATCATCTGTATGAGGGAAACTGAAAAATGACAAAAATGAAAAAGACACGGGTCTTTAGTTTTTTTCTACTGAACTGTTTTACAAAAATAAACTCGGTACTAACAGCCTAAAAGGGATTTTCAAGCCTACTGTGTTTGTTGTAAAAGCGCAGGGCAGAGACTTAATTAAGCATCTCCACTGAATATTAATGAGGAGACGAGCATTACGCCCCGCCCAGCCCACGTCTCTGCACGGAGCTGTCCGTCATCGGAGGTGCTGAAGACGCATCCTTAGAAGTCTATGAAATAATCTGGACATTTATACAAATATTAACACAGGATAATATAGTATATAATATAAATATTAGTTCTGTCAAATGGAGACGACGACATCAAAAGTGGGTAAAAAACTGATGGTCAAAAATGAAAACTCGAATTTATCCTATAAAGATGGGATTTTACAACACAACATTGAGTAGGATCACCAACAGCTTCAACCAAAGAGCTACTTGAATGAACAGGAATTTATAGGGACATTTGGTGCCCTACATCTGTTCAGCTACTAAATATTGTTACTTCACAGGTAAGTTTAATATAGTTCATATGGCTTCATGGTGTAACAATGTCAAATGAGCAGAAAAGTATTATGTATTATTAGAAATAACTTGTCACTGAATAAAAATGACAGCTCGTAACATGTTACATACTGTATGTAAACGAGTTAACAGGATTCAGTCTCTCGACTGAGCAGAATTAAAGCGTTTCTGGTGCTCAGCTTTCCAAGTAAACCATTTAGGGCATAATAAACAGGTCTAGATTTTCACTTCTGATAGAGAATGGGGAATAAACCACACATAATATTACACTTTACAATACCGTGTTGATGTTTCCCATTAAATTAAATTAAATTAAATTAAATGAATTGTCGCCGTCATTAACAGTTTCTCGATATCATTACGCAGATGGCTTACTCATTTACTCAGCGCTTCTGTAAATATAATACAAACTGTAATGTGAAAGGTGACGAAAACATGTTAGAAATGGACAAAACAATTAGGTTGTCCTTTTAAAGTGACAGACTGAACTCAAAAAGTGAGCATACTTGTTAGGACGAGGTTTTGGCGTATTAATAAGTAGGCTGGCAGAGATGTCCTCAGATAAAATGAACCCTGGTTGAAATCAGACCTGAAGACAAGATGGCACATGTCCTCTGCATTAGTTTTACTCTGGATTTGGAGTAGATTACACAAATAGCATCTGTGGTGTTAGTCTAATTACAGTAATCTTCGCTCAACAATACGATAAAACTAAACATCATTAGATGGAGAAAGTTCTTCCCTCATGTGAAACCAAATTCAATATGTGCACAACAGGTTTAGGAAATTTACAGACGTTTGTGTATTTTTGTTTTTTGCAATAACAACAGATTTTTGATCAATTTTCCAACATTAATCCTAATTTACCAGAACCTTAATAAGAATAATTCATTTATGCAATGGGAAGTTACTACTTTCTAAGACTTCTATGCATTATATAGCTTGACTTACAAGCACATGTAGTGATCTTCCAGAGAGGTGGGTGGCTGATCTTATTTAGCGTTTAAGGTATAAGCAGGATGTATTTTTAGGTGCAAAATTCAGATGGCAGTGTTGTTGATGTGAAAACTGGTTTGCACAGATCAAGTTTAATTTCTTAAAATTTAAATGCCACAACATCTCATTCAACTTTACGTTAAACCAGTTTGTATTATAAAAGCAGGAGCTCTACCTTGAGTTTTAGTCTAGAGCCATAAATAGTATATGTTAGGATGAGATGTACTGTAGATGTACAATGTAATGACCTGTAATGATTTCATTAGCCTGTTGAACCTATTAATCTGTAAGAGTGAAAATCTGGGAGCATTTTCTTCTGTTATGATGTTCTGTTGTTTGATATGTTTTAACAAGTACTGGATGCCTAGGACAGGCAAACAGACGAAAGACAATGGCGAAGATTTGTACAGAAAAGTCCTACCCGCCCCAGCACCGGCTCTTGGTTCGAGCCTCTGATGATAAATTAAACCAGACTGAAAATGATGCAAGCAGGTTAGACTATCTGCACCTTAAAGGTCATATTATTTTCACAAAGGTCCTCTTGTAATATTGATCAAGATCAACTGTCCTTTTTTAAGTGGCTGGATGGATTCGTTATAATGGCAGTACATCATCACCCATTTTAATGACAAATTAAACACCCAAGACATCAGGGAAAATGTAACCTTAATGATATGACCCTTTATCTAATATTGTCACTCACCATTTCTAAATGTCTTGAACATGGTCATATTTAGTTGTCAATAAAACTGTATTGACCAAATATACTGGGTCATTTAAAATCATTTTCCCCCCCTGTTTCTAAGGTCACACTCTCTCTGTGATGACACCTCCTCTGACATGCAGGGGATTGTTTCTACTGGAACTAGCCAGTTTCAGGAGTCCAGGAGAAGTTCTTTCACAGGTGCTGGGGCAATGGCAAGGTAACATCTAACTGATCCCATCTGTATTGTTTACCAGTTGTACCCTAACCATAGCACCACAGTGCTAACATACCTAAACCAAATGCACACTCAGCAGTTCAGATCAGATCAGTACAGACGTGCATGACTCATGGTCTAATTAAATGTTTTCTCCAAATAAACTTTTTGAAGAGAGGCGGACCACTGACCATTAAAACTCCATAAATATGAATATGTTAAGTGTGCATTTGACATGGGTGGAAGAGAAAGCTACATACTGTATGAGGAGCTCGGAAGTGTATTGCTTTGATGTCTGTTGATCTCCCAGGCTCACACACTTCCTGGTAATGCTGAGGAACTGGGCATCTCACAGGCTTCACAGAGAGGTTGAGCGTCCTGACTCCTTTCTGGAGCGTTTCCGTGGACCAGACCTCAAAGACTTATCTAGCCGAGGAAGTAATGCCCGTTCCTCAATAGGTCTTCCTGACAGGCCTCATAAGAGGAAGTAAGTGGAGAGAAAAGTGAGCTACACACCTTTTGTTCGGACAAAGCTGAGTTTGACAGATGGACTTGGCATAGTGCAAAGCCCCTGAGAATCAGAGAATCATTCTGCATGTCTGCAGAAACAATCTGTACAAATCTACACAATGAATAAGGTTGGGTTGAGCCAGAAATTAAAAAGAGTACAGTATATAGATTTCTACCTAGAGTCCTCCTTTAGGTAAAATGTATATAGTATATATAGTATATATACTATAATACTATAGATAGGTAGATCCACTATAGATAAAGCAGCAGTAGTGATGGTATGGTTTATAGTCCTAGAATCTACATAATGTATAATAGTCTATAATCTATAATAGTAATTATATTACAATTAATGCTCTTTGCTCCTTAAGAAAAGCCAAACACTGGCCTTTGGCAGCTTACAATATGAACAACTGCAACAATACAGATGAGTAAGTACACCCTATAATATAGTCATATTTCCCATAGATATAAACCCTAATTAGCATATTTGAAATGTCAGGTGCAAACCTGTAAAACCTGTATATGTAAAAGATTGTTGAATCCTAAACAGTAAAAATAATGTAGTGATGTAACACAAAATTATAAAAGCAGATGATACAATTAGTAGCTTGTTGGTAAATGCTGCCATCTGCAGGTTAACATAAGACTGCAAGACACATTTCATAGTTGTGACTGTAGTCCCCCGTAGGATCCAGATTAGTTGCTAATCAAATAAATAAAACAAATAAAAACAAACAAAAATATTGCCTTCAGCAAAAAGGAGGACAAAAAGGAGGAAGTAAAAAAAGATGGAGACAAGGAGGAGAAAAAAGATGAGAAAAAGGAGGAGAAAAAAGAGGAGAAACAAGATGAGAAAAAGGATGAGAAAAAAGAGGAGAAAAAAGATGAAAAGAAAGATGATAAGAAAGATGAGAAAAAAGATGATAAGAAAGATGATAAAAAGAAAGACGCCCCTCCTCCACCGTGAGTATACAACTAATTACATTTTAGCAGTAGCTGTTTAGTGTTTTAATAACACTAGTCAGATAACAACACTGCTCAACTGTATCTATACACTAAAATAAATTTGCTGCCTTAAATTTTGAAGTTTAATCAATTTGGTTGAACAAGTCATTTCAACTTACTCTTTGTAATCTTGACTGGTGTGGAGCTGAGGTAATTTATAAGAAGTAGTTGAAAAAATTGCCAGTTCCAGATTTAATACCAGTCAGGATTTAAAATATTAAGTTGAAATTACTTGTATAGCCAAGTTGATTAAATTTTAAAAAAAAGGCAGCAAAGTTTTTTTTACGGTGTAGGTAATATCTAAAGATGAAAGTGGTAACTTACTATTTGAAAGAGGCCAGAAGATAATCTAGTTTATGTTTTAGGAAAGAAGTTTGGATCATGGACCCATCCTCAGACAAGTATTATAGATGGTTGTCAGTCATAGCAGTACCAGTTTTTTACAACCTGATTATGCTGGTGACAAGGTTTGTTCATATTACTTATGAAATCAGTAAGTTTGGATGTGTGGATAGATGCGGTATCTGCTTCATTGTTTATATTCCTGCAGGGCCTGTTTCAATGAGCTTCAGAATACATATACAATGCTTTGGATTGTTCTGGACTATAGCTCGGATGTGATCTACTTTATGGACACATTTGTCAGATCAAGAACAGGTACAGTCATTTTCTGTTTATTTAAACAGGTTACGAACCATAATCTGAACATAGAATAAGGCAGGAAATATATGGAACACCAGGGCCACTGCTACGATTTTCAGGTGCCCTCACAAATTTCTACCCAATTTTTGTCTTACTAGACGTCTTTCTGACAAAGTTTCTTAGAATTGTTCCAGACTTCCATCCCAAAACACACCTCTTTGCAACCTAAGTATGTATAATGTTACATACTTATGTTGCGCAAATATTTGTACTAAGAGACATTTTCAATAATATAAAAAATATTTATTTTTATTTTCAGGTTTCTTGGAGCAGGGCCTTCTCGTTAAAGATGGGAAGAAGCTAAGAGATCATTACAAAAAAATTCCACAGTTCAAATATGACATGATTTCAATGATCCCAACAGATATATTGATGCTAAAAGTTGGATTTAATAACCCTGAACTTCGTTTTAACCGTCTCTTCAAAATGGCACGTCTCTTCGAGTTCTTTGACCGCACAGAAACCCGAACAAACTATCCAAACATTTTCCGTATCAGCAACCTTGTGCTTTACATTCTCATCATTATTCACTGGAACGCTTGCATTTTCTTTGCTATTTCCAAGACTATTGGCTTCGGGACTGACACATGGGTATATCCAAACATCAGCCACCCTGAATATGGCCGCTTATCCAGAAAATACATCTACTGTCTGTATTGGTCCACACTCACTCTTACCACCATTGGAGAAACTCCTCCACCTGTTAGAGACATTGAATATTTGTTTGTCGTTGCCGATTTCCTCATTGGAGTGTTGATTTTCGCTACCATTGTCGGTAACGTTGGTGCCATGATCTCCAACATGAATGCTTCTCGTGCTGAGTTCCAGGCCAAGATCGATTCCATCAAGCAGTACATGCAGTTCCGTAAGGTCAGCAAAGAACTGGAGGCTAGAGTCATCAAATGGTTCGACTACCTTTGGACGGAGAAGAAAACCTGTGATGAGAAGGAAGTTTTAAAGAACCTCCCGGACAAGCTTAAAGCTGAGATAGCCATCAACGTCCATTTGGATACTTTGAAGAAGGTGCGAATCTTCCAGGATTGTGAAGCAGGACTGCTCATCGAGCTAGTGTTGAAGCTACAGCCACAGGTTTTCAGTCCTGGAGATTACATATGTAAGAAGGGTGACATTGGCCGAGAAATGTACATCATCAAAGAAGGAAAGCTTGCCGTGGTGGCTGATGATGGCATCACACAATTTGTGGTTCTCAGTGATGGAGCATACTTCGGAGAGATAAGTATCCTTGGAATTAAAGGCAGTAAGGCTGGAAACAGAAGAACGGCAAATATCCGTAGTGTCGGCTATTCCGATCTTTTTGCCCTGTCTAAAGATGACCTCATGGAAGCACTCACAGAGTACCCCGATGCCAAAAAAGCCCTGGAGGAGAAAGGAAAAGCCATCCTGAGAAAGGACAACCTTCTTGATGAGGCAGTGGCAAGCGCAGGGGCTGATCCCAAAGATCTAGAGGAGAAGATCCACCGTCTAGAGAGCAGTCTTGACGTTATGACTACCAAATTCGCCAAGCTCATGGGAGAGTACACATCTTACCAGAGCAGAATCAAGCAGAGGATCACCAACATGGAAAACAGAGTTAAAACACTACGAGTGGAAGATCTTTCTGAGGTGGTCGAGGACAAAAAAGAGGAAGACAAGAAGACAAAATAGTTAGGCACAGACATTGGGGTAAACAGGGTTTTCGTATTTATGTACATATTTACTATCTTAGCAAAATTCTTTTAAAAGGTTTATACTTCTCTATTTATAAATGTTGCATATGGTGACATTGTATAAATTGCAACATGTAAAAATATGTTAATGTTTTATGTATTCAGTATATGGGGTATGAGAGAATCTTTGATGCTTTATCTTCCTCTTAAGGAAAGACTATACGAGTACTCATCTTCTACATGCTGTCAAAAATGTGTTTGTTTTTGAAAATGGCACAGTGCTACATCTGCACTTTAGGCAGATGTTTCATATCAAGGAAGTGTGTGAACAAATATAATTTATTCCTAAATATAATTTGATTTTCTGATGTTCTGATTCTGTTAAGCAAGGACATTTTATTCAGTTGCACTTCTGATGGTGTTGCTCTCAAGAAACAACAATGTATGAACATGGACTGTTCCAAAATCATCTCTGAACATCTCAAGCAAAATCAAACCATTTTAATAACCAATTTTAAACCATTTTTATGTATTCTTCAATAAACATTCTAACAAATGCTGCAAGACTGTTACATACTACAGCTGTATAAAATTGCTTTTAAATGAAACAAAAGACTAGGTGAAGTGTGAGTGTTATGGATCAATAATTGTCTCTGTAGAGGTAACCTGCTATAGGAAAGACAACTCTTTCAACTCTTAATTTATTAGGAGCAGACCAGTGCAGTGTCCTATATGAGCGCTTGTAAGAATGTTTCATTGGGACAGTCTTATAGAGCATTGTATGTTTTGTACATGCCTTAACTACTAAGCCCATAAAAACCTGCAGATTTTTGCCTTTTCTGACTTTGATACTGTTAAAGCTGCAATCTGTAACTTTTGCCTTTCTACCGCCATCTCTACTCGAAACAACATTGCAGGTTACTTTTCATACAGGTTACTTTTTTACTTTTCATTATGCATGTTGAAGTCAACTGAAAGCCAAGCTGTCATTTCCTAGAAAATCGGCCCGACAGCTTAAATAAAAAATGATTATTATAAACTTACTGTTGAGAATTGGGGTAAGGAGCTCATTTTGAAGACTGACGCACTGAAGTCTGTCACGCACTTGTTCAAAAATGATTTTTGTTCATTTTAACCCCCCAAAAAGTTATATATTGCAGCTTTAAAACAGAAAACTGCTTTTTTTTTACAAGGTGCTTTTGTGTGAACCCCTGGATTTCATTACACCGCAGAACAACTGAAAGCAAACATCACAATCTCTGATTCACATTCATAAATACAGTTGTTTTTCAGTTTTGAATTTATTTAAGAATAACTTGAAACAATCAAATGTTTTCATTCTCATTATTAAGTTCTATTTCCCCTTTTATGTTAGTGCCATCAGCAGTGGAACAAACCAGACAAACCAGAGTGGTGTTTCTCAGCATAAATGTTTGGCACAACAAGGTAGTGGTACGACTTGTGCCTTTTCCCCTCATTTTCATCCAACAGTATAGCAATTTGGGCCAGACACTGCGCAGAGCAAAAACAAAGCAACTAAAAAATGAACACAGTTTTAATGGAACAATTAGCATTCATTGACTAAAAAGTCTGCCATCTTGAAGACAGAAAAACAAAACACATTAGGAAGGCTTTGCAAAAGTTGTATGGGAAGATTAGATTTGTCTTTAGGTAACACTAATTGTTATTGTCAGGAGTGCACCATGAGAACAGACTGATTTTGACTAACAGATTGATTTAAGAGTCACTGTAAGAGAATCAGGCTCTGAAGGGAAAAGCAGAACACTGGCCGTTAAAGAGCAGCACAATCTGCCCAGTGCCATTACAAACAATGCAGTCCTTCAATAAATACAGATTACTGGAGACAGACTGAGAGTGGAGCTGTTCTGTACCTCTGAAAGCATTGCGGCAAGTGCGAATAAACTAGGGAAGACTTATAACACAAGAGCCAAAATAAAATCAGAAAAACAAAACATAAGAGACATTCTGAATATTGAATTAAGTGCACTTTCACAGTTCAACCAAGATACACCAATAAACTTCTGCTTTCTCCCTTTCATCTCTTTGTTTTATTAAGTTTAGATGGTGATCAGTCCTGCAGGTGTGGAAAACGTCTAACCGTTCCTCCTTTTAATGAACGAGAAACCAAAAAAATGAGTCGATTTCCTGGCAGACATGACGTTAAGAGATTGTATCCCTTAAAATAAATAATGATATATCTCAGTGCATACAAAAAGGGAACCATAACACTTACATAAGAGGGAGAGAACCAAGAGTCCAGTGTGGGTTTATCTACTATTTTAGGCACAGGCACGCGGTCACCAGAACGTTCCCATTTTAACCAATTTCATGTTGCCTTGTGTTTAAACTGGATATTTACTTGTAGTTGTCAACGTAGCAGATTTCTCCATTGACAAACACATGAGAGTTCTTTGCAGGTCCTGGTGTCTCAGAGCATGCCGAAGCCTTTGGCATAAGTGATGGCTTTAAGGAGTCTCTCTCTAAGTTTCTCTTTGCTGGAGTATTCAGGGAGGAGCAGCACATTGAAGCAAGTATGAGAGGTGGGTAACCTGGTCGGATAAGGAGAACAGCAGGATGGGTCAAAACATTCAAATATATATCCCATGGTTGAGATATAGAGAATGTATGGGTTTAGTATTATATATGACAGTATTATGTATAGTAAAGTATTATGAATTTAAAAGTAAATAAATGTTAAAGCTAGGGAAGACAATATTTTTTATAGACTTTTTTTCATAAACATGTTATACTAGTTACATAAAGTTAAAGTAGTCTTAATATTAAAATTATTCAAATCCAAATAATTCTGCGCACCCCGCTATAAACTGCTAACAATTCTAACATTAAAAGCTAGCTTGCGTTTGCTAGGCTCTATATAGCTCCCTACCCTTAAGCTGTATCCATCATCTATGGAATGCAACAAAATATATTGTTCTTTAGTACGTAAAAACAAACAAAATAAAAACTGTTTTTTTATTTAAGTACAATAGAAGTCTACACAACCCATCAAGAAATCTTTATAAATATCAGTCTCAGGATTCTTTTGTCATCAAAGTATTTGTAATCAAAAAGAAAGGACTCTTGAGTGAGGTCTTATTTTGTTTTTATACCACTCAAACAAGGGTTTTCCCACATGCAACGGTGTGGCTCTAAATGAGTTTACCTGTCTGAGTCAGGGCCATTTTTGGCAATAATCATCTTGAGTTTGCCCAAGCCTCCAACTGGAGCTCTATCTGTGCCAGTGGTGAACTGAAGAAACAGTCTCTTCTGCTCCTGTCCAAATGAGTGCACCGTCTCCCAGAAATCTCTGAGAACATCCAAAAAATAATACATCATAACCATCAATAAATTGTATTTACTGATTACTCATCATTCATTTGTTTCCCACATAGGAAGTAGTAATTGTTACTAGTATAACTGGCAGTTGACCAATATATGGTTGATTCATTGGCTGATGAAAATTGTTGCAATTATGTTCATCTACTAAGTTCTATTAAGTTTACCAAAAGTTGTTGCCATTTATTATACACTGACATGTTTGCTAGTAGATTTTGAAACACAGGTAGAAACAAACACTTTTAAAAGCTATGCAAGCACACCAATAATCACAAAATCGATTACTCAGTCTGGTCAACAGACCAGTTTATTACTAGTTACTAGTATGAGGTTAGTAAAAAAAACCAATCACAGAAAGAGCCACAGAAATACATGCATATCTGTATTATACAAATACGTATGCACATACTTAATAATGTGGGAGTCTTTGTTGTATCCACCGTCATATTCTGTACTCTCTTCAAGTGCATGAAAGTCTAGATTCTGCATGAGAACAACACAAAGCCAGTTACATGTACTGCACGTGTCACATGAGTGAGAACATACTGGATCTGCAGATGACTCACCCTGCTGCCACATATAAGGAGCTCAATTTCTTCTGGTCGAAACAGATATTTTAATGGGGATTCATTAGTGACCATGTGGAATCCTCTCCTGAAGGCCTTGAACTGCTTCTCTACACTTTTGTTCAGCATGTACTCTGCATAAAGCGCCACAAATTCCTGCAGAGACCCGTCACATGTTAGACTGGCACACAAAAGCATTTAAACATGCCGGTAGCCTTTAAAAGTGGACTGACCTTTCTGTTTTCATTGGTGACTGGGATTTTTTCACCACCTTCCTTTAAATCGTACATTAGTGGGTTTCCGAACAGGTCTGTCTGTGAGATCTGGAAGGTAATCATCATGTCTTCCTCCACATTACCCTCATACTCCAGGAGATCCTTCAGACTCTGATAAAGAACCTGAAAAAATGAAAAAATGTTTCCTATCATTTACTCACTCTCATGTCATTCCAAACTATGTGGAACACAAAAGAACATATTGAGAAATGTCTTCTGTGAGGAATAGACAAAACTTTTCCATTACAGATCCAGGTGTTTCACTTTGCTTATAGTCCATGAAATAATTGCTGTATGAAAGGCAAAGGGCAAGCATCAACTGGCCCCAAATATTTTGTTACCAGTCAGCATGTTAAAAGCTATAATTAACAGCAACTACACTGCTGCTGTACCTGCCCAGCTCTCCTCCCTGACACAGTCAATGCCCTTAATCCACCTGAGAAATGTACCAGTGTGGACAGACAGATGCTTCACAGCATGCCTCCGATATAGGGACAAGAGATGTTTACTTGCAATAAAAAAGCCGCAACACTGCTTGTTGTAAAAGCAGAAACAAGTATTATTGTAAACAAGTAACGTAAGCTAGTAGCTGTGACATTTAAAAACAAGACCAAGCCGAAAGTCCTTAATCTTTTATGTACACATTTATAAAACTCAGATAATCATGTTATAAAACTCAGATAATCAAGTTATTTTTTTGTATTTGTTGAAAGACATAAGCCATGTATGTTGAGTCAACACTTATCTTTGTATTTTATTTAGCTGACAAACAAGCTTTGCAAACCTTTTGCTACTAAGGAACACAAAATACGTTATTTTGAAGAACGCTGGTAACCAAACAACAGTGGCATTTATTGACTTCCATCATATGGGCACAAAACCACTGAGACATTTCTCAAAACATTTTCTTTTGTGTTCCACAGAAGAGAAAGTAATACAGGTCTGGAACGACACGAGAGCGAATAAATAATGGAAAAATGTCATTTTGGGTGAACTGTCCCTTTAAAACAAATGCTTGACTGGGACTATAAAGAAATGGTAAGTGTTACCGGACGGGAATCTGCAAGGTCTCGAAACGTTCCTTTCTTTCCCATTAGTTTTCTGTAAACCACCATAGGGAAGTGCACGTCAAGAATGCAATTATTGTAGATAGCTAGGCCCAAGACAATGCCTATCAAAGTGAACTGGCCTTCATTCTCAAATGATGAAGGGTTGAACCAGAAAAGTTTTGTGCTTTCATCATAGGTAAACATGCCTGCAGAAAACAGAGAGCAAAAAACAGGCTTGCGTGATTTCACAACAGATCACAAACATCTCACACTTACTAAATCAAGCTTGGTAATCATTTTCTTACTTTACTAGTGACAACAGCACAGAATTGAATTGAAAATTTAGCCCAGTAGAACATAAAAGTATTATATGACCTATTATAATATTAATAAATATTAATTCATCAGACAAAACTTTGTGTTAGAATAGAATCATTTAAAATAATTACCTATATCAGGATTAAAGATCTCCTCTACAACCAGTTGAAAGAACTCTTTAGAAACTCCTCCTTCATCTACTCCTTGTTCGCCCTCAAACTCCACATACAGCTGTTTCTTCAAGTCTGCAGGATTTTCCATGGCAATCATCTCAAGCTAAAATCAATGAAATACAATGACCATGGAACGCAATTGTTTTACATGTATGAAGTGTTTCACCTATTGCAGTCTTTGTAATAACAGACAACATATAATTCAGATTATTTCTTTTAAAGATGCAATCTGTAACATTTTTTAGTCATTGTTTAAATGAACAAACATCAGTTGTTGAGCAAGTACATGATAGATCAGTGTTCAAAATGCTCCCCAATTCGCAATGGTAAGTTTGTAACAGTGATTTATAATCTGAGCTGTCACGTCTGATTTCTGATGTGTAATGAAAAGTATGTAAAGTAACCTGCAATTTTATGTTTGAAACATAGGTAGCGATAGAGACAAAAGTTACAAATTGCAGCTTTAAACATTGCAACACAACATTCATTTTCTGAGCTCTTCTGGACCTACCCTGACAAGAGCATCATCTATGATGTGGTCTCTGCGCACTTTGAGGCGCAGATAGGGGTTTAGTTGTTGTCCCTGCACCAAACTGTAGAGGGCAGTAATCCTGCGCTCACTGTACATACGGATTCGGTTGTCATAGTACAGCCCTAGATTCTTTGTCACAGCGTTAAGAATGAATGGGCAGGTCATAAAGGAGAACTTGCTTTCTGTCTCCACCTTGAAGAAGGTGTAATCTTTGTCCATTTCCAGCACCTCATTAAGTGGTTCGTTGATGAACTCCTCAAAGGGGATAAGAGGTTTTCGACAGTCTGAGGCACGAATGCCAAGTTCTGTCTCCAGTGGGTCCACACGTGGGCCTTTCTTATTGCGTCGCTCCTCACCAAGAAGCTCCTGAAGGGTCAGCTCGCTGGACTCTGGGATTGGTTCTTCATCCTCCTCCTCGTTGTGATCTGTGTCCAGGTCACCGCCCAGAACATTTGCATAGTAGACAATTTTCAAGCACTTGGTAGCTGCCACCACACCATCATCCTCGTTGACCAGGTTGTCACTGCTGAACTCGTTACTGATGACCGTGTAGGTTATAAGCTGCTGGAAAGTCTCAAGCAGACGTCGGATCTGGTCTGCGCCATACTGCGACCACAACCGGGCAAGCTTGGCCAGAGCCGGAAGAGGTAACTTGCTCATGCCCTTGCAGAACTGCGGCAGGGCGATCTCCAGGTATTCTGGACTGTGGAGGTTGCTGTTCTCCATGACGATGATGAAGACATTCAGGTAATTGGGATCAGCGGCGTACACATTGTGATAAGTGAGATCACATTCTACATTGGGCGACAAGTAGACTAACGCGTTGAGGAATGCGGCTTCAATCTTCTCATTTGATAACAGTCTGTCATACACTCTTCTTACTGCTTCAATGTCTACAGAAACTTCTACAGGGCCCAAGTTTTGGACGTTGTTCTCCCCATGAGATGGCCCATCTTCGCTTGATGCAGAGGCCTCGGGTTCCACCTCCATGGCCGTGGATGAGCCGGATGCTGTCTCTTTCTCATCTTCATCCTTGTCTTCATCCTTGGCCTGAAGAGACTTGAGCTCCTCCTTGGTGTGTTGCTTTGCCTTTCGGAAGCTTTGGACCAGGCTCTCCGCACTGGAGAAAACCCTACCGATGACACGGATTAGAGGAGAATAGTCCCCTGTCTCACTGCAGAGACTCAGGATTTCATACACCTTCTCCTCGGTCAAGTAATTCAGATCTGCCAAAAAACACAGTAAAAGAAACATAAACATGTATGTAAGTTTCATTAAAAGTATAAGTCAGAAGAGCCCAAGGAATGGTTGTATAACTCAGCAATCCCGACCCCTGCCTTTTATAGTATTAGGTCCCCTGATATTCTGTCTTCATTTACATTACATTTATGCATTTGGCAGATGCCTTAATCTAAAGTGACTTACAGTACAAGTTATACATTTTATCAATACAAGTGCTCTCTGGGAATCGAACCTCTTTGCACAGCTACAGCAATACTCCACCAACTAAGCTACATGAACACATTTAATCACTTTCATGTCATTCCAAACTCTTATCCTTTGTGTGGTTTGAATATGCATATTCAAATTTCATAAGACTTGGAACATAGCACTTATGATTTGCATGGTTTTCTGCTTGTCATTGTTACTAACTGCATGGATATGAGCCATCAGAACTTTGTACTCCAGAGAGGGAAGAAAAGCATCACTCCAGGTTTGAAATGACATGAAAGTGAAGAAAAGATGACAATTTTCTTTTTGGATGATTGTATTTGGATTTTCAGTGTGATTCTCTTAAGATCACTTTTTCTATAAAATAAACCTTTTAAATGACAGTTCACACAAAAATGAAAAACATTTCATAATTTACCCACCCTCATGTCATTCCAAACTTCTGTGGAAAACAAAAGAAGATATTTTGAGAAATGTCTCTGTGGTTTTGTGCTCAAACAATGGAAGTCAAATATCTTTTTTGTATTCCTCAGAAGAAAAAGTTATACAGATTTGGAATGACATGAGGGTGAGTAAATGATGGAAGAATTTTCAATTTTGGGTGAAATATACCTTTAATCTTAGGGAAAGCCAATTAGAAAGATATATTTTCTACTGCTTCTGTCTGCTTCTATCTAGGATAGCACCATTTCCACTATAATCCCATAATGTTAATATGACATGCTCACCTCTGAAGTCTTCCCTTGTGGGCTGCAGGTCCTTGTGGTTTATCTTCCCGTTGCTGCAGGCAGAGAAGTTGTGAGCTCCTTTGGCACTGTTCTCTGGGAATGCTGAACTGGCTCCTTTCTTAGAGGGATGAGGATCACACAGTTTGGCATTATTCTTATACAACTCCAGGGCCTTGAGAGCCGCTGCATTGTTATCCATGCGCTGGAAACCCGGAGAAGAGCCACAAGCCTCATTCGTGCAGGCCTCATTTCCACAGCCCTCTGTTAACTGGTGGTAGTAGCGCTCAATTAAATGCTTTGCAGCCGCTCGCTTCCTGTATCGGACATTCAAACAGGGCGACAGGTGGATTAGTGCAATTCAATCCAAAAATAAGTTCATGACTGAGCAAATAACACTCTATTAATGATATCCATTTCAGTTCTCAGTCTTATGATTTCAGAAGCCTGTGTTACCTACAAATACGTCTTAATAAACAAATCAGGATCAAACGTTATAACTTAACAAGTGTTATAACATGAGTAGTACTAAGGTGAGCATTAGCCTATACCACATTGCATTATAAGAAATCTGATCTGAAAACAGGATAACAAAGAGTATTTTAAAGGCACTATAATGCATTTAACTAATGCGAAATGCCTTTTGCCAGGAACAACAAATACTCATGCAATATTCTTGATCTATTCCTTTGCATCATAAAAGACAACATTCAACGCACATGTATTTCTGTATCTCAAACTGACACTAAGAACTGATTAAAGAACACTTATGTGGATATATATGGGTACCTATTACTGTGATAAAAGATCTGTAGACAACTTACATTAGACTTGCTTAAAGTGTCCAATATCACACTCTTCTACAGCTCTGATCTCAAGAAGACCGAAAGGTGGTCAGGTAGCAATCCTGCAATGAACAGAGACACTTTGTCATCAGTCACACAAATCAATACCTGCACTACTGTACAAATATGCCCAGATGACTTATTGACAACACCTTGATCAGTCTGCTCAAGACCATTGACAGGTATCAGTGGAGGAGAATGTCAACATGGACTGTGTATTACAAGCTTATAGACCGCACAATCCATTCCAAGAGCCTTTATAATGCCCAGTTGTCTAGGTAGACAGCTCACTATATTGTGTCTGCAATCAGTGCAGCCCCCAAGTACATTAAACAAAAACGAACCCTGCTCACAGCCTGCATGCATCAACTACTAAATTACTTAATAAGGTTATGCATAATTATTTATATTGTATATTATATAATATTCTGACACATCTAGGTAGCTGTCTAGGTAGACAGCTCACTAGATTTTGAACCACGACCCGAGCGTTCAATCACCGCAAGCAGTATAAACGTAAACATACTGCAAAGTTTCGCAATGGTAACGTTGTGAGTGCCGGTAAACAGTCCGATCATAAGGAGAGGCCGCACAGGGGCAGGCAGGGGGTATGACAGTGCACAAACAGCTTCAGCCCTTCACACACTGTCCGTCTTTTAGAGATTGTGCTAAAACACACACGCAAACACGAAACAGGCGTAAATAAAGCGGCTCCGTGATCGGTGCTTTTAAGCTAAGATGAAAGCAACAAATCTGGTAACCTTGCAACTGTCATGGAAAACAACGGCAGGAAAGAACTGACTAACTAGTTAGCCTAGCAGGAACAAACCAAGATCTGACAGTTTTAAAGACCCTGTGGGGTTTATTTAACAGGTTTAGTTGCCTAATCAAGCGCGATTGAAAGTGCTCTTGAAACAGACACTGAACTGATTTCGTTTGATCACCAGAAAACCCTCCGTCCCTCCCCAGAGCACGTTAGCAGCGCGGCTAACTGGCTTAATAGCGCTAGTTACAGCCCCGATAACGAGCGATTTAACCGGAAGTTATCACGTTTTATGTTTTGACAGCTTACTTCTGCAGGTGTTTTGACGCGGGCGAATCAGTCTGAACTCTCAACATCACAATCGCTCCAAGCGTGGCGTGAATTCAGCTCCAGCCCCTCCACAAAATATTCGCGGCCATCTTGATCAACCGAGGCAAACACGGAGAGCGATCCCACAATGCAACGCGAAACCAAGACGCCGTCAGTATAAAACAGCGGCGCGGCGCTTTGGCAGTCTGCTAGTCAGCCGGTCAGTGAACCTATGCAGTGTGGTTGAGATGTGTGGAAAACTTTAAAGCGGGTTAAAAAAGAGAAAGAAGTTTGCTTAAAAGGCTGAAATTCTTAAAAAATGAAAAAATGTTGTTTTGCATAATCTTTTATTATTAGTTCTTATAAACAGTTAAGCAATTTTGCTTTAAAATGTTTTTAAATAGCAAAAGACATTTCAGTCAATGTGCCAGTAGATATTTTTATTGTCATAGAACAAAACGCATAAAACTGGCCCCTTTAGATCCTCATAAATGACTGTTAAAGTAATTACGTTTTATCTTTGTTAGTTTTTTTATTTAAAAAGCACGTTTTGTTTTGGTCAAATAGAGTAACTAAATAAAGATTATTTTGTCATTGACCTATATAAAACTGAAACCATTGCAATATTAATGCTCATCAGCAGATGGCACAATTTGAAAGGAAAACCCGTAGAAATGCGATCAATACAAATGAAGAATCTCTAAATAACTCTTGCTTGAATAATGAAAGCACAAACTGAATAGCTTCCTGTTTACTGGTTTCCAAAAAGCTGTATTGACAACCTGTCACATTAACAAACTCTTTTCACATTTTACAAAACTCCATTCACACTTTCACAGCTGCAAGAAGTCATACAAGATTTGCCTTCATTCATTTATTGATTTATTGATAATAATGTGGCAAATATATACAATAAAAGCCATCAATGAATGCTAGATTCCTGATTATTGTACAGAGAGACATACTCGTATCTCGAGCTGTCATTATAAAAATCCTGCAGAGATACCATTATACAGGAATGTATCAATGATGGACCCGATGCAGCTATACCATGATATTAAATGATTACCATAGTTTTTACTGAGTACCACAATATACCCCCTAAAACATGCTATTATAATGCTGCCATTCTAAAAATATAAACATGATAATATTGTGGCACTTTTATTTTGTTAGTGTATGGATTCAAACACACTGTGTGTTCTGCTTATCTCACACTTGCAAGAAAGCACAAGTTTTTCTGAGATAGACAAAAGACATTCTGTTAACATTGAGGAAGCTCTTGTAGGGCTGAATAATGGAAAAGGTGACTGTTTACGATGATGCAGCTGTGGAGAATGAGGAGCTCATGAATATAGACAGCTGTTTAGCCCCGAGTCAACAGGGTTTGAGATTCCACCCCACTCATACAAATCTGCCGAAGCATTATTAGATGGAGAGACTGAACTAACCCGAAGAGCACAGCTGCTCTGCAGTCTTTAAATGATTTTGTGCTGGTAGCATTTCTTTGAAAAACAAAACCATATTTGATTTTTTTAACACACAGGCAACAGCTTTAAATTTACAATAACTTTAAATTAGCGTCTGGTAAAAAGTCTGAACTTTAAAAGTAAGAACTTTTGTCAAACATTCCACTAAAAACTAGATTTGTATCATTTTCTGTGAGCAAGTGGGAGTTACCCCCACAATGCCGGGGTGTTGCTATGAGGTTGTTAAGGTGTTGACAGTTGTTTTTAGCAAGTTTCTATGTGTTTGCTAGGGTTTTCTGGGTGGATGCTAGATTGTTTATGTACGTTTAAGTGTACACCAGATGAAGGTCTTAGTTGGATCGAGGGGGCTTTTTCACCACAAGTTCTGAGCCAGGTAAACGTCAAATGAAAGCCTGTGGGGGAAGAGGCAAGCCCAGAACACCTCAGGCTCTTTTTTGAGATTAAAAATTGTTACAGCAATGAAGAGTCTGGGGACACTCACTGCAGAACATACCCCAACAGGCATGATGTAACACACACAAAAACCCAATTCACATGCTCTCATGGGCTATCAAAGGGTCTAGTTCATCAGAGAGTGAGCACACAGTTCTCCACTGGGACTCAGATTGTGCAAATATTGCCTCACCACAGAGCTTACTTACATGTCAGCGGTGTCACTCTGTGTTCCTGTACTAGATTAATGGTTGTATTGGGGGCATGAAGTGATGAAGCAGATTGTTAAAGGCATTGATTTGTGGGGCTGGGAAACGACATAGTGTTGTGTGAAAATGTATAGGAGTAAAATCACAACAGTTAAATAATCATAATGTGTCCTAAAGATCACAATATGAAGGATTTTTGCCTAACACCGAGTATAAATAGATTCGAACAATTTTAGGATTTTGATTTTGGATCTCTTTGTGGAATAAATCAACAGAATAATTTACTATCCAACTGAAGGGAAAAAAATTCATTATTAATACAACACTGTCCTTTGTTCATTTAGTTTTCATTCCTGCAGTCTTTTCAAATATCAAATAAAAAGACTTAAAAATTCATGACTGCTGTGTGTTGCAGAATTGGATTTTTTAAACTGAATTTTAAGCTAAATTAAATGGTATACATTATATTTTATATGGTAATGCATTAGTACAGTGAACACATTTTCACCGTTAACCACAAATTTTGCCTCAATAAACTCTATTATTATATGTAACCTGCATGTGTGCTGATATTCATTACAACAGCACTCTTTCATGTGTGATATTGCTTTTAAGTTTCTTTCTCAAGTGAATGCATTAGATAATGCAGACTGAAAAAAATACCACTCCCAGTAACCATTCTAGGAAGTACCTTTAAGACTAAATACCCTAAGTACCCTAGTACCCAAGGTTAATCTACCACTCTCACCATGTTTAAAATGCAAATGTGTTGCCACTGACCTTTTGAAAGGTAAAAATGTCCAGTTATTTTTGTCATATAGCTGTCCCCTCAGCACCCCACACTCAATGACCTTTTCAACAGCGTTGTTTAACGGTGTGATAAACTGCACCATTAAAATTACTGGTGGCTGCTTTTGCTGGGCTTGGGAATCATTTTGAAATGATTAAGAGGGGTAAAAAAGCAGGAAAAGTATTTCTGCATGATCTTGACAGTGTGACATCTAAATCCTTCAGTGACTAAAAATGATCACATTTTTTAAAAAAGACACATGAATCTACCTATTAAGGATGTTTTGCATTGTGGAATTTACATAGATAATTTACGCACTTCATTACCAACACACTGCCTTGTTTTGTTCACTCTGTTTCCCACAAAGCCAAAACAAGCAAAAGCAAAACACCATGATACGAGATATATGTGTCTGTTTGAAAACTATTGAAAGTAGAGGAATTTTATTGGCATTCCAGCCAGCATGCATCAAAGAAAAGAAAAGACATGAGAGAAAGGACATTGCCGCAGGTTTACTGTGTTTTGACTACAAATCACCCAGTTCCTTTCTTATTACCTAAATGGATTTGGTCTTCCAGAGGAAATCCATAAATAAGCACTCTTGTTGTGGTTGTAAATGTTTCTGCTAAAATGGCAGAAGGAGATCGCTTGAGTGATCACAGCGTTTTCAAGTAAAGACATTTTGTCCAGCCTCAGAATGGATATGCTTGTAGACATCATCATAATTCATTTAGTGAGGCACTAAAAGGTGCTTTACAGTATCCTCAGTGAGGAAAATGGCTTAATTGACATTTGATGCCTGAACATGAGAAATTATGCATAACATTTTAATCAACATCTGTTCCATCCCCTCATATAAACCGTCAAAGCACAAACACAATTGATGTCTCCCTTTTTTCTCTTAATCTCTATTCTGTTAGTGTTAAACATACTCAAAAGGTCAGAATGACCCTGTTCACAAGCACATCATTTTCAGATTAAGGTCCACGCTGCACAGCTTTTGGAATATTACTGTATACATGTAATTAATGTAATCGGAATAAGCTGCTTGTTCTTTTCCTGCTGTTCTCTTTGCTGTATTTTAATAATAAACAGTAATCAAAAATTAATTTGTCCGAATTGCATGTCATGAAACGTTTACAAATGTACCATAGGCCATGACGTTTCTTTTAATATTTGTGAAATGTTTAAAGAACTTTGTCTTTTTACTGTGCCAAAATTTGTTTCATCAATAGCTTGACTGTTTTCAATTGCCTGCTTCCAATTTCCTCCAAACTGATATTTGTTTGGACATGCACAGATAAAAATGAATGTTTACTACAGGGTATACATGAACAAGTCAGTAAATTTACATGAATATGACCTAATATTCAGAAATATCTAAAAATTCTTGTGCGTGCAATTGTACTCAGTACATGTACTGTAAACAGCCCACAGTAAACAGTTCTAATCATCAGGGTCAAATATTAATCCATGGTCCTCGTTACTGATTTATCTTCAGAAGAAACGGAGGTGACACTAACCCAGGAGAAGTCTTCAGTATGCACATGACAGCTCATCGCTCAATGCTCTCCTTCTGATCAGTTTTAGAATCTGGTTAACTGGCACTGATGAAGAAGCTCTCATCAATCAGGCAGCCTGTGAGACTCTCTGTCTTAACAATTCATTTTAATCTTGGACGGAAGCCATCAAAGTCACTCACTTAAAGGCCTAATGGGCAAACAACTTTGTTACGATCAGCACAAGAACTTTTCAAAGGCAGAACGGTACTGTTGTAATCACCCAAGAAAGATGAAAAAGAACCACACAAAGTGTTGATTCCTTATGTGCCCCTTGTCTTAGTTACAATATTGTACCATTGGGCCCAAATGTCTGAGACTACAATGAAAATCTGGCTTTCAAAGTTTAGACCTGTCATTAAAGAGAAAGACATCAAAAACTAAGTCGGTCATCATGTTGATTTTTTGAGTTAAACTTTTCACTCAATTTTCTTATGCTGATAAAATAATTACTAATTAAACATATATTACATTTTAAAAAATGCAACACTAGCTGTCTCATATCTTTAGATTCCATTGTATAAGTAAACTTTGCTTAATTAGGTGAGTCTTATTGAAAAATCCACATCTCAGAATACACCTTCTGCATATTTATAAGGCTTAAAAGCTGGAACTTATTTTCCCACTAATGTTCAGAACTGGCTGACATCTTAAATAATTATGCAAAACCTTATTTATATGCGATGGCTGATGTATGCAGGCTGCGAGCAGGTGTTCGTTTATGTTTAAAGCATTTGGGTAGAGGTTAGCCAGCTCACAAAGTTAATGTATGTTGTGTCACAGTCTGCATGACTGAGCTCCTTTCTAAAAGATATTTTTGCGAACCCAAACCCTCTACCAGTACACTGCCATAGATTATTCATATCCATTCACAATATTGCAGCCTGAATGATGTTTATCATCTCATGTAAGCACACTGAGCAGAACATGCTGGCTTGGTTCTGACTCTGAAATGGATTTCTGTAAATAATGCATGTTTTCATCTCGCTGATGCACACAGTTCACATGTGGACCAGAGTGTGTTACTTTTCTGTAATTGTATTGAATTGAAAATTGAGTCGTTCATTCACTGTGGCATTCAGTTTAGGCAGCTGTCATGTGTTTTTGTGACTAAAATGTTCAGAAAAAGTCTAAAAATCAAATATATAACTATAACATTTGAGATATATATTACAGAAGCAAACACTGATAAACCATGGTATGAAGCCTGGCACGTACACGTGTCTGAAAGATATTTTAATAACAGAAAGAGATGTAAAAACAGTTAGGTAGATTGAATTACATATAGACTAATTAAATAGATTAATAACCTTCAGTTTAGATTAATTACCTTCTCTATAGTCTATAACCATGACTGATTATAGTGTGGAAAAGACTGATACAGTATATTGAACACAATTGAATCACAGCGTGTTTGAAGATCGAAGCCATGCTGCTGCATAGTTCATCAAACTGCAGAATGCTGATGTTTCTGTTATTACTCACACGAACACTGGGAGTCTCTGTAATATCACTGATGTGTTAAAATGCTTGTTTCTTTACTCAGAGACTGCCTAATATCAAGATATATTGCACTGTTCTCTTTTTACTCTCAATTCATTAAAACTTTTACAAAGGGAGTAACATATTACTTTAACGAAGACAGTTGGACCTATTTATTGAGCAATAATATATATAATGCTTTTATATTCTTATATCAAGACGTTTTCTTAATAACGTATGTATTTTTTTTGCATTATATGACTGCTGGTACTAGCGTATTGTACACAAAAGAAAAGACCTAAAACGTTTATCAAGACATATATATTCATGGTAAAACTGAGCAAGTAATATTGAACCAAATTATCCATATTTCCTTTACATCACACATTAACAGATGGTGTTGCAACTTGTTTGTTATGATCCATCTAAAGTGAGTAAACAAATACAGGTTAAACCTGTTAAAAAAAACTCATGAGACTTGTAAAGTTGGAAGGGGTGAGCAGATGTTTAACCTGGAGTTAAACTGCCAGCAAAATGTGATGGTACATTTTAAATGCTGTTAGGACATAGTCTGTCCTTCAAAACACTGACTCAAGCAGCATGTGAGGAATGCAGTGTGCAATTATTGTGAAATGTATGTGCAGCAAAACAAAATAAGGAATGTTTGATAACAAAAGCCATCAAGGTCCAAGCAGATGGAGAAAAGTACATACTGACCACAATTTTCTTAAAATTAAACTTGAAATTGCTTGTGATGTTGTGCGGTAAGTTTTATTCAGCGTCTGCTAAATGACTAAATATAATGTGTACAGTTGTCAAATTTAAAATTTCCCATCAAAAAGTTTCAAGTGATAGAGAGTTTATTAAGTTGTTGAATATAGCGCCCCCTAGGACCAAAAAGGTATGAAGTCAGACTTGTGACCTCTGGATATTGTGCTCACACAATCTGGTTCAGTTACATTTTATTTTAAGGTGTACTTGTTACAATGTAATTATACAAGTACTGAGTAATATTAATGAACACGTATTTGCTATTAAAATCTACTTACTATAGGGTCAGTGTTAGGTTTAGTTTAGTTTAGGGTTAGTTGCATATACTTATGTATAATTGTAAATTGTAAACTGTTAATTCTATAGTAAACACATGTAATGTGTAACAATAACGCTGTAAAATAAAGTGTTACCTCTGGTTCTTATCTGTTGAATTGTTTGATGGCTTTGATGTGAACTTTTCGACTGTTTCCCCCGTTCCTGGAGGCATACCAACACTATACATTTTGGATGACACAACCTTTAGGTATTCTTCAGTTTGATTGGCAGTGCGCAAAGGCAGGTTCAAAATTACAGTAACAAATAGCACAAACTCACTCATCCAAGTATCTTGTATTTTTTACCGAGAATGTCCAACACCCATAACATGACCTGATGCATTGACCTTGCAAGCACAGTTGCTTATCCCTGTATGGTTCTAATGAATATTCATGTGTCTGCGCATAAGACTCCGCCCCCCAGGGGTGGGGTACAGAACAGCAGTATTCATGAAGGTTGCGGAACAGGCTTAGAAAATAATAACAGCTCTACTCATTATTAAGTGAATTTTGGAAATATGCTGCAGTTACAGTGAGTAAGAATGTGTGTGTGTGTGGTGAGGGACAGAGGCAATTAGGTGAGCATCAGTGTGTGTCATGGTCTTAATGAGACCTTCCCTTTAATATTCCAGAGGCAAGCTGTCACTCCACGGGTAGCCTGTCTCATTTGTCTAATTGCACTCTCGTGTTCAGCTTAAAAACAGACTTGTTGTCACGTTGCTAGGCCATTCTTTATGTCAAGGACTGAACTTTCACATTCTTAAAGGGATAATTCACCAAAAAAAAATAATTCTGTCATCAGTTTCTCACCTCTTCATTTATGACATTTATGGCATTCTTACTTCCATGAAACGCAGGGTAAAATTTTGAAAAATACTCTTTGCTACTCTTTTTACCAGACAACAAAAGTGAATGGTGACTGAAGCTGTTGTTCATCGCCGGTAGATCACCCTTTTTGTCAGGGCCCCAGAGTTAATAGTACAATTATCCACTTGGATTAGGCCAGGGTGTTGCTAAGCCATTGCTAAGGTGTTCTGAATGGTGTTTAGTGCGGTGCTAAGCAGTTGCTATGATGTATTGGGTTGTCGCTTACTAGTCTACGTAATAAACCCTCCAAGTCTTTACAATATTCTGGTACATCCAACAGCACACTTCTTATCAACAAGCTGCATGAATTGACATGACCTCATCATTTCTTACCATGATCTAAGGTAGAGTCCTATATGAGCTCCCAAGTGGGCTATTCCTACAGGCCGCCTAAAGGGAAACTGTGGAAAACACACAACAAGAGTATAGCTTGTTTTACAAGGCTGCATAAGATATTGAAAACTTACACCTATAAGAGACACAAACAATGAATGGCACTGAATGGCACTGCATCCACTGTAGATCTGGGTACAAAAGAGAGAGACCTGAAAATAAATAAATAACTAAAAGGAAAGAGCTATATTCTCGAATGTCCTATGCTACCCTCAGAAAAGAGAAAATGCCAGCAAGTAAAAGATCATTGTCTTCTTGTCTAGGATGAGGAAAGTTGATTTTGAAAAGTGCAAAGGTGGCAGTCAGTGATTTGGCAGCGGCAGGGTCCAGGGAGAAGATCTGTATGGTAATATCAGCACAACCTCCCTTTCTCTCCTGTGCATTAAAGGAAATTCATTAATAACCTCTTTCCTGACTCCTGAAAATGGATTACAGGTGTTAGACTTACCACCCAACGACCAGCATGAGTGACTTTGGACCAGATATCATCCATCTTCAATGTTCATTTCTAAAGGCCTTGCCAACCCCTGCTTAAGACTTTGAAAAGTGATACTTTCTCATAAATCTGTAACTTTCGCCTCTCTACTGCCATCTCTGTTTGAAACATAAATCTGCAGGCTACTTTACATACTTTTTTATTATGAAGTCAATGAAGCCAAATTGACATTTTCCAGGAAATCGAACCTGACAGCTGAAATTATAATTCATTATTATAAACTTATCATTGAAATGTGGGTAAGGTACGGAGACTGTGTTGAACACTGATCTGTCATGTACTTGCTCAATAGCTGATTTTTGTTAACTTTCAACCCAAAAAGTTACAGTTTGCAGCTTTAAATGACAAAAAAATCAACCTATCATGAGAAAAGAGCAGTTATTTTAACAAAATAAGAGAGAAGTTAATAAGATTATGATTTGGGTCAGGATTTGACTGGCTAACATGGTCCATTTAGCTCTTAGATGGTAGATGTTAGCATCTTTTTGGCCATCCAATTGCTAACTAACTGGAATGCTAACTGACAGTGTTTTACACAATATGATACATGTTCCTGAGACGAATGTCCAGGCGTTTACAAATTTATGATTTTGTAAATCATGTTTGCTAACACTACTCTAAAACAACCCATATGCTCTGGGTATGGCTCACCTACACGTATGCAGACTAATAAACATCATTATAAAATATTACTATGAAACACTCAAGCAATGAGATTTCTTGGGTGTTGTTTATAAAAAGGAATTAACTTCAGATTAACTCCTGTTGTGTAACACCATTAAAAAGTTGCAAAGACCCATCACGCCTTCGGAAGATGAAGCACTTTTTAGGCTGACAGATGTTTTCAGTCACTGCCAGTTGGGCATATCAATCCTAAGGGAAATGCCTCCAGCTGTGGCCTGAGGATCGTGCCTCCACTCAAATACTGTTTAGTTATCATGTAAGCTCTGATGTGAGGCGCAAATGCAATGTGCTAGAATGCCACTGGAATACTGTTTGATTGAGAAAAGAGGGAAATAAGTTGGCAATAATAACAAAAAGACATCACACATTCACCTTTATGTCATTCTGTGAATTTTTGTTCCCTACAAAAACTTTTGTATATATGTATACATATAGTGTTTTGCATAATGTGTATTTATGAAAATAAATTAGAATGGAGGCCAAACAATATGCAAAAATGATCATATTTAATAATTCAGTTTTTCAAAACTTTAATTTGATTGGACACAAGGTGTTGTATAGACTAATTTCATGGCACTTCTTTGTATTTTTGTATGTGGCAGAAAGATGACAGGAAAGAGAAAACATAGGACCACTGGTGAATTTTGTCTTTTTATTTTAATGACAAAATATTGTTCTTGTCAAGATATAAACATAGCATGAGTTAACAATTCAACAACCCTCCCAAAAACAAATGCAGTGAACTTACAATAAAATGTAAAGAACCTACAGTGACAACATAATGAACCTTTGTGTGACTACAACAGTAAAAGTACAATGAGCCAGAAGCAGTCACACTGTGAAGCAGTCAACTTCATAAAAAAATCCACCCAACAGTTAAATGCATGTGTTATTGCAGGGAATCTGCACTGAAGTTCAGAAAAGGCTTTGGAATGCGACTGTGAATGGATTCTATTACAGAATGTGATGCTTGGCCAACTCGACAAAACTGAAATGTGGAATCCAGAAGCACGGAAATACCAATTTTATCGAAATAAAGCAAAAAAAACAACAAAGCATACAGAAAAAGCATAATCTCTTAAAAAAAACCTCAAACAATATTTTTTATTAAACCTCATTTAATAATATAATTTTAAAAATAACTTTACATATACTGTGTGCATATAAATTCACTGAATGTACTGCTGTCTACATGTTTTCCAGTGTTAAGGCACATAACATATCCCACAACGTATAAAACTGTTCTTCTGGGGTACGTTAAAGCAACAGCACAAACGTCACTTCAGCACATACAAATGTTGCTTATTACTGGACTTTGAATATAAAACCATAAATAATTTCAGCATACGTCCAAGATGCCAAGAACATAAAAATTTAGACGAGACAAGAAATATTACTCCCTCCGATCGTCCGCGCATCTCGTGGCTAAAAGCGGGAAACCTGAGATGCAGAAGATCAACAAGGCACGAGAAAGATCTAGAGGGACAAAGTACTTGTGTGCTTAATTTTACTATAGCTTCTTCAGGGTTTTACTGTAGTATTCAGAAACATTCTGAGACATCATTTCTCTTGCAATCACACAGAGTTTAATACTGTATCGCCCTCCTTAAAACCCTATATACATGACTGAGTCCATTTCCCTCCAACCCAACAAAACAAATATTTGAGGTTTTCGCGTTTATTTATAAAAATCACCCGCTAGAAAGAAAGCAGAGCTGAGGAAATCTTTGAGGAAATTTTACACCTTTGGTTTTTCTGTGGTCGGAACCAATTCTGTTCACACCATTTCTTGTGTAATGCGAACAATGGATCTCATAATCCTCCCAGTAGGCTGTTCATAAATCAGCGATTTTGATAGCGACTAACCAAATGAGATCGCGAATGAACAGATTGGCGAGGCCTCGAGGTTACGCGAGCACAGCATGACAAATCATCTCATAAAAACTATTTTAGCATCTCTCTAGGGAACTTTACAATGCGCCACACCCCTGACATTTGCAGGATCTTGGAATATTCTCCTGCTGAACAAAACTATAACCACCATTGGACTCACACAAGCCATTCAAAACACATGTATTACAGCTTTAAAATAATGAGAAATCGCACAGTCACGTCCACTGTCCATTAACTCCCTTCGTTGCCTTAGAATAGACAGTGATCAAAATGGAATGTTTTTATGAAACTATTCTGGTGTTTCCTGAGGGCGAGTCATAAACGCGAACTGTATGCAGCGCTTCCTCTAATGAAAAAAATAGGACCAATTTGGGTACAGTAACAATACAGGCGGTGACGGCACAATGAAGATGAATAATGGAGCAGCAGCCCTGTGCTGATTATCACTGAATGATGAAATCAGTTACTAGTTACAGTACAAACACTCCAGCTGAGATTCCAGCAGTTGTGTGCTTCTGGCATCTTTGGTCGAGGAAAAGTCCTACAACTACTGTAAACGGAGCAGAAACATACAATCACAGCAAATAACAGGAGATACATATATATTCAAACTGACATGGTCATAAAACAGGCCTGAAACAAAATGGTGCTCTTTTCTTGATGGGTGTAAAGTGGCATTATCAGATTCAGCTTGTTTACTTGCATTCCCAGAATCCCCCACTGTGTCCCCACAATGTATGGGCCGCTTTTTCTAAAAGCACTCTGTAGTGTGACTATATGAATATGATTATTAAAAAGACAAGAATCAAATCCTATTCCTGTAGGAATGTGCTGAATAAACAAAAACGCAGCAGCAAAAAAATTCAAACAAAACATACAGAGAATATTTCTTTGCACCATATTTGTATACTCAGAAAAGGCAGGAAGCCAGTTATGCTTAACAGTGCTAAAGGACAACCATCTTTTACAAGCAGGTACAGCAATGCTGGACTCCTATATGAGTAACTCATTTTCTGCTAGATTTCTAAGAGCTTCAATCTAATCTGGTAATGAAATGCAACAGAGTGCCACGCATTGTACTTCTAAGAGCATTATTCTCTGTACTCACTCATCAAACTTGCTTGGCACTAACTCAAGTCATGCAGGGTGGCTAATGAAAGAAACACAACATGTAAAGGCATATTTAATTGTTATAATCACGATAAGGGTGGATGAATACCATGCACTAACACATGAACTAATATTTCTCAACCTGACATCAGTAAATCAGTAAAGGCATGAACTATGAACTAATTGCTGTCCAAGTGCTAGCATGAGCTACAACTAGTCACGCGTTAGTAAAGCCACCTTAACTATATTTTAGATAATGTATTACTTAACACTTCAATTTAAATTATATCAAACGCCTCAATATGGAATGTGAAGTGGCAAACTCTACTATGACTATGGTCTAATTTGACAAACACAACTTTAATGATCTTGTTAGATTATCTATGTAAATTAGTGTGATTAATCCAACAATGTTCTTAATGAACCTGCAGATGTGACAGCAAAAATTACAAAGGCATTTTAATTCATTCAAATTGCATCTTTCAGATCTGAATCAGAGTAGAATTTGCCACTTTACATTCTTTGCTATAAAATGTAATTAAGATTAACTCTAAATGTTAATTAATATATTAACTATCAAAATAGTTGAGATGGCCTTAAAGCATGTATTTGTTCAGGTTTTATAACATGATTATTTAGTAACCTTACAGTAAATGTAATTTCTTCAGCTACTGACATTTAAAGGTGTTTTTTAGTTCTGGAGTGGGGAAAACAGAAACATTTATGTGAGTGTAGTGATATCAGCGGTTTCCGCTGGTATGGGGGGAAGATTTTTTAAGGTGCGCCAGGACATCTACGTCCAAATAAACAGATAAAGGAATGTCTCTGGACTGCGTCTGCTTCAAAAAACAAACCCTCCACTTCTGAGATGGTTTATAAAAGAATAAAGAAACATTACTAAACAATCATTACACAACATAAAACCAACCTCTTTGAATATGCTGTCCACTTTCAAAAAAATAATAATCTTTATTCTAAACTTTATACATCTAAAAATATATATATATATATATATATATAGTACCAACCTATATCTTCATATAAAATCATCATGAATACAATAATAACATTTTGTAAAGCTAACGTGCAAATTTGAATCAGCGTAACGGATAGAAATCATCATAGAAATGTCGTTTTGAGTGAATGTTCTTGTTGGCAGTTAGATGATTGGCTGTTCTGAAAGTCCCCGCCCCCTTTCGGTAGGAGGGGCTTCTGGTTTGAATTGTCCTCATCCTCTAGCTGCTGTTCTAACGCACAGCTGCTGGGTGGTGACATGAGCTGTATATTCTCTGTTTGAGAAAGCAACGGAGTGGAAGTAAGCAAACGAACCTGACACAGGTCGCCTGGGCTCAGGGTGGTCTCCAAGCCCGTGGTATCCAAAACTGTCCTGGGGCCAGGAGGTTCTGTGGCTGTATTGGGACTCCAAAGTTCCTTTGTAGAGTCTAAGTTCTCAGAGAGAGGGCTGTCTGAGCCCTGTCTGCAGGTCTCTGTTTTGTCCTGCATTTTAATGTTGAGTATGACATGGTTCCCAGAGTTTTTGGAGCTTAAGGGTGTGTCCTTCATCTCCATGCTCTTTGATGAGATGGGACTGGCTACAGCTTTCTCCTTCTGTTTGGTGCCACTTACGTGGGCTTGCTTCATCTGGGGCCTATAGTCTTTCTGGAAAGGCCTGCAGAGGGGTATAAATGGGGCACGAGGGGTAAAAAGTGAACTGAGTGAGCCCAGCTTCATCCGGCTCTGGCTTAGAAAGATCCGGCGCATGTCCACTGGCAGCTTGTCCAGCTGTCTTCCCACATGGACGGGGTTTGGGAACAAAGATCCTTGACAGGCTCTATAAAAGTATCTAAAAAAGAACACATAGAAAGTAAAATTACATTAATGCATTTGGCACATGCTTTTATCCAAAGTGATTTACAGGATTTACAGTTTATCAGTATATGCATTCCATGCGAATCAAACTCATGGGCGTTACTAGTGCCATGCACTACCATGCTTCTTTTAAACTGCTGTGGAAGCCAAAAGACAATAAATTAAGTACATTAAATAAGGATTTAAATTCCAGATAAAATGAGATAAATTAATTGCAACAGTCTAATAATGGTTATACATACCTGGGAAGAAGAGCAGCAACAGGCGTGACAACACACAGCAGGTAGAACATAGGATCTCCCATCAGCCTCTGCATGGTCCAGTAAGTATTGGAGGGAGAGAAACAGGTTGGGCAGGAAGCATTGTAGCACAGAGCTACAGTAAAGAAGAGAGCTATACTGAAACCAATCGATACCCAGTTCATCCATGTCTGTAAAATAACAAAACATTAAACCGAGAGTTACTCAATATATTTTGCAATGACCCCAGCGAAAAACAAATTTTAAAAGAGTATATACATTATTTACATTTTACACTTACTCATTAGTGTGCACCATCAAGTGCAAAAAATAAGTGTTTCTAATCATCTCAATTCAAGGAATCAGTCTCACATACAGCAGAAAATGCAAAATAAAACAGGGGAACACATAACGTTACGTACCCTGTTTTTACCTGCGTTTAGGGCCAAAACAGATGTTCATACCAGGTGTAAAAAAAATTTCATCTCATCATTGTGTGTGCTTAGCAAACCAGTAGAACTCCAAACTGACCTCACCCTGGATGGCCTAAAAGGAATTTCACACCCTTTCCTCTAGTACATGTGTTCATTTTCCTGGGCAGCATGTGGAACGATGAACCTGCCAGTCTGACTATTGGAAGCGTTTACTCTCTACTTGTGCCATTTTCCATGAAGAACGGCCTCTTCCACACCAGAAGCCATCATCATGTCCGGAAAGACAGCGAGGCTGCAGAGGATATTTTTCACGCGCTGAAACTTGTCAGCTGAAAATTTACAGCGCCGGCGTAATGGAAAAAGCTCTAATCCAATTCGCCCTCATAAATCTAAAACATCGACTCTCGAGAATGAGGGGAAAGAGAGGAGGGAAGAACAGCTGCGCACATGCATAACCACAAATGGAGTGGCCAGCGGTCCGCCACTACTGCATGGGACATGCACCGACAACATTAAGTATTAGCATCGACCACCCAGCGCGTGACGGTGGTGAGCAAGGGGCACGAGAACGGTGAGCTGGACAAAGGGTGCCTTCATGTGCTGTCAGCCTGATGTATGGCCTCCAATGGGGTGGCATCTCTGGGTTCGAGCCAATCAGTGATACGCTCTGTGTAAATAACTCTGATCCTGTCGGAATCATTCCGATCTTCCTCACTGCAGTCTTTCGACCCCATTTTAGAACTTGGAGAGAAATAGGAACATCTTGCTTTTTCTATTCACGTACAAATATGTGAGAAATGGGTTTGTGAGTTGAGCAAAACCAGAGCACTTTATAATTTCCGAAATGCTAAACTTTGTCAGATGGATTGCGCGCATGACACATCGTACTCGTACGTGTTGTGACATTCAAAGAGATTTTTTCAGAAGTAGTTAACTGACAGAAAATGGGTTAGCAACAACGGGTTAGATTAGAGAGTACAGAAATAAAAACATCAGGAGTACATAGCCAGTTTTTTAATCTATGACTGCAGAATAAAGGGAAGAGGAATACAACAAGCTCCACTAATACACTGTGGATATAAGTATCCATTTAGCTGGCTATTTTATTACAATTCCTGTGGAGACATCTGGAGTTAGGTGCTTTGCTCAAATTTAGCCTGACCTATACCACACCAACTTTACGTCACAGATTCCAATTTTAGATCATAATATTGCACTGATATTTTAGATCCTTGATATTTGTATTTAAGCATTTTGGAGACCCTGATGGATCACAACATAAGTACTGTTCCACTGTACCGTACAGTGACGTGTATCCTGTTGTAAGGTAGTTAGTGATATCTACTGAGCAATGCAAGATGTAAGCATGACTCACCCAGGTTTTGGTCTCAATGCCCAAGTGGAGCAGAATGGTGAAGAGGGTCAGTGTGGTGATTGGAGTTCCCCATGTGAACAAATCCACATCAGAGTCTGCGTAAGCCTGAGAACGTATAACATGCAGACAAATCCTCAATTACAGTACATCACTGTAACATTCCATCATCAATAGACCTCTCAATTTAACATTCATTTAACATATATTAATGTCATTTAACTTTCTCCGACAGGTACATATGTTCTGTAATAAATAATTTTTCTACCATCAGACCAATTTAGGCTTAAACTAATTAAATGTATTTAAGTTTACAGTTAGCAGGCCAACAAATCACATAAATAAATAATTCTGTCCTTTATTCTGGTTATTTATTTTCTGCATTGTAACTGTAGCTTCTGTACTACTCTTCTTATTCTTGAACCTGGCAGTGTGATACTGCAGAAATAGATCTTGTTGGGCAAATTGCTTTGTAATTTGCTTTGGATAAGGCATCTGCCAACTGACCAAACAAAATGCCATATACTTGACAGTGTCTTAAACTGCATCATTTTAGACATTAAAAACACTGAGCATGTGACATGAGCTGAGGATGTCGTCAATGTGTATACCGACAAAGAGTTAAAAAAAACATCACAGGTGCAATACAAGAACAAATCTTGTGTGAACAGCACCTTAATCGATCTCAACAGATAAACCTGACTGCAAAACAGATTGCTGGATTGTAGATCAAGCATGATGTTCAATGACGTTTTGTAATGTCTTTTCAATGTTTATGCAACAATAACGTAAATTCATTAAATAATAATTCGCAATTCATTAAATTAAAAGGTTTAATCAAATGACAGCTCTAATTATTATAAATAAGGAGACATATTTTTAATACTTAGAATTGGAATTAGGTCCCAATAATTTATGGCCCAATTATATATCCCGAAGGACACAAATTGGTCCAGTCACAACATGAATGTCTTGCATGTACTTTTGTGTTTAATTTCAGCACACACAAAAGAATCAAATCAGACTTACAAAGTATGGGATGAAGAAACAGATGAGGCTTTGGTAAAAGGCATCAATCATATTCATCCAGAACATGTAGGGTTTATATTCCTGTAAAAGCAATTCAGGGAAAAGCTCAGTCAACCATTCCACGAATCCAAATGGCCGCACAGAAACAAAATAATTGCTTGTTTTATTAGAAAGTCATTTGATGTTCAGCTAATGGATTATGCTTTGTGATTAACATAAAATCATAGAAGGCCTCTGCAGATCATGTTGTTAGCAAAGCAGAAGGAATCTCTGCAGTTTAACTTCCCCAGGTTGCACAATTTTAGCACTCTGTGGATGATTAGTGGTTTTTATAAAATGTTTGCTCTCGTTTTTGCTGTTTTGCCGTTCATGAATCTCAGCACAGAATATAAGAGCCGTTTTGAAACAGGTCAGCAAAAAACAATCAAAGCAATAACTGTGGCAACTGCTGCATGAGTAATATTTCATCTGCTTATAGAGGAACTGCTGACAAGACACTCTGGGGGCAATTCATGCGTGAAGAATACATGTGACAAAAACATTTTTCATGGGTTCTTATTTACCATTTACATTAGACGACCCATTATCTTTCCTGTCTCAATTATAACATCTCTTACACTCTTAGCTGATGATATAATTGTGATTTGTCTGATCAACAGCAAGAAACAGAGCTCCTGTATCTGAGTTTGTAGAGCACGGCACTGGCAACAGCAAGGTCATGGGTTTGATTTTCAGGTAAAACATATACTGATAAAACATACACCAGTGCATTGAAGGTGTCAATCCAACACACAATCTTGGCATTATTAGCAAGTTGCTTTGGATAAGAATGAATGTAAATAAATGAGAAATGTACCTCCGAGTTTTGTCCGTTCATGTATAGCTGAGGAAGCTCCTGTAGGGTTTCTGCTGACACATCTTTGTCCAGGGTGCCAGTGATGAGCTGAGGGAATGCAGAGAACATCAGATTGAAGAAGATCAGATACCACTGATCAACCATGGCTGACCCGGAGAACCCACAGTAGAACTGGTACCAGAAGATGAGAGCAACAAACATCTAGGGTGAGAGAGAGGACAATAGGGTAAGAAACAGAACTAAGGTCCACAATAAAGTCTGCAAAACTGCCGATTTGTACAACACATGCATCTTCATTAGGTACAAGACATTCCCAACTCTTCAATAGATCTTCATTAAAAAAATAGCTTATGGAAAATAGTATTGCATTTTAAGGCTTCTCCATGCTTGCATCATTTAAATTGGTTAAATTCTGTCTCTTTAAGACAGTTTACTCTATGTATTTATTATGACATGAAGGAAATCTGGCTCACAGCATTTTTGTAGAAGAAGTAGAGGATCATGTTGGCTAGGCGAGAGTAACACCAATGCCCATGAACCAAGAGAAGCTTCTGCAGGTATCGAAACCGTGGCAGAGCAAAATCACTGGCCATCACCGCCTGTGAAAAAGAAAGGAACAGTAAAAGAAAGTGGTTACCTTGCTTACCTTGATTTCCTGTGCAATCAAAACATACAATAGCCTCAAAAATTAACGGCAGCATTGTACATACAGAGTCTCTAAAGAAAAAAAGTCAGCCCAAAACAAATGGTATAAATAAAGAATATAAATTAAAATTATATTTGGGATATATAATGGCATTCTAAATAAAAAAATAAATAAAATAAAATCAACATTGACAATGATGCATATTTACAAATGGGTTTCACAATTTAAACACCTAATGCAGCATATACTGCATTATAGTAGTGATAAATGAAATATTTTCTTTTTCAATGACAGTGTTATTGAGAACAGTGGGCAAGGTCAGGGTGGGGGACTACATTGTGTGCACTTCCATATTTTGTGACAAGCTGGCACATTAAGGTAAAGTGCTTTAAAACATTCAAACAGAGGCTTTCGATCATCTGCCTGCAGGCCTGAGATCCATCACTGCAGACATGCAAACATGGTAGCAAGACATCACCATACATTTAGAAGACATCAGCCTGCTGACAAAACACTCAAAAAAAAAAGTGGGGACATATTTGCATTAAAGAATTAAGAAATGTCTTTCTAGCTGCTGGTTGTGCTGAAAACGATCCCCCGTCCATCACCGATCTATTCTTTATGACACATTTGTGACAGCTGCATGCGTCAGGCAGCTAACATATCATCAATCAACGTGACAGATACGGCTGTGTCGCCTCTAATGGTGGTTGGGATTTTAATTAGTTACATTTGGCCTGACACCACCATCAGCCATCTTCTGCACTGCTTCTGTCATTCTCTCAAAATCATGGGGTAAAAAGCATACATAGCAGGTGAGATCCACGTTTATTCATATCTCCTATTGTGCCCCTTCCACTGTTTGTTTATACACAAACAACATGGTTTTTGGCAAAAACTAATTTTTATTTAAAGGTATGGTAGGCATTTTCAGAAAGGCTAACAAAAGAAAGCTAGCTTTGTTTGTGTGTTCTCCAAATTCACACCTCCTATAATAGTATGGAGCTATGCAAATACATGGCATGACAGGCAAGTAGGACATCCAACTCAGAGTGAATGCAATGATTGAACAAACATTTTATGGTCCTGCGCCTTCCACAGAAGGTATATAAATAGATTTATATCACTTAGTGATTATCAGGATGATTATCAGATATCAGGATGTAAAGAGACTTTCAACCAGCATAACAAAAAATGTTTCTGAAAAATATTTAAAAGCAGGGTAGGCAATCTGTTTTGTTTAAGGAAAGTCTTGCTTGAGCATGCTGTTAAAGATACACATCTGCAACAGTCAATAATACCCATTTTTCACAAGTACACAAGTCTCACGCTATCAGTCATGAACAACCTGCACTTTAATAAGCAAATCTGATGTAAGAACCGCTCTGTCAGATTCAATAATCAGCAATCATCAAACTGTTTCACGTTGGAGTTATTTGTTTGTAAATTGGGTAAACTAGACATGTTGAAAGATGTTGTTTTCGGCCGTATTTTTGTGTTCACAGTCCTGTTATTTTCACATTGAAGCTCACTTTTCATATAAATTACGATTTCTTCTGCTGTACATTCAGCAGCGACAGAAAATTAGAGTTGGAACCTCTGCGTCATAAACAGACGCTCATCAGGGGAGGGTTGCTCATGCTGAACGTTGACCTCAAGGAGACCTCAGATAAGAGGTCGTCTTCAGCATGCAGCAGAGCTGTCTCGTTACCTCCGGATGTTTCACTGCATTCATTAATCTGCATGATGTCCAGGACAAAGTGTCAAACAGATGAGCTCATGGTAGCTTATGTATCTTTTCTCACCTCATAGAGATGATCTTTTTTCAGGTTTACCACAGAGATAACAGCGGATGTGGTCAGGATGTTGTTTTTTGGGGAGGGATGTGGAGTGGCAAAAAGGTGTTTCTGAGAAACTGCAATGAGGTATTGCCCATTGAAAACAAACATATGCTGTGCATCACCAAAACATAGATTGCCTGTTTCCACTGGGGTTATGGGTCAATGTACCAGTCATAGAGTTCATTTAATGTTAAAGTTATGTAAGGTTTCATTTATCAACTGTCAGAGTACGAAGTATCTCCGTATCTTGGCCAAAAAACTTCATAAATATGAATTATGCATATCCAGTATCTTGGCACATTAAATCTGCAGTCCTGCTTTCCAATGTTCATTTCTCTTTTACTCTGTACCTAAGGCAGAAAGGCTATAAAAAATGTGGCCAAGTTACAATCTGGTGCATGCACTAGATTTAACCAGAATGCAATAATCTCTCCTGCTCTCTCGAACGCAAGCTGTAGCACCACATCTTATTATTAAGGCCGAAGTGTGTAGTTTCTGCACCACTAACGTCGGCAAGCAGAAAAAATGATTGCTCTGAAACAGGGTTGTTTTTCTGAACCCTGTCATTTTTCATTGGTAAAAAAAATCTCCAAACTCATGCTGTTGGTTGAGCCAATGTTGCTACGTCGGGCTTGTCAAATAAACAGAGTTTAAGTTTTGATAGCACCACAGAGCCACAGCTCATTTTTTCTTACCTGCATGCCCTCCTGTCCAGAGATCCCAACCCCAACATCAGCCACCTGGATCATGCTGACATCATTAGCCCCATCACCTAGAATGAATGAAAGTGAGATTATTTCTGTTCATTCTTGCACAATGTAAGCCTGCATTAATGCAAACATTGTATCAGCTCCAAAGTGCTCTGCTGGCAGAAACAAACAACCAACATAAATTACAAACAAAAACCAGCTGTGTTGTCTGAGTTCATCTGTAGGAGGACACTGCATTAACAATGTGACATTGCATCAATGTCACCTTTAACACACCAGTATTTCATCAGGGAAAAATGCAACCTACTAAATTTTTAAAGGGAACCCAAGAATCAAGGGGAGTCACATTAAATTTAGAACATATGATGCTTAACGCTATGATTTTATGTGCTTTAGGTTACGCTGAGGATCTAAACTTTCCTTTTCGTCTGACATCAATTCAGATATGACATCACCAATTCCCTTCCCTAAACCCATCCCTAAAACCACCTGACTCTGTTCTTGTATGCCACACCCACTTTTCCCAATGCAACCAATTCCTATATAAAATCAAGGTAGGCCTTAAAATATAACTAAATATTATTCTATATTACTCCGATTACAAGCAAAATGTGCTGCGAACACCATTTCATCATCATGTCACTTTTACAATCCCTTTATTACAAACATCTGAAAGGCCATTCTGTAAAAAGACTGAGCAATCAAATTAAACAATTACGAACGGTTAATCTACTGTACGTGACACCAGGGAGAGACACACTGTTCTTCAGTCAACACGCTAAGTGTTCAAAGATGTTTGGCTTGGACCTTTTAAACAGCCTAGAGGTTGTTTCTAAAATCACGTTATCTGCAGTTGCCCGAGGAATAGAGCACAATGCTAACTCAACCCTGAGCTATCATCAAAGCCCACTTTTGAGATAATAAACTAGTAAGCCTTTGAAGTATAACAGCCCACTGAGACCATCAGTTGCTTTTCCAAACTGAAACAAATAAACATGACAGCCAAATTCAACAAGACCACCTCTATTTTAAGTACAGCAACAAAGCACACGCACGTAGCACGAGAACTGGCAACATCTGCTACAAACTTTCTCAAACGTTCACTCTGAATGCGTTTATTAAAGCCGTGCAGCATGAGACGAGTCTCAGATTCATTCTTTAATGAAGTCTGTCGATTGTGTGGCAGAGAAGCTTATTTACAGCACCGCCTAGGGTAATTTGACTGCTCCCTCCCTCTTTGCCATCCAAAATTATGGCGCTAATGTTACAAAAGCTGCTTTTGTATTTCCCTGAGCCAGAAATGAGTTACCAAACCCTTATTAAGGGGAAAATAGGAAGGGGGGTGACTTGAGGTAAACTTCTGTTACTACTTCCTCTCTCCACAGGCAGGTGGCTATGTCTCGATGCACCTTGAATATCTTTTTCTCTCTCTCTCTTCCTTATTCTCTCTCTCCCTCTCTCTTTCTTTTCCCCTAAAGCCATCTGGGTAATTAGCCAGAGTGCTGCGTAGGCTTGTAAATGTGGCATTCTGCGCTGGGGAAAGGACAGACACGTGCTGTCCAGTCATCACTGAAATGTTTACTCCGCAACACCGGGGACCATTAATCTCTGAATTCAACTTGCCAAGCAAAAAAGTATGAGAAAGAACTACACCAACAAAAAAAGAACATCCACGCTGCCCGTTTTAGCCTTTTTATGAAGATACAATCATTCATCGCAGTAACAGAGCCACTAGCATGCACTCTGCAGAATACAGAAAGGGTTTATTTGTGGCTGTTGTCTTAGTTTGCACTTGATGTTTACAGCCACTAAGGGCCCATCAGCTGCAGATTGGACTTTGAAAGACTCTCCATTCTGCAGCAAAGGCAAATTAACTACATAGACATTAGCTACACAAACAAACCTGCTTAAGAATAGACGATGGATAAAATATAGAATAAATACATCATTTTTGGTTACACTTTATTTTAAGGTTTCCTAGTTACAGTGTGATTACACATGTAAGAACAAGTCATAATTAAAAACATGTACTTGTATTGTACATTTACTAAAAGGTTAAAGGTTAGTTGCACGTAATTATTTGTACAAACTATGCATAATTTAAATTATATAATTTGCTGTTATTACTACAGTAAGCACATTTGTAGTAACTTATGTTTTTAGCAGACGCTAAGATGTTTTTGTAAATAACACAAAACAGTTTCATGGTGATAACCAAGAAATATTTATTTTCTTAAATTCAGAAGCACTCACCTATTGCCAGCGTCATGACCTTGAGCTTGTTGCGAACCAGTTTGACCACCATGCTCTTCTGCAGGGGCGTTGAGCGGCAGCACAGGACAGACCTGCAGCTACGAGCCACCGCCAGGAACTTGTCTTCCAAACTCTTATCCAGCGCATAGGCCAAAGTCCGGCCGTCAATCACCAGCCCGAGCCGGTGCACCAGGAAGGGGCTGGCGTGGGCAGAGGAGGCTGGAGAACAGACCGGAGAGGAGAAGTGGAAACTGTAGTCTCTGTCTGCTCGAGGATCTGATGGAGGCTTGCAAAGGAACTTGGCCTGGATATAATGCAGGCTGTTCTCAAGCAACACAGCACAGGCCTCCTGGTAAATTCACATGTAGAAACACAAAACAGCAGGAAGGTCAAGAAGGGACATGGTGAACATCTCACGTGGATTGACAACATCTGGCAAACAGATAATTGTGAGTCAAGGCGAATGACTCAGAAATGCAATTTAATCCTTCGCTGACATGGACCACAATTACAGTAAAGTCACGTTATATAACACACACACACAAGTCCACCGTGCATCACATCACTAGACGCGTTATGACTAATACAGCTAGTCAATGATTAAGACATTCCTATGAGGCAAATCTTTTCCTTTGTGTTATTTAAAGCAATAGTTAGCCAGAAATTAAAATTCTGTCTTTATTTTCTCCTCCCTCATGGTGCCCAAAACACACATGCCGTTTCGCATTTTCACAATGGAACACAAAAGTAGAAATTTCGTTATGCAGCCTATGCTACATTCTGGCTGAACTAATTCTTTAAAAACAAAACATCAAAGAGTTCACTCAATGTATAGTTTGATATATAGGAGATGCAGGAGTGAGACAGCAGGATTCAACAGTTTAATGGGAAAACTGGAGCTACATTTTGTTTTTTTAACTGGAATAATCAGGCATACAAGTTATGGGCAATACCTTCATATATTCTGTCATTCCTTGTAGCAAAAAAGCAAAACAAGAAAAATAATCACATCAGTCAATGAATAATTAAATACGAGATCAAATATAAACGACTCCTGAGATGAAAAGGAATTATAAACTGGCTTTCGGCCCTGATTTTCTTCCCGTGCGAGTACTGATATTAAACATTTTCACAACTCTAGCCATAGGCAGGAGTGAGCTGGAGTCCTCAATGGAAGTTGCCAGTCTGAGAGAGGTTTCCATTATTTTAATAATGTGGATATGAAACGAGGTTCTCAGTTCCATGCAGTGATGGAAAGTGTGAGACATTTCCACCAATCAACTGTTTTGAACAGTGTGTGTCGATGAATCATTTCAAACATGCAATTCGGTGATTGTCTAAGTGGGGAAGTTCCACAAGACTTTTTTTGTAATGAAATAATAGAAACTGGAGTTAAAATGATAACAGTTGCATGACAACAGAAAAAAAAACAGCTAGAACATAAGTAAAGGTGTTGTAGAAATCCTGTAGCCCTGACAGGAAAAGATAATACAGTAATTTAATTCTCATTTTAGCATGCCAGACATACCAGACGAGTGTGAGCTGAATACTCAGACTTAAAAGCCAAACATAATTGGAAATCATCATTTCTGCGTGCAGCTTTTCGCTGTATTCCCACTTTCTGCCACTTTCTAACTTTAATATCACCAAAAAAATAACTCTCAAAGTCTGATGAATTGAGGAAATGAAAGTGATGGAAAACACTTTTAACATGAGCTAGTGTTTTGTGTATCCTAAGTACACACAATTTAATAATTTTTCACACTTCTTTAAGAAGTTGTAACAGAAGAAAACTGATAGTTTGTAATAATAGCAATCGTCCCCTGAGACACGGTTAAAGTGCTCATAATTGCAGAAACAGCTAATTATAAAATGCAACATTTTAATTACCATTAAACTGCCATCAGTCAGCATACAGAAGGAGAAAAATATGCTGAGGAAGAAAACAGAGTCTGAAGCAGGGCATGATGGGTATTACCTGTGAGTCAGCATTAAGAGTGATGATCTCCTCCTCTGGGTCCAGCAGTTTGCAAGCGTAGGCAATGTTGATGGCAGTCTCCTGTTTATCTCCAGTCAGCACCCAGATCTGAAGGCCCGCCTTCCTCAGAGAGGCGATTGTTTCAGGGACCCCATCCTGAAGTCTGTCCTCAATACCTGTTGCTCCTATTGCGACAGACACGGAGATTTAATGCATAGATAATACACATCAGAAAATATAGTGTGCCAATAATGTCATACTGGCAAAATATTGGCAAGAGCTCTAGGGTGTTTCTCAGTGTTTGTTTTGTCAAAAATACATTGTATAACAATTTACACCCGTAGAAACATCACCGGTGGTCTGATTTGACCTTTTGGCCAAGTTTAAGTGAAATGACATATTCAGAACGTCACTTCTGCATTAAACCTATCTAATTAGGGCACACAAATTGGAGTAGTGAGCTGTGAACATACACACTGCAAACCATGAACACACCCACGGCAGCGGGCACCACTGTGGTCGTCGGGGAGCAACTGGGGTAAGGTACCTTGCTCAAGGGCACCTCAGTTGTTTCAATGTAGTCAGCATTGGGAATCAAACCAGAGACATTCTGGTTACAATCCCAACTGTCTAACCCTTGTTATGATCTGGTATCATAAATATGTGGTAGGTCGAGAGCCATTTACTGTTGTGTTAGTTGGTAAACAGATTACCCAAGAGGAATATTTACACAAGGTATAACGTGTTTAACTGTTACATGTTTTTGACAGACTAAGAATCGATTTAGAGACCTAGAAGGTGGAGGTTGGTCTCTAGACGTAAGGCAGATTCAAAAAGCAGCTCCTCCCTTCCCTGTATGGCTGTCTCGGCCTCCAGGTGGCGCTGTAGCCAACTGGCATACTCTTCCTTACTGAGCACCTGCACCAAAAAACACACACACACACAGTTACAGTTACAGTTGAGGATTGCAACAAAGGCCATTACTTGTAAAAAATAAAAAAAGGATTTGCTTAAAGTATAGGTCACTTACTCTGCTAAAATCTCACACTAACAACATGCAAGAAATGCGAGTTTAATTAAATTAATATGCCGCAATAAAGCAGGGGAAGTTTTTCATCTTAAATTTGCGTCTGTCCTATGCAAAGCTATTGTAACACTATTGTAATTAACGCTCAACGCTTTACATATTTTTTGTGAACAGAGAGTGTTTCCAGAAATAACAGAACAATGTGCACCAACAAGTTATTCATTTTTCAGTTTCATTAAACAGTGTAACTTTTTATTAGTAAACAACATTTACCATACAGTTTTAAGCGTTTCATTTTATTATTCCCCAATAAAATTGTTTTTGTTATTTCACAAGAAAGAAAAAGTGCAGTTACTGTTTTTCAAAACAATTTTTCAACAAAAACTTTTAACGTAACTTTTAGCACTGTTAATATTGTTGCCCGTTTTATGATAAATTGCTTGTTGTTCTTTATTGTCCAAGTAGCTTTAGGCAAAAGCATCTACTAAATAAAGGTAAAAGATGCAAATGTTTTTCTCATTATTCAAGATTTGGCAGCAATACTGATGGATATAATGGTGGTGGGGTGGCACAAAACAAGGGGGGGTGAGACATGTAATGAGGTATTCTGGGTGCTGGCTTACAGAGAACGTGAAAAATAAACAACAGTAGAAAAAAAAAAATAACACTAAGTTCCACAATAAGACATTTGAGTGGCTCCATTTCTGTATGAATTCACACTTAACTGTGATAACCGTCCCCGGGCTGTTTAAAGTTTCCCTTCTGTTAAGGTGACTATTTAGCAACAGTGGCAATAAATGTTACTCATATTTTTTAAAAATATAGGAAGTGATATGGAGAAGTCAGAGTGAACGAGAGAGAAAACATGAGGGAGACAGACAGAGAGAGTGAAAGAGAGCAAGAGAGAGAGAGGCTGTCGGTGAGTCACTAAGTTCAACACGCGGGGAAAAGCTCACAGACTTGTGAACCATCTGTGCAGAAAAAAAAAAACTTTCAAAAAGCAAACACCTCCCCATAAGTCCGCCCAAATATGTAAATGTAACACAAAAACATAATTAATTAGTACTGAGAGTCAGTTCATCAGTTACCTTTTTGGCAATACAGAGTGTTCTGAGCCCATCTGCAGCATAGAGATTTAAGTAGTTTTGAGTTTTATACAAGATTTTTCTTTGTCGTTTTCCTTTGACATCATCTGTAAGATAAAAAGACAGTTCATCAGAACATTCTAGTGTTTTAATTAGGATAACATTTATTAAACTAACATCACACACAAACAAACTAAAACAAACACTTGGCCCCCTTAACATGGGCATTTAATTGAATAAAGACAGCAGAACGTGCGACAGGTTGACTGGATAATCTGACTACAGAGAATTTTGAGGTTCACTGCTCTTGTGTTATTGCTTCCTGGCAAGAAGAGCAGAGCAAACTGTTTGGGATGATCACGGTCCAACATGGGCGACCATCAGCCAAGATGAGGGGGCGATGGCGCCAAACCTTACATTTTCACCCACTGATTCATCACCACCTTCCACTGCAACTGTGGGATGGCTGGACCTGCTCATCCACAGACTTCTGACTCTCATGCCTTATGCAGGATTTATCAAACAGTAAAAACATATCAAAGACAATACAAAAATAAAATGCACCACTAGTGACTTATTAATATGGTTTATTCTGTCAATAAGTGAGTGGGCTTTTCCCATGCACAACTTGTCACCACTGTCCCAGGGTGTTGCTATGTGTTGTGAGGGGTTGTTAAGCAGCTTCTTACTGGCACAGGTCAAAAGAGCCCAGATTTAAGTCTATATGATATATATACATATTACATACGTATATATATATACATTATATATATATATACACATTATATATATATATATATATATATATATATATATATATATATATATATATATATATATATATATATATATATATATATATATATATATATATATATATACATTATATATATATATATATATATATATGATATATAATCGCTCAGGTATCAGTGTATTAAAAGTACCACAGAATTATGGTAGCAGGTATTCCTGTAGCTCAACTGGTAGAGCATTCTGCTAGCAACACAAAGGTGTGGGTTCAATTCCCAGGAAACACATACAGATTAAAAAAAAAAAGTATAACCTGAATGCACTGTAGGTCACTAAAAGCATCTGCCAAATGCATAAATGTAAACAACAGAACAAGGAATGGCTTACTTATAGTTGTTCTTTTCACATTAAAGCTGCAATCCTAAACTTTTTTGGTTAAAAATGAAGTACATAGATCAGTATTTAAAACTGTGTCCTTACCATACCCTGATTCACAACAGTAAGCTTATAATAATGATTCATAATATGAACTATTGGATCCGATTGTGAGGAAAATTCCACTTTGACTTCATTTGTCTGTGTGATTACGCCACTTTCCGTAAACAGGAAGGAAACGACTCGGCTAACATACTGTATTGGGTGTGCGGATGCTGAGGATGGTGGAGCATGTTACTTGTTCCTACAGCAGTTGCTTACAATTAAAACTTGTCATCCACATTAAGAAAATAAAGTAACCTGCAATTTTATGTTTCAATCAGACCTGGCAGTAGAGAGGCAAAAGTTACGGATTGCAGCTTTAAACTGAATTAAAGATATATTTTAACATCGAAAACAACTACAGTTGGCTGCTTTAGCCTTGGAATTTATCCAGAGAGAAGGTTACTAATCAAAAACAAATTTCAGTTTCATATTACTGAAAAATGAAACAACCGCCATTCTCCAGTGCAAAACTTAAAGAATGGAAATCCCTTGCAGCTACAGAAATCAACTTCACTCAGGAACATTCTTGTTTTTGTCTCTCATATTCTACCGCATTATATAATGACTGGAGACACATGTGCTGCCCATGTTTGTTTTTCCAAATCTTTATGGCTGTCTGGTGAAGGCAGCATTATGTCATAACTTAATGGTCACATATTTGAAAGCTGTGTCTGATTTTGTGCATTCTGTCATCAGATGAACCTCCCACTGCTGCTAAAAAGAGCTATTGTACCTTCGGTGGGTCTGCTGTGCTAATTGGAGGTCCACACCCAGAGGTGGCAAACAGTACAGGAAAATACACAGAGCTACGTGCATGAAACAGTCCACAGTCTGAGCGCACATTTGCACCGCGTAGGCATCCACTTTTCTCCACTGCTTACATACCCCAGACCAGATGCTATTAAATCTGGGGTTTCGAAACATATTTCTAGGCTGGCAAAAAGAGGAAATGACACTTGAACTGACACCACTTAAAGTAGGAGTGTGTAATTTTTCTGTTGAATTCTTTCTCCTATCCTAGTTTAAAACATGGAGACAACTGCAAGCAAGACATTTGTATGCTTATTTCCACAAAAAGCAAAAGCTGCCAAGTTATCTTGGATAGTCCCACCCCTCTCAAGCCAGTGGCTCATATAATGGTTTAACGGGGGTGGGACTATCTTTCTGATTGGCTATTTAGCCTTTGGCAGATGGGGGTGTGTTTAGAAAACCTGTCTGAAAACAATTGTTTTTGCAATTCTGTTTAGTGGAAATACTGGTGCAGAAATTACACACTTTAACTACCAACCAAGGTGCTATAAATACTTAATCTGCTGCTCTGTATAGCCGGAAAAGGCATGACTTTAGAAAAAGTGCAACATCAGCACATCTTAAAATCTTGATCCCAGGCTAATAACACAAAGGACTGCCCTTTAAGCAGCCAGACAACAGAATTTATTATAATGAATCTGTCGACACTTTGATGGCTTAAGGGGACAAACAGTGAGATGATTTCTCGCCAAGGAAAATCATCAACAGCGAAGCAATAGCAACACGATGGACCTTCTTCTGATTTATGAGCCAATTAAATTTTGAAAAACATTTTATTAAGAACATTTTGAACCTCCCTTGATCAAAATGATCTTGGCTTTAAATAGACATGCCAATCATTCAAAACCAGTGGGTCAATGGAGACGAGCTATAGATATAAAAATATAATGTGATTTGCTATCTGTTTGCAAACTACTAACTCATTTCCTACTTGCTTATCATTGAAAAGTTACTAGAAGGCCATCTTTGTGTGTGTGTGCACGGTCTTAGGTGTGCTAAGAGTCTGGATTTTCCCTGGTCCTGTAAATGTTAAAAACCCTTGATTTCGAATTGTTACAGGTTTAATACAAGTTATATTGACAGAATCTGAAGCATGCTGTTGAGTAACAGGAAATAATTTGTTACCTACATTTGTTATTATAAACAGAAGTCTGTCTGTCTGGCACAGCAATATCACTGCCAAATGAACAATTTAGATAAATTTGCAGCTGCAACAACACATTTTTACATGGAATAATTTAAGTGCTTAAACACAAATATAAGTTCCACATTTTTGCTTTTAAACCCTGCAGAATACCTTGCCCCATAAACTTTCATTGCAAGTGCTTTTCTGTAAATTCAACTTGTTTATTTTGACAAAATAAGGGCAATTACAACCTGATAACCAGGAACATTCCTTTAAAACCTTGTAACCACAAAAGTATGTACATTCTGATCTATTCTGCTCTTTCTCCAAATACAAGCAACTAGATAGTCTGTGTACTAGTAAAAAGGCATAGATTGATATCTGTTGTCATGACATTTAGATGTAAAGAGCAAATCTGTGTAAGCAGTACTTTGTTTCAGTCATTTATGTACACAGCATTAGAGAAAACTGCCACTGCGGCTCTTATCTTGCCTTGAATACTAACAAGCCAGTCCACCTATGCCATTAAGATACTTTATTACAGCTGAAACCTTTGGCGACGTCAAGAACCAAGAACAATCTGGAACCTGTCCAGCAGATGTTTACAGGAAGAGGAAATATTGCCCTAACCACATGAAGCAAGGCTATGGCACTATGAATAAATCTAATATGAATATCAAATGTGTTTACATCATCATAGGTCAATAGCTACCAAAGTCCAAGGGCTACAATAAGTACTTTAAAAGATATGAAAAATATCAGGAAAAAATCCTCACAAACCTTATTCTTATACAAGTCTTGTTGTTGTAGTCATACTCTAGAAGTACATAGCTATTTCACTTTCATTTTTGGAGATCATAGAGTTTTTCATTCTGAATAAATCAGATGACTCTTGTCCACTTGGCAATGAGCCATTATTCATTAATTTTACTGAAGTAGGTCTCATGTTTGGTCTAACTGGGGCATAGTAAAGATAAACCTCAATAAGACTTTAGTATGAATGTTAATATGGAAGAAGATCTGACAGAATAAATTACAAATGCAGAATACTATTAAACAAATATGATGGGAATAACTTGAAGTTAAACTTATAGCATGTGACGTTTAAAGGGACAGTTCACCCAAAAATGAAAATTGTTCCATCATTTACTTACCTTCATGTCATTTCAAACATGACTTTTTCTTCTGTGGAAAACAAAAGCCATCTCAGTGTTTTTACAATGAAAGACAATGGGCACCCCTGTTGATTAGTTGATAGTTATCAACATCAAAATATATTTTGTGATCCTCAAATGCAAAAATGAAATTTAATTTTTAGGTGAACTATCCCTTTAATTATAGTAATTAAATTTAATAAACACTAGGCTAACCCATTTTTTTTATAGGTAGAGAGTGAGAGGCATTGGGACATGATGCAGGCCAGAATCAAAACTACTTCCCTGCAAGCCTGAGCACTACCACTGTGCCATGGCTCTGGACCTGACCCTAAACATCTGCACATATCTGAGCTGCACATTCTGGTCCCTACTCAAGAAGATAGAGTAATTATAACTGCAATCATACCTGTAACCGGTCTGATCAAATCCATGATGACCGAATCAGCACCCTTGGTGTACACTGTAATTTGCTCGGTCAACGGGTGTCGGACGACCACCGACATTCTCTTTCTCGTGGAGTCGAATCCCAATGTGTGCAGCAGCTCAAAGCTCAGCTTGCCCAGGTGAGGAAGCTCCATGGTCACCTGATCTGGCAAACGACCAACGAGAGCACACTTATATGCCCGTGCTGCATAAACAAGTGCAGCCTCATCCGGCGACTCTGCCTCGTATCTGAGCTCGCATTCATCTTGAGCCAAAGCCTTTGATTTATCGTAGTTGGGTGGGACGGGGCTGAAGGCATGCTGAAGGTCGTGATCTGGAGGCTTCTCCTCGTTCAGTTTCGTGAGCGTGCTCTCGGCTGAGGGGGAGGAGAGCATACTAGAGCCAACTTTGTGGGAAGAGGAGCGGTTGGTGGCCAAGCTGGAGGAGCTGCTGCTGTTGGAGCCGGAGGTCAGACGACTTGGAGTGAAGCGCTTGATGAAGTCCTCTATGGTCTTCACTGGAGACTTCAGTTCGTAGCGACGCACCTTGAGATGAAGGGAAAGTTGAGAAAACAAATCCTTCAAAGTATTTCCACTTGATAGTTTGATAAGTCACAAAAATGTTGTTTGGATACTGAAGCCAAACTGCGAGGTTGTTTTGAAATTATTCCATAAACGAAAAGAAAAATGTTTTGTACACACATACAATGATTCCAAGAAATATTTAGACACTTTAAAAGACACAATATTTGTTGCAAACAGTTTGTCACTGGCAGCATCATACTGTAAACAGATAAAACACAATCTGGCACAAAATAGAAAAGACTGTAATTTTTTTTGTTCCTACATTTTTTATTTTGGTGGCTTTATGCCGAGAACATTCCACATGTGTCGCCGCATGGAATTTGGGAGGGAAAAAATCTTTTGGTTATCATCTGATGATAAATTTCCACTGAAGTAAAAGTTTCGGAAGACATGTGACAGATGTTTTCTTTAGAAAAAGGTCTGTCTGAATTCTGCAAGACATTTACACCAGGGTCCAAACCATGTACTATGCTATGTTTCCAAATAAAGGCACTGGTCAAGTGGCAAACAATTCAGCTTTGCTTGCCTGTCAAACCTTTTCATTTTTATTCACATGTGGTTTGACAAGTATGACTATCTAACCACAGCTGTTGTTAAGTACAGCTCTGTTCCAGCTAATTCTCGGTTCACTCACCTTCTGTCTGGGCTGATTGGGAGAGGACACAACAACGGTGTTGCAGATAGTGAGAGCGATAAAGAAGTCCAAGACGTCACACAGGTCAGGGGGGATCTGCTTTATGGACTGACTGTGAAAGCGCATAAACTCCATCTGACTGCTGCACTCATTGACTTTATCCATAAGCTGAGGATCTGGGGTGATATCCTTCTCCTGTCAGACCAATGAAAGACATTTAACACTGAAAACTGAAAATGATGTACTTACACTCATGTTGCTTTAAAGTCAAGAACATTTCTAGAGGATCTTGACACTTCCATGCAATGCCAGTTCAACCACATCTGCCAAAGCTTCCACAAGTACAGAAATCCCATGTTGTTTTGGTGCATATAATGTTAAATTTTAGCCAGTTCCTTGAGGCTATTAAATGGCTTCACAAGACTTTGTACTTTTTGAAGGTTAACAGACATGGTCACCATGAACTTGTGGTTGTGAGGACAAGGTTCTTTAAAAGTTCTCCTTTTGTGAATCACAGAATAAAGGTTTGGAACAAAACCTTGAGGTTAAATAGCTCTTAAATGAAACAGCTGAGCCACATAAACAGTCTAGAATGGTAGCGTAGTTACACGGTCAAAGCTGCTACTAACCATGGGACTGCTGAAGGCGGTGTGCTTAGACAGAATGCTGGCACGCTTAGCTTCGGCTCGGCTTCCTGTGCGGCGGTGAGATTTGGTGCTCTGTGATCGCAACACCACTTTGCCACTCTGGTGACTGGCGACGCTGTCTCTCCGTGGAAGAGTTCCACCATGAGATGTACAGTCCTCCTCTTCGGAATCCACCTCCTGGTACATAGCAAGTCTCCTTGCTGTGAGAGAGACACTCAGACTTAGAACAATTAGATGTACACTTGGAGGACCCAATGTATGGATTTTTTTTTTGTGCACCTCTAGTCCAGAGGTTTTGTTATCACTCTTTTGTTTTCTAGGCAGTTTAGGGATTAATCTACAGCTAGACGGGTTTTTGATTGTTTCTTTGATTTGGCACCGCTCGTGTCTCTTTTCCCCTTTGCTCACTACACAAATTATTTTAAATATTATTAAAATATTAAATATTGTACATAGTTGTGTTTTCACCTTTGTTACTTTCACTGGTGCACTGTAAATAATGCCCCACTTGAGCGCACATAAGGGCAACTTGCGTCTGTGTTTTCTGCCTCCGGGTATCTTTTAAATAGTCAGCATTTTAATGCTATGGCCCTTACCCCTTGACAACATCTGGGTTTGTAACACAGTCTTTGGGACTGCTAGAAACATACAGGCAGGTGTGTTGGAGTAAGCTGGAGCTAAACTCTCATGGTCTTTGGACCTCCAGGAACATGGATTGGAGACCCTTGCACTAGTCCTTCAACTGGGCAAACCAGTGAGCTTGGTGTTGCTAGCATTATGCCTGCCAGTTGAGTTATAAGAAGCCATTACAAATTATTTATACAAAATCCTATAAATTTATAAAGAATTAAGAATGTGCACTAAGCACTACAACACCATTTGTTTTAGTACTACAGATACTAGGAATCCTAACCGTTAGCATCATGCGAGTACTCCACCCCTGCCACAGTACACCGCCGAAACACCATCTTGTTTTCTGTAAGTGTGCCGGTCTTATCAGAGAAGATGTACTGCATCTGGCCCAGATCCTCAGTGATGTTCAGAGCCCGACACTGCAGGTGAGAGTCTGTCTCCTCATCGTATAGCTCCAAGTCCTGGTGGATAAAGTACACCTGGCATATCTTCACTATTTCAATGGAAACGAAGAGTGAGATTGGGATAAGAACCTGGGGAGAGGGAGAGAGAGAGATTTGATGTTTGTTGTAGACTAATATATTCCAAAGCCTAAGACCAAATGTGAATTAAGCCTATAAGATGTGGAAATCTACATCTATGTTAATCCAAATCCAGAAACACATTGTAACATTCCGTTCACACTTGCTTCACCTGGAAAACTATAATCATGGTCAGGAAGAGATAAATAGCTGAGACCACTGGAGATAAATCTGTTCCTTCTGGGCTCAGGACGTCAAAGACGGGTCTCTTATCTCCATACTGAAACATCCACAAGCCATGACCTGGAGAAATTTCAGACACAGCCACTTTACTATATAAAGAATGTTATAATGGAATTAAGGACACTGTAATTCAAGAGACACTGAAGATGTCACTGTAGTGCAAAAACGTTCAAGTAAACCAATTGTATTAAACCACAGCTTCCTCCAGAATACTTCCTTAGATCTGACACAAGCATAAACCACAGTAGAGTAACAGTGTTTTAGATAAATTCTAATAATAGGAGGGTGTCATAAATCCATTCTTGGAATTAACAGATTTAAACAATGATTTCAGTAGACATATATATATATATATGCAAATATATATTCTAAATTCAATTTATATTGCAAATTACTTAACACCTAACCAATAAAATGTTTCAACTATATATCTACATGTATATATAATTATATATTACATCTAATTATATATTATAGATATAATTAGATATAATTATATATTTGTCAAGCTGTCTTGACGATTTACGTACCAATGGCTGAAAAGAGGCACATGACCAGCAGTATAATGACACACCAGAACACGTCTACATTCATCTGCCGCTCCAGTTTGCTGCGTTTATAACGAGGGCCGTTGTTGTTCAGCATAGCTTTTGTCTCATGACCTGAAAATCAGAATAAAGTGGAACACTCAATCTTTGTTAAAATGTGTTGCACTAGTCAGAATTATGCAAATCTTGTAAATTTACATTTAGATTTACAGTTTAGAATTACAATTACATTTAGGCATTTGGCAGACACTTATCCAAAGTGGTGTAAGATTGTATAGGTATGTGAATTAACTAGCAATCAAACCCTTGACCTTGGAATTGCTTTGGCCATGCTCTACTAGTTGAGCGACAGGAAAACCTAAAATCCTGCATTTAAAGATGCCATTGGTTGGCCAGTGTTGGGTTAGACTACTCAAACATACAGATCAGGGCAACGTTCTGTTAGTACCACAATGTTTACAGTTAATGGAATTACCCTAAAAACAGCTTACTTATAGTGGTTTCCAAGCTGGTGTTATATTAGTACGGTATTCTGCCAAAATCAGTAGAAGAATGCCAGCATTAGGACCTGAAATGCTATGATGTTCATTAAGTTCCAGTATTTTTTCTGAGAACTGATATTGGAAGTCCAGGGCTGGAAAGACAGCAGCGTACCTGCATAGATGACGATTCCTACAGCCTCCTCTGTGTTTCGAATGGTGCAGCCCCTGAGCAAAATATTGTCTTTGTACAGCCCATCTCTCCTCCCACTGCGATGAATTCTGTGATACACAACGCAATCTCATTCATCAAACTTGTAATACAGCAAATCTATAAGGACTAGACATAATCTTGATTCAATCTGAATTCTCTGTCCACATTTGCTAGAACAACATTAGATTCATTTCACAATGAAAGCCAACAATTCTGGCTTTTAAGATCATGTCACAGATACTGCCAAAGGAGATCAAACAAAACTCTTGCACCCCTTGTTGTTGACCACATCAATCTATTGCAGCTGACAGTCCACAGGGTTTTCCTCAGGGCCTCTCTTTCTCAGCACAAAATCAATAGTGAAGCCAAGACCTCACTAAAACAGCTCTGTACAGGTAAAGCCCTGAGGCCAGCTCTCTCTCATCTCTCATTCAGTCAATGCAGCACTTTTGGTAAAACCCCAAAGTCTCATTGTAAAATAACTGTAGAGCAAAGATTCTCAGGGTAAGGGGGGTGGTTGGTGGGGGATGATGAAATCTTAAATTCAACAAGACCTCAGATCTGAAGGCGGAATGTGGCTGGAACACCAGGGAATTTCAAAAGGCCTCAGGGCTAAATTTCCTCATAAAAAAGGCAGCAAACGCAAACTGAATTTGGATGGAATGAATTGTGAATGTTAAACACCTGGTGGAAGCTCAGTAAGCTTTTAATGCAAACTCTAATTTTAGTGCTAAATTGAGGATTAGATGTATTAGTTAAAAAGCTGTTTGTGGGTTTTGCTAAATTCTTCCTACACCAATAAACTAATACAGAACCAAAAAGTTTTGGTACTTTATCAGGTTCAGATTGTGGCTGAGGTTTTGGGGGGTCTGTTCAGCACCTCAACACACCTCCCCTGATTAGGAAGTGGGGTTGTATGGTGCACTTGAAAACCAAATAATGTCTCATTTAATGAAGTGTATCCAATAAAAATGCTAAAATTAAAACTTCATGAGCAAACAACCTTGCTTAACTAATATTAAATTATTAAAGCTTCACATTAAATCGTTGGCAAGTAGGAATCACTGCATATTTCTAATATCTAGTTGGGCCAGTGGTAGGAGTAGTACTTACTGAGCAAATTGACCTGGGTTCAATTCCCAAGTTAAAACAAATATAAATTTTTAATCAGTCAATTAAAATGGCAACTTTCTGCCAAAAAGCCAAAGATCAACAAGAGCAGAATCTCATTTGATTCCATTTTAGTTAGTGTATTAACAGACCCAAATAATCTTAAAGCAGAGATAAATGTTGCATTTTTGTGTGGCAGCTTAAATTCACATTTATGGATTTTATCCAAAGCGATTTACAGTGCATTTAAGTTATATATCATTTATTAGTACGTGTTCTCTGGTAACCAAACCCACAACCTTTGCACTTCTAATGCAATGCTCTACCAATTAAGCTACAGGAACACACAGCTTCACTTAAACACTGAGACGATCATATTCCTCAGTGCCACGTGCTGTGCTGTCAGTTCTGGAGTTAGAGTCATCTCAGAGCCACTTCAAAAGTGATTCCCCTCTTTGATAGCTTTCACTACACACATTCACCAGCTGGGATTATATCTTAATGCAACAAGCTGCTGTCTCAACAGGAGACAGTCCCTGGCCCTCATCCTGCATTATGTTCTCCCTTTTGCTCCTGTAAGCCACTTTGTGTTAACGAAAAAAAACGCTGGCCGCACACCAGGAGCATCTGTTCTCTATCAACCCGGGAATAAATGTCATAATTATTCTGGTTCGTGTCAGCTGACTCACTGCCCTTACTGTCATAACCATGTGCAGCAGGTTTTCATCAAAAAACAGGAGTTTTACTTTACCCTACACAGACCTGACCGGCCCGAAGCTCAGATTTGACTACTGTGTGTAATTTATGTTGCAGAACTACATTACTGCATATGGCAGACGTTTTATCCAAAGTAACTTGCAGTGCATTCAAGCTGTAGATTTGTTCAAAATGCACATTCCCTGTGAATCAAACCCCTGACCTTGGCGTTGCTAGCGTCATGCTCTACCAGCTGAGCTACTGGAAATACTGTTAAAGTATTTTGTTCAAAAATATTGTGTTTGCCAATCTCACCCTTTTAACTAGCAAATCACAATTTAAGACATTTAATCAACCATTTAAAGTCTAAAAATCAGATTATCAATTGAAAAAGATTCAAATCAGATTAAAAGTAAAAACAGAAAACAATATAAATATTGTGTCTAAACCAAGGGGTCAGTTTGGTTGAGTTTGGTTTTTTAGCGTGATCCAGCCGGTCCTGTTAACCCCTGATGGTAGAATACACTATCTGGCTGCAAAAATGATATTTCACAATTCACAACCCTTTAACAGTGTATTAAAACAGGATAACGTATACATTGCAATACACTGCAGGATTTTTACACCCATTTGTACTGCGGTGCTTGTTACAATACATTGACACGGTTCTGTTTCATAGTTCAAGGCAGATTTCCAGAATTGTGTTTCATGATACTTGTGATGTCAGTATTAACATTACAAGTATCATGCCAAAAATACTACAACTTGGCAAACACAAACTTGGCAAATTTGTCATTATCATCAATTTAGATTATGACATCCAAGATGACTGATTGCTCAAAATATGCTTGCTTGAACTAACAGAAATAACTTGTGAAAGCTGAAACATTGAACACACAATGAAACATTTCTTCCAATAATTAAATGGGCTTTACTTAGGCAGGTGAATGCAAACAAATTCCCCCAAAAATGAATGATTGCACTTACATGTATCCACGAAATCTGTTGAGGTCATTGTTGGGCTTCTCACATTCAATAATGCTGTTGTATTTTAAGGGGTCAAACTCGCAGTCCTGCAATTACAAATTACAAATAAAAAAATACATTTTGCCATGTGTGATTTGTGGTTAGCTGTCATATTATGCCAAGTAATTCAATTTTGAAATAAAGCTATCTACATAAAGAGCTATCATATGATATTAAAAGACTTGGAATATAGTGAATATTTAACTACTATTTTACTTTTCTGGTGCATTGATATTGTAGATAAATACTGGTCGCTGTATGCATTATCCACTTTCACTGTATGAAAAAGCAGTCATGACATTCTGCTAGATAACTTATTTTGTGTGGATAAAAAAAACAACAACAACAACAACTAAAACATTTATGGTTTTTGCATCACAAGAACAAGTAAACACAGAATTCTCATTTTTTGGTGAACCGTGCCTTTAAATTCAGTTTGTTGTCAAACCAGAGAAGCACAGAGTAAGCAGAACTGAGGGAATGAATATTTGTCTTTAACGACTGGTGTGAAATGACTCAGTTATCTCAATGGGCAAACGCAGACCAGCTGAATACACACGTGAAAAGCAATGCCATCACACTAACTGTTCTTGTATGTGTTTCCCAAAAGCATCGTTAGCCAACTGTGGTTGAGAGTTCCTGTCGTTACCAACATAGTTCAGCTAATCTGCGTTTCCCGAAAGCATTGTTTCAACAAACCTTCACAAACAGCATTCCAAATTTGTATGGCTGGAACTATGGCCATCAAGCTGCTCGAGATAATGAAACCATCCGCGATCTATACATTTTTGGAAAATCTCCCCTTGCCTTACGTTTCGTACTGCGTGCTCAAGAACTGTCAACACTCTCACAGACAATCTCTTTTTTTTCACATAACCATTCTGACTTTGGTAGTAGCTTTGTAAAGAGCATGAAGCATGGAAAAGAGATATATATTTACATATAAAATGTATGCAATGTATTTTTTTGCATGTCATGTCCAGAGCTCGTAGCTTTGAATTAGGAAGGGACAACAGCACCACAGGTAACTTTAGCGTTTAGCGTGAAATAGCAGGAGATAAATGCTGAAGCCTTAATTAGAATTGTGTCATACTTAATTTGACGTGAAATTACAATAGCAGTCAGCAATAAAACAAAATGCAGAGACAGAACTATGATTCAGGCTTATTTTCAGTTCCAGTTGGTCAGTGGTCTAAGTAGTGACTTGGTGGCATGTCTACGAATTTCAATTGATGGACCAGCACCACAGGCATTCCCATATACAGAGGCTTTGCGGCTCTTCTTTAAAAAGCCCAGAAGATAAAGTGTTCTGATAAACAATGCCAGCTTTGCACATGAGTCTCTTTCTTTCCCTTTCTTTCTATTTTTTTTTACATTGTCTTACTCTTCCCATGTGGGAAGTAGGGTTCAATCTGTGAAATATATTGTGCAATCAAAATGAATTTTAATAAATAAAAATATTGTTAAGTTACATTATTTGCAAACAATAATAATTGTTTGTCACATGTAGTAGACCACTTTTGTGCCATGGGCAATAGGTGGGTTTCAATCCGGCTACCACCGCAAGTATATTTCAAACCTGTGGGAAGCACTGATCCATCATTCCAAATTTTCATCTTTTGTATTTTTTATCACTCAGATTTTGAAATTTATTACATCTTTTGGTTTGTCAAGGAAAAGAGTGCACGTGTGTACATGCTCTAGTACACCAGTATGCTGCTATTCAGTTCTTTACCCAACTCATGGTTTTTTACAGGAGATGCTCCACAATACTGAGCACTTACCAGATCAATGAAGCTGCGCACCACCTGTCTCTGTTTAAGGTTGGTCTCTCCGTCCAGTGTGGCCGTCTCAATGTGACACAGGCGGTCCGGGTCACTAGAGCTGAGCAGCAGTACGTCCGCAGGCAGAATCTCATTGCAGCGCAGACGAATGAAATCTCCGACCCGAATTTCCTTCCAGTACTTCTCCACATAGCGCTTCTCATTCCTAATGGGCACACAACAAAACATTTTACACATAATAATATTTCATAATATTCTTTAAACATTACACTCAATTCAATTAAAGTTGCAATTCATAACTTTTGCCTCTCGACTGCCATCTGTTTGAAACCAAACCTAACTCTAGGGCAGAGTGATTTTCTTAAAGTGTATGACAAGTTTACGTTCCAAACAACTGCTGTAAGAACAAGATACAAATGCCGCACAATCTACAGTATATGTGATAAAGTAGCTGAATCATCTTTCTGTTTACAGATGGACATTTCCCTCTTAATCGACCCTGACAGCTAAAAGTCATTATTAAAAAACAATCATTGTAAATCAGGGAAAGGCAAGCAGATTGTGTTGAACACTGATCTTTAATGGACTTGCTCAATAATTGACCTTTGTTCTTATTAACCAAAAGTTACAGACTGCAGCTTTAAAACAATATTATTCTGGGACTGTATTATTAACTATATTATTCTGAAGTCTCTGCAATAATTCTGGTGCCTACTGTTGAGATATGGCTGAGGACTCCTTGCGATTCTTGCTATTGCAAGCACCACTAAACAGCAGGTAACACAAACTCGGTTCTTTGATTGATATAATGGCACAGCAGCAAAATCAGACCAAGATGTTGGTGAAAACAATAATTTAGAACTTGTAAACAACGCAAGCCTTCAATAATGAAAGAACTGCTGTTCTGGCACAACTGTAAAATTTCTTGCTGTTGTCTTTTGGCCAGATTCACTGTGCATGGATTTTTATTTCGTAAGCAACAGAAAAAAATCCCAAACAAACTACCAAAAGGCCACAAATGTGAAGTGTTCAGAACTAGAAGACTAGTGTAGCCTTGAGCCAGCTTAACATGATGGACAACAGACTTAAGGAGGACAAAAAATAACATTACAGGCCTTTGGCAAACATAGCTGCAGGGAATCTGGGACTCTTAAGTTAGTCGGGAAACAAACCTTCCTTCTGTTTCGTTTCCCGCCCTTCCACAAAGCGGGTTTTTACTGCCACGTGGGAAAAGAGTGCAACCTCTTTAAGAGGTGCGTACCAACTAGACGGAGAACAAATTCTCCATGGTTTAAGAGGGGAGGAAAATGTAGAGGTTTACTGAAAGTTTAAAAAAGGTCTTATTAGTCACCTGTTGTCAGTTTAAGTAGGTAAGTAAAAAGATTTTGGTAGAAGAATATAGAACCTGTGGGCAGACATTATTAACATTGAAGTCTTTGCAAAAACATTCCAGCTAAAGGTAGGGTAGGCAATTTTGAAGAGGTTTGCAAGCTAGCTTTAAAAGCATAGGATCACACCCTCTGTTGAGTCTGTGTGAGCAGGGTGCATGGAGGTATGCAAATACATACTATGACAAGCAAGCAAGACATCTTAACATTGCATTCGGACCCAAATGTAATGATTGGACGAACTGTTTATGGTGATGCACATTCTACGGAAAATAAATATATAAAATATGTTTAGACCACTTGGTGAGGTTTCTGGAAAAATGTTTCTTGCAAAAATGTTTCTGGAAAAAAAATCAATACAGCATCCAGCTGCAAGCATACTGTATAAACATGTAAAAAAAACAAGATATAGACAGGGGTGGGCATGAGGATGTTACACTAATGGGGCCCTATGATTGCACCTCCCAATTCAATATCCGCTTATTTTTCAATTCTGTCCATTGTAAATACTTTAAAAGCTACAGAAGGATTTGGGAAGAGTTTTGAAAAACCTTGTCCAAAGCTTTGAGAGTAAAATATAGATGCATAAAGCGGGTAAAGGAAGAAAAGACAAGTTTTGATCTTTGAGAGTTCTCCTTAGTGCTCTACTTTTAAAAGTATTCTAACAAACAGACAGCACAGAAGTTAAAAGACAAAAAGACACACAACTATGATTTTTTTCTTTACCAACACAATAAGCATTTAAAAAACTATTTGCTGACTTGAAATCTTGAAAATTCAAACACATATTTACCAGTTATTTTTCCTTTTCAAGTCCTGTGTAATGACACGGAGATATAACTCATCAACACCCAGAATTTCAACTTTACGTTGCATTAGAATTTTGTAGCCTTCAATTAATGACTCTAAAGCTGTGAAATCCTTTGATTCATGTTCAGGCAGTTACAGCTCATGCACCCTGAGGATGAATTATTATGTGTAATTCAGGATTTGCATAAAGTCCTGATTAAACAATACGGGACCTGACAGAAGACCTGCTACCAGTGGGTAAGCTTTGTTATTTCATGTTCATTCAGCAGACACAGAAGACTTCTGTGTTCGTCTTTACACAGAAGTCTTATCAGCAAATACAAGGCCTGTTTTAAGGGTCAGAGGTGAAAAATAGACATGGAAAAACTACATGAAATTATTTTTAGTGCAAAAAACCTCAGGGAAAAAGGAATAATAAAAAATGTATGTAATAATGACCCCTTTAAGTTAAATATAGGCCTAAATCTATTATAAAGGCACTGAAATAGATTTCATTCATATACCCTAGACATCTAGTGGAGGTTGACAGATAGACAAAGATTTTGCAGACACTGATAAATACTACAGGGAATGAAAAAGAGATTTGTGATTAATCTGATGATTGAATGGTTAGAAAAATAACCCTGTATGTCTGTGATGAGCAGAGAATAGAGGCTAAAGAATGAAAGGGAAACAAAATATTGTCTTAAAAAAATTTTAATAATATTTACTTTTTAGTATTTTTCTATCACAAATATGGGCAGTAAGTCTCAAGCATTCTCAAGTAGTCGCTCGCTATAAATGTCTGGTAATGCAGATTTATATTAAAACAGACCTTTTGTCTGTCAACAAGATCAATAATCAATCATGGTTATACAAACTCTTATATAATGTCCATGCTTCAGGTGTTTTCTGTATAACATCCTGTAATAATCATCATGCAATACTAATGATATTAGTTTCTAAATTAGATTAAGCCCTGTTACAACGTCCAACATGTTGCAATTCAGAAGTTTTTAGTTAAAAGTTAGAAATACAACGCATTTCCTATACTGTCATTTTTCATAGCATGCGCTAAGATTCAGATTACACTTCAAAAATTACTTTTAAAGTAAAAAAAATTTCTTTAAAGGTTCTTCACAACGATGTCATAGAAGAAACATTTTTGGTTCCCAAAGAACTATTTAGTCAAAGGTTCTTAAAAGAATTTATTACTATTTATAGCCTAAAAAACATTTTGTGAAACAGAAAAAAATTTATGGATATTAAAGGTTCTTTATGGAGCCAAAAACAGTTCTTCTGTTGTTTCATGAAGCACTATTTCTTAAAGTGTATACCACTTGATGATGATCTAAGCACCAGACTCTATGATTAGTGCAGTCACATGCGACAACAATAACTCCTTGTGGGGGAGTTCCTGTTAGTTCTTCTGGAGGTTGCGGTCATGTTTTAAAACCTGTCAGCAGAAGTCATATCATCAGTACATTTACATTTAAGCATTTCACAGATGCTTTAATTCATAATGACTTACACGCTATACATTTCAAGCTATGTTAGGCTTCAAGCTATACATTTTATCAGCGTGTGTTCCCTGGAAGTCGAACCCACAACCTTTGCGCTGCTCACGCAGTTGAGGTACAGGAACACATACACAATAATTCAGTCAATCTCTGAATTACAGTTTTGTTTGCTTTTAATGCCATGACAGCATCTAAGATATTTTCTTAGATAGAAATAAGTATGGTAAATTATGTCTGTTTTTTAAAATATGCAGTTTTTGTTAAAAAAAATTTGATTAAAAACTTAAACTATATTAGGTTTAACTTTACAAATTTCTTCCAAAATATTAACTGAACACAAAACGGCTTCTCACAGTTAATCCCAGCACAATCTAATAACACATGCTTCAGGGATAAAGGACTTTGACAGAAAGAACATGTTGGTGGATCTTCCCCTGTTCTTAAAGTAAAAAGATATAACTTAAAGAAGCACTGCATCACTGGGCGCCATGAAGAAGAATGCATTGATGGATAGATGATTTGGATAGAATTAATAGTAAAAGAGTGATAGAGATGTGGTAGTGAAAACAAAAGGGGAACGGATGGCGTTACAGAAAAACAGGCAACCAACGCAAAACTTATTTAAGGTCATTTCCTCAAGTAACACAATATGCTAGCATGCCACTAACAACATCAGTAGACTTCTGAGAAAAACATGCAGCTCAACTGAATAAAAGCTTCTATGAATGTATCATGTAGACCAAAAACAAAAGTTGACCCCTGAAAGACAGATTAGATTATAGTTGACCTTTACAGAACTACTAAAAAAAGTCACACAAATGTAATACAAGCCAATACAGCATTCATTGCCAAAGCTGGACCGCCATCATCAAAGAAAGATTACTGACCAGACCACCCAAAGCAGGTTTCGAACCACTGACTAAAACTATGGTACATGGAAAACACAGGTCTCATGTAAGCAAATGGAAAATTGTGGTGTTCCAAAATGTTCCTCTAATTTAAAGGTTGATAAAACAAAGTTCATTTGTTCCAAAGTTCCCAACAAAAAAAACTCACTGGTGTTAAGTAAAGTCAAGATAAACTGTGGCCTTATCTTAAAACACTTGTTAATTATCATGTCTGATAATCATGAACCAAAAAAACAAGCTTCATACTATAGCCAAGGCCTCAGATGAGAGCTAACTATCACAGATTTCTCCTCCAAAACCATAGCAGAGAATTACAAGCTTACATTCGAGGTGAACCTGAGCTGTGTGAGGGAGCGTGAACCATCACTCTGCACAAGTTCAAAATTCCAAAAATTCCTGCCTCGTGTCTCTCTAAACTCTCGCCAAAGGAAACAAGTGTTGATACTGAGACCCCTCAGGAACCTGTGTCACATTGTACACATTTTTTTAAATGCTGTGATAGTTTTGTTGCAAGTGCTTGTTTCAAGCTGTGCTTTTCAGGAGAAATACACAATAGAAAGACTTTTGATCCAGCTGCAGCCCATGGAACACAGGAAAGGAGGGGACCTGAGTTTTTTTTATTTCTATGGATTTCCTGATTCCTCTGTCGATCTTTAAGAATTACCTGCAGTTTTTTACAAGTTACATTTGATACTAGTCTCAAACTTACAACAGACCATGTCAAATTGCCAGAAAAGTGTCAAAAGAAGGTTTTTTTTTCCAATTTTCCAGCATAAAAACAAAAGACAACCACACTGACTCTACATGTTCCCAACAAAACGCTCACAATAAGTCTTTGCTGCTTCATGAAGACTGCAAGATTTTCAGGCATTCTGTATAATCCTCCTCAACACAGTGTATCCTGGTCTTACATAATTCTTTTTTTGCTGTCCAACACAAGCATATGCCTTGGGTGTTGACATCTCAGAGCCCCTGCAACATTAACAAGTCACTGATTTGCCTCCAAGTTGTGTTTACCCTGGAGCTAAGCAGGAACTCAATGTGTAGGTGTCCCTCAAAATGGCTTTCTCTATTTGAAGAGGATGGCCCTCTGACTTTCTGCATGTACCTTTGAGTTCACAACCAAAGAAACAAAGATGTTTCAGAGAAAAACAAAATGTTATGGTTTGACAGACAAACATATGTATCTATAAGAAGCGAAAAGAGTGGGTCAACCCAGATATAGATATATATCAGTGGGCAGCACACTACTGCACCCAGGGCACTTCAGTTGTTGCTACCTGCCCGCACTGGAATCAAACCAGCAACCTTTTGATCACAAGCCTGACTCATTTACCAGTAGGCCACAACTGTCCCGTACATATACATACAATATATGTATATATACACATATACATACTAGTGTAGTAATTACTGTAAAATACATAAATATTATGAACAAGACGGAAATAGAACATGACTAAATAATTTCTCAGATAATTTCTCAGTTGTTTTGAAGTTTGTATTTAGTGAAATATTTACTGAGAGGATCTGTGACTGAGGGAAGATGCCTGACATCCTGCAATAGCCACATTCTTTCATTTTACATTGTTGTACAATTCCATACAAAGTAGAAGAACTGTGATATTTATATGCATAGCTGCTACTCTGTGTTTTCAGGCATACAGAGCAGAAGAGTCTCTGCATTAGGACTTATTTCCATAACATCAGGCAACGTGACACCTGCAGCAGATGTGTGTAGTTAAGAGTGCAAGGTCTGGATAACAGGCACACGTGGAAAACATTGTACTGGTATTGAAAACATCCTGTCAAGCCCAGCAGAGATGTTGGAGGACTGGAGAGTCTTGCCCCATTGTACAAATCACAAAAGGACTCTTGTAAACAAATCATTTATCATTTGTTTACCAAATAAAAATAAAATGCATTATAGTTCTATTAAAACTATGCATTATAGTTCAATAATGGATAAACACTAGGACAATTGACTAAGACTTCACTAAACTCCAGGAACCTCCAGTCAAACTTAAGAGTCAAATCAGGTTGTCTTCAGATGACATCATACTCTGACCTCTATCAGCTGTCATTCAAGGTTGCTTTATGGAACGGTTTGACAAAACAGTCATTCGCTTGAGAAAATTCAATTAAGCTCAACCTTGAGTGCAACATTAGCCCAGTGCTAGCTCAGATTGTGGAGTCTGAGAAACACTGCGGCTTTTGACAGAGTTGATACATAGTCTTAACATGGCTGACAGAGACGCTTTTCATCAGGAAAATAAACAGTCCACAGACTGACTCTCTGACTCCAGCAAATACACAAGTGGAAGCCCTCAAAGACAGACAGATCTCCAAACAAGCCACGTTATTTTCATTGCCAATAGCGGTTTTAACAGGACAAAGTCCTTCGTTTTCGCACAGAGTGAACTTTCCTGACAAGTTTTATCTGTTAAAGGTCTTGTCGCTCAAGTGGATGAAGATGAACAGTTTGTTCCTTTACGTTCACACTGTAAGCACATTGCGTTAATGACCAAGGCCAAACCTGAAATGAAACAACATGCTAATAAACTTAGCCGGAAACTTCATATCTGGAGTAAGATAATCTTCAGTATTCGGTTTAATTATTTGATATACGTTCCTAGCAAGGGTTATTTAAAAAGGTTATGACTTGTTCACTCAACCAAATGAATGAGCCCTAGAACAAGCACATTACACCATCTTCACTACAACAAAGTATGAAATCATTATTAGAGGTGACCAGCAACATAATTACATAATTTACCGACAGTTATTAAGACAAACATTCATAAATATATACACGGCTCATTATTGAAAAGCTTAGGTATGATACATGAGTGATGTTTAGGACTGGAATGCATTAAGCCACTGTCACAGAGCCCATCACGCAGTATTTACATCAATAACATATACATCAAAAATGTCTTTGGGAGTCAAGTGATTTTGGGAGTCACAAATATGTACCAGAGAATAAAAAAAATCTGCTGCTCAAACTCTCTGAGCAGGTACAGAACTTGTATGGTTTCAAACCCTAGCCAGTTGCCAACCTAGACCCCATTGTGCATCATAAACCAGGTGTAACCTTTAATTCGACAACAAAGCTAGACTACCTTTGTAGTTTAATAGGTGGAAAACTTCCGTTGCGTTGGTGCATGTGTTGAGTGTCTATGTTGGTGCCTAGAAAGAAAGATTACTAGGTTTTGGAACAACCAGATTGCTCCAACAACCCGCAGGTAGACAGGCCTACAGGTCTGGAGCAGTCTCACAACAGCACACTTGAGTTCATCGTCATGTTAAAAAACTACACAAGTACAAGTATGTCTGCGCAAACACGTCCTTACCTACTGTAAACGAGACAGTCCATGTGATTGATTTCTTTATCCGATCGATGTCGCCTGTAATCCTCCCATAAATCTTTGATAGCAGTAACGGACAATATAAAGACCACGGGGGCAAGAGCCAGCTCTGGCTGAAAAGCATTGACCACGGGCACAAAGTTCAGTAAGGCTATGAAAACGAAATACACGTTGGCAAATCGGTGGAACTGCTCGAAGAGGTTCTTCGGTAGAAAAGACAGCAGAGTGTATTTGGTGGTTTTGATCTTATTGTTTGCATAGTGTCTGTTGGGGTTCTCCCATCCTTTGGTATGGTCATACAAAATGTTGGCGTGTACGGTCCTGGTTTTGCTCTCCTTTTTGCTTTTCCTTCTCTTGTGCTTTTTGACTTTGGCACTTTTGGCGTCTCCAGACTCTCCAATCTCTCGCGCCATACTTCGCCCAAAACTCGCCCAACTTTTGTCTCTTTTCCTCGAACAAATTAAAGATCTATGTAATCATGCTGGTCCTCCTTACTGACGAAGGACAGTATGAGAAGTTCTTCACCCTGTTTTCTCTTTCTCACCCATCGCGTCAGTTTTCTCGTTTTCTCGCTTTCTCTCGTTAAACTACTGGAAAGTTTTACAGCGGCATCTTTTTTTCCTCGGCATATGAAGATGCTTTAAGGTTGGGCCGAGCGATTATGCATACGCGCTACATTTTAGATATACAGCTCATCGGGATGAACCTGTACGCTAAAATTACTTTTTAAAGTCAATCCACATGATTGTAGTCTCAGCGTTTTACGCAGACAATGTTGAAAGAACAAGCCAATCACGGAGAGGTATTCGCCCAACGTCTCCTCTGACGCATGAAAGCCCCGCCCATTTACCAATGAAACGTAACTGGAAGTGCCACGCGTTACCATTGAGAAAAAGTGCTTTTTTCAGTATGAACCATACAATTTCCCTTAAAAATGTGTATTGTTTACCTCATTTTAATGTTTATGTTATATATTTGAGCAACAGATCGTTATACCCTATTTTGATATGCAAGTGATTATTGTCTTGTTTATTGATTATAATGTGACTGGCAATAAAGAAACAATAAATTGAATACCTATGATTAATAGGTAGCTTTATGTGCTTAGATTTGCATCTGTGTTGTTTAAATAAAGCCAATTCTGATTTTATTCAGTCCTCAGTGTGGATTATGCATGTTGCAAATTTAGTTATAGAAAAGGTTATTGTGGACATGTATGGTCCAGTCTACACCATTAAGTAAATTATCAGCTGTAACTCACACAGCTACAAACTGATGAAAGTTGTACATATCTTTCATTATGGTATAATGGATTTCACCATCACCACCAAATGCCTTTTTAAGCAATACACTTACTACAATAAGCATATAAATCCTGATAATGCATTGTTATGGCAGTCTTTAATTGATTTTTGTCCTTGTATTTTCTTTATGAACATCCAGGCGTAGATCTTATTTGTCTCTAGCAATCCATAAAATTCAGAGCACTGTTCATACTGCTGTCATGGAGTTCAAAGTTTGTATGTTGTAAAGTAATTATATACAATATCTTGTTTACAACTGAACATTCTTGAGTATTTGAGGAGTACAGCACGATTTATCAGGGTTGTGTCCTTACACATATCTTCAGGACTTTAAATGGACCACACCAAAAATGTGTCACCAAAAAAAACAGTATAATTAAAAATAGCACATGAATGTTTTACGGCATAGTGATCAGGCCAAATATACGCCCTTGTTTAGTAAAGATTCATGTGTCTGCTGTTTATATTACCTCCCCAAACAAGTTGATCAGCTTCACTGTGACTCAGGAGCCTGTGAGCAGATTAAAGCAAATGTGTCATCCAGTGCAATTAGATCTGTTTCAGATCCCAGATCTGTTTATCCCTTGTTATCTATTGATTAAATAAGAACAGCTGGCCAATATGAACAACATAACTGTTTATATGACATTGAGGAATGAAATGAAAACTGTTGTTTTTTATTGGCATCAGCGCAGTGAATTGAGGATTATTTGAACTCTACAATGTGTTTGGTGTAATTGTTTGAATGGAAGTGAGGTTGGCATAGCTTGACTGAACGTGATTTAATGGCACAAGCTCTTCAACATAAACCAGAAGAACAGGTTCAGATTACATTTGGGATGTTTCCTCTGTCTTCTGCTGCTGTGCCCTTGAGCAAAGAGCAAAGCAAGTTCTCTCTGGACTCCAACACCAGCTGTAGTTATCTATAAAACCAATAAATGAATCATAATCAAGAGTTTGGTTGCAATCTCCATGGATCAAGTGGAAGTACATTTACAACAGTAACTAATGCCTGCGTTTTTATTCTTTTTTTTATATAGATGGTTGTGTCCTTTGATAATAACGCTGAGCACAGCTCACTGTTTTTCCATTGTCTCTTCTTTTTAACAGCAGCTGGTGTAAATGAAATATTTTCTGCAGGGATTATGCAGCATAGTGATTCATATGTCTGCTCAGAAAGTCACAGTTTTTAAACTTCTATTGTAAACACATATATTAAAAAGGCATTTTAGTGTACCATGTTTTGCTTTTTAGACTTTAATTCAGAGTGTTTTATATACTTTCTCTCTCTCTCTCTCTCTCTCTCTCTCTCTCTCTCTCTCTTATACACTAAATACACAGCAGGCTGGTAATGGAAAAGATCAGAATGTTATTTTGGCAGCCTTTTTTCATTTAAAGCTGGCATAACCTTGGAATTCAAATTCCAATGTGAATTTGTATGCAGATGGTTTATTTGTCTGAACATGTCAATTTGTCCTGTCTCAATAAAGATTCAAGCAGTAGTATTTAATACAAGAAAGGGATTAGATTAAATTTGCAAGGCACTTATGTGAACTGCACATTGGACATACATTCTGGTGTCCAGATGATACAGCTGATTTCATTGCTACTACACAGTCAATCTGACCCATTATGTATGATACATTTCAGTGGAAAGCTTGTTTTAAAGAAGAATGAAATTGGATTACACTTGATCTGAACTTCCCGTGTGTTTTTGTGGGGCAAAGGCTCATAGCTTTCATTCATCTGGGAAAACTGCAACACTGCAGGGGCTTTCCGGCAGACAGCTTTAATGTCTGGAATTGCTCCCTGTTTCATTACTGTTTTCAGACCTGTGTTTGGTCAAAAGTAGCATGCTGCAGTTTCTCAGCTTTGGTTCTCTTTGACCATCCATCACACAGAAATTGAATTGTTCCCCAATGCCAAGATGCCACAGAGTCCAATCAGCCATTATTTTTTCCCAAACCCAACAGCTAGACCCTGGTACTGCAAATCAAGGGCGACAGTTGGCCAGACAGGCCCTGATTGATCTCCCCTTGCCCTGTGAGTTTGGGGCTAAATGACCTGGTACTCGCAAATCTGCTGAGATGTGTGAAGCTTTGTAGAGATGCAGCCTCCTCCTTCAATAAACCAGGAGAGTGCTGCTTTGAACCCTGATTCAGCAATCGCTACTGTTTTGCTGCCCTAAATCATTGTGCTTAACAAGTAGATTTAGTATTGTCATTTAGCACATCAAATGAACGTTGAAATAGAACATTTAACCATTGATGTTACAGGGTAATGTCCTGAAGAGCTGCCCCCTTGTGGTGAAGCTGTTAATGTTTTTTATTGCCTCTACAGTACCTTGGTCATGCTTGTTTTATATATGCAGAATAAATGTAGTGCTTAGAGATGGCTTGTTCAAAATGGCAAAAATTGTGGTGTCCTCTTTGCAAAAAACTATTTGCATAACAAATAGAAGTAAATTTCAAATTTATTTCATTTAATTGTATACATCACTAATTTAAAATAATGATAATATCAAGTATATGCAGCAATTAAATGCAAAGCCGATTGATCGATCTGTTTTAATCAATCACAGCTGAGAAGCTGAATCGTGAATAATTATATTTTCATAATAGTAATAACATTATTTATTATAATATACTTGTAAAATGATTAGCATTAGTTGTAGTCTACATTATGCATTAGGGAAGAATTTAACAGTCTGGGAATCACTCATATTCCTTTAAGACATTTTGAGCACAAATATCAGCTAGAGCTGTACTGCAGTCTTGTTCATTCACACTTAATTTACCAAGAATACAATTTTCCTCCAAATTAAGCAGCAATATATTTTTGCATTTTCTTCTGAGACATTGTCAACACATACTGTCATTCACGTGATGAATTTTCTTCATTATAATTTGCTTTGTAATTTAATTATCAGACATTACAATTAATCAGTGAGTCATGAAATCGTGTAAGTGATTAAAATATTATAATTTAACATGCGTTAGAAGCTTTCCAATATTCCTCAGGAGAGCCGTCAAGGATAATTATGAAACTTTGATGTATTTGGAAATGATCATTCCAAATACTGGCATGTATTTCAGTAAACACTGACATGTTTACAGCAATCTCAGAGCACTGGTGTCTAAAAATGATATTATCATCATAAAAGTGACATCTGAGTGAACATTCTAATTGAAAACATTAATCAACATTAATCTCTGAACTGCTTAGTTTTGGTTATGCACCCTTTTTGCTTTAATGTCAGCATGCACTCGATCTGGGATTAATAAGTTCGTACAAAAATTAATGATCCATCTGATCCCAGCATGATTTGAAAATGTTCCAAAAAGCATCCTGTGTGCTTCAATGAAAGCAAGGAAATTTGACCCTTTTACAAAGGAGTTAATGTGGTAAATACTGCAGATTTGGTTATTTGATGTCCATCTATTTTACAGCATATTTCTTTGTTTCCTAAAATCCAGAATTAAATTAGATTGCAAATTTGACACATGCACATAGGGTTTTCATGTTTAATGGGGACATTCCATAAATGTAATGGTTTTATATTGTACTGTATATTCTATTCCACTACACTAGCCCTACCCCTAAATCAAACCATCACAGAAAACGTTCTGCTATTTTAGATTTCCAAATAGATCATTCTCTATGATTTATAAGCTTGTTTTTCTCATAGGGACCTAAAAAAATGTGTGGCATACTATACTTGTGAGGCATTTGGTCCCCATAATGTAGTGAATACCAGGACCACACAAACACACACACACAATTATTCACTGCTATGTAAAAAAAGAGCAGATGATGTTATGATGAGTTTGGAACACAGAACTGCTGGCGAGACAAAGGTTTTGTCCTCTGGCACCTTATTGCACATGTAGCAGAACTTTAAAAATTGCACTGCACATATTATTCAGCTTTATTTTGGTCTTTCGTACAGCTTACAATCTAAGTGCAAGAAATGAATGTGCACAACAGACAATATATTTCACTTCTACTTTTTGTTTCCTGCTTATGTCAAGTTTTGCCAGCTCAGCAAATTAAAAAAGACAGAGGACAATACATCCCTTTCAAACGTTTAATTACAACTTCTGGTTAAATGAAATGAAAAGTTTACCCACTGTAAACATTTACTCACCCTCATGCTGTTCCAAAAATGTATTGCTTTCTTTTGTAGAGCACAGAAAAAAATTATCTAAAAGAATGCCCAAGCTACTCACAGCTGTTTCTGGTCCCCATTCGCTTTCATTGGAAAAGAGTAGCTTGGACAGTCGCATTCATTCAACCTATAAACTAAGCATCTATACCACTGTGACATCACGGCAAGCACATTCGACTGTCACAGCGAAAACAAGGTCAACAGTTTAGCTTGGTTTACCACAGCATTCTTTAGTTTTACGTGCATTTCTGCATAAGTGCTCTTTTGATAATTGACTGTACATACTTAATGCTTTTGTGTGGTGAGTGCAGATTTTGTTTTGATCATTTGTCTTTGCCTAAGAGGGCAGGCAGTGTTGATAACAGCATATTCACATCCCAATCACTCCCATTCTTTACAAGCAGAGCTCTAAAACACTAGAATCTGCTTTCTGAGCCAGTCTCAAGAGGATGCAGCAGTATCTGTTAAAGATGAGTTATCGAGGAGCGGTCAGGTGGGAAGAGTAGAAAAAGAGAGTGTGTGTGTGTGTATGTGTGTGAGTGAGAGAAATGGAGAAACACTGAGGTCTGATGTAGAAAAACTGTGAGTTGCCTATAATTGCCATAAAAAAGCAATAGAAGAACAATTACACCTTGAAATATGCATCAATATAATGTTATCTATAGCTCCTGATATTCCCTGGAAAACTGCATAAAAATAATGATGTGTTAGTTTTTCTTTATCCTTTATCATAACTTAATGCTGAAACTTTAAAAAAACGTGTGCATCCTAACTAACAAACCTTATTCTTTCATTCCCTATCCCTATTTCTATTTCATATCTTTGCTTAGAAAAGTGATGTAGAGCTCATATCTGCTGTGCTGCAGTCTCAAAATGACAAATCAATTACGCACAAATATTATACGAATCACCAGCAGAGGGAGCTAGTATACCGGAGTATACTGTATGCCACTTACCATACATTGGAAATGTTTACTTATGTGCCGTATGAAACTGTAGCATACCGCACAGTATACATTGCCTACTATTATTTATTAACAACAGTATATGGTATGCATTACAAAATGGTAAACATTTTAAACAGCAATATGATGCAGTCACATGACTTTAGGATGTTTGTCATACTGACTACAAATGCATTGTGGAATTCAGTATTGCTTGCAGTGTGCTTTGTTGTATACCACACATCTGCGTATTCCATGCATACAGAAAATCAATATACTATGTGCATTACACATACAGTGTATACTATGTACTGCAGAAGTAGTAAGTATAGTATGCTAGTAACCTATTCCAAACACAGTATGCTGTATGTGTGTGTGTATGAGAGAAATTGAGTGTGTGAGATTAGGGTTAACAGGGACAGCAGGACAAACAGAGTTAGTACGTGTGTGATTGCTTGGAGACACAAGCAATATACAACCTCAAAGTGTAAACCTCTTTAGTGAGGTTCAGTTGTATGTTGCTTTTGTTTCACTCATTCACAGCAGACCATTTTGGTGCAGTGAAGGAAACAGGCTTATTTCGAACCCATCGGCACCATAAGTGTTACACAGCGAGGGGCATCACATTTCAAAAAACCTCCACCACTCATTCCTCTTCCTGTTTCCACAATCAACAAGCTGTTGTAGGAGTATTAAAGAGACAATCAATGCTGGGTGAAAGCCAAGTGTAATAGCAAGCAATGAGACACGCTCTTCTGATATTAGATTAATCAGGTGGGCAAGATCTATGAGCAACAGAAAGTTCATCATACAGCAACGGTCCTGTCAGACACCTTACAACAGCTCTGAACAGTTAGATAACATCCTCCTAAATCTGCTGCTGGTTGCCTGGAGACAGGAGTATGATTTGGATGGTGTTGATATGGGAGACAAAGTGCCACTCCAGTGCATAGAGAAGCTCTAATATCATCTGATAGTACTCGAAAATGCCCTTTAAACTAATGCAACAATAAAACCGACTAATGGCATGGGAAAATCACAGTTCTATTTCTTCTCTTGCAAATATCAAGCATGCATCTGTTTTGTCTTTCATCATATGGAGATTCCAAACACCAGACAATATAAAAAAGTACAGAATAAATTAAATCAAGAGGCAAATTAGGTAAAAGGTACTACTGTTATTTAACGGGACCTAATCGTAAAACATTTATTTTCTGAATCACTAAAATAATGATAAATAGTCCAATAAAAATAAAACTATCAGAAGAACACTTGGTGCCGATCAGCCCACACAGCCATCTGCAGAGATTTGATGGTTTCACAAGACTCACCCAGAGCAATTCAGCACCAAATGCAATTAACATCATCCAAAGCCAGTTGGAAGTGATGTCAAGAGGAGTTCTGCACTGGAGAAATGCAGTTCATATTTTTCATACATCACTCTGCGGGGCGCTGGCTAATGACTTCTTGTGACCATCACTCTGCATCTGATCAATTGAGCTGATTTCCATTTCTAAATAGCTGTTGAAAGATTGAGAACTGCACATCAATCACTAGAGCAATTGAAAATATAATGTGATTAGACTGTTGATGGCGTCCTCACCGGAATTCATCCGTGCATTATTTTTTATAAAATTCATGTGCCCTCGAAATCTTTAATCAAAATCTGAAAATGAACGTTCCCTCTGGAACGACAGACCTTCTCTGATGATGTCAGTCTGGCGGCTTGGGCAGAGACAGAGACGTTAACCACTCCCCTCAATGGTCAGTCCACTATGAGCTTTGAAGCGCCTACTTTTCAATAGCCAATTGATTCCCAGTGGAAAAAAAAAACAGTTTCAATTAGAATTACTTTAAAAAAACAGTTCATCTCAAAATTAAATTCTCTTATTTTTGGGTGTACTGTACCTTACTCAAGTACCTTAATTACAAAGTTCTGTAATAAAAGCAGCTGAATTAACCCATTGACCTATGATCTTTTCATCTATGCCATAAAAGGTGATTTTTTTCAGTTTTTAGTTTCTTCTCCTCTATTCGCTTCAATTTAACCGCATAGCGAAGTGTGAAAATGACGACTACAGTCTATGACGTTCAGAACATAGCGTATGTTAAATTAATTTTCTTCCCCGTTTGGTAAGGAAAGCTCATTGGAAACGAGAATGACTCAAGACCTATGCATGACATGTGACAGCTTCTGCAAGGTGTTGTGTGGACACACTGGGTCAACGTCATGTCTATTTTAATCCAAACTGTGGGTGTCCTTCTTGCTATCAATTGCTATAGCAGCTCTCCATATGGTGATACATTCTAAGTATGGAACTAGGTGGTTAACAGGAGCTAAGCAACCAGACAAAGACAGATTACTGAGAAAGTACTCAGTAATCTGCAAGTAGCACGCTATGTTTGCTTCACAGACATGCGGTAGTAGAAAAAATAATCAATAATCAATTTACAAATGTTTATTTTTTTCTTAGGACTGCATGTCTACTCAGACATAAGCATGGTAGTTACTAAAAATTGCTTGTTTTTGTCTAAAGCTCACTTGAATTTGTTTTAGATCATTAGACATGACGTCAGGGTGTCTTCGAAGCACGTCTGAAACCAGTTTCCTTAGGAGGAATCTTCACACGCTAGCTCTGCCTGTGAAGTCAATGAGGCAGAGAGGCAACAAGGCAGCCGCCTCAGGTTTCAGACGCAGCCTAAGAGGCAGTGAGCTGATTTTATGTATAGAGGCAATGAAGGAAAGAAATAAACGAAGATAGAGTGAGAGAAGAACATGAGCTAGAAGGGATAGTGCTTAGGGTTAAGAAAACAGAACATAAAAAGAGAGAAAAAGAGAGTGAGCGAAACAGAATCTCAGACCCTCAGAAACAGAGGAGAGTGGGCCGCAGCAGATGATTGGCTGTGTGTGGGAGTCTGAGGCGCCACACTGCCACAAATATTAAAACTAACTCTTTCTAACCGACCAGAGAGAACATCTCAGAAACAGGACAACAGCCCTGAGACTGATTAGCACCGCAGTTACGCTCGCATTCATGCTAATTAGCTCTCCAACCAATAAACTCTATTCAGAGAAGAGTAATCATTTAGGAGGAGGGAGGCAGAGAGAGGAGAGCCAGGAGCAGTGGGGTTCATATGAGATGGTCTCAAGATGACAAGCATATCTAGGTCATCAGTGTTGTCAGGAACTTGGCTTGTTGATGAGAAAGTCCTGAAACTTTTTTATTAGAATTTTTTCTTCCTTTTTATTGCAAGATTTTATCCGTACTGTCAACGCAATCTTGTTGTTAAAACTTAGCCTGAATTCTTGCGTGATGGTAACCAGCTTCAGTACTTAAGAGGGCGATAGAGTTGCTTTCAAATGCCATTAAACAGGTTGTGCTATTATATAGTGTGTCTTGCTGAAGTAAATGATCGTACTTAAAGAAACAGTTAATCAAAAAATGAAAATTATCCATAATTATAACATAGTGCTATATTTAATTGTAGTGCTTTGATCTATTTGTTTACAAGGATACGCGATGCATCGTTTGCTTGAGCTCAAAATATTACTTTCTTTCACAAACATATATTTTTGTTTGTTTGCTGGACTATTCCTTTAACTTAAGAATGACATTATGGCATATTTTGTGACACAACAACGTTAAATTTGTGCAGCTTGAAGCATTTTTGCTTTCATATACTTGCATAGATTATGTTTAATGCCCAAGACGACGGTAAAGTATTACATAAAAGTTTGAAGTTAAAATAAAAAATTACAATTAATATATGTTAAAGGGGCTTTGGTTGTATGTGTTAGCATGATGAGTGTTTCAGGGCTAGACATATTGCACATTGTACATGTTTTTTAACCATGCACCATGCTGATGCGAAATACATTTTACCTGTAACTGTGATTCCTGTTTAAACACAATTACTCGTCAGTTTATGCAGCATTAAAAAATGCATGTCACATTTAAACACCTTAAGCCACTTTTAAAAGGGTAATGGGTATGTAACACCTATAATTTGGATGATACATTGAAAAGCATTGAAATCTTTTGAAATTAAGAGCAACATTTGTGTGCTATGCTTCTCAAAGGGAAGGTTGTGTTATAAAGTCAAATTTTCAACATAGCTTCCACAGCATCCTCTTTCTGCAGGCTGCCTTTGATAAACACTAGCCATAAATCAGAGTCCAATCAATCTAGATTACCTAACAGTGGCTGGAATACACTCAATAGCAATGATAACACAGATAGCTTCTCATGTTTCTCTTCATATTACAGCTGACCCCACTCACTCCCCACTCGCTCCCACCAAGTAAGCTGGTGGAAGTGTGAAAGTGGGTGGGGCTTCCTCACAGATGAATTCGTCTGGACACAGGGAGAGAGCACAGAGGGCAGATATATTACCGCATGTCCGAGCACTTGCTTTGAGAAAAAAAAAAATCACCTGTATTGATTGATCTTCTCTTCTGCCGGTATGCGTCTTCTACCGTATTGTTCTAATCCAATAATGCTCTTAACAGATGTGGCTGATACAGCCTCTCCATTCTGGATTTGGATCGTTTAATGTCTGGTCCAACTCTCCCATCGGTTCACCTTTAATGGACTCTGAAAGGCTGTCCTGTCCCATATTACAATCTAATGTGAAGTGGAGGCCTCCTGATTTCAAAGACTGCTAAATTCAAGCCCTCACTTTATGCTTTGAATCATATGATGTGTTCTCTTTATTAAGCTGTTTTTGTTGCTGTTGTATTCAGGTTTTTTTTACAGTAATTGGGATGTCGGCAAAAAAAAAAAGGAAAACAAAGTTATAACCTTAATTAAACTAAATTTAGTCACAATTTAGTATTTGCTACAAACTTTTAAAGTATTAAGAAAAATCACATCACCTTGCTAAATTTTGTTTCTTAGGATCAAATGTTCTCCCAGCAAAGGAAAGGGAGAATTTTTTACCTAGATTTGGTAATAAATTAAATAGAAATGCTATTTTGTATAGTGAGAGAGCAAACCAGTCTCTTCCTGAATAGGTCAACAGCTGTAAAACTGCCCTTTATGGTTTTCTGTTTGCCTCTATAAACCCTTCTATTCACCAGCCTATAAAACAAAAGCAACACTGAAGGCCGGAAGCTAAATTGGTATTTAATGAGAGAATGCATGGGTTGATCACTTCAGCCACCCAAGAGTTTATGAAGTAACCATTGGTCTGCTTAATTAAAGAACTATCAGAAGGGTTGCAAAAATACTATCTTGGCTCTAACTCCAGCCAATAATGAGACACTGAAGAGCATTTTCACAACCAGGCAGGAAGGAAACAGTGCATTATATATTAGCAGCAATAGAGACCCTAAAAAAAGCAAACAGGGCAGGGAGTGTGTTTGTGTACTCTGCAGGGTGTGTTGAGAGATTGCCGAGCGCTCAGGTGTTCACATCAGTGTCGGTGTTGTAACACAGTCACGACGCCAGCACCTACAGTGAGAAAAAGATTCTATCTCGATGTTAGTGATGAGGAGGGAGGAACGTGTTAGCGCAGCACTAAGAAGATAGAATCTTCTTTCTTTATTCCATTACAGGTTTGCGTTACCAACACAACACAAATGCATCTCAGTTTGCCATGGCCTGCTGCTTGGATATAACAGTGCCTCATTTGATCGACTCATTATTGTCCTGATTTTTGTGCCTACTCTCTCAAAGCATGATCGCTATGTTTTCAAGACAAATGTCTTGCTTTGAAATAGTCAATACGTATAAGCAAGCCTACATAGAATCTGTGCACATAGAACTAAGCGGGAAGCAGAATTCTGCGTTTAATATGATTCATACAACCAATAAAAGTGCAGTACTATCAGCTACATTTAACACATTTTACTGTGTTTAAATCCATTCTGTGCATTTCCCCGCCAAAACCAGCACAGAAAATGTAATAATATCAGCAGAATATGTTTGTGTCTGTGCGTAAACTGAAGATTAAAGGTGTGAAATGTGTAATGTCTGTGGCACTAGTGGCACCAAACAAATTAGCAAAAATAATGGCCCACAAATACATTTTTCAATAATAATGCACGGTCTCTGTGGGCTTTCGTACATTATTTTTGCAATTGTGTTCGGTGCCTTTCAAATCTCATTCAAGCTTGTGTAAAATTAAAGAATGTTGCCTTTAGATGCGTTGCACCCTATGGCATTTGTTCTCACATGAGTCTCGTGAGTATTTGTGCTGCAGCAATTTTCCAAAACATGACGGCAAATGAGAATTGTTCCTCCTTCAAAGCTATCTTATAGCCTCAGAAGACATATGGGCTACTTGTGTTCTTATGGTGATTTTCTATCCTTTCAGAGCCTTGCAGTAAAAATCCCATGTACTTTTCTTGTATGTAAAGCCAAGTTGTAAAACCATGTAAAGTTTGGACATTCATGCCTTGTCCAGCTAACAGGGAACGCTCTTAGAACATTAGCTAACATCTTCTAAAAGTTCTCCCAAAGTTTCAAGGTTATCAAAAAACTGTTTTTGTAGTAATGTTAGCCGAATGCTAGTGGAATGTTTTAAAAAGTTACAGAATTTAAAAAAGCTTGAATAATGTTCTGATATCCAAGCAATAATGTTACTACAACGTCTACCAAAGTGGACGTTTTAAAAACTTTCAAAATAACATTTTAAATGTTTTTGAAACTTAACAGAAACGTTAGGGAAACATTCTTACAACCTAAAAATCGTTAGATCTGTATTTACTTTCCTGCTGTTAAATGTTGGCTCATATTTCTTTTAGTGACAAAGTATGAAGGAAAGAAATGTTCTCTTGATGCATTCCAAAATCAAAGAATACTTTAATACCCCACAAAAAGGTAACAAGAAGCAAAGACAGTTGTGTGATATTGCTGTAGATTCTCAGTGGGATGGATTAGGCAGCTATGTTCCTCTCTTACACTGATAATATTATAATATGATTTTATAAGTGGCTAATTGTATCGCTGTGCTCTCCCCAGCAATAATCTTCTCGTAATTACATTTTTTTTTCTTTCCTTTATATCACACTAAGGTCTTATACATGCATCCTTTCATTACAATTAAAGCATCTGCTTAATGCCATGGAGGGTGTTGTTTATGTTTAATTAACCAAACCATCTTTGTTCCTGCTGGAGGCAAAGAGAAAACGCATATCAGACAATAAATCACGATACAACAAATGCATGTCAGAGAAGCAAGTGCAGGTTGTCGGTGTGCGCCCCTCATTAAAATCTCTGTACTTTTAAATTATTCATTATTCTTGTTTTGTTATAACTGTTGATCCATAGCAACTGAAAAGCACCAGTCAGTGGATTTGTGCATGATCTGTTTATTAAAAAGGAGTTAGCATGCCTTGTGTTTCTGATGGTATAATACAATTCTCCCGAAAGCAGAAAACCCAAATAAATCAAATTCATTAACTCTCTAATTGATTTCATTACTTTTCATGCTCAAAACAACATTTTTTTAAGGAGAAAGGGATGGAGGCAAAGATTTGGATCATGAGGCAAAGGTTCAGTGTAAACAGTTTGGCTGGAGGGTAAGTCACTCTTTAATTACATTAGAGCTGTGAGCCATTCAGCAACCCCTTAATCAGACCACCAGAAATGGCATCACACATTGAACTAACAGCCACAGCATGCAAACTATACATTCACATGCCGCCTTCTTTCATCTTACAGCTTCAATATAAAATTTATAAAGTCAAACCTGAGAATTAAAATGCCAAAAACAATAAATTAAATGAATTATGCTGTATACATACTCTAGAGGTGATTCCCACCTCTCTAGAGGTGATTCCCACCTCTAGAGAACACAGATAGAAAAACCTCAATAGACAAAAAAAACCGAAACTGGCAAAACAAGAGCGAGAGGAATACAGAAACAGAGAAAGAGAGGAGTGGAAGCGAGACTTTCTGTACTGACCTTTATCTGACCGCTTGTAGCGGTGTGTGATATGGGGGAGTGTATGTTTGTTTTTGGTTTCTGTCTGTTCACATCAGGATCAGTAACAGAGGTGTGACCCCAGATTCACTGACTGCAGGGTCATTCCCGTGAGTACACGCTACAGATTACTACCCACTTCTCACATGACTCCACTGTTCACACATCCCACTCTCATGAGACAGACTGAAAGACAATGTGTTTCCTCGGTTTGTCTGTCAATAGCAGTCAGTGTGTTTACTCAACCGCTCTACTTACAGATGAGTATCCTTGAGATCACATTTGATTGCTCATTCCCTAGCAGAACATATTCACACTATCTTTTGCAATTAGCTCATTTTATTTATAAAAAAAAGGTTTTTTGTGGAGAGCCATTTAGAGATTTCTGTTTTCATGGGCAAAAAAATACTTATTTACTTATGAAATTTTGCAGTGTTTGTTATAATTGATTTGTCCATGCACAACATTTTTTTTAAAGCTCATGTGCCCTTGTAATCTTTAATTGAAATCTGAAAATGTACAAAAGCAAACTTTCTCTGATGACGTCAGCCTGACGGCTTGGGTGCAGCCTGAGCTATTAACCACTCCCCTTCAACAGTCACAACACTAAAGTTGGTTGGAACTTCGGAGTTCACTTGTACTTTAAATTAAATAATACATCTGGATTTTTAGTATGGATAGAAGTTTTAAATTATTTTAGTATTCAAATTTAAGCGATCCAAATTTAAACAAAGATGGAACATAAAACAACATAGTTTTGATTTAAACCAGTTTATCAAAATTCTAAAGATACAGTTGCGTACATGAAAAATTTGTTCTTAAACTATATATAGTGTATGTACAGATGTTGGTACATACAACACAAATGTACCTATATATAGATGTCAGGTTGTGTATTGACTCTCTAGAGCATTGTTAAATTTCAGAAGTGTAGACAAACTATTTGACTTGCCATACAGTAGTTTTGTATGTCAAATCTGTCTGGGAGAAAAAACAAGGTAAACAAGCAAAACTAGGTGACCCAAATGAATCAGTTTACAACAAGACTTTCAGTAATGATAAAACACAATCCTGTGTTTTTCATGTCTAATTATTCATCTCTGAGCTAGGTGTTATTATAGATCAACTGATTAAGAAAGGTCAAAGAAACTTTTGGGATGACCCAATAAGAACACAAATGATTGGGCTCTGTAGAAAACAATGTACATACATCTCAAAATTAATATTTAATTGCTTTGTTGATTGAACATTGATCTTTGCCAGACAGCAATGTTGCAGTGCAATCAATTCAACTGATTTGGTAAATCCCATGGTATTTGGGATTTTGCAGGAAGATGTGTGTAAAGTAACTGTGAGTGTTGACCCACCTTCTGTGAGATGTTTGCCAGAGAGAATTGTGGGTAAATATTTTGAACTCCCCCCTCGTTTCTCTCTTTGGCTTTCCACTCCTACACTGATAAATGATGATCTTCAGGAGTCATCCCAGCTAACAATTGTAGGTTGTAAGAATGTTTCTGTAACATTTCTATTAAGTAACAAAAATGTTAAAAATGTTATTTTGAAAGTTCCAGTAACACTCAAAACGTCCAGTTTTTTTACACACTGTATTAACGTTATTGTTTGGTTATATAAACTTGCTTAAACTTTCTTAATTTTATGTTTTAAAACTTTCCACTTAATAACTTAGGAATAACATTTTTAATATATATGATATATAACGTTAAAAAATGTCAACTAATATTACTGCAAGAACATTTATTACCATTTTGAGAGAACTTTTAGAGAACGTCCTGAGAATGATCCCTTAGTTAGGTAGTCAAGTACTCCATTAATATGCTGGTTGGACTTTAAATAAAGATTTTTTTTATTTTGCTAAAACTTTGCAAACTGGAACTTGCATTAACTGTCTATAAAGATGGTACAAAAATTATTCTAAAAATGGAGGTCAAACTAAACATTATGAGCTGTTTTATATGTGCTTAGGTTGCAAGTTTCCCTACCAAAATGTAAAATGAATGACAAGGGAATAAGGGACATTTTAATATGGCAACATTTTAGGAACATTAGCCTCAGATGGCTCACTCACAAACTGACCACAGTGGCATATATAATAAATACCTGGGACACAAATAACCTACATATCCTAAATCATGGAGAAATGCATTGATTTCTCACCATATGTCAAACCAGCTACATTAGACTCAAGGGATCCACTCAAGGAATTCCCAGAGTTTCACAACGTACACTAAAGGCGGTGATCAATCTGGATTAAAATCTGCTCTTAGATGCTCCCTCACCTAAATTTTGTTCATAATGCTTTTCACAAAAGGGTCTTTCTGAAGGGACTTTAGCAGGGGTTCCCCCATGACCCAGTTCATAACAGCCAGCAAAGCACTCACCCAGCACATATCTTGACCTACTTTTGGGAACGAGAGTTCCTTTTTCATGGCAACAAGGCACTTGTATCTTTTCTTATCATTTAAAATCAGAGCAGTGTGGACAAAAAAGACTTCTTAAAGATCGTATGCCTAGTAAATATAAAACTAAAAAAAAAAACTATTATAAAACTATTTTATATTTCATAATATAATCTTAGAACAATTTTTTTTTAAATGTGACCTTTTAAAAAGCAGCAAAAGAAAAAAAATCGCATGTTTTTGTTTTAATAATTATTACATAGGATAAGATCCTTTAAAATATATCAGGTAGACTGAAACATGAAAAGAAGTCCAATAAGAAAACAATAAAACAGCTCATACAATGTTTTATTAGATCAACAGATCAACATTTTCTGAAGGCTAAGTACCACCTTTTACTGACTGGTTGTTTGGTTTAAAAATCATTTTACAGCCCTGTTTTGTACTCTATTTGAGGAAATCTCAAAAATACTTGTGAAAGAAGTCGCTAAGTCTGAAGTTAGAAATTCAGCTATTCTAGTCTCAAAAATGTTCAGTCCATCACACAACATCACGAGGAGGCTGATTGAAGGCAAAATTGGGCCTCCAACCAAACACAGCATATTTTTTCCTTCATTTCTTTGAAAAGAAAGGCTGCATCAAAAAGCAAACTGGAATAAAAAATCTATTCCCTGTGTCACAAAGAGAGACTTTAATGAGCTGGCCTCCTGCTCTCTCTCTTTCTCTCTCTCCCTCTCTCTCTCTCTCTCTCTCTCTCTCACACATACAAACACACAATCGCTCTTGAACTGAGATAAACTGTGTCAATCTGGCAAAAGATATCACAGGGAATTTATTCTGTGAAGATTTTTGAAGTAGCACATCTTTATTTCATATGCATGTCATGGATCCCAGTGTCAACTCTCTATAGACTCACTTAACTCTCAGCATTGCAATTCTCTGTTAGCACTGCACTTATTAACAAGCATTAGCAAGCAACGTTAATAGGTGCCACTGGCCATCACTACCCTGCTTAGAAAGTCATCCCAGCTAACAGGGAACATTCACAGAATGTTGGCTAACATTCTATAAGTTTCTTTAAAGTTATCAAAAACATTCCTACAGTAATGTTAGTAGAACTTTATATCATATATATCAAAAAAAGGTAATTTGTTAGTGGACGTTTTGAAAAGTTACATAATTAAAAAAAAGTGTTTGAATAATGTTCTTCCCATGCAACAACGTTAAAACAATGTCTAAAAAATGGACCTCTTGAACATTCTTAGAACTTTTAAAATAACATTTTGAACATGTTTGTTACTTAATAGAAACCTTAGGGAAACATTCTTATAACCTAAAATTGTTGGGACGGTTGCTGATCTTCAAATCTGGCCAATCTGATTAGGCTGGTCAGTTTCGTTGGTTTTATAGGAGTTTTTGGCAGCTAGTCAGCCTGGCAGACCAGCAAAATCAGTCTAACATTAAATCAAATCAAATCAAGTTTATTGTCACATCACCTCAACACGTGTAAAGGTGAGTGAAAATCTTGAGTGCGGCTCCAGACAGTGCAAAACAGTATGTAACAGACAAGTAACAGTAACAAAAATATACATATAACAGTATGTAGTATATACAATGGACAATATGGACAGAATATACATCAGCTTGGCCAGGCTTGGAGACTAGCTTGAACTGGTCTCAGTTCATTGAATTTACACATTGTTACAACATACTTCCATATGTAAAAACACTCATACAGCACTTGGAGTACAGTTTGTTGAGATACATAGGAAACATTAAGATTAAATAACGCTGGCCGTGTACAGTGATAATGAGGATAGATGGCAGTGCTGACAGAAGCAGTTTGTTCTTATTCAATGGCTTTAACTAATGATTGAAAAATATCTGCCTTGATCTTAGGTCAGTAGATTGATACTAAAGGGTGACAAAGGCAATAAATCAGACTCTATCATGGATTTTTCAGATTAATGGACCCTTTAATTCCCTCATCTGTAAGAACTGAGGGGTTTTTCATGACATAAATTCTTAACACTTTCAAAATAAATTGCTTGATGTAAGAAAATTCAGTTATCTCATTTACAAAACAAATGTGACCAGTCTCAAAATTTAGCTGATTCTCTGTCTGCTGTCTAGCACAGACAGCATCCAAACAGAACCTCATCTATTGGAGAAAGGTGCCCCACTTATTGCCAGACAGCTAATAAGGCCCTAACCTTACTGATCATCCTGTAAGGCAATTAGCAGGACACCTGTCTCCAATGTGTAAAACTGTCTCAGATACTATTTGTTGGCATCAAGTGTGCTAACAGCCACTCTTGTGCCGTCCAAACAGCCTCCATCATGTGACTCGTTCAAAGAGACTCCCACGCCTAATTTGAATGTTAGCCCGCAGCTATAGCAGCTAAACTATTTGCAATTTGTGTGATGAAAAACTTTTTAATGAGCTGGAATATGTCCAACCAACACTTTTCGGTACTGAATAAAAATGTACTGTAGCTCTGTCCACCAAACTGGAGGAAATATCTCCTCTGAGTTCTTCTGCAGTGCACTGAGGTATTTTCTTGTACAACCATAGGAGCTAACAGGGAATGTTTTGAGAACATTGGCTAATGTTCTCTAACAGTTCTTTTAATGTTTTTCTAACATTATATATCATGTATATCAAAAACGCTATTCTTCTATTATTCTAAGTAGTTAGGTATTTACCTGCTTTTAACCAAGCAGTAACGTAAGACGTCTAAAATACTGGACATTTTGACCTTTCCTAAGATTTTCAAGTTTTTAACATTTTTATTTCTTAATGAAAACGTTACGCAAATATTCTTACAACCGATAATTGTCAGCTGAGTATGATGTCTAAAAAAATGCATATGGCTCTCTAGGTTTAAAAACAGAGCCTTTGAAATATGCTGACAATATCTCTGGTGTGTGAGTGCCTGTGATGTAATTGGCAGGCTTATGGCACAGCTGATTGGATGAAGATGTGAATAGCAAGGGGTCAGACAGGCAAGTCTTTCTGCCCTGAGGCTCTGGAACAAAAATCCTCTGATACATCAGTAAGACTAGCTGAATTAGCAAGCAAAAACCAACTGCTAGTTAACCAAATTCCATTGCCAAGGCAATTGTAGATATTATTGCTCCTGTGTAATATTGGTAAATATACCCTGCTACCTGGGAATAAAGTGGAAAAGAGAGGGTTGTGGGAGGTAATGTTGAGGTTTGTGTGTAAGAGCAGAGGACACCAGTGAACATTATAACTCTGTTGACATTCCCAGGCAGTAAGAGGAGAAAAAGGTTGCGTTTCAGCCTTGGGGGATGTAGCTTTATTCAGAGAGTCCTTCATCTGAGGAGTATGAGTCACAGAGGCACCAAACCACCACACACACAGTGAGAGAGGGAGATATAAAGCCCAAAATATAAGCTTACATCACAGAGTTTCTGAGAAAGATTGATGTCATAGTGAAACAGTCCTGAAATGTTTTCATTCATTGCTCTTTTATTTGGTCCTGCACCTCAGAAGAGACTATCCCACAAGTTCCAAATTCTCTTTGTATTCTTTAAAGATTTGCAGAAATCCATATGGTTACATATGTATATTTACACTTAACCATCTCTTACAAGAATGTGTCGTGGCTGTACAATGTTACTCAAATGAACTTTTTAAGTTTCTCTCTGACAACAATGGAGTGCAAATTTTACTGACGCTTCCATAGTATATGAAAGACATTCTCACAATTCTCCTATTTATCTCCTCCTGTGTTTTAGAAGAGGTCTCAATGATGTCACATACTTCTCAGATTTGCTAAGATTCCTCCAATAAAAAGAGCATTAAAGAAATGCAATAAAAAGTAAAAGACTTCAATATAAACTCAATCATTTCTCAAATTCTTACCCAAGCTTGCATCTGAATACATTTAAAACCTCCATATTATTGCTGCATGGGAACCATTCTGTGATTTGTCCCTATTCCTTTTTCTTTTAAACAATTTAAAAAAACATCTGAGACATTACAAGAATTCCCTCAGCAGTAGAAAGACTAGCACAGTATCTCTTATTTTAATACTTCTGCAACAATTCTCCCTCCTGCTCTGTTTGGAAATGCTTACTGACATTCAAGCATCAGTGCTAACCCAGCTAACAGTTTTGGATTGTAAGAACTTTCTGTAACATTTCCATTAAGTAACAAAAACATTAAAAATGTTATTTTAAATGTTCTAGGAACCTTTTCCCTAGAACATTCCCTAGAAACAAAAACGTTTTTTAGACATTGTCGTAACATTGTTGCTTGATGCTGTTCAAACATTTTTTAATTCTGTAACATATTTAAAATGTTCCCCTAACTAAGAATAATGATTTAAGAGTGATGTTTTTGATATAGATGATATTTAACATTAAAAAAGTTCTACTAATGTTACTGCAAGAACTTTTGATAAATGTTGAGATATGTTTTAGAGAACATTACGTTCTATTAGCCAACATTCTGTAAACACTCCCTGTTAGCTGGGAAACTGTAGAGACCACTGCTGAAGGGACAATGCCCATAGTTTGTTCGATAACTTTCTGATGCTTATTGTACACAAAACAGGAAAAGTTTTGATCTAGCAAGAACGAATCTGATTGGCTAATTTAACATGTCCTAAAGATGGTGGGCTCCTATCTCAGTGGGCAGTTCTTGGGTAGTTAATGCCGCACCAGACCTTTTGCTGTAGTAAAGGGCTGGCTATGCAAGACTTCAGCATTTGCCTCTCTCCAGTTTAAAAGTGCTGTGAGCTGACATGAGTTTCAATGTACTCCTTTACTTGTTGTTTACTGTAATTCGAATTGGAGGCTCGGGGTCTGTGTATTGTGTGGAGACTTACAGAGCCATGATGACTGGTCATGTGTAGGTTAAAGGAAATCTGGGAATCATGCCAGGCCTGCCAGGACAATGATAGCATGACACAACATTTAAAGATATTGGAGTCCACCCTCCATTACAAGAGAGGTCAGATGAATGTGTTGATATGGGAGCTGGAGGAAAGAGCATCATCTTGTCTCTAATGCCTTGCTTGTATACCATGCCTTCAGTACTGTACTGTCAAATGCATGAATGTACTGTAAATACACTATGCAGCAGAACAAAAACTAACAATAAATATTCAATATCGCTGCTGTATTCTCTGTACTGTAGTCTATAGGGTGTGGCTGTCTCGTAATGTTGGCTGACAGTTCAATTTGTTGTCAATACACGTTTGATTGACAGTTCAATATACATGCCGTTTGGGGGTACAAACTGTTCTTGAAGCTGCTAGTTTCGGTTCTTATCCTGCAGAACTTTCATCCAGGGCACAGAAATGAGAACAGCCTGTAATCAAGGTGACTGACACTGTGAATGATGGTGCAGGCCTCGCTGTATAACAACAGCTGGAGTAGACACTCTCTGCACTTTTCTCTGAATTATATAAAGGGAAAACTGCTTTTTTACATTTATTTCACTCTAGCCACAATTCAAATTTGAAACTTTGTGTTGAACAGGATATAAATATTTTTTATTACCAAGAAATATTGAAAACGTATTAGTTCACATTTTGAAGTCTGCGTGAACCAGAAGTTGCAACTGACTTCAGTGTTCTGACGTAATTCAGTGAAACAGAAAAATGTAGGGCGTGGTATGTTTTTTTTCCCTCTGGGAACTGAATGGTTATAGAAAATATGTTTCAAAGCTCGCAGCAGACCGACTATTGGAGAGGAGTGGTTAACAGCACTGGCTCCGCCCAAGCCATCAGACTGACGTCATCAAGGAAGGTCTGTCGTTCTAGAATCTAATTAAACATTTCGAGAGCACATGATTTTTTTAAAAATACTAATGTGCACTGAAAAATCATTTATAATAAATACTGCAATATTCCATAAACAAATAACAAATAGTTTGTTTTGATTTCATAGTGAGTTTATTAGTACATATGAAAACATGGTACTTGTTTGATTTGTTTTTTGTTATTATTTTTTATGGTAATTAGTGTCATAATATAGATACTATTGACAATGCCTAAATTGCATTTAGTTCAGAACATTCCTTCCTATAATCTCCTCTCATCCATGTGTGATAAAACAAGCTTTTATCCTGCAGCAGAGAAGTGAACTGACTTATTAGGGGGGTTAGAACTGTGGCACATCTGTTAATAACAGCTTGTTAGCAGTATTTGATTGCTGCATATCAGCTGTGTGGTCACTGATGGGCCCTGGGACTGACAGAACTGATTTCCTGCTTTGCTTGCCTTTGATTAATTGTCCTGTCTTTTGTATGTGGGTGTGGAGGTCGGTCGTGGGAGATGGTAAATGAGAATTTACTCCACACACTCCTATTTGTTACTGGAGAAGACTAATCACACGCACTTCACCTTGTGCTACCACTTCTGAATACAGCCCACACACACAGAAAAACAATAAAGAGATTTCTGTACTCTAACTTTCACATATTTTTTTTTCCATCTGTGCATGTTTCTGTTTAATACATAATAATGAGCACAGGTTCTACTGAAGGAAGAAATAGATTATATATTTAGGATTAGGAAATGAACAACATAGAAAACCCTCTAAAAATCCTTACATGTGCTCACACTCACACGTTGGGTTTTCATGTTTTATGGGGACATTCCGTAGATGTAATAAGTTTTATACTCTACAAACTCTATATTCTATCCCCCTACACTAACCCTACCTCTAAACCTAACCATTTTCAAAATAGATAGTTCTGTATGATTTATACGCTTGTTTCCTCATAGGCACCTGAACAATTTACTGGCATTACTATTCTTGTGAGGACATTTGGTCCCCATAATGTAGTGATACCAGTATACATGCAGTTTCATTCAAAAAAGGAATTCTTTAATCATTTACTCACTCTTGTGTCCTTACAAACCTATATGACTTTCTTTGGTGGAACACAAATGAAAATATTAATATCAAAATGACCAAAATACCCTTTTCCTTACAACTGCATGTGCAACTGCATCTGCTTATGCATGGGCTGTGTGGTCTATACAATTATGATGCTTCATGGTGTCTTTTTTGGAGTTTGACAGCTACTGGTCTCCATTCATTGTCATTATATGACTATTCCTCAAAACTTGGATGGGTTTGAAATGACATGATGGTGACTAAATGATGTCATTTTTGGGTGAAGTGTCTCTATAATGATTCTGTGGTTAAAACAGAGTGAGGTGTGCAGGAGAATAATGAATACTGAGGAATTCCACTGTCTGTGGCTGCCAAATATAGCACATGAATGTGTAATATTGCTCCCTAAATGAATGCTAGACTGAAGAACAGAATAACAAAGAAAAAAATGTATAATAAAGAAAATAAAGTAGCCATGTTTAAAATAGACATCTTGGCAGCTTTGACATTAAGGAAAGCACCAAAATTAATCTTTATTTTTCCCTGTTCACATTCCAGCTAACAATTTCAGGTTGTAAGAACATCTGCATCTAGTAACAAAACTTAAACGTTACTTAAACGTTACAAAACATTAGCTGGAATGTTCTTGGAACGTTCAAAACGTCAGTTTTTATAGAAATTGCATTAATGTTATTGGTTGACTTTAAGAACATTATTGCAACATGTTTTTAATCCTGCAACGTTTTTTAAAATGCTCCACTAACAACTTAAAAATAACAATTTAAATAAATGATATATACTGTTTAAACAGTTCTACTAACATTACTGCAATCATTTTCTTGGCAACGTTGAGAAAACATTTAAAGAACGTTAGCCAACATTCAGAAAATGTTCCATAAGCTTTCAAGTTACTTTCAAGTGAGTAAACCTGTATGGTTTATTCTTTTATGTGAAACACAAAAGTTATTTTTTCACTTCATAGATTGCATACTACAGGCCTGTGTAGCCTACTATGCTTCATTTAATCTTAGTTAAATCCAACAATGACCTACTTCTTGCAGGTTCATTGCACTGCCTCCCCTAATTTGTTATTTATCCACTTCAACACTCTTCAGCAGTGTATGCAAGTTCCAAGATGCTTGTCATAAGTTAGTGCCCAGTAACATAGTAAAATAGTTTTTTTTATTTATTATTTGTGTTGGTCTTTGTGGATCTGAACTGGTTCTGCTGTGTTGAGCACTTTCATGTCCATGTCTTGTAGAAGATTGACTGTTTATGACATTTCTGTCATTGTATTTTGTATTTAATTAAAAATATAAAAAAGAGAAAATAATAGAAAAGTAATACAACCCTAACCCTAACCCTAAAAAATGGAGGCATACCTGGAATATAAATTAGTAACTAGCATAACGCCAACCATTTATATGGCAGATGTGGATAAATCTGTTTAAACCAAAGTGGTAAAATGCAGCCCACCCAGAGAACTGCAGCCAGCATGGGGTTAGTGTGTAACCTCAAGGACACTGTTGACATGAACTATTGGTATTTGTGGGGGGTTTCGGCCTGTAGCCCTTAATGGGATCGGCAATTCCAAAGCCACCATGGCAGAAAATCATTGATTGATCTGGTGTGCATTTATGGATTTTCAAATTCCTTGAGATTCCATCACAGGAGTGGAGATCAGCGAGAGGATATGGATGATATTTCTGAGAGTAAATGCTTGTTCTAGAATGTTCTGGGTGATGGATTAGAGTTGACGTTGTCATGGACCATTTAGTTCCCTACTGCCTGTGGAGCTGATTGGTCAAGCAGGTCTCCTTTATTCCCCATAAGTCACTGATTCATTGCAGTTCAGTGAAGGTTGTGCTGTGGTCTGCCTCCACCATGGCTTCATATCTAAAGGGTGGCTCCTCATGACAGATATCTAATTTATCATTCTGGCATTTGGACTGATCAATTGGGCAGTGATTCAGTCTGTTTGGTCAGGGGATGAATGGGGGAGGTGATGGAATACTTGACTCCAAGACATTTTCAAAGGCCCATGATTACTGGTGGACCTTGTCCACCATGAAAGATGCTATATAAACATTCCAGCAGAAAAGTAAAATCCTGCAAAATAACATTACTGTACAGTGCTATATTTATGTTATGTTTGGAATATATATGTTTTAAATATATTGTTTTACACAGCTATTTTTTAAAAGCAATAATCCTTCACACCTGGACACTTTTACATTAATGTTACATTAAGTAATACACTCACAGTGTAAACTGTGCAATACATGTGCAATACATGCACCCACTGTGGAAACCTTTGCAATTAGGAAAACTTTGCAATTTTGTTTGTAGTTTTTTTATTGTTCCTGTATAGATTTTGTATATATTTAGATTAGATCATCTTACATGCCAATAAGTTGTCTTGTCTTTCTTTGGTGTACATTTGTACACCTGTTGTTGTCCTGCTCGTACCAGCTTTAAGTTGTTGTCTGTACTTATCCTGCACATAGAGCTTGGAGAAACACAATACTGTTTTGCAGTACACTATTTGTTGTATGTTTGGAATGACACTTTGGAAAGTACACTTTGACTTTAAATTAATTTAAATAAACTATTTACATCTGTACATCAGAGAATGAATAAGGAGTGTTAACACATTTGTTTGTGTTTTGTGATTTGGTTCCATTTTACGATTTCATTGGAACAGATAGCAAGCTGTGCAAAAGCGATAGATTTGCGAGTCTGAGAGCTGTGCGCATTAGAGAACATTGTTGTCTCATTTTACAATTGACAATAACCATTCAGTGTTAAAACAATATTAGTGACATCAATACTATTCTAAAACATGGAAATTGGTAATAAAAAAGAATTGTTAACGTACACAGATATTAGATGGGATATTAGACTAAAATATATGCATACTGGCTCAGACAGTTCTCTAATAATTTTCTGTTTACTCATTCATTATTTATGTTTCGTCTGTACTATCAGCGTGCATCTTACGACCAATTTCTTAGAGAACTGATTCATGCAGAGTTGGGATAACATAATTGTGCACATAATACTATAATTTACATTTTCTTGAATTATTCATATAGAGTGACCTGACTGTCAGACCTCTGAAATAATTCTGATGGCACACTGCCTGCCAAATTTTGCATAAACAGCCATAATTGGTCTCTTATGACATTTTTTTTATCATCTTGATTTACTCAGATATTTGATGACAGGTTTTTGCAATATATATTTATCAGTATGGCTTCAGGGCTAAATATGTTTAATGGGAAAAGCTCATTCATGCCATCCTATTGGAACCCAATCCTCTTTTGGTATTATTATATACAGTTAACTAAAAATGACAGTTTTTCCATCATTTACTTGCCCTCATGTCATTCAAAACCTGCATGACTTTTCGTTCTGTGAAACACAAAAGAAGATATTTTGAGAAATGTCTGAGTGGATTTGTGTCCATACAATGGAAGTCAATGGGTGCCACCATTGTGTGGTTACCAGCGTACTTCAAAATATCTTTTGTGTACCTCAAAAGCAAAAAACTCATACAGGTTTGAAATGACATGAGGGTGAGTAAATGATGTATGTGAGTAAATATTCATTTTTTAGTGAACTGTACTTTTATTTTTCTGATGTTAGTTCTTCCGCTAATGGTTCTTCTGAAACCGTTTTTCTTTTTTTTTATAGTGAGATCAGTTGTCCTCTACAGGAGCTCATTCATCACACCATGCCTGGGTCGTCTCTTGATGGAGAAGTGCTTTACTAAAGGGTATCGAGCACAGCTGAAACATGGTGCTTATCGGTCCTAAACAGCTCTCTGTCCTGACTGGATACTGTATATCCTCTGAGTGCCCCGCAGTAGCCCTGTGGTCAACAGAAGAGCATCGATACCTCTATTTACTGGAGAGCAAATGTAATCTGGTCATGAGAGACAAACACCCTCTTACTCCCTGGAGTTCTACTATCAAAGCCATGTTTAAGAACAGTTCACAGAAAAATTACAATTCTGTCATCATTATTCACCCTCATTTGTATTTTGTGGAAAACCAAATAAAATACAAAAAGTTAAAGTACGATAAAGCTTTAATCTTAAAAGCAGCCAGCTGAATAAAAAGAAAAAGTATGGAGTCATATAATACAGTAGCTGTGTGTGATCCAGAGATAATTAAATGTAATTATATAATTAAATAAATGTAATATTTTATATTTTGCTGTAAACTGTGTTCCCTGTTTTTTTAAACCCTCCATTACATGAATTATGAAAGCAAAAATATTTAAATAAACATTTCAATTTTCTTTTATAAAATGAGCTTCATTAATCAAACATTTTGCTGATGTCAGAGCAGGAACATAACATATAACTGCAATATTCTCTAATGGCTGCATTTAATGGATGCATATGCACTGCAATTATATATTTATAGCACTATTGCACAATCCGAACGCATTTAAGCTATTTCTCACAATAATCTATGACTCAGACCATTTTAAATCAAGTTTACTCACTAACAAATGCAAATCATATTTTTGATGGGTGAATAAAATATTGCTTTTATGATTGTAGTTCTTATGTGGCATGTGGAAAAAGATTTTTAACTGGTGGTCAGGATGTAGTGTGACCAATAAAATGGTTTATTTAAAGTCCTGTTATGTTATTAATCATTTCATTGCCACCTTATATGCATGGTCTTCTTGCAAAATGTTGCTCAGGCAACAAAGGGTTAAATCATTTTCAAGTGTTTATTATCAAGCTAAATGACTTTTAAAGCTGCAATCCATAACTGTCATGTCTCTAACACCATTTCAGCTTGAAACATAAAATTACAGGTTACTTTACGTACTTTATATTATGTATGTTGAAATCAAACTGACATTTCTAAGGAAATTGGACCCAAAAGCTCAAATTATAAATCATTATTATAAACTTATCTTTGTGAATTGGGGTAAGGAGACCATTTTGAATACTGATCTGTCATGTACTTGCTCAACAGCTGAGGCCTGCAGTATTGCAACATTTACAACAGTCCTTAAGAGAGCAAGAGGACGCAGCATTCTGCTTGACCCTTGTTTGTGATGGATGACCTTCTTTAATGAACTGCCTCTGTTGCCGTGCATCTGTGTCCCCTTAGGTCTTATTGTAAATTCCCCACCACCAGAGTTTCTATTTCCTCTCTCTTATGTGGCTAATTTAGATTAATCACACGTCCCTCAGTGCAAATGTTCATGCAGTGCCTGTTATTAAGTCCAAAACGTACATTATTGGAATCCCTACAGCTCTCGTCTCATTGCCCTCCTACCTACAGAAGCATCACAAGCCAATCAAATTTAATACAGGCATCACTTCCTCTTTACCCAGAGGTGTGATCTTTGTTTGTGTAAAAGAGAGAGGTGAGGGCAAGTGAGAGAACACAGGGACATACAATGTTTTCATACAATAATCTGTTACATAATCAACAATCCACTCATGGCCACATCGTGACAGCCATACAGAAAGACCTCTGTGGTTTGCTCCAGTGTCAGAAATGAGCTTTTTTAATAGTTGTACTTTTAATTGGGAATATTTGTATTAGCGCCTTTGTAAAATACTGCATCATTTAAAAGAAAACAGCTTTAGAGCAATTATGACTGTTAATTATAAATTCAGATGAATTAATTCTCAAATATGCCACAATAAACATGCTATAATATATTTTAAATAAGTATTCAGTCCCTGTGTTAGATTATATGCAGTACTCTATAAATGCCAACATATTGTAATTATTTCATATTTTATACTAAAATTTATATAAAATACAGACATACGACAGCTCCAGGTCACTGTGGTGTCTGCAGAGGCACCAAACTCAAATAGTCCTAAAACAGAATAAAATGAAACACATCAAATAGAATATAACAGATATCTGCAGGGGCCATTTTTTGACCCCACATTTTAAATACCTGAGAACTTTCTGTGACATTTTTCTGTGTCTCTGAGCCCTGGGTAATTTCTGACCCTGGTTTGGTCTGTTATAATAATAATACCGGCCGAGTATTATGTACTGTACTGTAGGTAATGGAAAATGATGTAATGGAAAAAGTTTAACGTACAGATATTTTTAAATAAAGAACAGAGTGTGCCAACCGTACTGCCGATTTTCCCTGCTGAGAGCTTTTTCCCTCATTGTCGAATATCAGATCCCTCATTTCTATGCCAATTATGAAATAAATTACAGCAGCGTGTAAAAATAATTCTGTTAAAAATGCCAGTCACTCGTGTTTGCTTTCTAATATGTGTTTTACTCCAAATAAACTAATTATAGATTTCGACCTTTTAAAGCATTCTTTGCAGCTCAGGGGCTAACGATTGATAATGCTTTTTAATTAATCATGCATGGTAATTATGCATCCCATGACATTTTCCATTGCACCCATTGCAGATGAGAGAGACATATGGAGCATATGTTTATAGAGAAGAATCCACTGTGCTTATCGATGCATTATGAAATTTAGCAATATACATCATGCTGAGATTTTTTAAAATGGTTTATTGTCATTTTAAATTGCCTTTTCTAATCCCTGTCAGTTGTTATATGGTAGCAATAAAGATTTTCAAATGCTTTCCCTCAGTTTTGACCACATTTTATTACTATATTGTGTATTTTATCATGGCTGGCTGGTAAAATGCTAAATGTTTTATGTGGTAACATCTAAATTTTCCAGCCTACATTAGTTTACCAGTTCATTTTAAAGGTTGTTCTATAAACACTTTTAACATGATTATACAAATTTACTTTTTAAATGAAAATACTGTACTTTCCATGTTAGGGAGAAACCAACACCAGAGATTTTTTGTAGCTCCACTCTCTTTAACACAATGTAGCTTTTCTTGTATCTAACTACTTTTTCCAGCTTTTAGGTGAATTGAATCAAAGGATTTGCGTTTACCTGTTCAAGTTTAATAATGTCACTTGATAGTCATCCAGGATACATTATTTAAAAAGATATTCTTCCCCTCGACACTTTCAATGAAATTAGGTTTATTTGGTAGCGTAGCTAACTACTTTATCACAAGGGCAGCTTCACTGTAGCTCTACAACTTTAATTATGAGTAGCTTGTAGCTTGGCAAGCTACAGTTTCCAACAGCTTCCCCCAAACTGGTTTGTGACACTATTATAGCTTCCAGATCTTTGATTTGAACAAATACCCAAAAGAAATTGAAGAGAGATGTATCGAGTAAACAAGGGTGTAGGCAAGTAAGTGAAACCATGTATATCAGACTCTAATAAGATTTTTGTTCAAGCATGAAACTTATTAAGCGGTTTGAAAGAGTTGCTCTTATTCACCAAACTCAAAATTTCATTTTTATATTGCACTCCATTCTTTGACATGAAATGTCCGCTTTGAAGGATTAGACAGTGAAGTTATTTTAAGTCAATTTCCTGAAACAGAAAAACTGTAAACACAATAATAAATGCTGCAATACTGTGTAATGCTGAATCTGTAGCTGTGTGGTATTCTAAAATGTAAGAAAAGTTATTTTGTTTATTTGTATGCTGTAAATTTGTAAACTAACTTTAATATCTCAGTGTTTTCTCCTAGACAACAATGAAGCAACATGGAGTGGAATGGAGACTATTGCTTATTGACTCCTGCTTCTCAGATTTTTCTCCTGAGAAAAGACCCTAATAAACTTACATGTCTAGTAATCACACAAACTGTGCTGAGACTTTCCAAGTCCCAAAGCAATCAAAGTCCAAGATTTCAAATAGATTTCTAAGAAATTTCTTTAAGAACACATTATAAGAGAAATGCATTTACAAAATATCAGATTGGCAGATGTTTTCATTTCCAAGTGACATATAGTGTATTTAGGGTATAAGTCCATGCATTCCCTGTGAATCAAACACATAACTTTAGCACTGTTAGCGCCAAGCTCTACCTGTTGAGCTATATAACACAATAACACATTAGTGTGTATATATATATATATATATATATATATATATATATATATATATATATATATATATATATATATATATATTATTTTATAAAAAAAAAAAAAAAAAAAATAAAAAAAAAAAAAATTTTTTTTTTAACAACTTTTTTTCTTGTTTAAATGGCAAACAAGTTTTAAAGCCTCAAGGTCTGATTTTCCTGAAGTCTAAATGAATTGCAGATTTTTTGGCCATTGATCATAATAATTGACCTCAAAAAGATGATCGCTGGGGGAAGAAAAGAATCAATGACCCAGAGTCGGTTGCCCAGTGCTGGTCTGTTATTTTTGATAAAGATAAAATGATACATCTCAATGTTCCTGTGTTATTTTCTCATTAGTTGGGTGGCAGGGGAAAGATCAGATTAAAATCTATTAGAAGCCAACTCATGGGATTCATTAGAGAAGAAATTGTTTCGCTTACAAGTGCATTTTCTACATTAATTAGTAATTCCTGCTGAAATGACGTTATCACCCCCTGTTAAAATTAGTCAGGGGAAATTAATCTGAGTCTATGTGTGTGTGTGTGCGCACATGTGTCGACTGGACATGTCAACATGGCCTTGTATACCCAAATGATATGAAAAATCTTACTGGTGTCAGTACTTTTGTTGTACATGTAATTTGAGAGACTATCCATGCATTTAGTGTAGGTGATTACAGTGTTTTTTAATCTGCACAATTATACATTTTCTGTAATTCAAGATTTGAATGTTGGCGGTTCAATGATAAATTATTGTAAATTAAGTAATAAAAAAATGACAAACAGTACATCAGTTTAACCTAAAGTGATTTTAAATGCAAACCAAAACTAAATGCACAGATCTTGTAAAGGACCTTTTAGTTGTAATAAAAAGATGAAAGACCTTCAAAAAATATCTGACAGTTTATGATCATACAATATATGTATATTTCAGAAAAAGAGAAATAGTCAGATATTGTAACATAATGAGCAAAGGCAGATTTAATAACAAAACCCCAAAACAAACAGGAAACAAAGAACACAGTCCAAAGCAGAACAAGATCTAAGAACACAGGGAACAAAGGGGCATACATACACAAGGGGTGTTTCTCATTTCTTTTTGTGCACCCTCATTTCCTTTCCTTACTTCCTTTCATTTTTTAGCTCCACCCCATTAGGATTCGAGGGAAGGATGCACGGACAGTAGAGAGGGACAATAAACACTTCTGCAAAGGATAAACTTATCTTTTCTCAATAATGGCTCCTTTTGGAAGCATCCTCACTCCTTGTTCCAGTTAGATCACTGAAATGTCCTTCAAGATGGCTGACTTTGATTGGTTTCTTGGTCACAGGCTGGAGAACGGGGAGAGAGGAAATGAGTAAGCATCAATTTCAGTACTGAGAAGCATCCAAGGACATATCAGGGTAACAAGACATAACTGCACGACGAACTAAAAGACCACATAATAAAAGTACAAAGACAAGCAAACATATGACAGATTTACCCTACAGGTGGTGGACAAACTAATTTACCTGAAAAAAACTTTGACAAAACTGCTTTTTCAGAGGAACTAGAGCAAATGAGTCATTATGTTGATTACCAATTAACAGAGTGTTACTGTTATATAAGCTGTATATCAATTAGCACTTTGATACTGTATGTGACATTTTGTCACCATAAGGTATCTAAAAGAACTGCTGAAAAATCATACGTACATGACACCCCCCATGCTTTCAAATTAATGGCTTGATCTTTCTGACATCATCAAAGTCTATTTCACACTATTTGCTCTCACAGTCTTAATTATGATTTCATTATGTTTACACCAGTTTAATATTTCAATATTTTTGAGAAACCGTTAAGTCGAAATAACTGAGATCAGTTGTTTTTTAAACACAAATTTCTTTTGCTTGGCACAAACTGAAAAAAACTGTAAATTGTGGTGTGATGTTATCGACTAGCGGAAGCTGTAATTAGCCATTTTAGTTTTACTCTTCAACCCTGAAACATTTCAGAACGGAAACCAACATTACAGAAAACCTAGAAACCGAAATCAAGCAGCTAAAATATGATGTGAGGACTCTCTGTGGCTAAATATGCAGGTAAATTGATGATAATGAGTTCAGTGCTTAGCTGCACACATCCAAACCCACGTGCACACACATAAACACACAGTGTCCTTCAAATGAATGATGGAGAACCAATGAATCAGACTTGTTATAAACTTATTCAGCTGCATTGGCAGGATAACATATCAACAGCAGCTCCCCTGCTACAGCACAGCCACTGATTTAACACCATCTATTACATTATATCAGTCACGTGCCACAAGTAACATTTGTTATGTTTATGATGCTGAACGCATTATGTTAAACTTGGCCTGCATTAGACACAAGCATGACGGTGGAGGAGGGTTTCTGGCATTTGCCGCACACTAGTCTGTTTTCTCCAGAAATGTAGGACGGAGTTTGATGTTTTCATTTACATATTTTAAGAAATCCTGCTGATTGTTTTATTTATGTTTCTCTTTATTTCCATTTTGCAGTTTCTTCTGTTCTAGTTACAAACACGGTATTTATTAACCACCAGTCAAACCTGAGTAAAGTAGGCTGGGTTGTATACAGTAAGTAGCACAAAACTAACTTCAACAGTATGACCATATCCTAAAGGATATAGCTATTTAGTTGGTGGTTGCGAAGACCCATAAATGAGGTGTCAAATCAAAGAGGTGTGCTATGACTTTTGTGATCGGGTGTATGTTTTTAAGCCGTATGAAAAAGTGGGCAAACAATTCCATAGACTTAACATTGGGCTGAATTCTGTGACAGTTACAGTACCCTAGTAGCCGCCACGTAGACTTCCATTGAAAAAATCCTGTAGACATAACATTGGGCAGATCTTTGTGATGTCATAGCTCTGCATGAGAATGTCGTAAAGACTTGGGGGTTGGCTCATATTGCTCGGCTTAGTAGGCAGCAACAAATTCAACAGGTTTCAACTTAATAGCCATGCCCTAGCAACCACTTACAGTACCCTAACAACACCCCATTTCATTTAAAAATACTTCCATTTAAAAAGATGAGAGGCATCAGAACATAAAGACATGTGGGTGGCCTCGTTTGATGTAGACTGACAAGTAGTCTTTAATTATTATCATAGAAACTGTCCAGCCATACCCTAGCAACCATTTAGAGCACCCTAGTAACCAACATGAATTAGCTATATGTCAGTACAAGAACATTATAGAGATATGGGAGTTGGCTCTTTTGATTCACACACACATCCGTCTACTGGTTCTACCCTGATAACTGCCAAGCTGTACCCTAGCAACCATATAATAAAATTAATAAGCCATATCTCAGCATTACAACACTGTGGAGACAAGTGGGTGGGCTTATTTGACTCTGGGTTTTAAGTGGGCTTTAGGTATTGCCCTGGCAACTTCATGACCACACCCTAGCAACTATTTTGATCACCCTATCAACCTCCTAACATCATGAATAAGCCATGTTTTAGTATATCTATGTGCTAAAACATGTTAACATCATTGACATATTCTACCCCGAGTTTTTCCACAGCAAGCACCACTTTCTTCAGAAAATGTATCCATCTAGTTTATCATACTGTTGCTTTCATGTTGTACTAATAACACAGCTGTGATTATCTGCATACAACAATGTCTATCACAACAATGTGATTAGACAAGATGTTATGGAACGTCAAAGGCACATTAGATTCTATTTTAAAAAAGGCAAAACAAATTACTTGAAAGAGTAAACTTTATTCCATTTCCTCATATTGTCCCCTGCACATGAACCCCCTCATTTATCTAATCATTAAAACACATTTCATAAATAGAGATCTGGTGATTTTGGGGGATGGACTGTACAGAATAAACCCTCAAAACTGAATATTACAAAAAAGGAAATGGGTCACACGTGGATTATGGGTTATATATTTACAACATACAATAGAAGAGGAAAAAGCAATTAAAGAATAATGAGTATCTACTGACACAATGTAACTGCAGAGCAACCTGTTAAAATGACATGTTATCAGCACACAGAATATTTGAAAGAGATTTATAAATATATTTAGATGGTTTGCAAGCATGAGTCCAGTTTACAGTATTACTCTCTAACCAGACAGGTCCGTGAAACAGAGTAAGTATTAAGAATGAATTTCAGTAAAATCTCTCAAACCAAAATCAAATACAATCAGTATAGAATCTCTAAATGCAAACAATATCATGCTGTCTATATGTCAAGAAAAATCAGTGATGTTGCTGTACACAAGGATATAATACAAATTAATTACAACAAATGTGGTGTGAATACTGACAGAGAAATATGAAATATGGGTCATTTTTTCTGTTGGAGAACCTGAGACAAGTTTTGTATTGATGTCAATTTACAATTCTCTCAAATGCATTAGCAATGCATTAGCCTTTCCATTCATCTTTGCTAAAAATAACCTTCACCTTCGGTAGCAAAGGGAAGAAAATGTGATCTGTTCAGTCAAACAAACCTTGAATATGGGCCATACATTAACATAAGGCCTACAATAATATTATATAATTAAACAATGACTCAAGCATTCTTAAAAACAGGGGGGAGGGAGCTCCTGAAAATCATATGGTAGTTGACTACACGTATACTAACAAAAAAATAAATCTGAAACACAATATCAGAAATGAACTGATGTTAAAAGCATCTTATAATAATTACGATGGCATAATGAAAATCTTCTGCAGGCCCTGATTTAAATATTCCACATTTCCAGTGTTGTTGTTTTCTTTTTTGTTCTTTTTTGCCTTTTCTGATATCCTTGAAATTAGATAAGTGTACAATTATAATCTTATCTTACATGTACCGTAGCACTTTATATGATGATTGCAAAAAGTGGCATATAATCATATCAACCCAAGGCAGATGGAAATCACGTTCCAAAAGCATATCATAACATGATTATATACAAACTTAGTCTAAATAAGATCATAACAGCGAAGTGTAAAGTTCAGTACAGCTGTATGTAGCAATCGAGCTACAGTCCTTGTTATATTGCATTACCACATTCTGCTTTAATAACAATATAATATAATAATATCATATCTTATCTTTTAATATTAATCTCCTGTGCTTGAACAAAAAAGATTTATTGGCATGAAACATTCACAAACAGCATCCTTCAATCGAAATAACATACAGCAATTCATGACTTTATATCTGGATTGTACAAACTAGAGACAGTGCATCATGCGGAAGTCCTGCGGCTTCAAAAATCTCAATATTTATATACAGAAGTCTTTACAAAATTGATTGTGTATGTGAATGTTTGAGTATGTATATGTGGGCGAATGATGAGAAAGCCCATTTTAGTGCAGGTAGTATTTCCTCCGGACCCTTAACCACACCGTAAGGGTTCAAATGTAGAAAAACCTTGATATATAGCGCATAAGTATGTCTTTAGTCGGAGCAAAAAAGTCTCCGTTTTCTACTTGGCAACATGAAAAACAGAAATTGCAGAAGGAACACCCATTGACATCTGAGGCCTAATTCACGTAGTAAAGCCAGTAGATCAAGTTGAAAAGAGAGAATGCGGAGGGAAATATTATCCGTGACCATCGATCGATGGCGTTCACGTCTGTAAGATCAGGAATTTTGATTTTAAGCTGGGAAGAACGTCTGCGCAGCCGCGGTTTCTTTGCCTGCGCGTTTCTGTCCAGACTGTGGCGGCTTGTCTCGGGCCGGCCCGCGCTCTGCTTCCGATACTGGATCCCTGAGTTATCGAACACCATCGAGGTGGAGTTTCGGGCCTCGCTGACGCTGGTGGTGATCTCATTCCCGGCCACCTCATTGTGAATCTCCAGGGTGGTAAGAAGGATGTTTCCCTGGGAGTCCACCTGCAAGCACAGACAATCCTAGTTAACTTTTTGGCATATCTAAGATTTCTTATTAATCTCTATAAACAGTGATAGAAAATTTGGATCTAGGTCCAAGATTCTCACATTTGAAATATGTGATCCCTACATTGGAATGCTTTTTGGATCTTTAGCTTTAGTGTGCCTGTATGAATCAGTATATATCAGTATGGATTTCCAAACATTTTTTGACATTAACTGTAATAATAAAGTAAGATTTTTTATAAACAAAAAGTCCCACAACAGACAATATGGTCCTATCATCAAAAAGAGGGGAAAAACAGACACAGTTACACAGTAAACCCATAAGAACTGTGGCATCTTCAAGATGCACTAATTGTAGAACCATGTTTTAAATTTCCAGAACTACAATAAAACTTATTTATCAGAAACCATCAATGCTAATGCATTAATGCAGTAACAATATGAAAATGAGATGTATATGTCTCAAATGATAAGTGATTTATAATTAAGTTTTCCTGTTCTAATCTCAAATTATTAAATGGATTAAATCATCTTCCATTTCCTTTTAGACTGTAAAATAAGAAAATGAAATTATATTTAGGTTATAAATGGTATGCTGCTAATGAGATGAATTGGGGCTAATGTAAATCGAAAACTGGTGAGCTGGTAATGTGGGGACTTCAGGGAACACTTTTAAGTCATAAATCCACTTTTTACTTTCAAATAAATTAAAATGCCCGTTAAACAGTTGACTGTTAGAAAGTATTAGTTAAAAGTAGGCTACAAAAAACTCAGTATTAAATCATAAAAGTAATTGTTTTCTCCGAACACATCCTCATTCAATGTTCAGGTTTTCTCAAGAGGAACTAACTCCATCAGATTAATTGTTTATTTACTATTACCTCGGAGCCTCTGCCGTAATAAATTATTCAGAAATACATTCTAGCGGAAATATCATTACAGCTGAAGCTCAAATCACAACCTGGATCAGTGTTTGTGATAGTATCAAACAACAGAACATGAGCATGACGTATTGTGGTACGCAATGAAGTGTGCTGAACCAGAATATTGAATCTGACAGATATCAGAATCAAGGACATACAAAGTAGGAATTATGGTAATGTTGCTTGTGAGTGAAATCACACCATCATACAGAGAAATAAAAACGTAAAAGGATCAACATCAGCAAAGCAACATGGCATGACTTCAATGCACACAACTCATGATAAAAAGGCCTGTGTAAGTTTTATGTATACATTAATTTTGCTAGTTTAAACAGAGTATGTAGCAAGATTACGTCCACTTACCCCTCGTGCATGACGGTGACCTTGTACCTGATTGGACTGTTTGGCAGATGATGGCTTGCAGTTGCCTCCCTCCTGAACCGGCTGACCAGACAAAATGCAAACAAAAACATCTTTATCTGAGCTTTGAGATCTCAACTTAAGTCTAAGCACAGAACTAATGTTGAAAAATGTTCTCTTTAATTAAAGGAAAAATGGAAAATTTTTCAGAACATTCCTAATTTAAAACATTACTGTTGCTGCTTCAATAAATAGTTAATACAAGAATGAAAACTGAATCTGTATACAGTTTATTTGAAAGAATTTTTTACAATTCACACGGCTTTATTCATGTAACAATACAATTATGTTTTTTTAAACTTCCACCAGCACTAAAAATACACTGGAATTCTTTAGAACACAATGCAACCTGACTTGGCACAAATGTACTGTAAATAAAAAAAGGAGTTTTACCTTGCTTCCATCGTATTTGTTGCGGTCGTTATTGGCTTTTTCAGCTTTCTCTGCCAATTTCTTTTGCATCTGAGGGCCTCGGCCAAAGAAAATGTAGTTGACGAAAGCATATTCCAGCAAAGCCAAGAAGACGAAGACAAAGCAGCCCATGAGATACATGTCTATGGCTTTAACGTATGGGATCTTGGGAAGTGTTTCCCTCAGATGGGTATTGATGGTGGTCATAGTCAGCACAGTCGTGATACCTGTGGAAAGGATGTAAAAATTTTCATTTCATGCAACTCTGAATAACAAAGACAGAATGACAGCATGCATATGTCCCCCCCTGACCAACAGGGGGCCCCACAGAGAAAATCAATTAGGAAAATAATAAAGACAGAAAAAGACACACAAAGCAAGTAATCATATTTTAATATTACATACTTATATATGCATTCATTATATGTATATTTACGCATGATAATAATTCCAATAGTCCAGTACTTCCAGCCAACCTTGCACATAAGCAAAGCAGTGGCTTTCAAAACACTCACTTCAAAACACATATCAAACTGTACATCTGAACATCTGTTATCTAACTATCATAACTGAAACTGTTTACATATTCACTAACTTCTTTGCACAATAAGGAGACTTTGCCCCAAAAAGAAGGTAAGAGATTCATTAGGATCTCAAAGTTTTGCATAACCCCATTGCCCCCCCTAACCCCCCCCCCCATGCCAACATACGGTATATATGGTATCTGTACTGTATACCTTTTAGATAACTTTAAGGCTCCACAGAAAGTCACAGAATACAACCAAGTGTAACTAATTTAAAAGTACAAGCTTATGGAAGGGAGAACACACTGACACTGAAAATTCAGGAAGGTACTCAGCCAGGGATGAAAGCGCTCTCTTTTGACACCTCTGTTCTAACGCCCACCACAAATCTGGACTCTGAGAATGGGTGCTACAGATTGAGTGCTGTCACAGTGTTTCAAATGCCAGATCAGAGCCCTGCTTACTAAACGGAATTATACAAAAACAACACTGTTGAATCTAGATATGAATAATCCACTTATGATGGCAGAACCACTGTTAACTTTATAATTCATTACAATATCAAATAAAAGGTTATTTTATCCCATAGCTGTTGGCCTCCAAACCTTTAATTGGCTGCTAAAAAGCCACAACATCAGACTCTTTTGTATATTATGCATTATGTGAGGACTGACCTAATTAGCTGATTATTTTCAATTCATTTGTACTGAGGCCAGATCTAAGACAGCGGGAAAAACATACAGTATATAAAACAGCATTACTGATCAACAAACTTGGCCAGGCTGAACAGAATAGCCCAGATCTATTTTTTTCTTAAGCATCTTCCCCTTTTGCGTTCTCTAATGCTCACTTTCTTCCCCAAATGTTAAATGCATATTTAATAGAATGTCTTTTATTATAGATTATGTTACATAAATTGAATATTTGACAGCTTGTTTTTTCTATATTCATTTTGGTTTCGATTCTATGCTGTGATACTCTATTCTGTTTATACTGTGAGTCAATCCTGAGTCATGGCCGTCTGAGTTCAAAGAGGAGCAATATTCCAACTGCTGAAACACCCACTCTGAAATATACAAACACACACATGCAGAGAAGATAACACAAGCATACTGCTCAAACTCCCACTTTATAAACGTCTCCATTGTTTCTCTCTCCAAACTTTTTCTTAACACCAGCAATCTGCCATTATTTAAAGTGTTGGTACCCACAAATGTGTGTTGATGTTTGGGAAGTGACGGCCACAGACATCAAATAAAGTTGTGAAGTGACATGTTGTTATGTAACTTGTCACTATTAAGCAGATTTCCTCATAAAAGGCCTTTTTGCCAAATAAAACCATTATAAATACACAATGTCATATTAATATTAAATCTCTTCAATTCAATTTTTATCCTAATCAGCTACGGCACAACAACTGCAACAGTGATTTTGTTCTAATGTTTTTTTTTTTTGTTTTTCTCTACTTTGCTGCATGAGCTAAGCCCACCCACTGCGAAATCCTGTTGGTCCAAAATTGTGCTTCTCATAACTATGCATTAAACATGAATTAAGTTCAGATTGGCTGTGATTCTGTCACATCAGGAAGCAGTTACATATCCAGGGTGGACAGACAATTTGGTTCTTGCTAGAAACTTGTCACAACTTGTTATAACACAATGGACCAACCTCTTATACAAACACACGAATACAACACAGACCACAAGACTCATGTCACAGATGAGTTAATTTTTTTTTTAAGCGAATTGAACCTCATCCACAAATCACGTCAGATCTATTTTAGAGCTTTGCAAAGATTAGAAACAGTGACAGGCATAGATCCTGACTGTTATGACAAGCTTGAACTTATCTTAGCTCTTTAGAACTAAAGCTACACATTGTTACTTTTGGTTTCTCCTCTAATTAAAGTATAATTAGTGCAGGGCAGTGTGCTTTACAGGGGACCTTGTCATCATCACATACACACTCCCGAAGGATTGTCGTTACCTCGCTAACAAGAAAGGGGTCTCGTCTGCCGACTGCAAAGCAGAAATGTCCTACTTTCCACCCCGAGCAGCAGCACATTAACATTTAACAGTTACATTTAGCACAAATCCTGGAATTACAATCCAGGCACTTTGCGACCATGACTTTAAATGCCCAGAATGTCTCAGATGGTGGATTTTAAAAGAATGTACATGCTTTTCAGATTAGTCTCCTGACTATTTAAATGGCCTTTAATAATTTAGTGCTGGTGTTCACCCTAATGCTACAGTGAATAGGATTCCACAGAGAACAAAGTGATTTCTGTGTGAGATTATGATGTGAACATCCATTTCCTTGACATAATGTATGCGTCTTCTATAGAATCAATGTTTAATGTTTATGGGCTTTTAGTACAGAGAAAGGCAAGAATGTAAAGGGAGGGAGAAATAAAGGGAGGGGAAATAGAATCAGGAAACTATGTCTGATTCAAGCATCTGGGAAGCATGTGCATGAAACATGTCCCGGTAAACATGTGTAATCCACTGTGCCACAGCGTTAATATAAAATCTGTGTAAACCGAGGTAACTTTTAACTTTTAAAGAGACAGCATTATAATCCAGTGCTGTAAGAAATGTGCTCTAAGAACTTTACATTGGAACTTTGCTGGAAAATCCAGTTTAAGCTGGTCACTGTGCTTTAGAAGACTGCAACTGATTAGTCTAAGGTGGTGATTAGCTGATGCAAGCTGGTAGAACATATTGGAACATCCACCAACCAGCTACCAGCAGGTCATATCAGCTTAAGGTGGTCAAGCTTGTTTTGAAATGTATTGTCCCCGTTAACACGTAACGTTCTCGGAACATTGGCTAATGTACTCTACAAGTTTTGTGAAAGTTATCAAACTAATTCTTGCAGTAAAATTAGTAGAACATTTATTTAATGTTATATCATATATTACAAAAACTATATTACAAAGTAGTTATTGAAACGTTTTAAAAATGTTACAGAATTAAAAAAAAAAGTTTATATAATGTTCTTATAACCAAGCAACATCTAAAAAAAAAATGGGTGTTTTGAACATTCAAAATAACCTTTTTAATGTTTTTGTTACTTAATAGAAACCTAAAATTGTTAGCTGGAGTAGCAGGTCCTTCAGCTAATGACCAGTTTGAACCAGCTAGAAACTAGCTACTACATTCCAAGACAAAACTACCATCATAAGCAGTATGTTCCAATATGGACAATATCAAAAGCCCTGAAAGGTGAACCACAAAATCATAGAATATCAAAAATCTGCATGTCTAGACTTCAAACCCACTTTTCTTAAGTGGTATCACTGGATTAGTGATACCACTGTAATATTACAATGTGGGATAGAATATAACATCCATGGAGACTAAAGGAAATGGTTTTGTCACTTTACTCCCACAGTGTTTCAGCCGTAAAGGCCTGAGTCCCCAGAGTGAAAGAGGACATGTGTGGGCAGATGGATGCCTGTCCTAGCTTATATAAACTCAAAAGCAGCATTCTGGTGTGAAGAGGGACACACATGGAGCACGCTGCATTGATTCCTGCGTGACCAGGTCACAGCAATGGAGGATCAAACGCTTCAGCACAGAGAGTTCAGCACGGGTGGTTACCTAACCACAGCAAGCATCTACTTTCACACAGACCTGTCTGCGCTACATAATATGGCATGTAGTTTCTTTTCAGTTAGATGTTTAAAAGAGAAAAACATGTTGGCCAGTACTTTAAAGCACTATGATCAGCCATAAAGTCAGTATGGTGGTAACAATTTAAACTGATAGAGTAAACAAACTCTACAAAATGTACTGTTTTTCTACCCGGGGTGACCAACTCATGTTCTACGCTCTAAAAATTAATTAAAAATAAACTGTACGCTCACACGTAAATGTAAACAAATCTACAGAAACAATGTTTGTTGTATTAAATGTATTTTTGATATTATTAATAAATATTTGCATGTTTATATCTCCTTGGAAATTGGGGAAACTGAATAAAACAGAAAGTTCTCAGGAAGAGGGTTAAAACACACTAGGCTTAAACAAATGCACATAATTTGTAGCATGTTTCTGCTTCTTATATGCATGTATGCTACTTAATTGCAATTTTCTAGAAGCAGGTTGGACTGCAATTGTACCTCGCTTTCAATGGGCTCTCTGCTTTAGTCATTAACAATTATCTCCTGCGAAAAGATCTGCACGCTTGGCCACGTCAGCAAAACAATTAAATCAGAAGATGCATCAATGAAACCTCATCTACATCATTTGATAGGCCTGCTTCTTGCATCATTTGATAACTTCCTTTCTGAAATGCCTCAAGTCTTTAAGTGTGCTGCAGTAATGCGGTGTGAGATGTAAGGCCGGGGCCGGGCCGGATGTGGCAACAGAGGATGGATGGGTCAGCAAGGCAGTGAGAGGCGGCGAGACTGAGACATTTAAGGCAGAGATTCATCTGTGCTGCTGCATGCCCCAGGATTGAAATGGAAGTTAAATGTAATTGTTTTCTAGCTGCATTGATCCCTTTGTTTTCAGTTGGCTGCCTAGCTGTGGGAGGACAGCAAGAAAAGACAAACAAAGAAGAGAGGAATAGAATGAGAGAGAGCGAGAGAGAGAAAGGACTGAGATAAAGTTACAAAAAATGCCTGCGTAATGTTTATATAACTAAGTAATAATGTTAATACAACATACAACAAAAAGAACATTCAAAAATATATTTTTAGCGTTTTGTTACTTAATGGAAATGTTAGGCAAACGTTCTTACACCCTAAAAGTTTTAGCTGGGTAGATGGATGGGGTGAGGAAGGGATTTGTAATGAAATGTGGATCAGTGGCAGCTGGTGCTTTTTAAGAGTGGAGAAGCATGTATGCTTATTATCTATGGCAAAATATGTAGTATGTACTTTTATTATGTAATGTAAATGTACATGTTAATGTGTTCTTGTGCCTCCATTGTTGCTTTTAAAAGCTGCTTCTTAAACTAACAATAAACAGTTTTGTTACTTAATGAAAATAATTGACAAAGCTCAGAACTTTTTTTTTAAACAGTTACTAATGTCAATTTGCAAGAAACAGCATGTTGAACAATGTTGGAGTATTGGATACATTTTAATTAACTTCTAAATGCTGTCAGACATATACGTCACCTTTTAAATGGCTGTTTGTTTCAAAGTGCTGTTTTTAGAGCATGCCCATCTTCATACAGAAAAGCAGTGCTTCCAGACGGCACAAAAATACAGTTCAAATGTCCAATAAACAAATCAGATTTTCCAATGCAAAAAGCACTTATGATGCTCTCATAGAATCTCAGTGAAGCGCAGCATTTGGGCGGGGACCCAATAATGTGTTTATCCAATAAACATTAATCTTTCCACAATTAAAATCAACAGTACAGGTATTTTCTATAGACTCCTGGCTTCAATGGGACTCTGAGGAATCCAACACACAGATTAATGAAGATTAAAACAAAAAAGTATGTTTGCGTTAGAGCAGTGGGATAATATTTACATTTTTATTTGCTAAATAGTGAACCAAGAACAATACAGAGCTAAATTACATTACATTAGCACACTGTTGATGAAAATTTTCAGGGAAAAAATTAGCAGTCTTGCAAAGCAATTTCCACTAGCCTGACTCAGGTGATACGGATGGTGTGTATGTGGGGGACCCATGAGGCTCCTCCCCCCGTGTGTAAAGTGTTCTAATTTCTCCACTTAACACGGATAATGAGGACAGTTTCCCTAAAGCAGAGCCGCATCCAACACATCACATCCATCTCAGAGATCTCTAACTGCACCTGGGTGCATGTGCAAACACACTCTCACACACACATTAAATGTGATTAAAAACATTCTGCTGCAGTTTCTAATCTATGATTTAAAACAAATACCCAGATGCTGATACTATACCTGCACACTAGGCATACTGCTGTACAGGGCTAAGTAGCCTACACACCACCCAGCTAACAATTTTATGTTGTTAGAACATTTCCCTAACGTTTCTATTAGTAACAAAAAATGTTCAAATGTTATTTTGAATGTTCTAGGAGCAATGTTATTGCTTGTTATAAGAACGTAGCTCAAACTTTTTTAATTTTGTAACATTTTTCAAATGTTTCACTAACAATTTAAAAATAACATTTTTGTTATAAGCTGTGTAAAAAAGCGTTCTACTACTATGTTACTGCATGAACGGTTTTGATTAGTTTAAGAGAACTTCTAGAGAACGTTAACCAAAACATTCCCTGTTGGCGAGGTGCTTCGTCAGCTGAGTTTTGTGATTGAATGATTCGGAATGCTATAATACTGTGCTTGATACTATTTTATATAGAATAAAACATTCAATAATTTTATAATCAACAATTCTGTTCCAACAATTCAACTCGTCCACCATATTGAATGACAGGGCTTGTCACAATGTATTGTGGGATTTGCTTTCTCCAAGATAAATTCTAGGTACAAATTCTACCTAAATTTGAGGCAAATCTGATAGAGATATCTCAGATATCTAAGATATCTAATAAATTATCCTGCCTACCTCATGAAACCACCTTTGCATCAGGAGCATGCATGTCTCTGATGCTTTGAATTGACTACCTCAGAGCGATGGGTCTACCCTGTTCGTTATTAAATGATGCATGTGCCCCAACAATATCTGTGTGTGTGTGTGTGTGTCTGTGTGTGTGTGTCTGTGTGTGTGTTCTGTGTGTGTGTCTGCAGGCAAGATGCAAGAACAGGTAAACCATAGGGAAGGAGAGAATTCTGAGGAGGCCTACAGAATAACATACAATTCAAACAGAATATTGAACGTTGGCATTGTAACTACTGGAACATGCAACAATGCACTGTTCAATAAAGCATGTGCTTCCACAGAGGAAGTGGAAGCGGACATGGACATCTCTGCCCTGTTCCTGTCAGCTGTAAACAGGAAAGCCCATGCAGGGTGTTCTATAGAGCATACCTAATGCCACTCTGGCTGCTGAAGCATCGTAGTTAATCCAGAAGGATACCCAGGACAGGATGGTGATCAGGATCGAGGGCATGTAGGTCTGTAAGATGAAGTAACCGATGTTTCTCTTTAGCTTAAAGCTCAAAGACAGTCGAGGATAGGCACCTGTCACAGAAATACAAGCGAAAGAGAAAGAAAGGACAGGAGAAGAGTGGGAGACAAGAGGGAGAAGATAGATGTTTATTTCCAAGCACTGGGAGAGATTTTTTACATTTTACATCAATAGCGTTGGCAGCACAGATAGCTTTCGTTGCCATGGCAACAGGCAAGCTTGTTTGTAGTTTAGCCTTGAGCAAAAACACTGTAATGAACAAGGAGAAAAGAAAATCAAAACGTAAACAGACATTAAATGTTAAATTGACATGAAGATAGAGGATACATACATGTAACATGCACAACTACATTTTAAAATGTTCGTAAGAAATTGTGAGTGGTGCTTGTTTGTGTGAAACACAATCAAGATGCTAAAGTAAATGGTTCTGGCTGGTTGCCAGGGTACAGCTGTGGTTGCTAAGGTGTTCACAGTGTTTTTAGCAAATTGCTATGCAGATGTTAAGGTGTTCTGAATGGCTGTTAGATGGTTGTTTACTGACCTAGATCAGAAGAGCCCAAACCCTTTCTATAATATTTTGGTTCCCTGATATGACTCAAATCCTTCCCTCAGTATAAGCTTAAGGGATTTTTTGACTCATTTCCTGGTCTGCCAGGCTGATTTTAAAAGTCTGATCACTTAGAAATGTAATACCTTTAAATTTTGAGGTATTATTAATTTCTGTAGAACAAAAAAGGGCAAAGAAATTATGGTTTTAAGTTTAACTCTTAGAGTAAGATTTGTTTTACAAGTATGAAGAAAAGAGACAGAATTAATTAAAAGATTTTAGGTGTTTCATTTAGAGGACCGAACTACATTACATTTAATGTACGGCAATGAAAAGCAAGGGTGGTGTCTTAACATCATTGTGCAATGCTGCCTAACGGTGCTGCCATGATGCAAAAATACATTGATCTGACACTGAACCATGCAGCCTTTGTGAAGATAAATCTCTGCTTAGTTATTTATGGAGGTGAAAAAATACCGCTAACAAGCATTCAGCCTAGATAGACACACACACACCCAACCTATGAATAAATCACACATCCTACACACATATAACACAACCTACAGATGCACATTATGCAATCTGTACACAAATCGCACAATCTATAAAAACGTGCTATGTAACCTACGTGATGAACTTACGCTACCTACACATACTTCAGACTAATTACTTATACCCCTCACACAACCTACACTGGCTACGTAACAAAATCCACACATTAACGAGTCACCAACATATATGCTATACGGTGCACACTTCACACAGACTAAAACACACACATCTTTTAATACACATGAATGATACACACATCACAGACGTGACGTCCTTCTTTAGAAAATAACTCATCATGGCATTTATCATGGCAAGACAGTCTTAGCCTTAGACAGCATGCCCACAAAAAGCCCACAGTCTATTCACTGCCCATCTGATGTGTATTGCGCACAAAACTGGAAAGTACTTTCTCAATCTGGCAAGCTTGAATCTGATTGGCTGAATTCCAATAGTAAGGGTGACAGGGTGTTTCAGCAGTCCGCCTGTAAATGAAATTGTGTTTACAAGGTACATACCAGGTTTTTACCACAACCGCTTTTGAAGATGAATTAATCACTGGATTTGCCAAAATCTGAGAGATTTCTAGTAGGGGCAGTCAATCACATTTTTTTGTGTGTGAGGCACGGTAACTAGATATCATGAGAAAAACTGTATAGGTCTGACTACATGGGTACCCAGCTAACAATTTTAGGATGTAAGAACGTTCCCCTAATGTTTCCTTTAAGTAACAAAATGGTTAAAAATGTTAATATCAAAAATCTAGGAACATTCAAAAAGTCTTATTTTTTAGACATTGTAGTAATGTGATATAATTATAGTAATGGCCTTGGTTATAAGAACATTCCACCTAAGCTGTTAAGAATAAAATTTTATATATGATATATAATGTTAAAAAAAGTTCTACTAACGTTACTGCAAGAACTTTTTAATAATATTGAAAGAACTTTTAGAGAATGTTAGTCAATGTTCTGAGAACATTCACTGTGACTGCGTACTATTCCTGTGATCCTTCACTATGTGCAGAAGATGCTTTCCATGTCTCATTAATTCAGGATGGGGAAGAAATCATCACAGCACTGCCTCTATGAATTCCTCAGTTTTAGAAGAGAATAATTTATGCAGTGGGTCTTCTACCTCATGAATATGTGATGTTTGTATCAAGTGCCTCTTTTTTCCTCTCTGACTCCATCTCTCACTTTCTCTCCTCTTCTATCTGTTCTTCTCTTTAGAAGCTTGAGGAAATAGATAGATAATTGCTCCAGCATTATTTCTGGTCTGTTCTATCATGAGGAGAAGAGGCATCTGATGCACAGGCCCCAATTAGGCAGCTTTTCAAATGAGCTTATCACTCTGACTCTCTCTGCACTGGCAGAAAACAGAACAACCAGAAGAACTTCACAAAAACAGCCTTCATCTGTAGTAGGAGTTGATTCCTCAAGCTTCTTCTGTGCTGTGAAGTCACTGGTTTAAAAAACACTGTTAGCTGTTGGAAATGTCCTTTAGGAGGACCTGTAGCTGTAACTATTTGATCAAAGCTCTAACATGTTACAAAGACATGTTGTACAATATTATGTGTATTGTATTAATATTAAATCCATGAAACACATTCAACCTTGTAAAAACCTAACACCTTATCAAAAAGTTTATAAAAAGTAAAATACAGAATTCATTAAAATATATTTTTTAATAAAAGACTAATTAATAAGAAGGGTATGTGTGAACTGACTTGCTTAGCTGTGTGATGTGTGTTTGTTTGTTTGGGAAACACTGTTCTAGACTAATGAGATTTTGTGCTGGTAGACTGAAACCTTTATGTTGCAGTGGACAGTTAATTTTAAATGTTAATAATCCTTTAAAGAAATGAAGGTAAACAGATTTGGCTTGGTGTCTGTGATGAAGGATATACAAGACAGGAGAAATTTCCTCCTGGGCTACTTATTAAAGCTCATAGAATATTACAAATATACAGTAGACTTCATAGAAATAACTATAAGGGTGGTGGAGGAAAGCTGGAAGGATTGTACAATTGGTTGTCACAATTATCTTCTTAAAAATGAAAAAAAAAAAATTATTTTAAATTCCCATGACGGAAACAATGACATATTTTTTATTTTGGGGTGAACTATGCCTTTAAATAAAAAAGAAAAAATACATGCCAAGCAATTAATTATTCTTTTACAGTATTTAATTTCAAAAAGAATAAAGAAACAGGCACAAAATAAACTAGATTTAAGTAAATGCTAGATTTGGGAAGCTCTGCACACACCACAAGGGAAGTCTGTTCTTAAAAAACTATTTAAAGGAAAATGCTTTCATTCAGTGATGCATGACCTCAAAGTAAAGTCTCATATTACGTTTAGTGTTTTTAGCCTTACTGATTTGTAATTTTAACCTGTCATGCTGCTTTACCTGTGGAAAAGACGACGTTTCTGGAGACAAGTTTGTAGTCCACAATTGAGAACTGTGGGAGCTCGATTCGTGCCACACCAGTCACTGCGTTTTCTCCTCCCTTCCAGTAAAACTCAATATCATCTGTTGTATATCCATCTTTAGAGCAAACATAAGTCAAATGAATCAAAGGGTAAATAATACAGTACATGAATGAACCCAAAGAAAAATCTGATGATGTTGGATGTTTGAGAGATATATTGCTGAAAAATATGTATTTCACAAACACTGCACTGGGTCCCACTTTAGATTAGGTGTCTTTAAAAACTGTGTACTTACAAGACAACAGCATGTGATATATTGTACTTACTGTGTACAAGAGTACAGAGTATAATTACATTTACATCTATTTATTTGGCAGATGCTTTTATCCAAAGTGACTTACAATGCATTCAAGCTATACATTTAATCAGTATGTGTTCCCTGGCAATCGAACCCAAGTACACACAAAAGCACAGTTAAAGACACCTACTATAAAGTGGCACTGCAAATATAAAAACCTACCTGCTTGTGTCAAAAAAATGCAATGACTACATGTGTAAGGATTGTTTAAGGATGTCAGAGTTTTTCAACTAAATCTTGGTCGCTTTTCTTTTGCTCTGTAATCAGGACTTGGTTCAATTTATGTTAAATAAATTTTTTTTCAGTAAAGCTGCAACTTCTCCCTCATTTTCAATTCTGATTATGCCGTTCCTTAAAATAGCATTTCTTTTCCATAATTAGTACGTGTAACATATGCTGAAAGATAAAAAAAATCAGCACAAGTGCATTGTTAGCATAATCACGCATATGAGCATCTGTTATGCCCAAGTGTGGGAAGCTGTTAGGGGTCAGACATCCCACAGTGACACAGACCGCTCCGTTTCATACCGGCACTGTAGTGATCGTAGGCCATGATGAGTTTTGTGGTTTTATTAGTATGTGTGTGAAGCAAACAGTACTGTTTAAAATGTAGTAGACTTAACTGGGCCACGTACACTGCAGCTAAATATGGTTGTCACTCCTCTTGTACATTGTGTAAACACACCACACCGTTTGTTCATGTACTGGAGAGACAAACAAATTTTCACCTGCTAAAAATTCAAGTGGCTGCAACTGTGTTTACATTAAATTTGCGTAGCGTGTACCGTACCAAACTGAACAAACAATTGATAATGCAGTGATAGAATTCTAGGATTGCCCTGAGAAAGCAAACTTTTTAAATACAGAAGCTTAACGCCAAGCTACGCTTATACAAAACAAAGTGCTTCTGTTGCAGGTTAGTAACAGTCGCTGGATGATAATAAGTCTCATTTATTATCAGATAAACTGATAATAAATGATAGCAGCTTATCATTTGTATAACCACAGTTTTAGTACAAATACCCAAAACTATGGTTGCTGCAGCAAAACCATGGTTAATTTGAGATTACTATGGTTTAACTATAAGTAACCATGTTTTGTTGTTTTATTTGTAGTAAACCCACAGTTACTTTCCATAATAGCACATTGAATGATAACTTCTATAATGATAACGTTAAACTTCTGAAACTTTGCAGTCTGTATGTGGCCTTTGCAGGATTATGTGTATAAAATCAGACCAAGTGATTACTCATAAGATTTCTTAACATATTATGACAATCATTAAAATAATGATATCACATGAAATTTGCTGGCTCACCAGTTAGATCAGCCCGAGACCAGCATAAACCGGTGTGGACCAGGATGAATATTTATGATGGTGTAAGCTAGTTTTTAGAGATATATTGTATGTACGTGTGTGTGTGTGGTAGAGAGAGAGAGAGAGAGAGAGAGAGAGAGAGAGAGAGAGAGAGAGAGAGAGAGAGAGATGAGTGAACACTTACAGCTCTCTATCTCCAGAGTACAGTTCTGTTCATCTAATGGATATCTTCTCAGGTCCATCATGCAAGCTGCTGTGGTTGTGATTCTAGAAACACAGATCAACACGCTTATGACTTTGCATTGTTTTTTACTGAGATGATATTTTCTATCCTCTGACCCTTACACAACCCTTTCTGCATTTTTAGATTTACATTATTTAGTATGTTTATTAAGCCATTTTCCATTTCACAGCCAATGAAAATGGTCCGCCCAGTATGAGGGATTCAAGGTTTTAGTATCCTTGAATCCATAACATTTTGTTACACATACACACATCCCAAATCAGATCCACAAACACATACACACAGGTCAAAAGAGTCAAGAAAGAAAGTAAAATATACAACTAAATAAATTCAGGAGGTTTCAGTACACATCTATGTACTGAGGTAAACTACATTTACCCCGTGTACGTGCCACTCTATAACGAAAGCTACCAAGAGACCAATGAAAACCTACAGCTTTACATATGCAAAGTTTTTCATACAGAGCTATAGCTGGTTGCATAAACTACTTAGACTAGTCTTACTAGTTCATCAACCAATTTGTTTCTTATAGACTGGTCATAACCTTTTTAGGTCAAAAAGAGATAGATGGGTCTAATTTGAATCAAAAAGTAAGACTGATTATCCCTAACTAAGTGCTAGGTGGTCATACTAGCTCTTAAGATACAGTCTTAACTCAGCAGCTTTGTTTATGCAACTGGCCCCTCCTGGACTATTTTTATCAGACTATGATTAGACATGAGACATTTTTGAAAATTTAAACAGCAAATAAATTAATAAAATAAATAATAATGCTTGGTTGTGTAAGAACACAGAAATGTAAATCCAGTGGAAAATATTAAAAAGGGTTCTCTCAAAAGGCTTTTGAACCAAATATAGCGCAGCCCATGAATATGCAAGATCTTGCATGAGTGAGCATGAACAAACAGCACAGATTTGAATACGTTATTAAAGTGCATTTTTTGCCCCACAGGAGTGGCTGCTGATCTTTTGAGTCGCAGTATTAGAAGGTGTCTGGGAAAGCCCATCTTATGTCGCCCCAAACTCAGAATTTCATCTTTCCACAAGTATGAACTTAAACTGTGTAATGACAAACGACTTTATAAGTTAATATCAAAGACTTCTTAAAATAGTTTCTCATAATGATAACTGCATTAAATAAGCATTTCAAAGTGAAGATCATGTCCAACTTAAAACCTAACAGAAAAATAAAGGGTTGTCATCAAAGAAGACAATTTTAACGTTGTTGTAAATGAACTGTATTGTAACTATAATGTATTTAATGCAATCTGGGTTGTATTTTCTTTTTACTGTATTTTGTTTATGCATTATAAGGAGGGCATGTCCAAGTTGGCCTGTCCATATTGGCCTCTGCCCAGTTTGGCTAGAGTTTACCAATAGACATATGGAGTTTGACTGGACACACAGCCTTTCATGTCAACAACCAAAAATAAGGCAAGCATTTTCTTCCCTTTTTAAAAGTTGCTAAGCCTGTTTATTGTGCAATGCAGTATTCATGATCATATGGTGAGTACATGTGCCTGTCTATTGCAGTTTCTGTACTTGTGAATTTAAGCAAGGGCACTGGAAAAGCATTCTAAACAAGTGGATATATCACACATTTAATCAAATGCTTAATTAGTTTATTAATTCCTCCAACAACACATAAAAGTAAATGCATATGTGCCCTCATTGCATGTGCAATTTCTACACATCCATTTAGATTAAAGGTAAACCATGCAGGATTTTCAGTTATTGTTTGTAAACACAACATTTATACTGCCGGAAGTGCATGCCCCCTGCCCCACTATTGGCTGGGGGTTACACACCCACTGGCCAAAGGCTGCCTCCCAGAAACATCCCAAGCACCCAAAACAATCAAAATAAAATACAGGCAGAGGACAGTGTTTCTGTAAACACAAACTCTTCCAAACACTTCTAGAGGATCATTAGTAATGATTGAGGGATTTTTTTTAAGTCCACATTTTAGTTTATTGGAAAATCCTGCATGGTGCCCCTTTAAAAGATCATCAAATGAGCATTTTGAAATGTGAGCATTTAACGTTGCTTTGGAGTGAAACATTATTACTACCTTTCATAGGTTCTTGCTTCCTGAAGTGGGTAAATTAAAGAGGAAACTCAATGCCTTCATTCTGTCTTTAAAGCCATTTTAATGACAGCACACACATATGCCTTACCATAAATATGCAAGCTCCACTTACTTTAATAGCTCTCAGCTTCAACAAAACAAATAAAAGCCCTCCATCCACACCATTGCTACTGTACACAGAGTATGTGCACTACATGATCAGGGACCTCCCTAGCTGAACTGTAAAACGATGTTCAATGGATCGCTGCTGTTACATTCGAGCATGATGTGATAAACCGCAAAAGAAGTGGAAGTGTTCAATTAACTTTTCTAGCATGCACCATGCAGTACATTAGCATATGGATACATAAGATCTAATTTGGAAACAAAGCGAAAACTAAATTAGGCTACGGCTTCCTGGTTCTTAGCTGGAATTGAAGATATAGCCATGGTCTTCCGTGTGGGAACAAGGAGAGAGCCTCGGCTGGGATCAGACTCTGATAACACTAACGGGTTTTAACAAGATAAAGGCACACATTAGCTCTCATGCAATTTAGAAGCCGAGTGCACTAAGCAGAATAGTGCATGCTCTCATGATACATCAGTGTGTCCGATGAAGCTTTTCTCAAGAGTTACAAGGTTAAATACAAATGATTGGACTGGCAGAGTTTCTTCAACAGTTTAAGTGTTTGGTACACTGTAAAAAAATTATGTGATCAATAAGTCATGACAACATTTGTTTTTACTTGAACATTAACTATTTCACCTTCATACAAAATAAGCTCAACACCTATTTAAAACTGTAAGTTGAAACTGAAACAGCTAATTTCATTAAACTCAAATTTAAGGCAGCAAAAAATGTTTTACAGTGTAGAGACCTTTCAGGCTCTATGGACCTGAATCCATCTGATAAGATTTTATAAAGCAAGTGACTTGTCATTTCGGGGATGTTTGCATGTCTACTCTAGAATTTGTTATCAAATCCACAACAAGATGCCACAGTTATGCCCTACAACATTCAATATGGCTGCTCTAGTAAAGGAAGTCCTTTCTATTAGTAGAAAGAGCTAATCGTCAGTCGCTAAACACTAACGATTCTTTGGGGAAGGGGTTATGTACAGCTGTTACAATGCACTTGACAGACTTTGCACATGTGCCGTAGCTGATGAGACTAAAAAATGAATAGCTTTTTATAGCACAATTTGAGCTCAAGAAATATAATTTATGGTACAGTGCATGTCAGGTCTAATAGCTGATCTGAAATATATTGTTTTATTGTGACCTAAGCCAATAATTTTAAGATATTTCCCCATTCAAGTAGTTAGGACTTGGTCTTATATGACTAAAATGGCTTCCTGGAGGCAATGCAAAGATGGCTGCCAAGTGCGAAGGCTTCCTTGAAGGGACTTTGGCTTTTTAAACTAGCTCAAACAACACTTCTGTGGTCAACCAGAGTCACCAGAAAAGCTTGTTGGTAGACTGTGGTGGTCTACCAGTCAAACTATACACCAGCCTGGACATTTATGCTGGTCTAAGCAGACCTTTCAAAAGAGCATTCTACTAATTTTCACTTTAGTATGTCAGTAAAGGGTGGCAGTAGAAATGTGAGAACCAGAGAACATTGAACTTCAGCAATCAGTTCTTACCTTAATCCATACAGAACCGTGCCATCTGGGTGCAGACGGATCATGCGATTCTTCACTGTGACACCATGGACAAATGACTTCTTGTCATTTAGGAAATATGTGTCAGGAACCCAAAGCTGGTCAGCAACTCTGTTATCTAGGGTGAGATTAAGGGGGATCCCAGAATATGCTAGTCGCTTGTCTCTCCAGTACTGCTGAAAATACATGGTCAATGTGTAGTCCTGTTAGAAAGTGAAAGAGAAGGATTTATGTACAGTTGTTATTAAGTATTGAATTTATAAGATTATTACCAATAGTCTAAATAGACTAGTACATACAAATATATACAGTATATACATACAATTTTAATTTTGTCTGCCTTTAAAGGGATAGTTCACCCAAAAATGAAAATTGAAATCATGTAATTCCAAACATATTTGACTTTGTCCAAGCTGCTCGTTTTCAAGAGTAAATGTTACAAGAAAATGGAGACCACAGCTGTTCTTAGTCACCATCTTTGTAAATACCTCCCTTTGTGTTCCACGTGACAAGGAAAGCCAAACAGGTTTGGAACAACACAGGGGTGAGTATATGCTGACAGAATATTTATATTTCAGTGAATTTTTACAATTTTCAATCCACAGCATTTATCCATAATATTTACCACAGAGATCTATGGTGCATTGCCATGCATTGTAATTCAATGTTTTTATTGAGGTTGAAAATGATGGGCACACACACAAACAAACACATTGGGTTTTTCCTTTAGAATCAAAAGTGCCAAGGTCAGAATTTGAAATCCAAGGGATGTGGCCTTCAGTAAATAGATTTTCTGTTGTCCGGGTGATATTTATAGAAGCATCAAACAACTTGGATTGAAAACAAGCTGCCTTTGGCCTCCATATTTCAAGCCTGTCTGCCATGAAGACGCTGCATGGCTGTCTCCGTGAGGCAGTCTGGTCTGCGCTGCACAGGCTATAGATTTCCATTACCATTGCCACAGTCTCAGTAGCCCACTCTACATCAGCTCTTAGAGCTATACTATGTGACCATAGCAATACACAGTATAGAAATTCAATCAAAACAAAGCACTGCCATGCTAGATCTTATATTTGGGCTGTCTTGGAGACTCAATGAATTTTAAATGAGTTGAAATCATGGAATTTATTGACTCCATTTGCCCCATGGGCCAGTGCCGAACCTAGCTGGAAACCAACAGAAGGCACAGGTTGTCTTTAACGTGATTATGTGTGTGTGTGTGTGTGTGTGTGTGTACTCAGTGAACTGCTATATGAGGTACTCATGGGTAAAATGAAGACCTGACATCCTGTCCCCTACAATGTGCAGAACCTGTTGATGTAATAAGAGGTAATTCAGTTAGAAACATATGCTGGAGGGGCCCCTAGGCTTGGGCCCCTGGGGTCGACTTCAGACTGCCAGCAGATCTGTGACAGCAGAAGCTGTGCAAGAGAGCGTGCAGCCGAGTTCATTAGCTAACGAGACGACATGACACAGACACCTTCTTTATGATTACTAATGTCTGTGATGCCCTCGCTTCATCTTCCTTTATTTCCACCCCGCTCCTCTCTCCTGTCTTCTTCTTCCCTTCATCGTGTTTTGTAAAGCTTTTGTTTTAATTAATCCCTAAATGACACTGATAGATACAAATCTTTCCTACAATACGTTAATGCACTACACTACCGAATGTCTAGATGCTAATTTGAGAATTCAAGAGAGCTTGATATCCCAGACAAATGCAGAGATGGGCAGTAGTGTCATTACGAGTAGTTTAGCTACACTACTCAGTAGTGAAATAGCTAGTTTTGATAATGTTTATCGATTAAGTAGCAGGGTAGATTTGTCATCAATCATCTGCAGCTATTTTACAGCAGACAGTGTCATCAACTTTTCTGTGCCGAGGCACTTCCATGACGAATAGCACAGTCATAACGTTTAGTTATGAATAAATATGCATAATCATGTGCTCTGTCATCACAGACTATTAGTCAAACATCAGCTAAGCATACAGTAACCAATTCACTATTTACTGTACTGCTAACGTTATATGCTTGGTTTCATAAAAACAAAGCAAACAGTAAATGGTTAATGGTAAATCTCTCTTTATGCATTATTTTTGAAGGCTATGCAAAAGACTGACCTTGTTTAAATGCCTGTCTGATCTTCAGGCTTATCTCGTCCTACAAACTGATAGCTTCTAGCTGCAGAAAGTCCCAAAATATCAGGATCTATGATTCTGACTGATCTACAATTCTGACAAGAGACTGGTGAACATATACATGTATATGACACCGCTGTCATGTATAAGCACTAACTTGATCTGGTCACCTGAATTGAGGCTGCTGTATACTGTAGCTTTTAAGAATGTATGGGGTGCATGTGTGAGTAAATACCAAGTGAGCGTATTAGTCATGCATGTCAATCACGAGTCTCTCCATCTGTCACTTTCTCTGTGTTTGCCTCCATCACTGTTTCTCATCATGTGTGAGCATATTAGCATGTTCTGCAGTAAGATATCTTGAAGTTCTTAAAGTGACGTCCCTGGGTCTTCACAGTGAAAGCTTGGTGATTTAGTGTCACTTTCATGTCTGTTTAGTAACAGACTACACATATTTACAGTAATAATAAATATATATACACACACACACACACAATATAATATCTAATATATCATTCTACTATATATTTGCACTCAGGTGTACTACTGTATACTGTACATTCTACTTAATGTATTTCTTATTATATTTCACACTAAAATTATAGCAGTTTGTTCCAGCTGCGAGGTGACAGCTAAAAATAAATGCATCCTCGGATGCTGTTTGCGGTATGACTCCTCAGTAAATCACTGTAGCTGTTGTCCACTGAGAGGTTCATGCAAGAAAACCCCCTTATGATAAAGTGACACCACGTTCTGACATCTACACAACTTGCCCTGTCCCACAGAAAAAAATAACTGGAGAAACAAACAGAGTAAGATCACTTCAGATGTGAAACCGACAAGTTATTAGTGTATGGCTGATATGAAACACATGGGAACTTGAACTGACAATGGAACTGTGGCATGGGCTGTGTTTCAAATGGATTACTAGTGTAATGCTTACTGTATACGGCTTACTGTTTTGTTGAAAGGTGCTTGTCCCCAGTGCTATGAAACTCAACAGGCTGTAGTTAACATGGTGTTCAAAGAGGCTGATGTCACAGCATGATCTTGCTGGTTGTCCTCTCCACTGCCTGTGAGAGCTCTGCAGGGATAAGCCCAGGGGCTTTGCAATGTATCGCGTATGTGTGTGTGTGTGGGCAAATGTCCCTGTGTCTATTGCAACTACTAAGACTTTGAACAGGAGCTTGACAGTATCCCACAGGGCATTTTGGCGTGATTTAAACAGTGGGATGTCCTCTTAACACAGGGTTCCATCTATAATTGAAGCGGAGCTGGATGTCACCTCGTAGTTTGCACTGTTTTCAGAGGCCACTTCCAACAGGAAGAAAACAAACAAACCAAAAAAATCTCAGTTGTTTCTCTTAGATAAAATTGAGTTTAGATGCAGATCCTGATGCTCAGATATTTATTCTAAAAAATAGCCTGTGGTAATCTCACATGTGGCTCCTGTAGGGTTTCAAAAGAGATCTCAACAATGTTTCAAACTTTTTACTCAACGTATTTACAATTTCCAGGACACTAAATTATCTAGGCTATGCTTTCCATGTTAATTTTATACCTCTATAATCTTACTGTATGTAAACATCTGTGTGTATTTTTAATTCTCCTAGAGAATTTTAGAAAAAACATCTTAGACACTTAATGAGACATAACTGAGGTCTCAAATAAGTCTCCTGAGCTATGAAACAGCAACCATGGAGAATAACATTTACCTCTGAGCATTCCAGGCTCAGTTTTTTCTTAAGGACATTGTAACACATACCAGCCCCTGAATGCACAGTTGCTAAAACACACCTATTTATCCTAAAGGTGGAGATAATAGGCGCTTACTGAAGTTTAGAGTTAACACTTTTATACACTGATATTACGCCTGATTGAACAATTACAGGCCACAAAGCTGACTATCAGGCTAAAAATAAAGGGGACGAGAGCAAACAAAAGACTAAATATATTAATAATTCTGGTCTCCTTGACGACGCTCTCTCTCTGCAGAACGCCCACACAGGCGTGCTGAGCTTTGGGCCGATACCTTGTGTGAGCCTAAGGTTTTCTGGGCTTTTACCTTCATTTTCGGTGCTCTTTCTTCTCTTCTTTTATCTCGGAGGCTATTTGACCAAACGCACCAGTCATGTTAGATGTATTAAGTTAAAGGAAATCACCAGCATTCATCAGCCATAACCAAATAACCGTAATGTTTCTAAAAGCCTCTTTGTGTTATACGCCACACAGATCAATAGATTATTCAGACAGTTTTTTTTTTACATAAAGCTTGACCGACAGGAGCCTTTTGTAGATATAATTATATTTTCAGAGTTTTGTGCTTTAAAAACAATAGTCATAAAACCACCCCCACCTCCCTCCTCACCTGGGTAAGTACCACAAACATCTTCAAATCCTGACTAAAGATGATATTGGTTTCCAGGGCAACCACTTGCCACACACATTGTGCTGGAGCGATCATCTGCTGTATCTATGCAGTGCTCACGCTGAATATGTTTCGCTCGTGTTTGTGCACAGACTGAATTTCAGACTTGAGAATTTCAATCCTGTGCGTCAGTAGCAGTTATGAAATGTTCCCTGACTTCAGATGCTGTCAAGAAAAAAAAATCTAAAGGCTGTAGCTCCCAGCAGAATATCAGAAGTTTCATCAGAGAGAAAATGTTATACAGAATATCATCATTTCCATTATCCTCAATGGAAATTTTTATTACTGTAAAGTAGAAAGAGAGAAAAGTTTATTTAAAGGCAAGGTAGGCGATTTTTTTCCAGAAAGTTTTGTTATGCTGGTTGAAAGTCTCTTCACATTCTGATATCAATAGTCTAGTGGTCTAAATATGTTTAAATAAATATTTAATTTTTGTGAAAGGTGCAGGGTACTGATGGGATGCAATGATGGGATGTCCTACTTGCCTGTCAAACTATGTATACATTAATGTGCTGGGAGGAGGCGTGGTTTTGGACAGTGCTCTGAACGGAGGGTGGGATCTTATGCTTTTAAAGCTAGGTTGCTATTGCTAACCTCTTTGAAATAGTCTACCTACCTTTAAATCATCATAAATTTAGGGCAGAACAAATACTACCATAATATATACATACTTTACAGTATTTTTTTGTATTACAGTAATGTGATCTTGAATTAATTGTCAGAAAAATAATATCAAAATCTTAATTGCTTCATGGTCTTAAGAAACAATGTCTTATTTTAATACATTTAATTTTGCATTGAAATACAGCTGACTGGGATCTGATCTCGACAGGTTTCACTTCCCTGCAAAACACAAAACAGCAGCAGTATATTGATTATGTTTGCATGCTCCTGATTTCTGAGAAATATTCTGCTCGCTAACAGCACATTCTGACAGGGTAATTTAATATAGCTTGTGCTGGGCCCCCATCAGCAGAGGCTGTGTAAGCAGCACGGTCCGTTAGATGCAGATTGTATTTAATACATTTCTATGGAGGAGTGTTATATTTTCAACACTTGCACACTTTTTTCTCTTTCTCCAAACAATCTTGCTGACAGACGGCTAGAAATGAGATTTCACGCCATAATTCTTATGTTACTGCTCAGCTCTGTGAGTCAAAGTGTTTGTGTGTGTGTGACGATGTTCCCAACACTATGATTTTTCTCAAAGCTGGTAGCTGAGCGATGTAGATATAAAGTAAACAGTGACATTTCCTTGTGATCTTTGAATTAAATGAAGGCTTTGCATGGACCCTTGTATATTACACTGTATTTACAATGACTAAAGAAGATGGAGGAACAGAAAGAGAGAGGGGGAGAGAGAGAGAGAGAGAGAGAGAGAGGGAGAGAGAGAGAGAGAGAGAGAGAGAGAGAGAGAGAGAGAGAGAGAGAGAGAGAGAGAGAGAGAGAGAGAGAGAGAGAGAGAGAGAGAGAGAGAGAGAGAGAGAGAGAGAGAGAGAGATGCTGTAACTGTAATATCTAATGTTAGAACAATCCTTTTAAATTAAGGCACTGGCCTTTTCCCACTGACAGCATGAGACTTCATTGCCTTTAACAGCTCTGTCCCAACCAGTCTGTACTGACAACAACAGTGTAACATATCTTAGACCTTATTAGAAAGAGCAGTAATCACATTTTCAGCCGAAGCCATTTGGATATGTCATGATGTAATATAGTTAACTATATTGCTTATGTAGGGGATTTAGGACCAAAAAACAAGCAACTGTGATGAAAAGACCATAAATCTACTTTAAGGAAATTGCTCTTGGTTCAATACAAGTTAAACTCTATCGACAACATCTGTGACATGCTGCTTACCACTGAAAATAATTTCCACTTATCCTTCAATTTTTTAAGACAAACAAAAAATGTGTTTAATAGTAGTAATATAGTAATTGTATTACTATAAAGTATACGGAACAAGGCACTGGAGCAAAAAAATTAAATTCTATGTGTTTCAAATTTCAATATACATCAAACGTACATTTGCATTGCATTGTATAAAATGACAATCCCACTTTACTTGGAAATTATCTGATATGCATTTTTATTGCCCCATAAGTCTATGGGGCAATAAAATGCAGAATAATCCCTCTATATATAATGTAATGGTTCAAAAATATGAATGTCCGCAAATAGTGTCCCACTTGGTGAATCTCAGCCATTTCCACCACTGAGAATGACCAACCTAGGACCAACCATCATGACTTTCTTGGGAACACCCTTATCCATCCCCAGTGTATCCATCTTGTCTCAGTCTGTGGGGTTGACTGCTTTGAGGACAGCACAAATTCTCCTGTAATTTCCACCCATGGCGCTACACAACCTCTGGAACTGCTACTTTCGTCATATATGACAGCAAGATGTTCTGAAAACATCTACTCCATTGATCTTGCTTTCCCTGGTTTCATAAACACACACATTAACCAAAATCTTGATGTTGTGATGTCAGTCTAACTAATGAGGTACCACAGTTTAATGTTCAACACACACACTGTCGCCCACCTGACACTCTGCTAGAGTGAGCCTTATTGCTATGGTAGCCGGCTATTTATACACTACGCCGCACAATCATGCCTTGTCACAGTCAACAGGGGTGTAAGAAAAGCCGAGGATATGTCAATCAATCAGGACGTTTTTGGTGACTCACCAGCTAATGGCACAAGTTAACAGGTTGGACTAATCAGCCGGATAAGGCAGCAGATTGTGCAATTCTGTCATTATACGAACTCTATCAATCTATCACGCATATCAAGTACAGTTACAACAAGAGACTTGATGGTCTAAATGTGAACATTTGAATAGTTTTCTTTATTTCTGTTTTGTTAAACAGGTCATGGCATGCATTTTTTATTAAAAAAAACAGCACTCAAAGCAGTCAGAACATCAGTTTTCATGTTGCTTGTCCTTTAAGATTTCAATGTAAACACCCACTGCTATGATTGGCTAATATCTGATCTTTGCATAGGAACAAAGAACTTTGAAGACTTTCTTCAGCAAATGATGACTTTAAATTACATACAGATGTATAATGTTAGATCAGGAATCAAAAGATAATAAACCAGCTCCACAACCACAAAAAATACAGCAGCCTGTTTAAGCGTCACATGTGAAACCAATACAAATATAGAATCAGCAAAATGGAACTGGTTTGCTTTTCAGTCCAGTTCAATTTATAACCGCCCATCACGGAATCAGCTTAAAAGATATGGGTTTTTCACTACACTAATATGTTTTGAAACTGAATATATTTACTCAAAAATACATCTTATGTTGTCTTTATTTTATAACTAATTAGAATTTGGTAAAAAAGTTATTTAATACAACTTTGCTCTAACCATACAATTGCTTAATGATCATATGCTTTTAAATCTACTGTGCAGACTCGAGGCAAAAAAACAGAAACAACATTACAAAAAAAACATCAGTTACGGTCAGCAAACATTAAATGCAGTTATTCCACATTCACACTCCTTTAGACATTTGAAAAAGCTGTGCCTTGACACAAAAAGGAATGTTAAAGAACAAATACCTTTTGAAGGCAACCAGGGGTTGAGGAAATTGTAAATAATAGAAATTCTTAAAGCCTTTTGTGTTGTCCGCCACACTTACAGGAAAATCTGTATTCAACACTCCAGGGGCCTTATATTGAAATTAACCAAACACAAACTGAAAGCTGCTCTGTATGACATATTGACAACATTAGGTCCTATGTGTGTACGTGTTCCTGTAAAAATGCCAGAGTAACAGACATTACAGTTTAGCAAGAGGTAAAATTACAATGACATGGACATCCCATCTGGGAAAATTGAGTAATGCACAATGAACATGTACTGCTCACAGCCAGGAGTGACATCCTGTAGAAACTGGAAGGTTACAACCTTTGTCTAAGCACTGACTATGAACAAACAAAACTACAGTATGTTAAAGAGATAGTTTATCCAAAATGAAAATTCTTCCATCATTTACACACCCTCATGTCATTCCAAACCTTTATGACATTTCTGTTTCTGATAAACAAAAGAAGATATTTTGAAGTACATTGGTAACCAAACAATAGTGGCACCCGCTGACTTCCACTGTATGGACACAAAACCACTGAGACATTTCTCAAAACATATCTTCTTTGAAAATGTCATTTAAGTTTGAAATGACATAAAAGTGTGATTAAATGATGGAAGAATTTTCATCTTGGGGTGAACTGTCCCTTAAGTGTCACATACTAGCTACATTATAGTATGTGTTACATGGTTGACAGTTATGCAAATGACATGACAGCCTCAATGACCAGCAAAGAGTTTAAAGAAAGTAAAACAATTTCTGAACCAATTTTAGACCTAACCCAATTGATGTGTGTTACCCTGTGGCTGTGTTAGATATCTCTGATTGTAAATCATACAATCAAGTGTCAGGTTACTGAAACAGACCAAGTCAATGTTCAATATATCCTTAAATCAGCCTTCAGCACCATGGACAGCAACATTAATGTACTGTCTTGTGTCTGATCCATATAAAAAGTCTGTAATCTATAATTAATTTCTCTCTCCACAAACAGTAAGCTAAATAATTTTCCATCCAACGTTTGTACACATATGGACATGCTTTTTTTCTCGTGATTTCTCTCACTTAAGCAAACACACGCTCATATCACAAAGTCTTCAAAGACAATCTCAAGAGAGATGAGCCTCTCCTTATGTTCATATACACAGACTGCGTGTGTGTGTGTGTGTGTGTGTGTGTATGAGAGCACAGATATGCATGTGTTGGTAATGTTGTATATTGCTCTCCCATTATTCTCTGGATGCTTAACTGTCTCGCAGAATAATAATCATATTGACTACTGTAATTCCCACTGTGCACAGAGGTTTCCCTGATACCCCCACTGTGCGCATACACACACACGTTGGGTTTTCATGTGTCGTGTGGACATTTCATACATATCCTGGTTTATATACTTTACAAACTGCATATTCTATCCCTTACACTCAGAAAATGTTCTGCCATTTTTAGATTTTCAAAATACATAATTCTATATGATTTATAAGCTTGTTTCCTCATGGGTACATTTTTGGTCACAATTTACTGGTATTTCTTGTGGGGACATTTGATCCCCATAATGTGGTGAATACCAGGATCTCACACACACAGACTCACTCACTTCCTCTCTCTGCCTGGATCACTGCTATTAACAATACAGGCAGTAATCCTCATTTGTACCTCTAAAGAAAGCTAATCCATTATACAGAAATAACTAATCTGTAAAAAGCAAACACCATTCTTAGGCTTGAAAATCCTGTTAGCGCCTGCTTGATTACTTTACCATTAGACTTTCTGTGTAGGCACTCTAAGTTCAGTCACAAGGCTAACCTTATCAAACTAGCTAATATCTGCAGCGGTGTTGATTTCTGGCATAAAGTTAATATTTCACGCTGACAGGGTCTGTTTTACTCTACAGGAGAAATAACATTAAATGTGGCTATAGTGAATAATTCACATACCTGGTAAGACTAAGTGTGGCTGTGCTTAATTATTAATGATGTTAATATTGCAAAAATGCACTGATCAATGCATCACTACAGCGAGTGGGAGAGGTGCTGGAAAGATGTGGGCGGAACAGCTGGGCTGAGTGGCATAACATTACAGACGGCTCCAATCAGAGCAGTGCACAAGTCACATGATGATTAGCTAACATGTACTGAATGATGCAATATTGATTTTGGAATTTTTTCATAGCTACTTCAAAATGACTCGTTAACCTGTAAATATCCTAACAGGCTGACCTGAGTTGACCAGGAAAAAATATAAAAGATCACAGATCTGGGAAACACGTACTTTCTAAAGTGTGTGATTGTTAAGATCCAGGAGATTTTATGTGACCTTTGTTCCTCTAAGCACAAAAAGGCGTGTGGGGTTAATCCAGGATCAGGGCACTTTGTTTAAACTCTCACCTTTGAAATTAAAACCACAAGTGATACTATATAAAGTAATCGCTGATCTCTAGTACACATATCCTCTGATTTGACATAATGGTAAAGTGCATCAACTCTTTGTATCTGACATTTAGGTTGTAAGAACGTTTCCCTAACATTTCCATTAAGAAAAAAGTTAAACACATTAGTTTGAAAGTTTTAGGAATGTTCCAGTTTTTTAGATATTGTATTAACATTGTTTAAACATTTTTTTAATTCTGTAACATTTTTAAAATGTTCTACTAACTTCTTAAGAATAAAATTTTTGATGAATATCATTAAAACATTCTACTAACGTTAGCGTTTTGATAACTGAGAGAGCTTTTAGAGAATGTTAAAGTCAAAGTTTCCCACTAGCTGGGAATCACACACAATGATAATACATATTATAATCAGGAATTTTTATAGGGAATCCAGTGTGAGAACATCCATGTCCAAAACTGAAATAAAAAATATATCAAAACTCTTTTAAGGCATATGCCATTTAGATCCACTAAAATGTCACATACACAAACGTCATCATGTCAATTTCTGTCAAGTTTACAATGGTCTTAAACAGCCTGTCAACTGAATAAGTGTGGTTCCAGGTGACTGATGATGACCTTATATGTCACAGTTAATAGGCTTTGCCTTTGTGTCCATTCTCTCTATTCAGTTCCCAGGTAAGAGGAGGGCTAACCCATCTGCATATTCATGACTGCGAAATGAACACGGTTGCCATGGAGACAGCTCAGTCTCATATACTGATGTTGACACTAACCATTGACGACTTTTGATGCTACAGTACTGACAGGTATAACTAAGTATGCCTGACTCCAACAGCCCGCAAAACAAAGCCAGAAACAAACAAACAATAACACACAATAAAAATTAACTTCATATAGTATCAACTAATGCTCCAAATCAAACTTTTCTTGCATGCAACAAGAAAATGGAGGTGGCAGCGTATTCTTACACCCAACAGTCAAGTAAAAAACATAACTGTTCACTACCCATTCGTGAACCATTTTTCTCTACTCTGACTGCATAGTTGGTAATCAACAATCCTACACAAACTTTTAATGTCCCCAAAACATACCCTTACACTTTCTAGTCTTAAAACAACTTGTTTTCAAAACGTGATAACAGTGATCATGAGTAATCATGATCATCTGACTTTGGAAGTGATTTTGAGCTGATATTGATCCACACTGCGAGAGCACTAAGATAGTAAAACAACAGCACTTCCAACCCTATTTTGCAATGACAGCATTTTTCTATTTAAATGTCTCACTAAACATTGGTTTCAGAACAGATTGTACAAGCTACATCATTCACACAGTCAGAAGACACTAAGCTATGTGGTTTCAGCACTATGTAAAGCTCCTTGTTGTTTACAGTCACAGAATATGTCCAACACAGATTAGTAAACAAGAATGCAAATCATTTGAGTATATCACCACCGTGTATTATGTGCCATCTGCTAAAGTGTCTCAACAGGTAGGCAGCATCTGCAAAGGTACCCATATGATATGAACATATGCAAAACGAGTTTATTAAATGAATACATTAAAAAACAGTAAACAGTTAGAAGGAAGACATACCATGTTGACCTCAGACACCATGTCTATGCTCGCCACGTCGATGCTCATCCCGACCGCCACCGGCGCACCTTAAACGAGAGAAAACTTAACCCTCAAGTTCAATGCAACCAATTTATTCTCTTTTCAGCACATTGCATGGCTTCTGATGATCCTCAAAGCATTGCGTAACCTCCAAAGTGAGGAAACATAAAATGATCAACAACCTACCTCCAAAGTCTGGTCGAAGACGAATGTCGTACCCTTTCAACAGCTTGTCTACCGTCTCTTTGACAAAAGACATATTTCCTGGTTCATTGGCGCTGAAAAGAAATAAAAAGAAGGTTATTCCGTCATATCAGAGAAGCCCAGGAGGTCCAAGCTCACGCGCGTCTCCAGCGGCTCTTCTTACCTTTGAGCACAGCACATCACTGCCACAATTACCGGTAATGAAAGAACACCAAACAGCCTTCGTTTCTGTATCCCAAACATTCCTTACACTCTTTAGGGAAAAGGAATCGAGCGACAAAACGGACGTTGTAAGGTTTCCTTGCGCAGGTAACAGGTTACGTTATTCCATCAGTAGGTCTTCGCTACAGAAGTCACTGATGACTCCCAGTTACTGTCAAACGCGCGTAAACGAATCGCTGCGATCCCGGTTTTCGCTCTGTGTTATTTGGATAGGTGCTCTGTAAATACTATGCATTTTGCCCGAAACACTACCGGAGCTTGCAGCAGGGGAGTCGGTGTTTGGGGCTCAGCCAGATCTTCATCCTTCGGTTTTAACGCCCGGCACTGTGCTGTCCCGAATCTACACCCTTTGTTGAAGTCACAGTCTTACGCCTCTTTTTTGGTTTGAGCTAGAAGCAAATGGTCGAAGTTCTGAATGGTTATTTTGAGGGAAAGCGCATATTGCTTACACATGCGCAACAATATACGCGTATTTTGAGCTGTTTTCTAAATGCACGAGTGACTCTGGGAATAAAAACATTGCGGATTGCAAACTGAAACTGAAAGTTCGGCTATTGATTTGAGCAACTGTAAGAGATAAACACGACCACCCGAGTGCGAGGATGCCAAATGAGCAAGAGGACTTCTCTAAAAGTGCTCACGTGACTTGACGTAACTCACGTTGGCGCGAAACGTTCGTTTGTTTGCAGACTGTTGTGCGTATCGACTTTTTTTTTACTCTTTATACTAGTTAATTCAACAAAAGCGTAGTGCCATATGTCTTTCAAAAACAGCTGTCAGCAAAAGATTTAGTTAAGCATGTTGGCTACAGGAGAAAAAGATAAACCGTGTGAAAGTTTAAGGAACAAGTAGCTGGGTTCAGCCTAGCTTCTATAAACGATAAATCTGCGACTGTGAGGGAAAACCAACCTACACCAGCTCACAGCCAGCTGACTGAGTCACGACTTCATATGTGGTAAAGTCATTGTAAAATTCAGGTAGGCATCTTAAGAAATGTTTCTTCACACACTAGAGCATCATGTCTGTGGCATTTTACATGAAAGCTTGTCATAACTGTTAAGTACTTGGCTATTTCCTTCCATTTGGGACACTAATCTCTCTCTCCCTCCTCTCTCTCTCAGTTGCACATATCTGCTCTAGAGGTATGGTGGTATCAAATAGCACTGCTTTAGAAAGTTATTAGTGCATTACACCTGATGTACTGTACCTCTACACACACACACACACACACACACACACACACACACACACACACACACACACACACACACACATACACACAGCAAAGTGATAAACAGATCATCACGCCACGGAGTGCAGTGCACGGAGAATTATGCTGCTTTATTGACACCTTTGGTGATGGAATCAATCTGATATATTACTTGTCCTTACCACCACTCCCCTTCAATGGATATTACGGCTTTACCAGCGAGCCTCTAGACAATTTTATTATACATAATCAGATTTTCAATGAGGCCTGACAGTCTGCTGGAGATTTAGCATAAGTACAATGGCTGCTACCAAGCCCTTAAAACTTATCATTAAATTAAATCCTGTTAATTTGACCTGTGTTCAGAATTACAGGGCCCATTGCCCTGACTGAATGGAACGGTTGTTTACGGCAGCTCTTGGTGGATTTGATGCAGTCAATGGTTGAAGCTAGTGGCCTTATCAAATCCCTCACGCTGCATTAAAGCTGTAGTGTGCGGACCAATGCCGCCCTAATGCTTTTAGCAGCAGACGCCGGATACAGAGGGATGTGGCTGTGCTTCCTGGTACTGTTTTGGAAGCTTTATTCCAGAGAGGAGAAGGCTGAGATGTTATTGAAGGCTCTTCTTTTGTCCTCAAGTACATATTATTCTGTTCTAAGATGGCTACATTTAGCTATTGATCCACTGTCTGTAACAGTGTTAGGATGATATTAGGCTATAACAATAGATGCATTTAGATGCCCTCTACGTTTTGAATGGTCGGCAAAACTTTTTTAAAATCTATTTTTGAGGCTGTATGTATTGAGCAAATCTTAAAGTTTTAGAATCATTTCTAGTTCTTTCATTTTGCTTATGCTTAATTTTAACCCTGAAAGTTGGCATTTATAGAGAAGTATGCAATATAGCATTGCCAAAAAATGGTTTCTGAGGACTTTTAACAGCTGTACAGTATATTTGGGGAACGATTTCTATGCTTCTTGCAGCACAGACATTTATCAAGAACAGATACTATAAGGAGAGAGATGGAAAGGGAGGGTTGTTCTGAACAGCACTTACCCACACACACCCACATCCCATCATCCAAACAAAGCACTCCACTCACACATCATCTGCAATTGCAAAGGCTCCTCGCTGTGTGGGCTGAGCAAATGGCAGCAAGTCACGGTCACACACCAAGCCAAATGCTGTTAAAACCTTTAAAGTTACAGTAGCCAAACAGGTTGTGGGTGGATCTGAACCTTTTACTATGATCTCTATCTCTGTTACTTAAAAGGTCTTTGAAATAACCAGTCTCCTTTGACCCCTCTAACTGTAAAGTATAAGGCAGCATTTGCAAAGCCCGCTAGATGTTCAATGGAAAACATCTGTGATGTTCTGAGCTACAGTAGGGGTGAGTTGTGCAACATCGCTGAGCTGGAATGAAAACATGGTGGCATTGGCTTCCTCTGAATGGGGTTGCTCTTTCATTTGTGTCAAGGCGCAGATGCTGAAGACCTCTCTCCCTCCACACGCCCCCACCACCTCCTTCTCCAGATTAAATGGACACAGATAAATAGATCCTCTGGATGAAGTGAATATTACGCTATGTTGAATGAATTATGTATGTATGTGGCTGACATTAGGGGCTTGATGTGTTTTAGATTTGTTTTTAGACAGAACTTTGCAAAATGACTTGTAATAGACAATAATTCAGGTCCCTGTGATACTATAGTTAAGAATAGTGGGGAGTTCTTCTCTAGAAACATTTTTTTGTAATGCATTTTTAGTAAGTCCCTTCACATACTGATAGCAATCACTAAGTGGTTTCAATATTTTTATACATTTATATATATTTTGTGGAAGGCACAAGACCATAAAATGTTCATCCAATCATTGCATTCAGTCAGAATGCAATAGTAGGATGTCCTACACGACTGTCCAACAATGTATTTGCATACCTCCGAGCTCTATTAAAGGAGGTGTGGCTTTGGAAAGAGCTCTGAACAGAGAGCGGGAGATCTGCTTTCAAAGCTAGGTTGCTATTGCTGGCATCTCTAAAATTGCCTACCCTGCCTTTAAAGAGACAGTTTACCAAAATATGAAAATTACTGTCATTTACTCAACCTCATGGTGTTCCAAACCCATATGACTGACTGACTTCCACAGAGCACAAAAGGAGATTTGCGGCAGAATGTTAGAGACTGACAGCCTCAATCACAATTCAGATTCATTGTATGCCATGTGTCAATTCTTTTTAACCCTCTTTTGTTCCCTTGAAGAAAGATAGCACTGTGGGTTTGGATAAACAGGAGGGTGAGTACATAACAGATTTATTTTCTGAGTGAACTATGCGGTGTACTTTAAAATGTTCTAAAATTTTATTTACCCAGTTTAATCAATGTAGTGAGTACGTACCTTGTGTCATATATTGCAAACAGCTTTTTATTCCCATCCACAGCATTCCTGAAAAAAGAAGGAAAGGAAAGTGATTTTACTGTTCACATTTTACTATTTTTGGAACAAACAGTTTCAAATGCTGTAACATGAAGTGGCTTGTGTCCTGCTAAAACGAATGCCTCTTTTCTTTAAACTTGAACCTCTATAAATAGTTACAAATATCATCAGTGCTTTGCAGTATCACACATAATACACTTAAATTCAAACAGGCTGAAATGATGGCTGCAATTATCCTGTTTTGATAATCTTAGTTATTCAAGCTCTGTTTGACATGCACACATACTAGATCAAGATTATCAGATGCTCACAGGGCACAGGTGGAGTGCAGAAGTAACAGCTGCTCTTCTGTGAAAGGCTCACATCAATACACACCAATGGAGTCAATCAGCATTCAGACAAAAATGCTGCAGAAATAAATCAATCCCCTAAACGCCTGACTAAAATATGACATTGTGAGGTTTGGTTGTTTATGCGTAATGTCCCACAATGATGCAGTACAACTTATTAAACCTTGAATTAATGCTGCCCCAAATGATGCATGTTTTCAGTCTTTTTTCCATGAGCACTGTGACCATTAAAGCCAACCCAAGGCAGATGTTTAATTTACTCTCTTGAATCAAAGACTGTCTTTGGTGCTCTTACGGTAAATCGGTGTAACAATCTTCAACATGCCTTACACCAAAAGGAATGATTTATTGCATGGAAAGACTGATTTATATACGAATATAACATTTGTAATGATGCTACGTTAATTCCTAGCAAAACACATGTAAGATTTTGCATGATCACTGGCCACAGCGAATCTGTACGTTTTAAATATGCTTTTTCTCTTGTTTTGTGTGCTACCTTTGTGTACTACAGTGCTCCACATGCAGACTTCTCAGTTGTCCTGACAGCCGTTCCCAATTCAGCGAAAAGAAAAGAAACTAGTTCATTAAGTTTCACTCAAGAAGGACATGAAATTGGAGCGGGTACTGTAGGACTTTAATGGTGTTGTTTATTGATTGAGTTCAGGCACTGCGCAGTGATATTCAGCGTCAAAAAATGGGATAAGAGTTCCCTCTGATGGCTGTCCTCATTACTACCCGTGCCCATTCTGTTTCTTACGAAATACACACACGTTTTCTCAATCAGCTTTATAGCACGAGGTCCTGTCACAAATCAACAGTATCTATCTCTACTACATGTATCTAATATATATATATATACACACACACACACACACACACACCGTTTGTTAGTTTATTAATTAGTTAAAGTGTAATGTGCTTTAAGAATATGCTTTAAATTACAATAGCTAAATGGGCAAATCTGATAGATTTCAAGAACTATTGACCCCCCATCAGTGGATAAATAATGGTCTGCGGGCACTCCTCAGGGGAAGCCGATCTTCATTAAACAGCCTCGCTGGCTCAGGGGAGCAGCGTGCGGGTAAATGTTCGGGCAGAAAATGCCTAGTAAGCAGAACTGTTGGGAAATCCACTCGTTTTACGCCGTCCGCGCATTCATGGCACGCCGGCGACGGGGGTAATCGCGCTCTTCTCTGAATAAGCTTAAACAGACAAGTTTCAGACCCCACCGGGTCCCTAAAATGCCCCTCGGGGGGTAATTATGCAGCGCGAGCGGAGGTGACGTCCCATTACTTTGGTTCCAAATATGAACGAGTGACAGTCGAGCTGGAGAAGCGCGAGCGACGGACGTCCAGAGAGGCGGTAAGCGGTCAGTCCTCCACAGGCGTGTAACGCTTGAACGCTGAGATGTTGTGCAATAAGCTACCACAGTGTGATGTAGAGGCAAGAAGGGGAAAAGTAATTGTGTGTTAAAGGGGTTGTGCTATATAGAAGGTGAACAGGGGAAGAGAGAAAACAAAGACTGTTTAAAAGGGCTGTTGTGCTGTGCTTGTCGTTCACTTGGATTTAGGAGTGATGAAGAGGTTTTTGGGATGCGGAGGAAAGGAAGGGTTCCTCTGCAGCGGTTGCTCAGTCACTGAATCGTACGAGACGGAGGAACAATGAGTCTGTACTGTATGGATGTGTCAGAAGAGCAACGCATCACTCTACTGCTGTAAGCAAAACATTGCGGGATTTTCCTCAGTGCTTTAAAGGGAATTCATTGCAGTTCTTCAGCGTGTATCCATTGCACCATTCAGGTATTTGAGGTAAGATACGACGCTTTTATAGTATTGTGGTGGTATAGCGCTTCTAAACTCTTCTTTGCAGGACTCGCTGTAAATGCCAATACTGAGCTGGATAAGTTTATATGCCAGAGGCTAATAAACCGGAGAATTACAGCTGCTGCAAACTCGGAGCTCTGTCAGATTTTACAAATGATCACAACGAGCATGGTGAAGAAAAAGTGGTATCCAAAGGTTATGCTCAAAAAGATATTTCTTAGCTTGGATTTCTGAAAAAAGGCAGCATTTATATTTAGCAAAACCAATAATATTGCATTAAGTTAAATTAAAAATAATCCCATAATAAAAAAACAGTATATATGTACTCGCTATATAACAATACAAATGTGTACATTTTAGCTGTATGGATTTAAGTGTAATATACGGCTTACAGCACTCATATCAGAGCTTTTAGACTGAACACTTAAATAAATTAAATAGGATGTTGAATTTAATGTTTTTTGTTTAAGATGTTGCATGCACACTATCGTGACTTCCTAATTTTATGCTCAATTACATCATAAAGAAGCCTGCATAATTCAGTTTCACAGTGAATGATCAGGATTATCAGGGCTACGGTCTGCTCTGGATATCACTCTCTTCAGTGCTGTGTGAATGACTCTGTATGCTGGACTCTTTGCAGGTATGGGATATGGACCACACTGCAGCACCAAAATGAGAAATCTCTGGCTCGGAGTTGTTTTCATGACTTTCACCTGCCATCTGAGGTAAATCACATTTTAAATGTAAACTTTCTTTATCTTGGTCACTCCATATTTTCTAGTTTATTGTGCAGAAGTCACTTAATGTAAAATAAAATGTCTGTGATGGGTTTTGAATATATATCAGTTATTTCCCAAACAGCATATTTTTTAGACAATTGTGATAAACATTTAATGGTTGGTACTTCATGCTCATAGTTAATAATTCTTTGTGTTAATTCTAGTTATTAATTCTGTGTGATCAGCCTTTCCCAGTCCACTACAGGGACCCCTAAGGAGTCAGAGATCAATAATAACATCACAGTCTTTACACGGATCCTGGATGGATTGCTGGATGGCTACGATAACAGACTGCGACCTGGGCTGGGAGGTAAACTCTGCCTAGATACCATCTCCCAACCTCATCAGAAACAAGATCGTGCTTTAGCGAAGAGGTGTTTTTTTTGTCTTCTTTATGGTTCTTCAGCATTGATGCCTGGCAGTGACCTTCAGTGGTTATTCTGAAAAGGCATGTTCAAGAGAAAGCCAGATGGTTTTTGAATAAACCCCAGCACATTCCATCGTGACATCAGCATGAAGGACTTTCATTTTAAAAAAAAAAAAATGAAAAGATAGTCGCTGCTTCTATTCAATCCACAGACAGAGGAAAAGTACACAGAGAAAAGCAGCAATGTTTTCACAGAACAGAAGTGATCACTGAAATTGCTTGGTCCACTGTAAAAATCAAATGGCCGCAATTTCCCAGCACTCTCAATTACAGTGTTCTTGCGGGGGACAGAGGTGGAGAGAAGGAGAGAGAGAGAGAAAGGTATGAGAGAGAGGACATGGCTGTGGCTGCTGACCTTGAAAAAGCCATCGTTCTTCTCAAAGGGTGCAGGTTCATTGTTCTCAGAGGGCAAAGCGAAGCATTATGGAAGAGAGCGAGAGTATAAGAGAGCTGCTGTATTTACACATGAAAGAGTACAAGAGAGCACATCCCAAAACTATTGCAACATTGTGTCTGTAGACGAGTAATGCGAATTAGCATTATTCTCCGCTTTAGTGCTGAGAAGTGCAGTCGGATGAAAGAAATGGATTGCTACTCGAGACAGTCATTTATTTAAAGAGAACGCAACTATCATACAAATATGTGGCCAGTATGTTAGAATTAAAACATGCATTTATTGAAATTTTGCATTAGTTGTTTTTTGGCAGGTTTGGACAGATTATAAGTCTCATGCTTTTATAACTCTTACTAATACTCGTAAGTACTACTACTTACTAATGTTTGGGGAAGTGCCGTAGCTGCAGAATGAAAATGAAAAATAGTCTAATACATCATACTTTACATTTGGCTTTACAGAGAAAGTGACAGAAATTAAGACCAACATCTTTGTCACCAGCTTTGGTCCAGTGTCAGACACTGAGATGGTAAGTACATGAACCATATCCTTTCTTCAATTAGAACCATTCATTAAACAGCCCAGCTGGAGATTTCCAGCCGAGTTTCCGTTTCATCAAGACACCCTTTAGTAAACGCCGACTCGATTTGTATCATCCTTTTACCACTTCAGCTTTTCCTGCTGTACGAATACATTTCAGCAGGCATTATCCCAGGTATCTGGGTAGATGAACTGATAAACTGATATTGTTTGTTTTTATATTCTGTGGTGCATTTGGTTTTCCTGTCAGACTGGGTCATTGTTTAAATTCACAGGCTAGGAAAAATGTTTATGGTTTATGGCCATCTCTCCCCTGGGTCCACTTTAGTAGGTTATAACCTAGAGGACCTTAGTGGCCCCCACTCATTATAGGTTGTTCCAAACAACCCCCCACCCAATCCTCCCTGCACTCACACACACAGACATACCCAGTTAACCGTAACCAGGAATTGTTCTTAGATGGTTGGCTAATGTTCTCTTAAAGTTCTTTCAAAAACATTTTTGCAGTACATTAGTAGAACGCTTATGTTATAATTATATATCATATATCAAAACATTCTTAAATTGTTAGTGGAACGTGTTTGAATAACATTTTTATACTAAGCAATGACATTAATACGTTTAAAAAGTGGACATTTTGAATGTTCTTAACTTTTAAATAACATTTTTAAAGTTTTTGTTACTTAATGAAAATGTTAGGGAAGCTTTTTGCAACCTAAAATTGTTAGGTACCTTCAGATGTGCACTTGATGACACCACTGTTTTCTATTCAACACAGGAGTACACCATTGATGTATTTTTCCGTCAGAGCTGGAAAGATGAGCGTTTGCGTTTTAAAGGCCCGATGGAGATGCTACCTCTGAATAACTTGCTAGCCAGCAACATTTGGACCCCCGACACTTTTTTCCTCAATGGCAAAAAATCCATTGCCCACAACATGACTACGCCCAACAAGCTGCTGAGACTGAAGGATGATGGGACGTTGCTGTACACCATGAGGTACCAGTTTAGATGCTAAAGTCATAATAACAGATTTTTATCATTTTAGAACATGTTAGCCACTGTCTGCCTGAAGGTTTTTTAATAGTAATGGGTAGTGGAATTTTACCTCAGTTTTACCTCATTTTATTTATGACCTCCTCACCCGTATTTTGCACTGCTGAACCCTTTGTCGTTTGACAGATGCATTAAACACGTGCGCTTGGCTCCAGCTCAACTCAGCATTGCATGTTCCACACCATACAATCTCAGTGGGAATGTTTAGCATGACCCTGCTAAAGCTAAGGGTTCACTACACACATTTTTTTCTCCTTTTTTGATCACCTACCATAAGAGGTCACGTCAATGTTTTTTATTGTGCAGGGGTATAGCAGCCCAGCTAACAATTTTAGGCTTTAAGAACACTTCCCTGACGTATCCATTAAGTAACAAAAACTTTAAAAAGTTATTTTGAATTTTCTAAAATGTCTAATTTTTTAGACATTGTGTTAGCGTTATTCAAACGTTTTTAATTATGTAACATTAAAACGGTCAACTAACAATTTAAGAATAACATTTTTGATATATGTGATATATAACATTAAAAAGCAGAGAACATTAGACCTGTTAGCTGGGAACCATTATAACAGGGGACATGCCCCCCTTACGTTTACAGGCAACAATCATTTTGTTTAATAAGCTTGGTTTTGCTTGGCTGCAGTACGAATAAAATATTGTTAGCCGGTGACACAAAAGGACAGTTTAAAGAATGAGTGAAAACCCCTGTGTTGGTAGTCGATCAGATGAATAAATGTGGAATCAATGTGCGGTAATCTTAAAATGTCTAGCGCATTTTATCAACAAATCTGTTATGACTACAGGAGTTGCATCATGCCACCTCATTAATATTCATGAGCTAGACTGATGTGCCTCTCCTGACTTTTTGCCCCTGCTGTTTATTCATTCATTTTATTTTTACTTTGTGCCCTGAGCCCGAGGTGAGCAACCTAAGGTTATACCAGAGAAAAGAACGAGAGGGGGCGAGACAAAGAGAGAGCTACTGCCGAAACAACAAAGAAAGAGGAGAAAGAGAAAGAGGGGCATGTGGCTCTGTGTTTATAGCCCTGTTGTTGAGTTGTTCTCCACAGACTGTCTGCTCCATTACTCGCACTAGCAGGGCTGAGGGGGGGGGCACACACCCGCGTTTACTCGCATTCAAACACACACAGTTTCTGCTTGCCATGCCATCATCAGTCACTATCTACTGCCAAGTACAGTGCACTGCTGTGTTAGGGCTGTATAAAACTGCTATTGTTGTGCTAGAATGGCATCAATACTAAACCCACTCTGTTGTGGAAACCACTTCAGTAAGTGCTGGATGCTGAGGAGCACAATTGTAATAATGTTGGTTAGTTGGTTGGTTTTATCCTCTGAACTTAAAGTTATGCTGATATATTATAAAACAAGTTATTAGCTTCTATTAACTTGAATTTAAATGCGAAGGGGGATTTGGTAACCGATGTAATGGGTACAGTTAGATTTCATATGGTGGGACATAAAGGCAGCTAAAATAATGAAAAACACAAAAGATGGATTGCTTTGTTCACGCAAAACACATTCATTTGTTGTTTACGAAGTGTCTTTGTTTTGTTTTCGTCATTTTCATTGTCTGTGCTGTATGTTGTGAGACCAAACACACATGATTACAAAATCATTCAGTTGATAAAGGCTTAAAGAGAACTGCTTTTCGGGATCACATCGTCATCTAGATTGAAGGCGAGCTCATCAATCAAACATTAATGACTCTATAAAGGAAATGACTCTGAGCATGTCATTTAGAAATCGATGTGGGAGCTATTGTAGCTTGCCTACAATAAACTCTGCCCAGTGTTGCATTTCCTAACAGTGCAAACCATTAAAAGGGTCTTTTACCACTCGCTAATGCGTGCACTGTTTCCGGAAAAGTGATCAGCAGAAGTTTTTCTTTCCTGCCAAGACAAAGAGAAGAGAACCATTGCTGCCATGAAAAAGCAGGGCAAACTGTTTCACCACCCACATTCTAAAAGTGGAATGCAGTCTAGAAGCTTTTATTAGCGTTAAAAAGGAGGTTATGAGACTGAACAAAAAAGGAGAAAGGAGATGTTCTAGAAACTGTCAAATCTTCTGAAGGTGACAGATCTGTCATTTTTTGAATGATGTCTCAGCTTGAGCATATGCATGTTGGTAAGTGTGCACTTTAGAAGCTGGGAATATAAATGCAAAATTTGTGTTTATTTCTATCACTCAAAGATAACACAGGTCTGATTCTTAACATTTTTCAGCATAGCAGTCAAACAGTCGACAAAGTACTGATATGATATTTAGAATATAGTAGAATTTCTCTAAACCCCAGTGGCTAGTGTATGCACGTAAATACAGATAAATACATTGGGGTACAAATGTCTGAGATGACATTGAAAACCTGGAAATGTTTTACAGGATGAAAGTTTCAGGATTTAAAAAAAACAAAGATTAGTTAAATAAAATGGAAGTAGCAAATCTGTGACATTGACTTGTTTAGCTGTACTGTATAATTCCAATGATGCTACAAAGCACAAAATATTACAAATATCTCCTTAAATACTTGAAGAAATGTTTTAAGTCATATTTTTAAATAGCACATTATTTAATACTACATCTGATGTTTATAATTTGCCACTGCTTTAGCATAGAACTAATCACTATAGAAATACAGAATCCGTCTCTCGAAAAGATGGAAGACAGCCATCAGAAGCACAGGAAGTAGTTTTAATGGACTATCATAGACCAAACAAAGCTCACAGTCAGGATGAAACTCTGAACACTCGCAGTTTGTCAAGACCCAGACGCCACATCATTTCTCCTCATACAGCAACGCTGACCTCAGCACTAACTGTGTTCAGGAAGTACACCATGAGCCCTTCACCTCCCATATGGCTGGATTTGATAAAGCTGTGTGAGCTGGGAGAATAGGGGTTGAGTTTAGAGGACAGTCTTTCATTTTTCCAATACAGCAACTCATCATTGAGCTGTCAGAGATGAAGGCCCCGCGCTGATTAAGTGAGCGAACAGCGCCTCACGTGTCTCACCCCATTAATTACATTCTCACAGGGTTTCCAGTCAGAGATGCGCACACGGGCCCTTCTGCTCTGGGCCCTTCAACTCTGGCCTCCGCCTCCCCAGGTAACGGGGATGTTGTCAATGTTAGTTGAAAGCTTTTTAATATATAAATTATATATTATATAAAAAAATGCAATTCCAAATAACATTTTTTACATTTTTGTTACTTAATGGAAACATTATGGAAACGTTATTAAAAGCTAAAATTGTTAGCTAATGTTTTAAACAGTTCAGACACTGTGGCAATATTAAGCCCTTACCCTGTCATCTGAGGGTCAATGCTTGCGTTTTATTGCATTGATTACGCCAAAGCACCGAACAGAAAACAGGGACTTTGAGGGCAAAGGTGTAATGGGTACAGTGTGGCATAATAAGGTAGCTATTATGGTAATGCCGGCCTCCTACAGTTGCTTTGCTAAATGGCCTCACTTAATGACTTTTGCTTTAGCAGCAGATTAAAGCGTTGATTAAAAATGAATGCAGCAAGAGGCCAGTGCAGTCAGACATTTAAGATTTCTGCAGTGTGGTTAGCACAAATCCGCACAGCACAACCAGCAACCTTTTGGATGGTCCACAGATGAACAATAAACAGTATACAGTACTGGTTGCCCACTAGAGGGCGCTGTAGGATAGCTCTTCACACTGCAGTCACTGCAGCATTCTCTATATTACAGACCACTGATTCACACTCTCGTAATTAAATGAAATAATATTTTCTGTTGTACAAATGTTTGTGCATGTCTTCAGTAATTTATGAGTCTATGACGTTGCTTTTATAAAGAATAATTGGAAACTACATTGTATGTTGCTGTAGTAGTCATAATAGTTTTTATTTACGTTTATGAATTTAGCAGGCGCTTTTATCCAAAGCTACGTACAGGACATTCAAGGTATTAAAGGTATATCAGTACATGTGTTTCCTGAGAATCGAATCCAGAACCTTTGCGTATATATTTTATATTGCAGTTCCCAAATATTTCAGCAGATGGCACTGTCAGCCTAAAATAGATCATTTACATTCCATGCAGTCATTGAATTAAAAAGTAAATAACATTTGGTAAAAATAGATAAATAGAAAATGGCCTATGTTTATATATGTGTGTGTTTAAGAATGAAGAGTGTGTGTGGTTATAAGCAAAGCCAGAATTAGAAGTGATTTACTTCTAACTCTGGCAGTGTCCCGACTTTCAGCACATAATGGCACCCTTGTTCTATAAATGAATTTAAGAGGACATTCGTACACACAAGTTCAGTCTAACTATTTGTGTGCATTAGGTATTCAAGATAATAGCTACAGTATATTTGGTGGATTACCAGTATAAGACAAGAATAACTGTTTGACATTAGTTGGTTCTAGATAAGATGTTCTCATCTAGATTTAATTCTAGATTTAATCAATCCTTCCTGTTTTGGTTTTCAGATTGACCATATCAGCAGAGTGCCCTATGCAGTTGGAGGACTTCCCTATGGATGCCCATGCCTGCCCACTCAAATTTGGCAGCTGTAAGTCAATAGTGTTTTATTTTAAGTGAACAAATCTCATTTCCCACCCTTGATATGTTTATTTGCCATTGTAATGAGATAAAATAATGATAAGATAACAAGGTAAAAACAAAATTCAGGAATACATCATCCATCTTTTATTCAGTTTATTCATATTGAAAATATTGGTTGTTCAGAATTACACCTGCACTACGTGAAGAAAACGATTCTAATTTTGAAAAATCGGGTTGTATGCTAAAATATTAGTGTATATGTACCATACTTTCAGAGGTATCCACAATTTTCTAAACACCAGTTTAGCACAGAAAGGATTTCCAGCAAGGATGAAAAGGTAGCAGAACAGTTATTCACAGAAACAGTAATAGAGATTCATCTTGTGTTTGTCATGAGAGATTCACATTAAAAGGGATGATGGGAGATTCATCTTCTATTATGTTCAAAACTTCTTTTTGTCTTCTTAGACTTTGTCTTCCTCTCTGTCTTTCTTTTCGCTGTATATGATGTTTTTCTGTACAGTGTAGCCTCCAATTTTATCTCACTTTTAAACAACATGTTTTCAATATGTTGAAATATAGTAAACATTAATGTATTAGCTTGACATATTGTACCAGGGATGGTAATCAGCATATATTATGTTGATATCTGAGATGCAATATAATAATATTGTGCTTATATATGTAGTGTATTTGAGTTTAAAACTGATCTAATGTGATTTCTTTGTTTAAATAATGTTCACACTGCAATATTTGTCTTCTCACAGACTTTCTGCATGAAAAAAAAATAATGTGAAAAAATGAACTATAGTCTAAAATATAAAAAGTTTGAATAATATAATTTTTTAAATAGTGTTATAAATATTTGTATAATATTTATATCTAGCAATCTAGTCCAGTATTGAGCAGTAACGTTAGACTTGAAATATTAGTTCACTTTCTAATGAACTGTTTTTATACACTGTAAAGTTGTTTTGTCAGACAGTCTAAAAGTGCACTTGATGTGATGGCATCTAAATTAACCAGAGTTATTTAAATCTCAAAGGTTATTTAGTATGACTGAATCAACCCGACTACATCAGGTTACACAAACACAAGTCATTTTAAAAGGTCAGATCAGGTAGAAATAGATCATTAAGGTAACTTCATGTCACGGCTTTTTAAAGTCTATGTCTGAACACATACCATGTCCAGTTTAGTCTCATTATCACAGAATCCTGTTCAAGAGCAGGATTAAGATTATCACCTGATGCCTGCAGAGAGAGGAGGGTGACTTGAGGACTGGATTAGGAGAAAGGTGTCCTGTTTCAACTCCTCCCTCATGTCTCCCACACTCACGTACGCTTTGGTTTTAAGAAGGGAAGAATGACCTGCAGTGATCTTAGACTTATTTAATTTGTTGCTCATTATAATATAGGGCAGTACATGAAGAGCCTGTAGCGTTTTTTTGTTGTAGATTGAAGGATACTGCAGAAACTATTAGACAGAGAGAGACAAACAGAGCTTATGAGGGTGTCACCGATGTTTCAGAATGATGCATGTCTATGAGGCTGAATATTTGATCGATTGTATTTCTGGAGCTGCAGAAGAAAAATCAGTCTGAGGTTTTAAGATCTTTGTTTTGGAGACCTCATAGCTTTTTCCTCCCATAATTTTCTTGTATGAAATTGTATGAAGTTGCATTTGAATGTCAGTAGAAGTACAATATTGATATAATTGTACTAAAAGTAAAATTGTAATAGTCTACCTGATTTGATCTGAATCTGGTAAAACTCATTTTAAAACAGCCACACTGCACCAATTTACAATACCCAGCTGTCTTAAAACCTGCACAGAGAAAACAGCCCTGTTCTTGTATGTAGCTGGCTAGTACGCTGAAGTATTTTTTCGATATTTGCGATGAAGGCTTTGTAGTTCAAAAGTTCTGTTATGTTCAGTTGTGGAGGCTGCCTTAAGTACTCCATGATTCCTGCCAATTCCTGCTTTGTTGTTGGTAATCTATTTTATTTCACTTTTGATGCACAATAGTATGTACAACAGCATTTACTTTGATTTGATTTTTTTCTCTTTTTGAATTTACATGCATCATAAAATTTCTCATTTATTATATAAACAAGAACTACTTAATTCCTAAGTATTACTTTCTTGAATATATATTATAGCATTAAAAAAATAAATTACTCTGCATAGAAGAAAAGGGTTTTCTTATCACTTCTCACCGGCATTTTAATTCATAATTTTTGAATTTTGCATTTCACCTGATCTTACATTACTTAAGAATTAATACCCCCTGTAAGCTATCTTCATATATTTAAATTCGTTATTAGGTGATAATTGAATATGTAGCCTTCATCACAGGTCTCAGACAGAGATCACACAATTGTTTAACACTATCCACTTTGGATTCTTTTGTGAGAGTGTTACTCTATTTGTAGAAAAGAGAGAATTAGTGATTATACTTGTAAATCAGACAACAAATGTGTTTACTTTAAAGTATTGCGCTCCGTTATGTAAAGGGTTATATAAATTGTGTCAGCACTTAGCAGCTTTTGTTTGGCTTGTTGGATAACAGCGACAGACTGATTTTTACCGTCATCTCAACCAAAATGCTTCAGAAAGAAAACAGGGCAACTGTTCAAAGCAATTGTGAAGCTATTGTGTGTGTTATGTTAACACAGACTTCTTTTTTTACAGAATATTGTGCTCTACAAAAAGACACATACAATCGGTTTAATAGTGGTTAGACACAATGTACATTACGTGCAACTCATGCCTTTGTACCTTACTTACTGAAGGTGGTGATGCATTCCTTTGCATTAGAGGCACAATGCAGTTACACTGGTATCCATTTGATTGATTTGATTTGAATTAAAGAGTGTGAACGCTTTAATGGAGGATCACTAAATTTGGTGGATGTAATTAAACCATTCATAGAAAATTGATAATGCTGTGAAATGCCATTGCTGTGTCACTATGTTCTATTGTAGCCTTGCACTAGCCAATCAGAATCAACTTTATTGCCAACCAGCATGGGTTTACATGTACCAGGAATTTAACTTGGTGTACTGGAGCTTAACAGAAAGTTAAAACAATAATAAGAATGATAAAAATAGAAAATATTTATATTAAGAATATTAATAAAGTTGTGCAAACTATGAGAGGAATATTACTGAAAACTATAGGAACTGTAAACAAATTTAAGAACATACACAAGGATAACAGATGGGACAAGGAATGCTTATAGAGTTGTTGTAATGCCTACAGTACTCCTTGATTATTGAGGTTGCTATGATCTTTCTCCTATTTTTTTTTTGTGCAACTTTTTTGTGTTTTTGTCTGTCTTTCTCACTCCTAGTCTCACTTACAAATTCTTGAGTATGTATCTTTTAAGTTGGTACAGTTTTTAAGTTTTAATGTCACAGTGTTGACACATTCGTTTATAAAAAAAATAACATTTCGTTAGAAAATGCATGTGGGAAAAACATACTGAATAGCTCTGAGTATATCTCATTGATTAAAGTGATGTTGATTGTACTTAGATGTTTATCTTTCCAGTTCTGTGGCCAGTTTTGAATCAGTCTGTTTCTCTCCATTCTCTCTCTGTCCTTCTCTCTTTTTCTTTGCCAACCACTTTTTGCCATGTCATGGTTTTTATGACAGTTATTTCCGATGTGCAGTATATATAACACCTTCCATACTGCATTATGGCTTCTGGGGCTCTTCATCCCACATTCACCTCAAAAGATTATATAGACCAAAGATTACTGTGGAATGATTCAGCCTTGTAAAGGTCTCCAGAGGTGAATCATATTTACGTCCAGAATAATCCACAGTATCTTTTCTTGGAGAGTTTTGAGAGAGAAATAAGTTGAGGCATTTCATCTTGTTCTGCTGCTGAAATGTGTGGTCAGCAATGCAAGATTTAATATCAGGCAGGTCTACACTATAAGGTGTAAAGATATACTTAAAGGGACAGTTCACCCAAAAAAAATTGTTACTGTTTGCTTGCCCTCATTTCATTTCAAACCTGTGAATTTCTCTCATGCGTGCAGCACAAGAAGATGCATATCCTTTTAAACTGTAGAAAAAATGTGTAATTGTTCGACAACAAAAAAAAAAACCACAAATTGGCATTAAAACAACCAGTTTTTTTAAAGTTGTTTTCTTATTGAAATCATCAGTTTTTAAAACATTTTAAGGTGTAAGGTCAACTGTTGTCTGTAGCTGGAATCAGTATTGAGTATTGGATGCACCTAAGGACTGCACAAGCCTTATAATCTCAGTGTTAAGAGAGATGGGCTTTAAGGACTATCTGAAAACAGAACTGTGTGGGTGTTTATAGGCACGGAGGGAGTGTTATTTTATTTATATAAGAGAAGTTTATATGACTTTTCTCATTTTTTCTCATGCTGACATTCTGGAGGTAAAATGTAGAGAGGTCCTGAATCCTTGGTTATTATGTGAAAAGTTTCCTCTAGCACTGCTGAAGTTTACACTAACATGTGAGCACCAGCAAAGGCTGTTTAGTAAAGACACAATAATGTCATAGCTGGGCACTGAGTCGTTTATCAAGAAATTATGGAGAAAAACCCTAAAGAGAACACTTAATGCCTAATTTATTTGTGAATGAAATCCAGATGGGACTTTTACCAAAAGTAAAGTCATTTAGAGTCTTTGGATGGTAAAATGATCATCAAAGCTTAAATTTACTTTAAGGCCTCTGCTGCAGGCTAGGGGCAGAATTGTTTTTATTCCTTAAAAGAAGAAATGAATGTTAGAGGCAAATTAAAGTAAATTTAAGAATCTGAGATTTTTTAAAATTTAGATTTCCACATAGTTCCCACAAATGGCTGTCTTTAAGTGCTGCCTAATGGTATGTGTTTTTAAAAAGGCATAAGCAATGGAGGGTCAAAAGCAATTAAATCATTTAATAGTTGAAGCAAATTAATGGAGTTGAGATGGAAAACGTCAATTATAAGCAACCAAATTCTTGACCACATACATAAATGAACCACACACACATTCTGTCAAGTCATGCTGAACAATTTCATTTCACTAGAATGAGTCTCAGCCATGTGTAAGGAGGCGATTGTACATACTATTCACTCTCTGGGCTGTGGTGACCCTGTCTTAATGAAGGGCTACATTTGTTTCCCTCAAGCTTCAACCCTTAACCTATGACAAATACGCTGTCCTTTGTTAGCAAAACCTTGTCACTTCCTTCGGTTTATCAAACAGTGTTTCCATAATGTTCATGTCATCTCCCACAGGACCTTTTTTTGACTTGACAACACATTACACATCATTTTTTTTTACCATCACTTCCCCTACTTGCACTTAAGTTGCTTGTCTTCATTTATTTCTTTGTAACAGGCTTTAGACAAAATCAATGTTTTTTTATTTTTATCTTTTGATGGTAGAACGTATCTAAGATCAGATCATGTCCATTAAATTCAGTACAGTTAGTTCCACTTACAATCCATAGCACCAATATTGTCTTCACATTCATTAGCTCCATTGGTTGTTGTCTCTCACCTCCAGCTAAAGCTCTTTAGATGCTTGCCTTGAGAGAACTAACATCTTTTGATGTGTAACCCAGAAACCCAGAAAAAAGAATAATGAAGAGATTCAAGGGAGTTGTGCTGTAATCCACAAACAACATTTATGAACCAAATGAGAAGCGACACAGGTTTCACTCATTATCCATTCAGGTTTCCTTTACAGAAGTAAATGTCACACACAGTTTGCAGAGGTTTGTTTTATAAATACACAAAAGTAAAGACGGCTGGGCTACCTATGAAATCTATCACTTCAGAGAATACAGCGAAAGTGTGCTTTGTTCATCAAAAGATATGCTTTTGTGTGGGGAAAACAGACAACACGAACGACAAGCATGATAAGAGTTTGGATATGCGCTTGATTTGTGTAATGGCTGGGAACAGGCTGAAATATGAAATGGATTGTGCTGCAGTAATTGTTTATCAGAACAAGACGTCTTTCTCTCCAGCATTAGCAAAACACACACATGAAAGTATCCGGGGAAAACGGTTATGCAATGAGAAATTCTGTTATATCATTAACCACCATTTCAAGGAGGCTGATGCTGTTCTGCACAGTAAAAACACTAAGATGTTAATAGAATGGTAAAACCGCAAGGCAACAGTTTTCATGGCTTGTTTTGAGTTTTTGAATTTATGTATGTAACGAATGTTAATTTCTCCACTGAACCCAAAATGTCAGGTTTCAATGTGTCAGCATTGTAACAATTTATAAAGACTGCAAAATACTTTCTAATAGACTACAAACTAGACAAATTTTTAAACTTATTATAAAATGCTGAAAAAATATCAAAAATAAAAAGGATGATCATTGAGTAGATTCATCATTATTTAACTGATCCTTAAAACTTTGAGTCAACCGTCCCTAAATATGTAATTATGTTCCTTATATAATATGTAAATTTCTTATGAAAATACTGTAGTTTGCCCTGGCTGATATTTGTATATACAATATATTGCAGTAAATATGCTCTCTGTTCCCTGGCGCAGCATTAGCTGTACAATCTTCTATGACTGATGCACTACAGAGAATTAACAGATAATGTGCAAATGGATCATCCTCAAGTGGATGGTCCATTTTGAGAAGTGTCTACGAGTGGCCTAGCAGCTGCCTACCTCAGGTGTGCCTTATGTAATACATTACATTGTTTCAGCATGCCAAATGTCATTTGGACTGTTGGGCATGGTTGGACTGTTCAGAGGAATCTGGTCTATTTTTAGTAACATTTTCTGCAGCGGTATACATCTCCCTGATTACAGCTTTCACTATTACTGAACTGTGTTGTAGTGGTTTCTAAAAATAGATTTTTAGATGGGAAGCAGCTGTTGATAAGTGTGTGTATGTCATGATTTGAAGAGAATTGTAGCAATGTAGATGACGAGTGTATCTGATTTTGCCACGTGGAAAGAGGAGATGAACAGAGGTGGTTACCCAGCTAGTAGTTTTGAGTTGTAAGAATGTTTCCCTAACATTTCCATTAAGTAACAAAAGCGTCAAAAATGTTATTTTAAATGTTCTAGGAATGTTTTTGGATATTGTATTTATAAGAATGTTGTTTAAACATTTTATCTGTAACTTTTTAAAATGTTCCATTAACAACTTAAGAGTAACTTTATATATAATGTTAAAAACACATTCTAGTAACATTAGTGTAAGAATGTTTTAGCTAACTTTCAGAAAATGTTAGCCAATGTTTTGAAAGCATTTTCTGTTAGCTGGGTAGACTGAGAATGTAGAGGAGTGGGGGGTATTCTAAGGATATGTGTGTCTTTGTGGACTGCGTGTGTGTGTAGACTGTGGGCAGAATAATCCCACAGTCTAGATGGCCGGAGTCAATCTTAATTGCGTTGGAGACATCCAGCATGAGAGTGGCAGGATTATTGTTTTGCTTCAAGATTAGATATCACTATAGCGGGAGGGGCTGAAAGAAAAAAGTGATGAGAAAGTGAATGTAGAACTGCAGGTGTTTTATATGAATTTATGTTTCATGTTGTGTTTGTTCTCTGCTGCATATGTAGCTTACATGCTGCAGTAAAATAAAAAATAATAATAGATTTCGCTATAAAAATATTTTAACTATTAAAATTGAAAAATTAAGTTTAATTGTTGCCTAAAAGTGCCACCATAGTTACAACCTGCTTTATCAGTTTATTAATAAGCCATTGCATTAATGAATCAAATTGCACTTGTTTTTGATGACAGCATTTTAGAGGACAGTAACAAAAAAGAAAACAAACAAAAAAAGCAAAAAAACTCAGCTGCAAAAGTTGAATGACCAAAATGTTTTTGGATGGAAAAAAGATGTTTGTATAACACAATGCTGCAAATATTTTTTGCAGCATGTTGATTCAGTGGCTCTTTTGTGTTATTTTGTAAAGGAGAAACAATACTAGGGAACAATCACTTCATGTGTAGCATATACAGGAGCTTGGCATCAGTTCAGCACACATCACTTTGTTGAAGTGCCCCATCTTGTTGTCTTTAAGTGATGTACAGGTGTCTGTGAAAAGCTCTTTTTCACTTGTTCTGATCCTGTTATTCCACACAGGTGCAGATGATTGAATTTATTACCCCAGAACTAACTTTACAGAGGCAGACAAGCATGCTTGCTGTTGATTAAAAAAAAACAGATATTTCACCATGATTGATGGTGGAGACCTGCTGTATGTCCTTACTCAGAAATTACAGTTTGTCTGCATCCAAATAACTCAATAAATGTACAGGAATGAGTAACCTTAATGCAACCTTACCCAAAGGTGTTTCTAAAGAGATTACATTCAATTTGAACTAATTATGTGGACAGCATAGCCCAGATATTTTGGTCTTCTTAGACTTGGCATGTTGGCATCTTTCCTATTTGTGCATAATCTAAAGATGCTGGCAGTTAGTGTTTCCCTCTGCTTGCTCTTCCAGATGCCTACCCTATCTCAGAAGTGGTATATAAGTGGACTCAAGGGCCAGCCAAGTCTGTGGTCGTGGCAGAGGAGGGGTCACGTCTCAACCAGTACCACCTGATTGGCCAGACAGCTGGTACTGAAGATATCAGCACAAGTAGAGGTAAAGCACATTATCTGATCCAGTCCCCTCTGTCAGTCATTTTTATGCACAGTGCAAAGGATCTGATCTTCTCACCTGTTGCATCTCATGCATTATCACCAGCTAAGAATTTTAGGTCATAAGAACGGTTCCCCGATGTTTCAATTAAGTAACAAAAATATTCAAAATGTTATTTTGAATGTTCTAGAAACATTTAAAACATCCAGTTTTTTAGGTATTGTGTTTATGTTATTGCTCGGTTTTAAGAATGTTATTTTAAACTTTTAAATTCTGTAGCATTTTAAAACAGTCCACTAATAATTTAAGAATAACGTTTTTGATATCTATGTGACATATAATGTTAAAAAAGAATTCTGTTACTGCAAGAATGTTTATAGAATTTGTTGCATTGTACCTTTTCTTTTCAGTAACATTCTCCTACACATGCTGGACATTGTGATGTCATTTCTCTTAAATAATGTGAAAGCCCATCTGTGATTGGGTCTTTTTCAAATCAAGCTGGATGACAAAAGTGTGATGAGGATTTGGATACACCTCCCACTCATCGCCAGCTGTCTCTAGGGCTGCAGAGATGAAGATGAAAGAACGGAAGAGTGACAGAGAGAAAAAAACAACACTTATCCCTGTCCTGAGCCATTGGTCTGCAGGGTTAATCCCGCCCCTCCCCATCAGCTGTGCTTTTACCATGTGATGTCAGTTAGACGCCATTGGCTGAAGCCGGGAAGAGACACATGGGAGCAGGGTGGGGGGCCTGGGCAGCCCAGGCGGTGTCTGCCTAATTCTGTTATGTAAAGATGTCTGGTAATATACTCTTATTATTGCTGCCTCTGGCTTTAATTTGTAATCATTACAGGATATGTGTGAGGGGCATTCCCCTGTTCCGATTGTATGGATGTACATATGTGGACAAATGCCGTACAGACATCCAGTCATGTTGAATAAGATGCTATTGTGCTCTGAACATTGCCAGTGTTCTATAAAACTTCTCTTAAAGTTATGGAAAAGTTCTTGCAGTAACGTTACCAACATTTTATCATGTTATGTCATATATGTTAAAAACATTATTCTTAAGTTGTTATTGGAATGCTGTTGTAACGTATGTAATACGTAAAAACTTCTTACAACATAAAATTGTTAGCTGGGTAGACAAATACCATCAACAGTGTTGACCACAGCACCTTTTAAACTCGGCTGAGCCATCTTTCTTTCTCCCTGAAATTCTGGGATTGATTTTGTCTGTACTCTTCACAAAGCACATCAAAGTTGGCTGGCTCGCTCATCAGGTGCACAGGAGTACTTTTAGACAGAGACTCAGAGGCCATGGCTTTTCTTTCTGAGGAGAACCTTCTGACTTGTGTTTCCCTCTCATACCTGTTTTGCCAGCTTGACATGCAGGACAAAGGTCGTCTGTTCATTAAGGCTGCTAATCAGAGGTGCAAACCTCTTTACAGTGTCAGAAATAGATCCGCCAGGACTTCACATCGTGAACGTGAGCTCATTAGCTGAACTTAAAAAAAAACCCAGCAGAAGGAGAACAAGGAAAAAAGAAAGATCACATTCTGACAAACAGGGGTGAAATTATCTGCTGTGGAAATGTCAACATTCAATCACTTCACCTACACTGTAAAGAAGCCCAGATAACCTGTCACCTTTTATTAATAAGAACTCTCATCCAGAAAATAGCACCTGCGCTTCCCAACAGTTTCGTATTGATGTAGAGGCTGGCCTCTCGGGTTCTCATCTGCTTCTGTCAACTTTCAATACCTGGAGGAATGCTACGGGATTTGTGGGTTAAGTATAGAAAAGTAGAACACTCACCAATTGACCAACATGGCAGCATTGTTTTCTGCTATAAATGGTAGCTCTCCATAAACACTCCAAAAGCTTAGCAGTAAAATCCACCAGAGTCGCATGTTTGAAGTTCTCAATAGAGTCTCACCCCGCAGGGCACATCCAAGGCAGAATTTCTAAAATGGGCCACTGCCAGTCCTGCTCTCCTGCCGGTCATTGGAATAAAGGGGCAAGCAGGAAACGGGGGATGTGATGAGCCCCTCTTGACAAGGACATCCTTGTCCCCCGGGGCCTTCACGAAGCACAGCGTTCAAACTTTTCCTCGAGCGCCTGTGCTCAACAGCTTTTTGTTCTCTTCATTTGATCCACTAGAGCCTTCCTCTTTGATCCTGGCTAGATTTTGCTTGCTTTCTCCTTTCTAACGTTTTTTACTGTTTTTTTGTTTGCTCGCGCTCTCCATATGAGCTGAGAAAGAATATATCCTGAACAAGGATGGCCTGGCCCGACAGAATGGATAAAAGTATTGAAAGAGTGAGAGAGAGAGAGACGAGCGAGAGAGAGAGAAGCCTGCAGGATGCAGATTGTGACAAGGGATTAGTGGGACACAAAAATCCGATTTTGCCAGGAGAAAGCAGCAGTCATCAGTGGATTTTCTATAGTTTATCAGACTGTGTGGCTCGAAAGGATTTTTTAAAAAAGCTTCAAATTCAATCTTCGCTTGGTTAACAGGATATATGATGTTTTTTCACTCTGTATTCTATTTTCTGTTCCAGTTAATGATTTACTTCACATTCTAGCGCACAGTGTGAGACACGTGACAGCTCTTGAGCACACTATTAACTGTTGATCTTCTATATAGATTTGCTGTATTACATACTGGTGATGTACATTTTAAGCTTCATTTATTGCATGAGCAATAGACTATGTAAGACATCTATTATTTTTTGTGTACATTTTTTTTTTGTTGGCTAGACATTATAGTAACTGTCCACTATTTGGTGCTAATGAGACCACCAGCCAGGACCTCATAGTGCAAAAAACACCAATAAATCCCAAATTCCAGTGATTGTTTGGCATTTGTTAAGGAGGTGTAAAAATTAAGTTATATTTCCCAGAATTCTAAACCCAACAGTCGTCTTTAGAATGTGTGACGTTACTGTTGGTCGCAGCCAGTGTGAACCAGTTTAAGACAAAAAGACAAAACACTTTTATAATCACTTTACATTTGTTTTATTAGTTGTATAGTATTGTGTCTCTATATTTCCTTTGCAATGTTTCCTACCACTCTCTCTCTCTCTCTCTCTCTCTCTCTCACTCTCTCTCTCTCTCTCTCTCTCTGTCTCTCTGTCTCTTTCTCATTTTCTCTTTAAACCTCTCAGCTGGTTTGCACTTATCCCCAAGAGTTTAATCACACTCCCTCCTTTTCATAGTCTCTTTGCTTCTTCAGCATTCCCTCTTATCTTTCAATCAATGTTTCCAATCCCTTTTTTGTCCTCCTGTTTCACTGTCCTCTGCAGGTCAATACACAGTGATGATGGCCCATTTCTACCTGAAGAGAAAGATTGGTTACTTTGTGATTCAGACCTACATGCCCTGTTTCATGACTGTCATCCTGTCTCAAGTCTCTTTTTGGCTGAACCGGGAATCTGTCCCTGCCCGGACTGTCTTTGGTGAGTGCTTCCTTCAACCAAAAAAAAAATCATAAGTTATCATCTGCTTAAAAGAAGGGTAGGTGATCTTTTCCAGAAATAAAGTGGTCTAAATGCATTTATATATCTTTTACACATAAAATTGGGCATAAAATGTTTGTCCAATCATTACATTCGGCCCGAATACAATGATAGGATGTCAACCTATGTATTTGCATACCTCCACTGGCTGTTGGAGGAGGCATGGCTTTGGAGATAGCTCTGAAGGGATGGGGGATCTAATGCTTTCAAAGCTAGCTTGCTATTGCTAGCCTCTCTGAAACTCCCTATTAATAGCATCAGATATTTACTCCCTAAGGCAGCCTGACTATATGCTGAGCATCTTTTAGAAACTACACACGCTACATCCACACCTACTGTAGCATGAACTTACAGTCATTTCTTTTGCCCATTAATTTATGTTTTGCTTAATACATCGATAATTCTCATCAAAATGAAAATCAGAATTGACTGATGCAATCAGGGGGAATGAAAAGCTAATCCACTCAAATGACTGTTTTTGTGAATCACAGCAAGGTTCTCATTCAGCTCTAAAGGGCTTGCATTGCCTTGCATTGTGTCTTGGCAATAATCAGCAAAATGAACAGACAGTCCACAATGAATATGTGCCCACGCAAACAAGTCTGTCTCCATGACTGGGCTACAAAGGATACATCAAAACAAACAGCTTCTATACATGCACACACACATTATACATACATATGCACAAAAAAATACATGAAAAGAGACTCAAAGATTCACTTGCTGATATTGCACAGGTAAAGATGTTTAATTTGCATAGCCTGAGGCTCAGAGATCCCAGAGCCCTGTGCCTGAGGGACTGTAGTATCATGCCTATTTATGTCCAAAAGAATCTATGTCCTTCTCTGCCTGGGGCTATCTGAAGATCTCTGTCTCTGACAGGGACAGCACACCTCCGCTCTTTTAGACAATTCCCAAGGACTTGGTCTTTTGATGCTCTGCACGAAGGATTAATAATAACACTGATACTCTGAAGCCATTTGAGATACTAAAGGATAGTTCACCCCAAAATGAAAATTCTGTCCTGTCTGTCCAAACCTGCATGATTTTTTTCTTCTATGGATCACAAAAAGAGAATTTTAACAGGAAGTTCTTGCTTCACGTTTTTATATAATGAAAGTGAGTGGTAACCAGTGTTAACCACTAAAAGACTACCCATACCATACAGTTCATTTGTGCTATATTGCAAGTTATGTGAAGTCATAAGATTAAGAGTTTGTGTGTGGAAAGCACAAAAATGTCACACTAGGTCTGATGTCTGAACCAGTCGCAACACAGGACATTTAAATATGCGCATATTCAGAAAAGGTGACAGAATTCATTTGGGTGAAGTGTCCCTTTCAGAAAGATTTGTAGTTTTTTTTAGATCTTATTTGGCCATTTGTTGCCACTCTTTGTATTTTGTTTTTTGATAGTATAGAGAGCATTTTTGGAAAATGGAGACAACCAGCTGTGTTCCTAGCTGGTTTGGTTTGTTTTGGTTTGTAAAGATCAGTTTATGATTTATGAATCAATATTTTATTTATGCATAGTGTTTTGAATATTAAAATAATTACATCTTTATATTTGATGAAAGAGAAAAACGTTCCAGACTTGCTGGTAGATGCACTCACAAATGCACTCTGCTCCTACTTAAAAGTTTTTGTATTAATTACTGTGATAATTTGATTATTGATTATTTGCCTTTATATTTTCCAGTTCAACTGTTGCTCAAATTCAGCGACATTATTTGGAGAACTGTTGTGTGGATGAGATGGAGGAATATTTTATATTGTTCTATATTAATAATCTATGTTTAATCCTCTCTTTCTCTCTCTCTCTCTCTCTGTCTCTTTCTTATAAGGTGTGACCACAGTGTTGACCATGACCACCCTAAGCATCAGTGCCCGTAACTCTCTCCCCAAAGTGGCATATGCCACTGCCATGGATTGGTTCATTGCTGTTTGCTATGCCTTTGTGTTCTCAGCACTCATAGAGTTTGCTACAGTCAACTACTTTACCAAGCGCAGCTGGGCATGGGATGGAAAGAAAGCTCTGGAGGCCCAGCAGCCAAAAGTGAGTGAGTTTGTGTGCAGAAGTTAGGGGCCAGAATTAACATTCACAGAATGCCAAATGCAAGTAAAAATAGACTTCAGCAACTCCTTAGGACTTGTAACATAATACATGGTTTATATAAGACTGTAAGAACAATACTTTGACCCTCTCTGATTTTAGTGAGTTGCGAAGTTCAAGTTAAAATGAAAGTGACGTATTTGTCAAGTACAGTAACCCATACTTGAAATGTGACCTTTGCATTTAACCCATTCAGTGAGTAGTGAAAGCACACACTGCAAGCTGTGAACACACACATGAAGCAGTGGGCAGCTATCACTGCAGCCCCCGGAGAACAATTGGGGGGAAAGACACCTTGCTCAAGGGCACCTCAGTCATTTCCTGCTGGCATTGGGAATAGAACCTGTGACCTTTGGGTACTCTCTAACCATTAGGCCACAACTGTCCCCAAGTAGACATTCAAACCGTCTACTAAATAATACGCTTGTTGCATGTCTCATAACATTTACCTTAGAGGAAATCAAAAATATTAGGAAAAAAGCACAATGGATCTTTTACATATGTGATGCATGGCTCTCAGAAATGCTTAGAAACAGCATTTGCTAAGCATTGCAGTTGCATAACATGACAATGGTTGCGTTTGACGTAAAGGTTGCAATACTGTACCTTACTTGCCTCATAACAGTTATGTAATACACTTTACCAAATATTTATTCTGAGACAGATTTGAGTGTGCTCAATCGTCACATTTAAGATCGTGATACTCAAATGTCAAGGCTATATAGACGCCAATGGATGGATGTCACATTTTGAAATTCTACAAGATGAATATTTAGCCTTTACCCAGAATTCCCCTCAGACCAATTGCTTCATTAAAATTTCCAAGACCTACTTGTTTTATGTTCATGTAAATGCCAGATTTTCCACAGCTCCTAATGCAAGATCCCTTTCCAGCCAGGTGGTGATTTTTCATTCAAAGTGGACAAACAGAATCCAAGTGTGTGTTAGTCAAAACTCTACAGTTGGACCTCTGAAGGTCAGATCTGGACCTCCAGCACAGCTTCCTTAAATGTCACCCTCACTTTTTTTTATCCAACACCAACATACACCTCCTCTCCTGCAGAAGAGCCTTTCACAACAACCCTGAACCCCTGCTGAGGAGTCCTTCTGTAGGCAAGGGCAGGAAGTGATGGTCAAAACACAACAGACTGTTCATTATCTGTATGGAGGTTTCATTTCTCATGCTGCTGGAGAGTTGTGGCAGTTAAATCCTTGCAAAGGCTCTTTTTTTAAGGTTATGCAGTGCTCACGCTCCACAGTAAAGTAAAGATAAAGTAGAATGAATGGACTAGAAGTACAGCACGATCAATACATCTATGTAACTCAAAACCTTTTGTCCTCCACCCCACCTCTGCCCACCCTATGGCACACACAAACACACACAATCTACAACTACACTTTAAAGCACTGACTTTAGATCAAAGAGAATGTACAGTATTATACTGAAAAATCCTTGGTGACTATTTGTCCTTTTTGGTCTAACTAAAGGTATTGTTCCACTGGTGTAGAAACAGCCTTGTAATTGTGAAAGTGTATTGTAAAGATGTCTCTTAGTCACTCGCCCATACTCTTGGCTCAATTTCAGTGCATCAAGTTCAATCAGCTCTGTTGACAGGCCCTTTGAACTGCTCTATTATACTGTCTTTTCATTCATTAATCTTTTCTCCGCGACCTGCAGAGGTCTTTGTTTAACGTTCAGTGCCAGATCTCTGTTAACACTTGACTGTATTTCACCTTTAATTTAAAGGTTACAACCTTCAGCCTGGTTCACTATCTGGGCTTTCTCAGAGCCATTTGTTAGCAAATTCATTCACACAATGTATCATTTAAAGACTGTAACCTGTCTGTAACAATATTGTTTTCTCACCTTTCTCAACCACAGAAAAAAGACCCTTTAGCGCTCTCCAAAAAGCCAAACAATACCTGCTCATCCGGAGTCAACTTCACCCCCAACATCACGAAGGACGCAGCTATCTCCACCATCTCCAACAGCACCACTGTTCAGCTGAAGAGCGCCGAGAGCAAGCCACCAATGGACCCCAAAAAGACGTACAACAGCGTCAGCAAAATTGACAAGATGTCCCGGATTGTGTTCCCTGTTCTCTTTGGGACTTTCAACTTGGTCTACTGGGCTACATACCTCAACAGGGAACCGGTAATTAAAGGAGTTGTTTCGCCCACATAAAGTGGTTGAGCCCATCAAAGCCATCTCTTTGCATCCTCTTTTTCTTCCCCACAAAAGTATTAAATGACAAACTGACCCTGCAAGAAACGATGCCAAGCACTTATTTACTGCACATCTCACTTCGCTGATCTATAGGGGAGTGTTCCTGTTGTATTTCCCTTCTGATATTCTAAATTGCATGATAGATTCGAAGCTCTATGGGAATAATATTGCCATATTTGCCTTGACTTTCTACTTTATATTCTCCTGTACTAGGATTTCATTGGTAATTGCATTCATCTTACAAGGAAATGAGCTCCACACAAGCTACAGTTTCATTCATTCGAGTTTCAAGGATGTTAGCAAAAATAATGCATTTGGCATCAACATTTATCATAGAATCAAAACCGATTCATACAAAGTACAGCAAGGCCAAATGCTATGCAAAAAACACGGTTTTCTTATTGCTTATACTGTAATGAAACTTTCGCTTTGTATGAATGGACTTCTGTTCTTTACGTTTAGTAGCTTTAGCATTAAGGTGGCATAGAGCAGACAAATAGCCATGCTAAATATGTTTCCTTCAGAAGGAATTACTTCATACAAGTGCTCTGGAATGTCTCGCAATTACTTCTTTAAAAGTTCGATTCTACTGTTGTCATTTTTCTATGCTTTTTTGAACTAGCTAATAGCATTGTGCACCCTAAAGGCAGCTTTTCACACTTTACTCTTAAATATTCTGCAAAGCGAACAAGGTCGGGTTGCAGCTAAGACTTTCAGATATTTTGTACATAGCTTGTTGTACGCTTTGCTTTAATGTAGACACAGCTTAATGTTAGTAAGGAAGAGCTAAAACTAAGGTTCTGCTACGCTATTCCAATGTGCAGCCAAATCAACATGAACGCGAGCTAGCTCGCTAGTGGTAAAAATGCAGATTTGTATTGTGAAATATTGTAGGCTTTGACAGAATATGGCATTTCTTTACAGTTAACAGTTTTCTACTGTAACGTAGCTTTTTATGCTGTTTAGGCAACAATCATTTTCTTGCTTTTCTCTGTGCTGTAAATTGACAAGTGAGTTTTGATTTCCTAGATCAGGTTGGAAAGAGCTGGGAAACACTTTAAATGTTGACACCTAGTAGAAATAGCGACCTTTTCTTTATGCATTCTTTATTCATGTAGACTAATCTAAGTGGAAATTATCAAGTAAAACAGTCTGGAAAAAAGAAAGATACACTTACCATAGAACACATGGCGGAGATGCATTGTTGTTCAGAGCAGATTCTAAAAATGGATAGAAAACGGAGTATGAGAAAGAAATAGGCTGATTTAACTGATTCAAGATGATGTTTCAGAGATGGAAGCTGCAGTTGTCAAGCATGTGGAAATGAAGTTTGTTGAAAGCGAAATGTCACACTAACATACCAGCTCCAGCCTTCCACTGAAATGCATGGCTACTTATTTCAGGACAAAAATGGAGGGAAGAACGATGACCTTGTTAGTCCAAAAGAGCAACTAAGAAAGACTTGGTTATTATCCTGCAATTATTCTATTCTGAACTTGTTACATGAAAGTGAGATGGCACAAAGATCTAAGTGACCCTGTGGATCCTGTGTAGGTCATTTAGGGGGCAGCGTACAGCAGCCATTAAGCCCAGCTCATCTGTACAGTACTCAGGCCTATAAGAGAGAGAAATCAAAACTGAATGAGTTACTAATGTGCCACAACAATGGATGGTTCCAGAAATGTACAGCTGTTCCTCAAAGCATACATGTCTGAAGCAATAAATTCATGCCTGATATGTTTCCTGCCTACGTTCTGTTTGCTCTGCTCTACAGACATTACTGTTTGGTTTGCTCTCAACATTTTTTCAGTTAACAAATTTACCTGCTAATGACAGTGGAAGCCTAGCAGGAAATTACTAAAGGACTATACATCCTTAAATTGCCTCATCAGAACAATCCCATACTGTTTCACAAGTAGCATGCATCTTATTTGCGTTGGTTAACTCTGGGCCGCGTGGCATGAGATTGTAAGGTTTTTCTGTTTATTGGGTTCATGGATGCTCTTCACAGGCTCATGTCAACAAGATTGTGTGCATGAAGCTTAGCATGATATTTTCCTAATGGAACATTTGCTGCGGAAGCCACTGTAACTGGAGGAAGGATTCTGCAGATTACTTCTGGGATTATTCCAAATACGCATGCAAGTAAGCGCAGGCACACATCAAGACCAGAGTTCCTGGAGCAGGGACGATACTGAATCCTTCCTCTGGTCCTGTGTGCTGGAAACATCTGGCCCGCATCTGTTTGTGTAGGATTTAGCTCCACTTAAGTTGTTGCTTCCAACGGTACTCTTGTATATGGTACCAATTTAAACTAGCACCAGTACAACCAAATGACTATTGTATACATTGTATGCGATGCAAACTAGCAGATTACCAGAGACTGTTCATGCTGCATTCACTGTGTAATGATATATCATGCTATACAATACGCAGTCTTAGAACAGGAAGTTCCTACTGCAAGGAAGCTAACTGCTAGTCTCGTATGACATACAAAGCATATAAAAAATTAATTTTTGTGAATTATGTGAATCTTACATGTTGCTGTTCTTTGCACGGTAGATAATGTGCAACGTAAGCTTCATAAACAGCTGTTACTTTGTTTATCTATGTCTGAGTCACTCTGGCATTTATTTGACATCTCATGCTTTTGTTGCTGAAATACTTTACTTCAGTTTAATACATGTAAAGCAAGTGTAAGCCACTCCAATATACTTAACTCATCCCTTACACAATAATGCACAGCATGCCAATGGACCTTAAACCTTTAATCCCCTGAGTGGCAGACTGAGAGCTGGGAATCCTATTCCTGATGCCGGACCGGAATTCCGCTAGTGTAGAGATGAGATGCTGTCACAATTTTTTGAACATGTCTTTGAGAGATACCCAAATGTTTGCATATTATTGGCAAAAAGCCACATTGCTTGAGACTTCTTAAGTGGAAAGTGCATTGTCTTATAAAAAGAGGGTTTGGTTATGTCATACATGTTATTTATTTGATGCAATATACTGTCCAGAATAATGTCTGAAAGGCAATAAAAGTAGTTTGGGCAAGCCTGTTAACATCGAATACGTTTGAGACACAGGCAAAGGTTTGGCCACTAATGCTTTTTCTTGGACATTTTTCCTCTTCTGTGTTCACTTTAGCATGTATGTATTGTCTGGACCTTCCAATCTGCATTACTGTAATCAACCACAAGAGGATAGTCTATCATACATTTCCAGAGCCCGATTTATAATCCTGCTTAAGGGAGACACCATATCCTTATAAGAACTTGGAAACAATGCAAAATAGGTCGACGCAATGATTTCGGAATGTGCTCGAAAGCACCATTTGTTCCCCCATGACGAAAGATTCTTTAAAAATAATTAAACGTTGATTTGCCTTCGGCGTTTTGTTATGAGTACCGCAGATATTGAACTTTCCAGAGGAAAGTCTGAGAGAAAAGCATCTCGGAACATGCATAAGCACAGCCAAAGAAAAGGGGTCTGTGTTTTTGCAGAGTACGTAGGCGGCTGGGAGCTGCCTGTGGTGATAAATGTCGGCGCTGTCTCTCATGTATTATACTGCATCTGTGCACCTGATACAGCTACAACAGTGAACACACATTTCCGTCTTTACGGGGTCCGTTTATATATTAAATGAGAAGCAGCCATTGTGTGTGTGTGTCCAAATCAGAATCTAAAAAATTAAGTACTTTAATGAACATGCATCTGACCGTAAGCCAGCTAATGGCAAAGTGCGTGAAACTATATTTGTCACTAAACTGATGGCGGATACATCCGAACGTATGTGGCGCAAAACCGTTTCTGACCTCGTAAATCGTCCCGTAATAATGAATTCGTTTTCAAGCTGCTTGTTAACATTTTCTTCACCCTCAATCGTGCTCTATTATCGCGATGCCCTCGCACGTAATTACAGCAATTACGCGCCAATTTCCATTTCGAACTCGAATAGTCGCGCCGTAATCGATTACGTAGCCGATCGCGGCACGCTGTTAACCTGGCGCTCTTTAAATGTCTGTCCTCGAATCGGTCGTACGCCGTAAACATCTGATGTTCTCGAAGAGGACTTCAAGTTCCCAGCTGTCTGGGAAACATCAGTGGTCTGAAGGTGTCCACTTCGGAAGTTTGCACCCTGCCTTTGTGTGAACGTCAGAATGCATGTGTATCTGTTGGTGCAATCGAAGGCAGCGCAACTTCAAGGAGCAGGAGGGGCTGTTTTATTACATGATCCGATTAATCGCCACTGTAAGTGAACTTTAAGCAGCGGACACTACCTGAAGAGGTCTCGCCCGTTCCCGTTGGACTATAAGCTAGACTATTTGCCACTGTTTTAATTAAGGGTAATAGTTGGAGTCTGGAAGAAAAGGCTGCAGCTGTCACTTTTTCCACCTCAGCAGAGTCTCTGCGCAGCCCCCGCTCTGTGCCACAGTCAACACGGAGTCAATCTCACCTAAAACATGTCCACCAAATTGTTCCTCTACTTCTTTCTTCTGTCCGTGTTTTGTGCATGGTAAGTGACGTCGCTACTCGGTTGTCTTTGATATCGAATAATAAGGCACAATTCTGCATTAAGCTAGTTTTGTTTAACCTAACAAAATTCGTATGTATAAGTCTAGCTTGACGCCACCTAATACCACCAATCTGGCGATGAGTGCGTAATAGACACACTTCTGTTTCGTAACTTTTAAAACAAGTCTAATAATACATGCTGTTTTAGAAGTTAAAAAATAGTTTTCTGTTTCTCTGGTCATTATTTTAATCTTTGCCTAAGTAGTTTTTCATAGCTTAAGATTCATGTGTTTATCTGTCTATGTATCTATTTTCAAACATCCCTGTGGGTATTCCGAGAATGAGATTTTGAGAATGGTCTAGATCTATTATTATTATTATTATTATTATTATTATTATTATTATTATGAGAACCACTGTGAAGGTTTCTACTTCCATAAAAGATTAATCGTCTGCCTGTCGAAACCCAGTCTTCACCCACAAACATTGCACTTTATCTTAGATAATGGTTTGACTAATAAGCTTCTGTTTTCACATAGCTGTTCCAATCTCTTTACCTTCTCCTATATTTATTTAAAGTATTTTTAAAGAGCTTAACTTATAGAATTAATCATAACTGCAATTGGCATCATTGATATACAATGCACAGGCAATTACAAAAGCTGTAAACTTTGTTTTTGTCATTTTTGTCTACAGACAATTGAAATTATTACATAGTCGAACCCATGACAGATACGTCTATGTCTTTATACGATAACAAACGATATTTTCTTTAATTTCTTTAGCTCTTCAGCAGTCGCTTCTGAGGATGACGAGTACGAGGATGTTACTGTGAATCAGATGTTGGCCCCCAAAACCCACGAGACAGACGCCACGCAAATACTAAACAACTTACTAAAGGAATACGACAAAAAACTTCGGCCGGATATTGGAGGTGAGTCGTCGTGTTAATGTTTGAGAACAGAGCGTACGCATTCAGGCTCTGTCCATGGTGCTGAAATGAGAAAACTTTTTCTGGTGCTTTATTTTCATGCGTTACCAACAGATTTATTACATTCATCAATTGAATTTACATTCACTTTAAAAGCTGTTGCGTCTACCCCATCAATTCGTGTTTTTTTTTTTGGTGCATTAGCTTCGTACTGTATGTAAAATAGTGAACAGACCCGCAAATTGCTCAAAGTAACTCGGCAGACCGGAGCCAACAATTTTTCAATTTTCAGCAACAGCTAGACTGCGTGTTGATGGTTTAGCATTAAATAATTGAATTCCTGGAGCAGTGGAACATTTTCCATTTATTCTTCCTTTTCTCCGTATTCCATGCAGTACTTATAATAACCACTTGGACTTGCACTTTTGCATTTATTGTGACAGAATTGCTTGGGTTTCAAGAGAAGCATTAGCTCATAAAGAGCCTACACAGATCAATAGATCATCTCTGTGAACAGGATTCTTAGATCTGACAGGAAGTTTCAGTTGTTCAGCCAGAATAACATGCAATTTTAATTCCACCTCAGACGAACATCATATCTCAGGGTTAAGACTCATGCTGTTTTCTAGTGAATGCAACTAAATGGAGTGTCATGAAAGCAAATCACAATCTACAATTCAAGCAGCATGATCTGAGATGTCACAGCAGAGAATCACGACAGCTCTTGACAGATCTGTCAGGCCTGTTATTGGTTTTGAGGCGCTGTTGTGATATATTGGATTTGATTGGATTTTAAGTGTTTCAGAAAGCCTATTGCTGCAAAATTTCACTATTTCTACATTATCTTGCTTCCCCTTTTGATGAAAAAAACGACCTCTGTGTTTGATGGATGACAGTCTTCAGATGATATTTCTATACTCTTATTTCTAAGAGGGACACTGTGTTTATGTGCTCTCTCAAACATACACCTATAGCAACCCACGCAAATCAAGCATATTGCCTCAGAGCCACCTTGCTGTGAAATAGCTTTTGTTTCACCCCTCTGTAACTCGGTTTGTCTGTGGTGAACTGTACTGTTGTTAAATAATTTAAGGATACCTCTGAATGGCTGTGTTTATACATACAAAGACAGTTACATGAAATACAAGTGTCATAGAGTTAAAGAGATTCCTGTTGTAGGTTACAGAAGCCAAAGGAACATAGACTGAAAGGCATGTTTCAGATTTGTCAACTCAGGTGCGAAGTTGATCACTGAAAGGGGCTTTAATACATTATGTACAGCTGGACTCTGGTCTTCCTCCCCCTTATGTCTCAGCCCACACACTCGCACCCACACTCTCTCTTTGTCTCTCTCTTTTCCTTTAGCACCATATTAGGCTATATGATGAAAGTTAAAAATGCCATTTTCCTATTCCATGTTTGGAATTTATAGCTAAACGAGCAAGAAAGCTGTTAAGAGAGATTTTCATATGAGGCTTGTTATGAAGTACCAGAATAGAAAGCAAATAACAGAATACTATTTTGGCTATAATTATTTGTCTGGTAGCGTTTCAGTATTAAACTAATGTGTTATGCTGTTTGTATTATGTCCAGCTTCCTGTGGAGTTGTGTGTATTGATTCAGCAGTTCTGATTGCATTATCACAATGCATAAAAACACATTATTCACAATTATATGAAAAACAAACAAACAAAACAAAAATAACTCCTCAGGAAAGACTGCCACCTTTTAGCATCAACGCTTGGTAGAAACTGTTCAGAATTCTCCATGGACACAGCCTGAAATTAGCATAAAAATGATTTCCTTTGTAGACTCACCCTGTTCTTTGTAAATAACTTTAAGACCGAGTTTAATACAGCATATGTCCAATAAAACCTCTACAACAAGGTTTGATACATATTGATTGCATCTTCACAGCGCAATAACACTGCAGATGATTTTACTGCAGAATCTTACCAGAACTTCAAGTAAATTCTGTTTATCCTATAGAATGGCAAAACACTAAGATGGCAAAACATACCTTAAGATTGTATTCATCAAATGTGCAACAACAAAAAATAAATCAGGACAGTGAGTTGTGCTCCAGAGATGTTTTAAACGGATAGTTCACTCAAAAATGAAACATTTTCCATCATTATGACCTTTTGACCTATATGACATTTTCTTCAATGGAGCACTGTGAAATGTCTTAGTGGTTTTGTGTCCATACAATAGAAGTCAATGGGTGCCACTGTTTATCTGTTTGTCTTTTTTACTGTTTATCTGCATTCTGACATGTTGTACAATACAAACAGGTGTATACCGGTAGCATATTATTGTTGTCATAATCTTATTATACCTGTTATGAAGAGAGATGCTTCTGTAAACCATTGCCAGCTGCCTGATGCTGTATGTTTTCCTCAAACTCTACAAGACTTGATTTGATTATGCCGCTGATGCATTATCCCGAACGCCTGTGATTAATAGTACATTAACGTCAATGTAAAACACGGCTGTACTTTATGGAGCTTGTAAATGGATGGTTGTCCATCTGCAGAAGTGAATTAGCTGAAAGGTGAATTCTCTGCGTTGGCTGGGTGCAGAGTACTTGTTGCATTGAGTTTAATTCTTAACAGTGTCCTTATTAGGGTCCATTTTCCCAACAAATTGACCAGCAGTTCACTCATCCTCACTGACTTTTGGCCATTAGCATCAAATGGCACTCTTCTCTCTTTAGCATTCATTTGTTGTCTTTGTGCCTTTTGTTGGCCAATGTTCAAGGCGTCCATCTGTGCTAAACTCAATCAGCTAGTTACGAGGTTGTCTTTTAAAAGGGTCACATGACCGTTGCTCTTAGCATGCTGAGTTGTGGGTTTCTAAAAGCATGAAAATGGCTGCCGCATTAAAGCTAATATTCGGGTGCAATTATGGAGAGGAGCCATTACTGTTTTTTTAGAATGGTACCCAACAGTAAATGACTGCTAATCCCTTTGATATGTTTTATATAAGTTGGATGCATTTTAAACAGTGATGAGCATTTACGAAAATTGGCTGGGTGAAGTACTGTACATGGTTTTTGACACAGAGCATCATATTAAGTCAAAACAATCTTTGTTGCATTGTTTTGCTTAGAAATAGATATACAGTAGTAAAATCGGAAGTTACATTTCATATTAAAGGTAGGTTAGGTAATTTTAGAGAAGGTAGCAATAGCAATCTAGCTTTGAAAGTATAAGATCCCACTCTCTCTTCACAGTGATCTCCAAAGCCATACTCCAATAATGCATGCAAGGTATGCAGAAACATAGTTTGACAGGCAAGTAGGAAATTGTATCATTGCATTTGGAACAAATGCAATGATTGGATGACCATTTTATGATCATGTGCCTTCCACAGAAGATATATAAATATAATTAGACCGCTTAGTGATTGCTATCAGCATATGAAAAGACTTTTAACTAGCATAACAGAAATGTTTCTGGGAAAGATCACCTACCCTGTCTTTATTACCATTAGCAGGCCATTTCTTCTTATACAATGTTTTATAACATACTATACAGAATGTGTTTTGCATTTATTTCAAAGACCTAAATTGAATCAGTAGATTAAAATGGTTGCTATGGTGTCTAAACCCGTAACTTGATATATAAACAGGCCTAGAATAAAACATGAATTGTTAGATGACAGAGTAAAACAGCAGAGTTCTCCATGGTGTCATTTGTTTTCTGGGAATTTTTTGTCACTTATGATGTCATTTTCCCCCGAGCCCTTAATCCCAAACCTGGTAAATGATATGATGCAATTAAATAAAATGTTTATATTGAGGTCTTCGGGGGGGGGGTGTGGTGGTGTTGACACTGTAGCTATCACAGAAGGATTGGTGTCACAGTGGCCCAATTGTGTCATCTCTCTTTTCGGCTGAGCTGTAGGGGAAACCCTTCAAAGTGGGTCAGCCTCCCTCTTCTCTTCACTTTCATGCACCAGGCAGCATCATTAACTGTGGTGAAGGAATGACTGGGTATGAGGTATCAGGGACATTAAATACATGTGACACATGCGCTTTTGGAATTTAGGAAATGATTCCTGGGCCACCCACACGAGTTTCCTGCGTAGGGCGTAATGCATATGGCGTGTGTCAGATGCACTCGAACACTCTGCTTCATCCGCTGCATAAATTGAGGGAAAAGAATGGTTTTGCTTAGGGTAAATCCCCTGACCAGCCCCCTGGAGGAACACTCATTATAAACTGCTAGTTTGTGGTAGCCAAGATTCATCACCCTATCAGAGAGATTGAGAAAGCTGGAGGCGTGGTGGAGGCTGTGGGTGGTGGGAGGGCGGGTCCGGTCATTACCGTGTTGTGAGTTTTATCACAGTGGAGAGATGGAGTGAGGTGAGAAAGATGTAATGGTCCAGAAACAAAGAGATAGAATGTGGGAGGGAGATAAAGAGAGAGAAATATCGAGAGAGGTACTGTAAACAAGCCCTCAGGCAAAAGAGTGCCAGCCTGTGAAAATGTGTGTGTGTGTGTTGTAGTTGCTTATACACAGAATCATTGGAAAAAGCTGGCTTATGTCAGGCACATGACTCCACCTCTAGGCCCAGCTTGACATCAGCAAAAGCAAGTGTTTCATCATCATCCACTAAACTCAAAAATGCATCTTTGTATGTGAGCGAATGTGCAAAGTAGCACTAAAAAAGATTCAACTCTCACGGGCACAAGCACAGGTGCACCAGCTCTCCAAACATAAACTCTCTCTCTATGTATCTCTTTCTCTCTCTCCCTTTTTCCTGCTTTCTTTCAGAATGCTCATTGAAGTCATGGTGGTTGCATATACTAGCAGCAGTTCTTTTTCACACAACCCTTGTACAAAAGCCACATGTCTCTCTGTCTCTCTGCACTGCTCTATACCTCTGGTGTGACATGTTTGCCAAAGACGTGCTGTATTGATTTTGAAGTCAGTGGGGCCAAACCTAAATAATAGGGTATTTTAACCAAATAGCCAATAGTCTATTATTGGCATATGGCTTAAAGGTACAGTTCACCTATAAATTAAAATTATTTACTCACCTTGGTACCACATGTGATACCAAACCAGCACAGCAGGGTCTCAAACAATTGTGCACATGTGCATAGCTTGAAATTTGAATTTTTCCATAATATGACAACATATGTGGAATATACATCACATTAAGCCTTCAAAATGAAAACATGAGGAACAGAATCACAACAGCTTTTTACAATTTTGTAATTGCAGTGCAGTCTCACCAAGGTAATAAATGAACAGTACAGTTGCATGGCTGGTAAAAATATTTATTAAGTATATATATTTTTATTCACCTATGAGGTGTAATGAGGTACAGTATGGCAAAATGGTACAATTTTGGACTATGCTGTATGTTTTTTAAATCAAAACACAAAAGGAACATTTTAAAGACTATTCACCATTGATGTGGCATTTTGTAATCTGAACACTATTGAATCTGTTCTGTTAATCATACAAAGCAAATGTATGAATTCAGATGACCTGGAATATGATATGAAATACTTTCATGGTATTTTAATGGTGTTTCTTCCCCTCTTTGAAGCTTGACAGCTATGGTCAGGTACAGGTTTAGACTGACATGCAAATAAGTAAATTATGAGAGATTTTTTCATTTTTGAGTGAACTGTTCCTTAAATGTGCCAATCCATTACATTTGAACAGTTTCTGACAGTGTTCTCTCTCTCCTTTTCACTGGCTTCATCTCTTTAATGTATATGTTTATTTAATGAGCTCCACTGAAACTCATTCATCTCTGCTTAATATGCACATGCTGATCTGGGGTCTGTGGAAACTGTAAATGCAGCATTTATGTATGGGAATTAACAGAACAGTTGTGTAGTAATATTAAAATGATGTATCTTGATAAATGTTTTTAATGACCACTGTATGTCAGATTGATATTTTTCTTGGAACTTAATGATGTCACAGGCTACTGTAACATTTAAAAAGAGGAGATTAAAGAAAATAAAGGGCATTTTAGCTCCTACCCAGCTAACAGGGCACATTCACAGAATGTCACATCATATATCATAAATGTTATTCTTAAGTTGTAAGTGGAATGTTTTAAAAATTTTACAGAATTTGAATAACCAAGCAATAATGTTAATACTAGAGTTTTCATTGTTACTAGAACATTTAAAATAACATTTTTTATGTTTTTGTATTTTAATTAAAACATTGGGAAAATGTTTATACAACCTAAAATTGTCAGCTGGGTAGGAGTTAAATGGGAGCTTCTTTTTGGACATTTCTAAGCAACATCCGCTGCTTGATGTGTAGCTGCAGGCAAGGACAGACAAGCAACCAGCTTTTCAATAATTCAACTACTCATCATCGTAGTCTGATTTGTTTACTCCTTTTACTTAAAATAAACAAAGCTGATGGAATTCAAAGAGCTGATTAACAGTCTTTAGACATTCACATAGTATGACAGGATTTCATTTGCAGTTAAATGGGTTGTTTCATATTATAGATCATATCCTCTTTATAATGATTAACTGGGTAGTCAGGAGAGCAGTTCAGGTTAAAGGTTAACATCCAGAGAGACTTCACACTCATCAACCAACAAATTTCCCTCATTATCACTAATTCCTTTCAAGACCTCTCTGGTTAAAGCCTAACTAGTCATGATAGTGCTGGAATTTGTTGCTAGTCTTTATTACATTTACGCATTTGGCAGATGCTTTTATCCAAATCAAATTAAAGTGTATTTAAGCTATACACTTGATCAGTATTGTGAGTCGAACCCACAATCTTTTGTGCTGCTAACACAGTGCTCTATCAGTTAAAATAGTAAAATAGTCTAGTAGCAGAATACAATGTCTGCTTGTAAATGTAGCTTTGTAGACTTGGCTTGTCGGCTCGCAAGGCAAAATATTCAATGCTCTCGTCCTTTTGTAAGCAGCTTTGGATAAAAGCTTCTGCTAAATGACTAAATGTAAATACAAGAACACTTATTAAACCCCGTTAGAAATGATCATCAAGCCCAGCTGTCAGATTGTCTCTTCCTTCTCCAGTCCCTCAGCAGGCCGACAGATCCCTGCCCATTTCCGTCTAGAGGCCTGTTGCCACCTTGTCATGCCACCTGGCTCCTTACGTCTCTTTCAGTGTCAGTGACATCTTCCAGGTCCGACTTGGATATCTGTCCCTGCTCATTGAATATTTCAAAACCCCTTGACATTTCGTCCTGTAATGAGTCTCTATGCAGCTGCGGAAGGAAGGACAGCTGCTAAGAAGAGTCTAGACTCAGCTTCATTAATCCAAACCCTTTTTGGATGGAATCGAGAAAGCCGCCATCCAGACGCAGCACTGCTCATTTGCCGGGACCAGACCCTATTTACTTAAGGTAGTGATGCTGAAATTCCTCATAATCCAAAGAGCGTGTGGGAGTCTGACGGACCTGATTAGGTAGAAAAGGTAAGCATGAAGAAATGGATATAAGCTTTAAAGAACGCACTTCTATCCTTCTACACAGGATCACAAGTACTTATCGCAAGTTAGTGAGGATTCATACACAAAGTCATGAAGATAAGTCAAAACCAGAGTGAAACTGGTGGTGCGTAGGGGATTTCTGAAATGAGGAAGCATGAAATGTTTAAAAACTCTTGTCTCAGGGTTTGGGTTTTTCTAGTTTTCTAGTTTTTTCTAAAATCATATTTTATGTGATTTCCATTTATATGGTTTCCAGCCTAGAGGCAAATGGAACATTGTTTACTTTACTCTTATCAACAAGCAACCAACATCATAATTTTTTAATGTTTATATTAACATTTATATTATTCATTAAAATTAAGAACAAAAAACAGATAAATCTGGCTCATGTACAGTACAGGTCATAATTTAAAATAATTTCAAGATCATTTACTCTTTGGATTGAACCAAACGTGGTCAATCTAGGTGTAATCATGCAGACAACTGATTTCAGAATTGGAAAATAATAAAACCTTAAAAGTAATTGAAATTACCATATAGTAAATATAATGTTGTCCGACACTGGTAGTCCAAAAATGGCAACATATTGACCAAGTAATTGGCATGCTGATATATATGTATTATTATTTGAATTGATCTATATGTATAATTATGCATATTTTATAATATGTACTATTAATTCTAATGATCGATACCTGACATTTCGACAGTCATGGAAAGTCATAGTTTTAAAGCTCAACTGTGAGAAAACTGTATAACACACTTTGAGAGTTGTTATTGGAGGGCACCATTCTTTCATATCAGGCTACTGTTGTTTCTTTAATGCCAGGAATGATAGAAGATCTCTGCCAAACCTATTAATTTCCCTCCATGGGAATGATGCAATAAGTTGCCCTGACAAGGACACTATTAAATTTGATTTGCACTAGTAAAGCAAAATTCAGTCTGTGGCCACAATCTTTGTTTTGTGTACTTTCTCTGTCAGCGTATGTCACACTAATTGACTAGGGTGTAATTCCTGGACTCAACTCTGTCTCTCTCTCTCTCTGTCTGCCCCTGTGACACACACACACACACACACAGGTTTATTTCCATATATTAGAGAGGACATCTTTTTGCCTCCATTGTTTTTATTCCAGGCTTATGATATTTTATGTACCCTACCCCTAAATTTAACCCTCACACAAACCTGCTATCATGGTTTGGCTATTTTATGAGCTGTTTTTTGCTGTTGAGAACCACCTAAAATGTCCTAAAATGTTAGATTTTGCAGCGAATACTTGGGCATTACAAAAATAGCCAGACCTGCATACACATACAAGAGCAATTGTCTTCCCCATCCATCGTACATGTGGAATTACTGATGCCTCACTCGAACAGTAAGAGTTAATACAAAGTAGATAGGAAGAGAGCAAAATAAATATGGTGTACTGTAGAGAGATTTGCAGAGCGGGACAGTTATACAGGCCGTCATCTGGTTTGTACAGTAGCTTAATAAATATTCACATGACTACAATGTTTGGCAATACATATTTATCTGCACAGTCAGAAAGGCAGGAAACACCTGCCATTAGTTTGATTGTATTCCTGTAGACGCAACATAAATGAGAATTTTAAAATGCAGGCGCAAGATTCTACCTATTAATCAGTCCAAACAAGTAATGGATTTAGTGACACTAAATAAATGTACTAAATTCTTTGCTCATATATGTTTGATACAAAGACTGTTGTGTGTAGATTGTCTATGCTCTTTGGAGATCTGGCAGGTTTGTTGACAAATGATGATGAATGGAGGATGGCCTTTTTCGATTAAGGATAGCTGGATTACAAAAAAAGACAGAATTTTGTGTGGAGGATTACAAACTGAGGTTGATGGCCCAGAAGTAATAGGTTTCTGTCTCACACAAATGGTGAAAGCTACATGTTGTCTGTAAAGCTACGAAAAAAGTGTCTAATTAATGTCTTTTAGTCTGGATTATTGTACACAAATAAAAATATAATAAATGAGGCACATTATAAAAGGTGATGACAGACATGCAAAGAAAAAGAGGCAAGGTGTGAATTATAGAGGGTTTGATTTAAAGTTAGTCTGAACATGCTAAAAAACCTCAAAAGAAGTTGCTTTCGCGTGAGGAGGTAACCATAGCAACAGCAGGCTGCTCGTATGTTTGACATTGACAAAGCAAAGTACCATCATTATTTATCAGTTTATCACACAAAAATGTATTTTGTTTAATGAATTGCTGATAGTTGATGTACAGCTAACAGATAGAAAGTTGATATACAGCTAACTGTGCCACAGGGGCCAAAAAGCAATTCATTATCTAGAGGAACTGACAGAAATTTCTTAAAAAAGTCAGTGAACAATTTACACACAGTGAAAAAGGTGCGAGAAATGATGAGAGGGCGGAGAAAAGATATGACAGAGAGATCAGTCACCTGCTGGTCATATCATCCATGTTTATCATGCTCTCCCCACCCTCCTTCATGTCTCCAGTGCGTCTGAGTGTTTGACATTGATATGGTTCAACTCCTCTGTGACATCAGCTTCTCCTCTAACTGGTCATTACCCACTGAGGATCAGCTGCACGAGCTTCCCCAGGGATGTTTACACACCCCCGCTCTCCAGGCACTGTCTCCCGCACTGAGGTTATGGTGATTTCGACAGACAGTATGTCAATTATGATCTGTTGCTTCACTTTTCATGCAATTTTATCTTTTTCACCAAAATCTACAATTTACTCTCTAATAGCAGAAGTGCAGGACAGATGGTGAGCAATATGTTTGCTGTGGGGATGTTTAATGTAAAAAAATGCTAAGACTATAGATATAGGTATTACTATGAATGAGGAAAAGTGTAATACTCTAGCAAAATCCCACCTTCCAGTAAAAAGAGCCAATTGTTAATCATCAAAGACTAAAGATTTTGTGGGGGAAGTGTTTTGTATAAAGTGTTGTAGCTGGAGCTACCATTTGAGCTTAAAAAACAACTAAAACTGTACAGCTGATGTCAGGTTTAATTGGTGGTTGGAAATATGTTGTTTCACTGTGACCTTAGCAAGCTATTTTAGAGATATGGGGTTCCCCCATTCAGGTGCATAGGACTTGGTCTAGTATGACAGAAACAGTTGCCCACAGGCATTGCAAATATGGCCACAGAGTGCAGTGTCTTTCCTTAAAAGCACTTTGTTTTAATTTCTGTGCTGCCACAGTCAAGATCTATCCTGGTCTAACCTGGTGGATCTATAAAACTGAGATCACTAGTGAAAATGCTTTTCTAATTGAAAACATTTTTCTCATTACAAAATTAGATTATCATGAACACAATTTGAGTGAAATGTTGCATTGAAAAATGAATGTGAATTGCTTATTTCTTAGTATTTGGCTAAGATGCTTTAATGGCAGAATGTGCTGGTGCTGGCATGGACTTCACATATTTGTGAAAAACCTGATGATCCGTGTTATCCCAGCATGATTTGAGAATGTTCCAAATAGCATGTAGTGGGCTTCACTGGAAGCAAATAAATCTGACCTTTTGTACTAAGTTATATGGTAAATGAGTTAACATGGTAAATGTCACAAATTAGCTGGTTGGATTGGTGACCTAGAAACAGTACAGAATATTAAATATTCTTCATTTAATTTATGTCATAATGCGTCTTTGTTTTATGTTTTTCAAAATATTAAACATTCCATTAAACATTCTAGGTTTAAATATGATTGTGATTCCCAGATTTCCATAGCGGACTCAGACATTCAGACCCCTCTGTATATGAACACAGATCTGGGTGGTATCTAATTCTCCATTCTCATTTTGGCTAAAGTGCTAGGTTGGCCACTGTGACCCCAGTCTAGGAAAGAGACATTGCGTTGTTGTTGAATCAACATGATCCCTATAGAAAATTGCATGCTGTTTCCTGAAAAAATGACCCCAGTGTGCTGAATTGAACATAGTGAGCTAATGTAAACGCTGTTGTATTTATGATGTATTTACTGTTCAAATCCTTTATTAAAAGTCACTGGACTACATAAATATAGTACTGATATTTAGCCCTCAAAACAGACAGGAGGAGTACAGTAAAACAATATGGCCAAATACTTCTGGTTCTCACATATACTGTGAATCATAATAAAGTTAAGTTTGGATGTTTTTCCCACAAGTATGGCTTTAGAAGTAATAGAATGTAGTGTGTGTACTAGGTTTTTCATTTTTTATGAAATTATAATGTGGCTGTATATTTATATGTATATTATAGTGAGGGTAGGGTTTATGTTTTTGGGATTGAAATATGTTCAGATTTTACAAGTAATAACTTCTGAAAATGATCATTGTGGTTGAAGTATGCATGTTTTAGTATGTCAAAAGAGCATTAAATTGTAAGTAACAATACATCTGTATTGTTATGCATGATTTTCAACACAAATGTAAGATGGTTTTAATGGCATCTGCTTGGCTGATGGTGCTTTTAAAAAACTGCACCCAGATTATAAAAATCTGGAAGATCAATGCATTCACTGTTTTTGTTTTCTTCATTGCCAGCGTAACACTTCCCAGACAACTAGTGTGAGGTTATAAATAATACAGTAAACTGTGATATTAGTGGGGTGTAAAATTCCACAGTACTTTGGTCCAAATACTACTGTGATCCATTAGAAACCTGGAGGTGCTATTGGTTTACTGGAAATCAAAGAGGGCTTGTACATAAATGTAGAATAAACACAAAGCTTTGTTTTGTTTCAGAACTGCATTGCCTTTAGATTGCATACTGTGAGAACATTATGAATACACCTACGCTAAACGGGGGCGATGAAAGGTGTTGGCCAATGATGCTTTGTTGTTGAATCATAAACACCTTGAGCATTTCCTGTAAGAGATACACGCACTGAATCCCAAAGTGTGGCAGAACAAACAGTGCTTTTTATTTAAGCTTTGCAATTTTGTACAACATACTGGGATATTGCAGTTTTGACAGTCGTTTCAATAGAAGTTAGTCCACAACGTTTCCAAAGGTCTGTTTAAAGTCTTAAAAGCAATGTAAAAACATGCCAAGGTGCTGGAGAGAAGTGTTGTTTTGGCAGGCAGGTCACTGCCTTCTCTTCTCTAAAAGTAGTTTTGACCCTTGTCATCCAGAAAATCTAATCTTCTGCACAAATGCAGACAAAAACAGTGTTCTTTCATAGACCTTTCCAGCAATATCTGTCGTCGGATTAATCTTTGTATTCAGTGAGGCAACAAAAGCCAGAGCAGTGCTTAAAAAACAACTGCTGCAAGGACTCGTGGAAAAGCTGTACGTGTTTTTCCAGCAAGGGTTTTAAGAAGGACAATCATCTTGCTTCAAGGTACAGTACTGATTGGTGACTGCACACCCTCCCCCAGCTCTTATTTCTTATGTCGGCTGAGGTTAATGAATAAGAGCGTGGACATATTCCCGGGGGTGTATTCACACTTTTATAATGGAACTACGTTCACCAGAAGTTGCAAACTTCACAGCCTTGTAAATTCCAAGCAACGTCTCCTGCTCCTTATATCTCATGACGCTCTGACCCTCCCTAGCTTCTCCCACATAGAGACCTCTGAATAGCATAAAAAATGCATCACTTTGTAAATTTACTGGGATCCAGAGCTTCTGCCATAGTCATTTACAGTAAGCTCCAGCAGATGGTCGATATTTGTGAGCAGCTGATTAGGATGGAATTTGAAACGTAGCAGCTTTTTGGAACTTTAAACTCTCAGTATGTCTGAACAGTTTTTCATTAGAGTCTAGTCGTAAAGTGAAGGTTAATGAATGTTAACTCTCTTGTCCATATTGAATTTTAACTGCTGATGAAAAGTTCATGTGACCTCAGAGAGGAGATGCACTAACCGAAGTCAACAATGCTTCACAGTGTATTTAAAGTCAACATGGAATCAAAGTATACTATTCTGTTTTTTATGGAATATTACAGTGTTTATTGTAAATTATTTATCTGTGCATGTCATTTTTTTTTTAATTCACGTACCCTCATAATCTTTAATCAAAATCTAAAAATGTACTTCCCCTCTGAAACGGCAGACCTTCTCTGATGACATCAGTCTGTCAGCTTGGGCAGAGCCAGAGCTGTTATCCACTCCAGTCCAATGCTTAGTCTGCTGCATGCTTTGAAACACCTACTTTTCTTTAGCCAATCAATTCCCAGTGGAAAAGAATAAACCATGGCCTCCATTTTTCTGTTTCACTTTGAATTATGTCAGAACATGGAGGTTTGCTGCAACTTCTGGTTCACGCTGACTTTAAAAAGAAAAGGAGATTTTTGAAAGGAAGTCTGTTCAAATGTGCAAAGTGGAATGAAAAAGTTTATTTTATTAATTCACACTTTGTGTGACTCACGCTTGTCAGTGTGATAAAGTTTTGAATTAAAGAAGTGTTGAAAACCAGATGACGTCACACATTAGTAATCATTCTGTACTTGTCAGCAGCCAATACTGGTAGTAGTTGAAGCACCAGGGCAAAGATGCAGTCATACTTTCCATTATGAAGTCTGGGCTTTGGTTGACCTTTTGATGCTGTCTTGACATAATAAGCATTCAATGCAGGTTTGCAGAAACAAAGTCAAATGACATTTCTCAAAATATCTAACAGAAACATCACAGAAATATAGCCAATGTGAATAGCACAACTGGTCACAATTTCAAACATTTTGCTTTCAAGATACAGAATACAATACAGAATTGTTGTACGAGTGATGTCATCCATACATTGAAATACAGTCTTTAAAATAACTATTTTAATGTAAAATCAAATAAGTAGTTATGTTTACAATATTAAGAGAAATACTCTACAATTATGATTCTTTTCACCATGGCTGTCTGAAAACTTCCCACCTACACAGTTTTGCTTAAACTTGCAGGCATGTTTCTGAGCTAAAGGCTGCCTCAAATTATAGGTAGCAAATTATCCTTTTGACATATTATGTATTGATCATGGATACAGCAGTCCCATAATGCTTTGCATCAAGCAAAAAGATTTTCATGTAATATGAAACTGGTAATCAATGTAAGTATATTTTCATTGAATACTAAAAGTTTTAATAGTCAGTAATAATAGTTCAATTTAATTAAAAAAATCTATAATTGTACCCAATATTTGTATATGGTAAATTGTTGTGCTATTTAATTTTTAGCTTACCTACATACAAAACTCAGCATCACCTAGTTTTATCTGTCACATGCGAGCAGCTATTAAGAAAGTTGCTGTTTACAAAGAGTGTACAAAGAGTGAATGTGTCAGATCAGTTCCTTTCTCTTAGAATGTTCATGTAGATAACTGTACATGTAGCTAGTACACCGTGAGTGAGCTTTTGTAGGTTTTAAAACACAGACTGTCCATTTCATCAGATGTTGAATTTGCCTCTAAATGGTTGCATCATTAACAGGGTCATGGTTCTATGTTTAGAGAGTTTTAATGGCTGTTTATGGGGTGGTGGATGTCATCATTATTGTTCCTGTGCTCGGTCTGTTGCAAGTGATTTAATTAGCGTGTCTATGGTGATTCCGGGCAGAGAGCTTCCATATTAATGCTTTCATCGACTGCCACACACAGCACAGGGTGGAATCTACAGTACATTTGTGGTACAGGGGCTTAAATGCGGTTGTACAGGGTTGATTGGTGCTAATTAGTTGCTCCCCTATGGTGATGGCTGTGTTGACGAAGCGTGAGACAAAAAATTGCCCTTCTGTCTGGCCATGTCATAGTTCAAATTCTAAACAGCATTTTTGTGCCCTTTGAAGGGCACTGTGGGAAGTGGACAATTTTAAAGGAGAGTTTAAAGGGGAGACAAAGGTCAACTGATTAAAAGTAGGGTAGGCAATTTCGGGGAAGCTAGCAATAGCAACCTAGCTTTGAAAGCATATGATCCCGCCCTCTGTTCAGAGTGTTCTCCAAAGCCACGTCTCCTCCCACAGCGCACAGAGGTAATACATAAATTATAAATACGTAAATTGACAAGCAAGTAATTCAGTAATTCAGATTCCACAGAAGATACAAAGGTTTCTAAATATATTTATAACACTTCAATGTCACGATGTAAAAAGCATAACAAAAAATGTTTTTGGAAAAAATCACCTGTCCTAGTATAAGGAGGTTATTAGCGAAGAAAGAGTAACATGCAACAGGCTTTAGAGAGCTAACTTTAAGTGTTCCGCCCTTAGTAGTAAATACAACATAGTGATGCTTACTTTGACTGTTTTTTGCCCATGACTGGCAGCATTTCCATGAATTTTCGAGCTATTATGAATGCAGTCTCATCTAGCCAATCAGAATGCCTGGTGCAATTTATGTCTGCTTCTTAGCAACCAGCCACCCACCTTAGTGTCAGCCACCCCTGGATAACATTACAGAGTTGTACAATTATAAGAGAATACATTATGCTATATGTCACCATTAATACCTGTCAGCTTGCTAACAGTGGGACAAACCATTAGTCTCAAGGGGCTATTCGTCAAATTGCATTTTGCATAACACATGCACTTTATTTCAATGATTGCGGTTGCAATACTCATGTTATATAGACCTTAGGGAAGGGATGATATACCCATGTGCCATAAACATATTGTTGTTCTCATCCTCCAATCAAACAATGTGTGAAATGTTTCTGGTTCTAGAACTGGTGGACTTCAAAACTTTTAACCCCTGATTTAATTGGCTGAGAGGAAACACCTGTAATGACCCAGACTGCATGATGATGTTTGAGTGAATGGCTGGTTTGTAGCATGGAAGTGCTAATAAATGTACACGATTGTTTACTAAATGATGAGCAGAAGCTAAGCATGAAATCCAACCTTTAAATTGTTCATGACATGGTTCGATTAGGATGCAGGGAGCCCCAAAGCACTCCTGCAGGAATACAGATGACTGCAGAGCAGAGTGAGAGAAATAAAAGCTTTAGAGTGTCATAGTTAGATTTTTTAGAGCAGGTCTGAGCTTCAGACAATCTTCTAGCTTTTACTCTGCTTCTGTCTCACTGTGTCTCTTTCTGTTTTCCTCTATTTTCTGTGCTTAATCTTGTTATCCCAGCGAACAGGGAACATTCTCAGAATGTTGGCTAACATTCTCTAAAAGTTATCAAATAATGTTCTTGTAGTAATGTTAGTAGAGAATATTCTAATGTTATATATCATATGTATCAAAACATTTTTCTTAGATGTTAGTGGAATGTTTTAAAAATGTTACAGAGTTAAAATAGTTTGAATAACGTACTTAATTGAAATGATCTTAACCTAAAATTGATAGCTGGGATATTATTCCAGGAACATAATGTGCCTAATTTTTTGGGCACCAGTGGCAATTCTGTGTCACTTGGCGATATAATCTGTGTATTTCTTTAAAGTTGCAGTTTGTAACTTTTTAGGTTAAAAGTAAAGGAAAACCACTTATTAAGCAAGTACTTAACAGATTAGTGTTCAAATCGCTCTCCTTACCTTAGCTCTATTCACAATGGTAAGCTCATAATTGGTTATAATTTAAGCTGTTGGGTCTGATTTCTCTGGAAGATTGATTTCATTTGATGTCAAGATGTGTAAAGAAAAGAATGCAAAGTTACCTGCAATTTTATGGTTTAAACAGAGATGGCGATAGAGAGGCGGAGGTTGTGGACTGCAGCTTTAAATACGATAAGGTTTGCCAGTGTATCAGTGCAGTTTTTGTTTAGGGTGCAAGCAGGTCTAGGCTGAAATTGTTTTTACACAGTTGTGAGCAAATTGAGGTTGGGTAGCTGATAACAAAATTTTAAGGTTAAAGCAAATGATCTGTTGACGGTGTTAGCCATATTTAGACATGTGACAGAAAATTTATGCCATAGTGTTTTAGGCAAATGCTTTATTTCATCTACACCAACTGTACAAGTTAATCATCAAAGATACAATTCATTTTTCTTTTGGATGTTGCACTTAAAATCTATCTGGCTGAAATGGGCATGCCATTTCTGTAGCGTTCTTTTCCAGTGGGAGTGGTTCATTAGTTAATTCTATTTAGCTGGCCATGATTATGATATAGTGTATTTACTCATTGCTTGTAATTAGCTTTATCTTCTGAAATTTGAAGTCCTGAAGAGAGTCCTTAGGGACTGAAATGTTTGCTTTTCTCAGTGCACAATTCACACCTTTTGGTTTATCACACAGATATACTGTATGGTTGATTTATCACTTTTCAGTAGACTGTGTTAACTGCCACATTTATCTGAATTTCAATTAAATTTAATTAACGACTAGGCTTACTGATTCCTTTTTTATTTATTATGAATCTACTTAGTCCGTCGCTATCAGTTAATTGTTTACATTTTTGTCACATTTTGTCACAAATGTATTTAGTTATTTATTTACACCATTCTTCCTTATAAATTGTTTATTTATTTATTAAATAAATTTAATTGTTTGTTTATTTATTCTCTGTCTTTAGTCTCTGCCCATGATTTCCTTGTCATCGGTTCTCCAGTTGGAAACTGTGAGGCTGCTTATGACGTGTTAAATGCTTCTAGTGTAGACAGCTTGTTTAATTATGATGGGAGCAATATTGTTGCCTCACAACACCCCTTGTAGTGTAGATTGTGTTTAACAACTCTCTTTATTTCTCTTCTCTCCCCTTCTCTCTCCTCTCTCTTCTCCTCTTTTTTCTCCTTTCCTCTTCTCTCCTCTCTTCCTCTTTTTTCCTCTCCCCTCCTCTTCTCTTCTCTCTCCTCTTCTCTCCTCTCTCTTCTCTTCCTCTTTTTTTCCTCTCCCCTCTCCCCTCTTCTTCTCTCCTCTCCCCTCCTCTTATCTTCTCCTCTTTTTTCCTCTCCCCTCCTCTCCTCTCCTTTCCTCTTCTCTTCTCTTCTCTTCTCTTCTCTCCTCTCCTCTCCCCTTGTCTTCTTTTCTCTCTCCTCTTCTCTCCTCTATCTTCTCTTCCTTTTTTTCCTCTCCCCTACTCTTCTCTTTTCTGTCCTCTCATCTCCTCTTCTTTCTCCTCTCCCCTCCTCTTCTCTTCTCTTCTCCTCTCCTCTTTTTTTCTCCTCCCCCCTCCTCTTCTCTCTCCTCTCCTCCTTGTGGCCACATCTGTGTGTCAGACGATTAATGAGTTACCATGACACTGGATGCAGGGGCTTGTCCTCACCCCTACTCTAATGAGCAGACATCATCTGTCAGAGACAGGCCCCTGACCCCTCACACCCGACAGCTGCCAGCGAACACCAGATGATTACCAAACTGAAGTTTACACACAGTAACATTAACCATCCCTATCTTGACTTTGCAAAGGAAAGTGTGAGAGAGACAAACAAGGCAGCAGCTGTCATTGGTTCAGCAGGAATAGAACAGAATGGATGCTCAAAAACATCATGTGTCCACTTCTAAACACTAAGCTCATTAACTTTATTGCACGTTATCATAGCGCAGCAACAATATCTGTATAATTTGTATCATTGCTTTAAATTGAAAGAAATTACAAACTGTAAAAGTAATTTTCCAGCTATGAAACAGAACACTGGATGATGAACTGTGAAGTATGAGTAATGAAATATTCATGGTACTTAGCTCTTATTTCCCATATCACATTCAAAGTTGACAGCAGTATGTTATAGTTTTTTATAATTTATCAAACACATCCAGTAAAAGTTTAAAAGAGGTACTATGTATTGCTCTCATCCTGACTGAGTGCCTAATAAATGCTTCATGTTTGTAGGTGTATTACAGCATAATCTGCTTTTAAATGAAGGTGCTCGGTTTAGTCCAGTCAAAATACTTATCCCATTCTAACGCTAGGTAAGCCTAGTAAGTAGTCTAGAGTTTATTTATTGAATACAAAAACATTATAAAAATAGTCATTAAATTAAGATTTATTTTTACCCAAAACCCAGCTAACTGGGGACATTCTCAGAATGTTGGCTAACAATTCTATCAGAGTTATCAAAATGCATTCTTGCAGTAACGTTAGTAGAATATTTTTAAACGGTACATACTAAAATGTTATGTTGAATGTTTTAAAAATGTTACAAAATTAGTTTTTGTTACTTAATGGAAATGTCAGAGAAATGTTTTCACAACCTAAAATTGTTAGCTGGAAATAGCTTAACTGTTAGAGATTTGTGCTGTTAGCTTAGCAACATGTTAATGTCAAATGCCATTAAAATCAATTACAAGTCTCCCGTGTCGAGGGGTTTGTTTATATGATGTGTGTAATTACTTCCTATGTAGAGCTCCAAATCAGTTGCTTATGAGGTTTCATCATAATTACAATGCTGCCTTAGAAGGCAGCTGCCTATGTAGGCATGAAGCAGCTTAGTAACTGTCATTTTGTTAATTCTGACACAGATGGGAATCTCTATTTTTGATGCATGCTCAATGAAAAAGACATTTAGGAAATGAAAGGGGAGATCGAAAATGTCATGCTCATATTTAAGACTGAGCGCACCTGAGGGGATCATGCCCACTGGAACGTGTGAGGACTAACAGAAGTGGACAGAGGTTGACTGAGGAAACAAGATAACAACAGAAGAAAATGGGGGAAATTACGGTTTTAAGAAGTATTGTATAATGCATAGAATTATAGAATAAAATATCTGTACTTGATGCCTACAACAATGTAAAAGTGACAAATTAAGTGAAAAAATACATTTTTTATATATGCTGTTATAGGCTAAATTTGTGTGCTATGGTTCCAAGTTCTGGAGTTTCTGCATTGCACAGACAGAATATATTTGATCATGAAACTCTTTTACTATAAATCTACAAATCTATAAATTCATGACCATAAATATTCTCTCTTTTGAGTGCAGTGCTGGAAATCCACAGCTTGAAACCTTAGCTGACTGTTCTTTGCTATCAAAATTGTATAAATGTGTCTATACTTGTCTCTCTGCTTTTTTGTCATTTTGTTGGTTTTGTGAAAAGTTAACCCCTCCTCCACTTCTTCAGTCTTTGTCTACTGAAAATGCTTTTCTAATGGAGGGTTGTCAGGCGAAGCTTTCACTCATATTGAAGTTCTCACACTTTCTTTCCTTTTTTCCAGCTTTCCACTTCATCTCTCAATAGTGACGAGTGCTTTTCGGCCTTGCTTAGTGCCAATCAAACCAATAGTTAAAACGGAAGATTATTGTGATCAACTGCTCAAAGAGGAAATCCTTTAAAAGATTTCAGCTGTTTCAGATGGATTCAGGAACTGAGCATTATGTAATGAGATGACATCACAATATTTTGACCTCTCAGTCCACAGGCAGTTTATTCATTAATCCCATTATACCTTGTCAGACATAAATTTGTGTGATTGTAGGAAGTCCTCATAGACCCTCACAGTCAAGATATCTTGATCCTTTGTGCCTTTAATCTTATGTCATAAGTAAACATACGGTATATCACATACAGTACATCATATATCTTTAGTCATTTATGGATATGACACACACAGCAGTACATACATAATAAAGATCATATGAATAATTGAACTAAGACCTTACAAGTATAATAGCACTGTTATTGTCTAATCTCCCCACATCCTTACAAATGAAGTACAAACACAACAAAACAACATCACTCCCATTAAAACCAACCAAGCTGTGTACATTCAAAGTGGTGTGAGGTTCTTGTTTTTTCTTGTTGTGTAGCTTAGTTACAGTATAACAAATGCAATGACAAAGTGTTATTATACAGTGGTGGTGAATTTTCTAATAACTACAGGATAAATGGATGTGACTTTCTTACTAGCTAAGAAGATTCTCATATAAGGCTCACATACTGTAAGCCTGCAGTGGTTATATTATGAAATACTAAAGTAAAACTTTGTTGAAACTTTTTGTTGTATGGTAGGGAGTCTAATGTCATCTTGCGCTTTCTTTCTCTGCAGTTAAACCGACAGTCATCGATGTTGATATCTATGTAAATAGCATTGGACCTGTATCATCAATAAATATGGTGAGTTAACCTTCATAAAACTGCTGATCACTATGGATGATGTCTATCTCTCTCTCTCTCTCTCTCTCTCTCTCTCTCTCTCTCTCTCTTTCTCTCTCACTTGCACACACACACATTCTGCACTTGCAGTTCAGTCCCACAGGTGACACATGGCTGAGGTTTGAGTTGAAAGCAGGGCCACTAGCTTTCCCTTTGCAATGTGAATCTAATTCTTAGGTTTCAGCTCCCCCGAGGCTCAGAAAAGCTTCAGGGGAAACACAGAGGAAGAGAAGAAAACAGAGACACTGAGAGAGCATTGAAAGAAGCAGAGATCTCAGTTTTTGTGCAGTAGTTGGCACTTAATATAATAGTTTTGTATTAGCTGAATCTACTGTAATAATAAAATAAATAAAGCAGCCCCTTTATTTCATATTCCCATCCACCTTGATAGATATCTTTTAAAATAAGACAACAGCAGCATATCTTTTAAAATGGATGTTAAATTCCTCTGAAGTTCAATTCAGTTTTAGAATCCCAATACATCATATTCATCCTTGAGAATCTAAGTGTGTATTCACTTCCAATTATTATGGTCCGAGGCTCAGAACTGAGAACTCAGTGAAGGAGAGAGAGAGAGAAAGAAAGAATGGCTGGATAATGACTAGAATCCAAACAACAACCTGAGGAAACCACAACTATCGATTGATATGTCACATAACAGTGACTGTGTTTGCTGCTTTAAACCTTTAGGGAGACGTATCTCAGAAGAGTTAGCTCAGAATTCACAGAAGACAGTAATATTTAAGAGTGTTAAGTTTCCAAGGTTCTCCTCTGCACTTTACACCAAGTCTGGCGCATCGCACTTAGACGCAACATCTTCTTTAGACTGGCATTTAAATGGAACCAAGGTCATGACCTCTGCAAAATAATCCAGTGCATGCATATTCACGTGTGTTATTTGCATATTCAGCCAAAAGAAGCAACAAAATTAATTTCTCAAAGGAATTTAGTATTCATAATGGCATGAAAGGACATCACTTAACAAACATAAAATATTCAAGATTCTTAGCATTTCAAACACAGCTGGCAATCTATACATGCATGCTTAATCTTTTTATTTTAGGTAATAAGTAGATGTTATGAGTTTGTTAACATGGAAAGGGGGTATTTTAAAAAACATTAAAAACTAGCTAAAAAGCTTATATTTATGTATTGTCTATTATCCTCTGTGAAAAACAGTGTCTTACCATTTCCCAATAACTGTTTATTTCAACAATTTCATTTTCGTTCTACAGCAGGCCTTTACATTATCTGAATAAAATTGTTTTACACAAAGAGTAAGCGGTTTTACGCAACAAAGACATATAATCAAAAGTATTGTCAAAACATACAGTATATTAAAAGCTGTAAATATTGGATTTGCCTGTTCCTCATATTGTAGTCGCAGTGGAGATCTTAATGAGATCTTATAATGTTCAGAACTCAACACCCTCAAGGTTATTCATTGCTGTCATGCTGCATTCCTATTGTTTGTGCGTTTCTTTGTTGGGTCATTGCCTCATTATATTGTATGGAGACTTTGGAAAATGAATAAACACCTACACAGAATTCACAGCAGTGATTCTAGTGTGCAGTGGATGTTGCACCCTGGGGAAGTTTTTTTGGTTGTGCTGAGGAGCTGAACTGATTTGTTAAATGCCGGTGTAGAGTGTTATTGTGCTGTGATTTATATAGTTCTTTCTCAACATTATACACTATACATGTTTTGGGTGTAGCTAAGGACTTTAATGATGTGACAGGCTTGGTAAACAATGTCACGTTGTTGGCAAACGGGTATCTTATCACAAAGCTTGGGTTAGGTGAGCACTTAATAAAGGAAATTGGATAATGTGATAAAATAGATATATACTTCAACATTGTCTGCTTTTTTTAAGCTCCGATACAGCTGAGAATAACTACTGTACATTAGTTACAGTAAACTACTGTAGACTAAACAAGCATACTAGTCTAACCAGATCTGTTCATTAGCATAAACACAAGACAATTATCAAATAGCTACCAAACCTCCATCTTTTGAAATGGACAGAAAATACAGTTTGTAATTTACCTGCAATTAAATCAGGCCATCATTATTCAGGTTCACGCTGTGATGGTAGATTAGAAAATAGACCTTAATAATTGGTATGAACAGGATGTGTCAAACCATTGTCAAACAGGAACAAACTCTGTCTTTATCTCTTGTTGTTTGTGTCACCAGAATTCCTGCTGAGCACCTCTGTAATTATGCTAGCTAACAAATTTAATCAGACATTGATTGTTATTAAAAATTGAAAAGGGTCTTCATTTGTGTTCATTGTTATAATGATGTGTTAAACTGATTCTGATTCTGGTATTAACTGTATATACCTTAGCAGAGAAACACAGAAGCACAGGTGCCTGTGCAAAGAATCTGCACAGGTGTAAACGAGTGTGAAGTTCTATATTTTCACTTCATCTGGCATACTAAAGGAAACTTTTCCTGTCCAAGACCCATCCACTTGCCATCTGATTGACACAAAAAGTGACCAACCACAGTTAAATTAAATTTTTAATGCAAATTTTGACAAATATTTCCATATTTCATCATCAACGGCCAATCAGAATCAAGCTTGACAGGCATTGAAAGTGCTTTCAGTTTTGTGTGCAGTATGCATCAGACAGTCAATATACAGACCATGGGTGGTCTGTGGATATGCCGCCTGAGACAGAGACTATTACCACCCCATTCCGCCTGCCATCACTCTGGTGGCACAACATTTACAAAATAAATTAAAGGGCTAGGCAGGATAGACAGGGTCCATTTCCCCCAACACAGCAGGTCGCTTTTAGCAGCACGTAAATCTTCATGTGCCATTTAAAATCCTAAGGATTATGGGTAACAATTATATGAAAGAATGCAAGGATTAGTCATCACGGCAGGCCATCACCATCACAAAACGCAGTTAATACCCTGCAGTTGCAGGTAAAGGTTGGGCCGGGATATATTGCTCTTGGGTATGAATCCTTGTCCCTACAGGAAAGGTGAAAAGGTATAAGCATGTTCTCCTAGCTTCCCTTCTCTCCTGGCTAACAGTGAGCCTGGCCACACATGATTAGCTCCAGACTTTTGCTCTTTCAACTGCATAACCACCTCATCCTCAGCTTACTCCTCTTTTCTGCTAGCCTGTTTAGGTGAGATTTATTTAGTAAGTTTATTTATATAGCACATTCCCTACATAAATTCATAGTGCTTTACATAGAAATTAAAAATTTCAGTTAATAAGTGTAGGATTTAAATGATTTCCCGGGACAGTGTCTCAACCCTGTTTTTTTTTTGCCAAATGATGTTAATGATTGTTTTAGCCTCAAATCTTTATGCTTATTCAAAGTAAAAGGCAGAAATCAGTGCAGAAAGTTTGTACAGACTGTACTAGCTGGACATCTGAAGTATGTGTTAAAGACAGAAGAAAACTGCTGAGTCTATAATGTTTTGTTGTTATTATTGGTTCAGTGAACCACAAAATGAAAATAAATAATTTGTTCATTATTTAGTTGTTGTGCATTGGGCACATTAAATTGTTAGGGTGAGTCAATTTACATTGCCACCATCTACGTAAGTACAGCCCCCGAGCAGCTATTTTGTAGGCAATATGTAGGCAGAAGACAATACAAATAGAGCTCTATATCTGCTAGAATGGGGGAAAGGCATCTCTCCAATATTGTTTGTCAGGACTACATTTCGAATCAGCTAAGAAATCAGACACCAAAGGTGTTTTAAATAATTTTTTTTTTAACCCAAATCATAATAAAAATCTATTTCAAGGCCCCTGTGCATCCTAAAGTAAAACACATTAGAACCAAAAAGCTGATTGGCTCTTTTTAACTAGGGGGCAGGATTTCCATTCTTACAGCTGTGATGTTGGGCAATTTCTCCCATTTATTTTGCTATGAGTGGGCTATCTCCTTCTCTTTATAAATCGATACGCTGTGGTACCTGTGGGAGAGTTTCTGAAATCCCACTATTCGTCCCTGCAGTTAACCAATTCAATGCCATTCCATAAACTAGCTGTCATTTTAACTTTTGAATTCAAACTTAAATCTGTTTGCTGTATCTGTATTATTTAATTTGTCTGCGTAGTCTTATAAATGATGCACATACAATGCAGCAGTTACGCAGCAGTTGGTTTAGTTACACTGATGCTCAGTTCACGATGAAACAACATAAATCACTCATGGGCTCAAACATTATGCACAAGTGTCCTCACTTTAGTAATGTTAAATAAATTCTTTTAACTTGGTTTTAAACATTTAACTATAATTGCATTAGTCAACACTTTTTCAGTGTAAACAGCAACAACCCAGCTAACAGGGAACGTTCTCACAACGCTGGCTAATGTTCTCTAAAAGTTCTCAGTTATCAAAAACATTCTTGCAGTATCGTTAGTAGAACTTTTCTAACAATATAAATTATTTCAAAAACTTTATTCTTAAGTAGTTAGTGGATAGTTTAAAAATGTTACAGAATTGAAAAAAGTTTGAGTAACGCTTTTATAACCAAGCAATAATGTTAAAACTTTTTTAAAAATGGACGTTTTTAACGTTTCTAGAACTTTTTATTTCTTAATAGAGACATTATGGAAACATTCTTGCGACTTAAATTGTTAGCTGGCATTTTGGGACCAGTCTGTATCTGTGGAAGGGGATATAAAGTAAATAACAATGGGTTTTTGCAGGGGGTATTCACAAGGGTTCAAGATTTGTCTGGTTAGCCTGGAAGTACACCATCTGGATCCAAAAATCGTTCTCCCTCGATAGGCATTTGAAAGTAGCTGTGTATTCTGATGAAATAAACTTTTTTGCAAGCAACATATAAATCGTAAATATTTCATTTCCTTGTGGTAGTTGTTTTGCCATCCTGTCAGTTAGAAGCTCTTACAAGAGCAAGAGTAAGAGCGGGATGTGGGGGGGGGGTTTGTGTTTTTTCCTGTCTGCTGCATTTCATGTCACAACATATGATAGTCTCTATTGAAGAATTTATGACTGTGAATTCTTGTGGACCCTATTGAAACAAGTTTAGACTAGCATGAAATTACATACTGCTGTGTACCTAGTAATGCTGGTTAGTGTGTTTTAATGCCGGACAAACTCACTTACAGGATGCAGAACTGAGTGCCCATAAGCGAAGATGACAAACTAAAAATTTGGTACTTCCAGGAAATATCCCTTGACCAACCAACCTCAACGGTGTTGCTCAGAACACCCCATTGCATGTGCTATAAAAAATAAAGAGGCAAGTCAGTTTTGGATGGGAAAACGTTCTTCTCTGGGGCAGGTGTGCAGGATTACTGGGGAGGTGCTGTATCAAATACAGTAAGCAGCTGCCTGAGAACATCTGCCTGTCAGTCTTAAGTCAGTGAGCACTCCATTCACTGAGCTATTCAAGCCTGTCCTCAACCACAACCGCCCAAGGGAGTGCGGTGTTATCGTAAGGGTTAGAAATGGACAGTTTGAGATGATCAAATTATTCACAGGGCTGATTAAGTGATTTTAGCAGACGATGTCTTTTTTGGAATAGATTTGTACTGGAAATACTAGACTTATGATATGATACAGTTCCTCAGAAATATGAATACTCATAATAGCTGACTATGATTATCAAAGCTGCAGTGAGTGCTGCTTGATTTTTGTCCACATGAGAAATCAGCTTTGCTCATCAGTCTAATTGTGTGAAGCTAAAATTGCCCAGCTTTATAGTATTCACTGCTGAAACGGGTCTCGAACACCATATAATTTGATTTTAATGGCTCTATAGAACATGAGTCAGCTACCAGCCAGACACTGAATAGGACTGATAAATTAGCATCAATCATTAATCCCTGGTCCACCCAACTAATGGGAACTTACTTTAACATTATGTATCATATATATATATAAAAAATGTTGTTGTAACAAAAAAGTTGTTAGTGGAACGTTTTAACGTTACAGTGTTTAAAAAATTTTAATAACGTTCTTATAACCAAGCAATAATGTTAATACAATGTCTAAAAAACTGGGCATTTTAAACATTCCTAGAAATTTATTATTTATAGTAATAACATTTTTAACATTTTTTTACTTTGTTTTTGTTACTTCATTCTTTGTTACTTTTGAAACGTTCTTACCACCTAAAATTGTTAGCTGGGCAAATGTCCCTCTTTTTTTTAATCTTCCGTTGATAATGTGATTGTATTTAATAAAGCTTTGTTCATTAAAGCTTAATTTTTTTTTCATTAAATATATTTTGTTGATACCGTAGAGCTAAGAAAGATGGCAACAGCATTGAGACATCTTCACATTAGGTTTGATGTCAAGGCCTGCATAAAAATCAATGATCCTGTTTGGAAGCAGAGATTTGATTGATAGCATCAGACTGATCTTCATCTTTTGGTTTCCCTGGCGGTGGTCTGTGAGTCAGACAGGTGGATGCTCTCTCAGATAAATGACAGCTGTCACTGTAGTCTGTCAAGGGGAGACATATTTCTCCCTTAACATAATACTTGTCTTCTAAGATGATATACCACATGGAGGAAGGACATTCATTTTATTGTTGGCAGTTCAGTACAACATCTCGAAATGATAAATGAATTAGTGCCACACCTCTGATTTGATTGGCTATGCAATAGTGCAGATACTTCATACAATAACACTGTAATTTTTAAATATATATTTTTTTAGCATCATGCTTGTCTGTGTATGGTTGATCTTTCTGCTCAGCCTGCTTAATCCAGGCTTAAGTTAGAAGAACAGGATTTTAAAGAATAATGTTCAAATGTTGAGTCTCAGTCTGTTGTTGGGATATAATATTAGATACTCCATAAACAGCCAGGTTGCATGCTGGTCCAGCACCTTCTGAAGATAATGAATAGACTCCAGCAGAGGCTAGGCAGGGAGATTTTTTTAATGGAACAACTCTGCCTATCTACAGACACATCTCGCTGTATGAGCTCAGCCACAAGTCTTCTTCTGACATTAGATAAGAGTCTGAAATCCATCTTTGGTACAGCATTGCCAGTAATGCATGCAAGGAAATCACAAGGGCTCTGCATATTACATTGTCTGAATCCGTGATTCTCTTGATCTCGAGTTCAGGCAAATAAAAATAGCTGTTCTGTCTCCACTAAAATGCTTTTGATGTCACAAAATACGTCTCTTGTGAATATCTTTATAACATGACATCTCAGTAACTGAGCAGATCAGGATGGAAAAAAGCTTTCTCACTAAACCTTGTAGCAAAATGGGTAAAATTTGCCTTTGTCTTGAATTAATTATCAAGATCCTGCTTTGTGCTTCATTTGTTATCGCCCGTCTGTGTATTACTGTTATTGCTTGGTTATAAGAACATTATTCAAACATTTTTATAATTCTGTAACATTTTTAAAACATTTCACTAACAGCTTAAGAATAACATTTTTTCATATATACGATATATATATATAAAAACTCTACTAACATTACTGTGTTTCTGTGTTTTATGATTGACTTTGAAAGAACTTTAAGTGAACATTAGTCAATGTTCTGAGAACCTTCCCTGGTGACTTGAGCTGAAGTTCTTTAAAAGGCAGTATGTTTTGAACCTCAGACAGCTTAATGCTCTCTGTTTTCCTCAGATTGACTGCTTTGCATTGACTTCCTCTCTGGTATTTCCTCAGATGCTGGTAAACTCAGCAAGTGTGACAGGATGTTATGACCGAGCCAATCACAGACAATGAGTTTCACCTCATTAACACGGAAGGGCTTGAAAAGACCTGCTTCAGTGTAGCGGCGCTCAGGGTAGCTATTTTTAAATGTCTAGGTCAGTCTGTGTCCTAGGCAACCATGCATAGCTAAGGAAATCCTTCACAGTGGTACCCGTCAATAGTAACATGCAGGCGAGCCAGTCTCACCCACACAAACCCATCTTGTACAGTTGGATCTCTTTAGTAAAGCCACCGACAGTACTTGCTTGCAGTGGAGTGTTAAATGCCAGGAGAGAGCATGAGGAATTTTCCTTGCTATAGAGATTCAGAGACATGACTGCAGCTTAGGTTTACGTTACCTGTAGAATCACTTTATAAAGTTCAGAGAGAATACTGAATTCTGTATAGTGCACATTATATACTGCCTACTTTATTACCGTAATAAGTGAAACAGCAGTGTTTTTTCCACAATAGCAGTATGCTATCAGTATGTTATATTTCTGTCACATGACCTTACCATATATGGAGTGGGATTTTAGGTCAAGATTTAATTGTGGGCGGGGCTACACAATAAAATACAAATAGGAACCAAGCACACAAAACACTTATTTGAGATCACATTTTACATGTCTCTTGTTGTTTAGATGTGCGCAATAAACCTTTATATTTAACAGCTTAAGTGGATATTAGGCAACGCATTATAATTGTTGAATCAGTTTTTTCAATCATTACACATTCAAACAATAGAGTCATCAGGTTCCTCAGTGTTGTTTTGATCGTACACATCAACAGCCAAATCACACATGCAAACACATTAAAATGTGTTTAATAGAGCCACATAAAATGTTAATGAGTGAAGCGTCCCTATAAATATCTAGTTCTGTTTTTTGAGTGGCTGTTCTGTTAATGAAAGCCTGTAGAGAAAACAACATATTATCAACATTCAAGGTACTGCCATAATCAGCACAGGGCTGCATTAGAGCAGTTCTACTGCTAAATGATTATTACACAAGCTATTATTATTCTGGTCACATCTGCAATTTTCATAGATTTTTAGACAGGAAGCAGTTTCTTAATTATTTCTCTTGCCCTTACAAGGACACCACAGCGGGTGGGCTATAGGGGACTAAGTTTCCCTACTTCCAGTCATAGCCACTGTAGTTAACTCTAAACAACTATTTATATTAGAAGCAAAAAATTTTTTTTAACATTTATATATATATATATATATATATATATATAGATAATATATGCAACAATAATTATAAGTGCAGTTCTCTTCATCATAGCACATTACACATCTAAACTTTGGCACTCTGTCTGTGCCAAATCTGGTGTTTGCCGAGTGCAAATAATAAAGTTACCTTGTAGCTCAGCTGGTAGCATATGACCCTAACAACACCAAGGTTTTTGGTCCCCAGGAAGTGCACATCCTGAAATTGCAGCGTTTTAGTTACATGCTGTAGCTTATATGTTGGATAAAAGCATTTGGCTGAACTTGGTTGTCCTGGTTACGCTGCCCCGCCCATGGGAGTGGCCCACTGATTGTGGTTGCTAGGGCGATACTGAAAGGGATGACTCACTACATTTATTTACCTCTAAAAATATATGAAATATGTATGATATGTACATATGATAAAGTATAATCTGACAGCAAAGAGAACAAACATCTCGGTGTTGCCATGCGAACAATTACATTCATTTGTGTCAATTTTTATTTGTCCAGAAGAATTTTAGGAATAACTGAGACACAGTTGATACAGTTGAGATATTAATATCGTCTCCTGAGCAATAAAAAGCTACTTCTGAGTAATATTTTTTTTTCTCTGGAGAGAACAAGCCTTGTTTTCTCTGCCTACTCTGAAGGTTCTTCCTCATCTTTTTATATGTCATTTTTTATATAATTGTTTTGCTTTTAGAGTGAGTCACCTCCAAACTGTCACCACAGTGTTCCAGTCATGCTGAGATAATCACTAGTCTCTGTGTATAGAGGGAAGAAACAGGCAAAACGACGAACCGAGAATGAAGCACTTCACTGAGTTAATAGAGGAGGGGCACTTCTTCAGGCTGAGACAGAGCAGATTGAAGTGGACACCATTGACAGAGATCTGGAAGAGACGTCGCAGAGCTGCTCTGCCGTGAAATGTCACTTCGAGATCAGGAGCGTTACGTTCATGATCAGGAGCGTTACGTAGATTAGTGAAGCGAAGACAAGCAGAGCGGACAACAAACCACTTAACTTGTCTCGTATCGGTTCTTGAAAGGCAGACTTAGAGAAGACTTTAGACTTCAAATGGTCTCAAGACTGGATCTCAGAAGATCACCACTGACTTTGTTTTCAAGCTTGTGCTGTGTTTTGGAGGGTTTCGCTTTAAGCTTTGGAGCGAAACTGAGCAAAGAACATGAAAGCTGTCTAAATAAAGAAACCGTTTTTAGAGGTACTGCCTTTATTAGATAGGACAGTGTAGTTGGAGGCAGAAAGTGACAGGGAAATAAAAAGTAATAGGTTTAGAAAAAGGTCGTCGAGCCAGGATGTGAACTCGACATGCCTGTAACACCAGCAGAATAAGTCAGAGCACCGCCCTCAAGGGCCTGGTTCCAACCCTACACAAATTTATGTTTTACAGAGGAATAAATTGAGATAATTGTTCAAGATACATATTCACCTCATGTTCTGTGTCACAAATATATGAAAGATTAGAGATTAGAGATTGATTCCCCTCAAAATGCATAAACTTCATTAGGGCTCTTCATGAACCACTATCAAAACATTTTTTAAAATTCTGAACAAAGAATGCTTACTCTGCCTGGAATTTGGATTTCTTGAAGTGGTCAGATACTTCAGAAGATAAATTGCAGAGATTCCTTTAAAGTCTGTTCTGACAGGAAAATATAGTACAAGTTTATAGTTCTACAACTGGGTTGTTTGTGCTGTTGCCAAGAAAATGAAATGTCTCTTTGCAAGGAGCAGATTTGGAGAGCTATTTTGAAACTGTAGCTTGCCAAGCCACAGAACAAGCTATTCATAATTTGAAGCTATCAAGCTAGCATTGTCAAAAAGTAGTTAGTTAATGTAAAGTACAAACAAAACTAGATTGTATATGACAACATAACATTATCAGTATTTATGTCACCAAAACAAGTGTTTAAATAAATGAACATTCTACATTCTAAATTAAAGTAACAGCATAATAAACCAAACAGATATATTTACATTAAATACAAACAAACAAAATAGAATAAAATACACCCTTATTGTCTGACTAAGTGGACAACATAGTAACAGACAGAAGAATGCAATAAAATGTTGTGCTACAAATACAAAGTCCTGAAAGTTTTAGTTTGTGTAAGAAATGTACTTTGTTTAATATTTCAGTATTTCATTCTGAATATTTTCTCAGGACCATTAAAAAAACGTACGTATATAATGCAGAGAATATTTGGAGAAATTTTGAGAAAATGATCTCAGCCTGTGACTCATTTTCTGGTTAAATGGGATGCCAGCATGGAAACTCCTATTAACAAGATTGCTTTTTGTCACTATCATGTGAAGTTCTACTTGATGTGTTTGTTTTGCTCTCTTATTTTGTCTATTTGTTATATCTTTTCATCTCATTCAATGTTTTGATAATTACTATCTGTGATGAGACACAGTCTTATCTTCAAACGTGATTTTGGATTGTCTCAAAGCAGCATTTTCTCAGAGACGATACCAACCTCCCAATCATTGTCTCACAAAGAAAAGGATCTTAATTTCCTTTGCCCCCAAAATATAGATGATTGCATATAAATACAGCAACTGTCATCTGCATATGCAGTCATAATCATTATCTCTAGAAAACTGGATTTCCTCATGAGAATCCAGCTGAATTTTTTTCTTAGAAAATTTTTTTTTGTTTTTTGCTTAGAAAGATGCTCTGAAAACAGACTTTAAACATATCTTATTGTTTAATTAAATGTCAATTTTTAATGTAAGAACGTTATTTTTATAGCCCCCAAAACAGTATAATTTTATAATACAACTATCTCTCTCTGATTTAAATGTACGTTTTAGGTGTTGGTTTTCCTTTAAGACTACAATGGACACGCCAGCTTTTATGATTGGCTAACATATTTGCATAACACATAAGTACTAACATGTGCTTTGTAATGGATGAGGACTGCAACTTAAGTTGCAGTGCTTGATGCCAGTACTTTATCATTGTGAGAGGAGGCACTTACAGTTCCTCCTGAAACAGCAGTGTTGATAATACTGCAACAGCATTTTCCATACAGCTTACAGCAAAAACTTACTGCTGTTCATCAAAACACATAATAGTCGAATAGTTATCACAAAAACCATATAAATTTTTCATTAAATTCCAGATATTCATTGAAAGCTGAATGTCACAATAAAATGACATTCACGCACATCTAAACTAGTACAAATACATGGCTGAAATCACAATGAGGGAACACAAAAGTCAGCAAGCTGTTGCTTCTAAATACTTAAGTTATTAGGCATACACAAACATCAGCCTGGCAGTTTGTTGTGTTTATTTATTGAAAGCTAACAGTGATAATTATTCAGACTAACATTATCTACAAACGTTATCTTATAAATCTTTATTCAGCTGTTTATTTCAGCCTGGGAAATGTATGTTGCAGCATAATCCATAAATATCCAAAAAGACATAACCAGATGAAATATCACCTTCTCGGTTTGAAACAAAAAAGTGCAGAGAAAGCTGGGAATCTGGGTAAAGATTGTGCTGAACACAATCTGTCATGTACTTGCTCAATAACTGACTTGTGTTCATGGCAGATGTATAGTAAGTTTACCTATGTGGTAATGTATGGCTTGGTCCAGTGGTTAGCTTTTGAAACTCTATTAGGTCAACTCTATAACCACCTGATGTTGTTAGGCTATATAGATCACAACAGGAAAGATTGTAGCTGTTACCTGGAAATCTTTTGCTGTCTTTTGCTCTTGACACAACTGGAGGCTGAGAGGCTGAAAAATGATTTGCTTTTCTATTAAGCCACATATCTAGCAGAGAGGTGCTGATGTTTATGGGCCCAAATTCTTTGCCAGTCATTTGGCACTGCTGTGTAGTGTTAGGGTGCACACTTCCAACACACACAAATATACACATACTTACGCACACATTAATATAAATATGCTTTCATACAAACAGATAGATCATTCGAGTTCTGGAGGGCAAACAGAAGTCAGATTATTTTTGCATGCAGTAATGATTAAGAACATGATATGCCAAATTAAACGCTTATCAGGAACACATCTCCAATAGCAAACTTTTCATTAAACATACATTAAGAGCTAATTGACCATAGCATTAGCATTTAAAACATGTTGCATGCATACTTAACTGCTCTCTGAAGGGTATGTGCGCGACATGATAAAATCTTTCAATATGGAGAGAGGTGTCTATAGAATATCAAAGAATACACAATTAGAAGGGCTTTTTATAAGACCTACAGCCCAGCTAACAATTTTTGGTTGTAAAAATGCATAACTAACATTTCCATTATGTAATAAAATATTCTAGAAATGTTTAAAATATCCAGTTTCTTCAGATGCTGCTTGGTTATAAGAACATTAACTTTTTAAAATGTACCGCTATCAATTTTAAAATGTTTTTGATATATTTGATATGTAATGTTGAAAAAAGCTTTCTACTAACGTTACTGCAAGAACATTTTTTGACAGCTTTGAGTGAACTTTTAGAGAATGTTCTCAGAATGTTCCCTGTTAGCAAGGATGTTGTTACAAACCTACAAATCAGCATGTTATTTTCTTGTTTCTGTAAAACATAAAAAGATCATTTTTTTAAATAATCCCTGACTCACTATTTTCTCTGAAAAATGAATTTTTCATTTGTGGGTGAGGTGTTACTTCACAAGCTGTCAACAGAGGAAATGTTGTTATGCACAAACAGCTGTCCAGATTACGCCTGTAATGAAACAACATGAAATGGAGGTGAACTCAATAATTCAAAGCAAATAAAGGCGTAAAAGAAACATGCTGGTGTGTGTGCAGCGCTTGTCGAAAAGTAATCCCTTTTCTCATTATTAACCATGAAAATTAGCTAAAGAACAGTGAAAAAGTTGCTCCCTGAACCTCCCACATAAGGGAATCATTCAGTGTGAGGGAGGTACACTACTCCCAAACTCCTTCCCTCTTTCTTTGCTTTGAGGAGGAGGAGAAAAGGATGAGGAACTCAGCTACAAGATGAAGGATGAAGAACACATTATTCTAAACCAGTTAACCATGAGCGATTTTGATCTCTGTTGAAGCCAGGGGATTTGGAACAGAAGTGTTTGTGCAAAGGAGTGACACCTACGCGATACGTTCATACCGTGGGATGGAGGAGGTATTACTGAGGGGAGGGGTAGAACTCCTGGCTCACAGAGATGGTGGAATCTTATTGTATCCGCCAGTGTATTTGTTTAGATTTTGGTTGAATACGGTTGAACAGTCAGCCAACTTGATTCAAGAGTGATAGCTTTATGATGTATTAAGGAAGGCTGACTCAAGCTGGCTGAACTGGGTAAAAGGAGGACATTTTGACTGGTCCCCTTTAAAGGGCTGTTTGAAGGTTGAGATTTGATTTTAGGGTTATGGTTAGAATGTGGTTAAGGTTAGACACTTATTTGTGATGGGTAAGGTTAGAGTAAGGGGCTAGAAATTGCAATGTGTCAATGAATGTCCTCACAATGATAGCTGTACAAATGTGTGTGTGTCTTTTCGTTTTTAAAAAACGCTGTCATATGCATGAAATTGACCTAAGGACTTTTCAGCACTATAAAGTTGATGCAGCCCCATAATGTAGTCCCAATTATCTGTTTTGTTGTGTTTTGTGTTGTGGCAGAGTTCTGGCTTTGCTAAACTTGGGTCAGATACAGCAGTGTTTGATTTAGTTGAATTCATCTTTCGTCAAAACCTCATAGACAGACAGATGGGGTTAAATTAATCTCATTGACTGATTCCTTCATCATTAATATGTAAATAATAATTCTCAGTTTTTTGTGGATACCAGTCAATTCGTTTTAAGAAGAATTATGGTGAGACACCTTCAGGGCAGAGCATGACAGATTCTTACATGTGTTTTTCTTGATTATACCTTCAGTGTGTGGATAACAGTGATTTGAATGAAATGACTAAACTAACAAGAACTCTCTCACTGTATTAAAAAGGTGTGACCGTGCAATGCACCTGAAAGACATTAGGAGCTGATCATGTGTGACTGAATATTGTGAGCAGAATTAGATATGAGCATGACACAAAAATGAGGGAAAAAATTTCAGAGTCAGAGTAAAAAAAACAGTTGTATTTTAGTGTCATTAATACTTATAATAGAAATTAACAGCAGATGACAAGGTGTAATCAAGGACCGTCATTGTTTTCTTATATTTTATCTTATATAGTTTTTAATAAATTATCAGATTTTTATCAATTTTTTATAAGTTTCATAAATTTTCATAAGAACATTTTTGTCCATAAATGTAAAATGATACATTCTTTCTGTTTTTGTATTTTTTTTACTGTGAAATATGGACAGAAATGCTATTTAAATCTGATTGTTGTAGTAAGTAAATGAAATATCTAATGTCAAAAATGACTGGTCATTAATTTACATATTACCTTAGGAAATGTAAAAATGTTACTAATTGTTGAGTCGTGAGAAATGACTCTCAAAATCAATTCCTAATTGCACAGTCCCCTGGAAATCATTGACAATTTTGCTAATTAGTACCTCAACAGGAAGTAAATAAGACATTTTCAAGCTTGTTAGTAAAAGGAAGCATTATTAATTCAATTTATAATGTTTATGTGGCTCAACATCCACGTTTATTGATTCGATTTGCATTGTGATGCCTCCACATAATAAAACAGGAGACTTTCAGCATTAAAAAAGAACTAGAAAGAACTTAAAGCTTTACTTAATTGTGTGGTATCTGTATAGCTTAATAGCATATTAATTGATGTTATTTATGTCAGCTCTCTATATGTGACTTTTACATCACAGATTTTTCAGTTACGCTATCTGATAGACTCTGATAGCGCTCAAGCTCCAGATACAATTAAACAGAAAAAAATAAACAGTGTGTTAAACATTTATGTTGTTAATATTATGACAAAAGAGTTCTAAGTGCTTGTCAAACATTCTTTGTGGTGTTGATTACATATTGAAAAACTTGATAAGTTGTGTATATGAAAAAAAAAATTCTTTGGTAATCAAAAACAAATAAAAAATAATCATCAATAAAGGCAAAAATAATCAGCTTATGAATCAACTCTGAAAAACTTTTTCCTTTGATTAATAGAAATGCGAACATAGGCTGAGAATTGCAGCTAAACTATAACTCTGAACATGACGAGTGCTTAACGAAACACCATTATCATTCTATGAGCATCTGACACCTCAAATACTCAACAAGCCTTCAAAACTCATCATAATTCAGTTCACTTCATTACACCGTAAACCATCCAGTCATTATTGCCTCCCAAGGTCAGTATGTAATTACTTTTATTAATTAGCTGAGCCGCAGTTGTGTTTGCTGTTTCAGCCAATCAGACAAGTTTATTTCCACCTACGTCCCATTGGCATCTTGTGTCTTCACTGATATATAAATAAGAGAAGTGAGGCTGATCTATATAGATGTCCCTCTTATCATACTGTATTGATCACTATGGGAATCTTTCATCACTCTTCTCACGCTTCATCACGCTACTTCGTGTGACAAATTGCCCCAATGATCACACAAGACATTTTTCTTTACATCTCAAACTGTCCATTATCTATCACCAGCCCCCTTCATCTCCCACACATGCAAATACAGAGGCACCTCCAGTAATGTAAGTTGCATAAGTGCTGTAGTTGTGTGTGCTGTTTCTAAATTCTTGTCATCTTAAACCATGTACAGAATTCTGTAGTTATGTAGGATAGATACATTGCTGTACTATATCCACCATACTGACCTGTGTGTTCTCAAAAATGACTCACTAACAGCAACCGTGACAACAATTTAATCACAAGATACAAGTTTCTTTCTACCTTCCCAGCTAAGAAAGAATGTTCTCAGAGCATTGGCTAACATTTTTTAAAAGTTAACATTCTTGCAGTAATGTTAGTATAAATTTTTAACATTATATACCATTTATGTCAAAACTGTTATTCTTAGGTTGTTAGTAGAACATTTTAAAATGTTACAGAATTAAAAAATGTTAGCAATAAGCAATAACATTAATGCAACGTCTAAAGAACTAAACAGTTTAAACTTTCCTCAACTTTCATAATAATATTTTAAATGTTTTTGTTACTTAATGGAAATGTTACGGAAATGTTCTTACAACCTAAAGTTGTTAGCTGGGCATACTTACATTTGAAAAGAGATGTTCTGAGACAGTTCTGTGACAGCTCCCATGGCCTTATGGGATAGCAACGCATCCACTGGTTGCACATTCATAAATCAGTGGATATTGTTTGTGTACTATATCATGAATGCTGTGTTCAGACATCCTACTTAAGACACACTTTGCACACTGTGTAGCAAGTACGTATGCATACTTGAAGTATACATATCTTACATGATTCTAACAATCTATAGGAAAATTAACCATTGTTTTACTACAATAAAAAAAAAAAACAGCATGGTTATTAAAGCTAAACCAAGATAACCTCAAATTAACCATAGTTTTACTGCAGCAACCATGGTATTTGTAGTAAAACAGTGGTTTTTCAAATGGTTATCAATTCACCAAAAAACATGGTTAACTCTTTCACTATAAGAAAACCATGGTTATATATTTTTGTAAAGGCATGTTTAGTTATATATTTGTGACCAAAGTGGATTTTAAGATATGCTTACTAAATCATTAAAACTTCTTTTTAAGTAGTGCTCTGAAAGTACCTAAACAAGCAAGGTGAGTTTGTAAGGAAACTCACTCAAGTATACTGGAGAAAGTAGGTCATTAATCCAGAACTGTGTACGCAAAACACAGAGGATATGAAATAGAAGCATCTCTCTCCGGACACCAGCGCTCATTTTATCTCAAGCAAGGGATTTATATATACACCACTCTGTTACACAGCAGCAAAAATGCATATATTCAATAATTTTCATATCGGGCTATTTCAGTCCATTTCTGGCGTGAAGGTCATGAGGAGTTTCTCCCATGTGGATCCTCCCAGAAGACTGAAAATGGAGGTGGCTGATTCAGCAAGATTGTCCCTGAAACTTTATCCTCCATGTTTAAGCAACATTTGCATAGTTTGAGATTCAGCCTGCAGTGTCTGTTTTCTGATAACAGAAAACTGAACATTTAGCACCAAAAGTGCTCAAATAACAGCATAGGGGAAGCAGACATGACTAAACAGAAAAAGAAACCATCCCTAAGCTGCTGGTTTGTCCCAAATCTCTCCTTTTTACAAATAGTGTGAACACTACAACTTTATTCCCTTTGATCTTTCCTATTAAAAGCACAACACTGCTGTTCTACAAACAGTGTAATCAAGACCCAGTTTTACAGGCACGGAGGTTTCGTTTCTGTTTGGAAAGAGGCTCACTTACAGTGGAACATTATGACATAAGATGTGGCACACGATCAAAGCAGGTTTCAAAATCAAAGCCCCAATTGTGCACCTGCCATTTGATATGGAGATGCAAAACTGTATAAACTGGCACAACAACGATGTAAGCGATGATGTTACTATGAGTCTAACAGTTTTTGGTGCACAAATTTTTTCCATAAAGTTTCCTTTAAGTAACAAAATGTTAAAAATATTATTTTGAAAGTCATAGGAGCACTCAAAACTCAAAAGTTTTTAAGCAGTTTTTAGATGTTGTATTAACCTTATTGCTTGGTTGTAAGAATGATATTCAAACATTTTTTAATTCTGTAATGTTTTTAAAGTGTTCCACTAACAACTTAATAATAACATTTATGATATATATTTGATATGTATTTATATATTTAATGTTAAAACAATTATTATTTTTTTAACTATTAACATTTTTGCAAGAACTTCTTTTGATAACTTTGAGATAATTGTTACAGAACATCAGCCAACATTCTGTTGCAATTGCATTCAATTGCATTATGACGTAATGCAACTGATTTCGATATTCTTGCGAGGAACATTTTCAGATGAACTCGATGGTAAATGTGACTTGTTCTAATAAGTTGCAAATTGGTGACCCTTAGAAAATTGATTGACCTTCCAACTGTAGTTCATTTTCCACAGTCATGAAATGTATAAAATTAAAATCTATCAAATGTTTCCTATTCTATCCTTGAAGTGTGTCCTGTTATTAATATTTCCTCTTATATATGATATATTTAAGCAACATGACAGAAGCAACAGCACATCTGTGATTCAGCTTTGACATGCAGTACAACAGCACTATTATAAACAGGATATTATTGACAATTCTATAAATAAGTAAAAACTGGCAATGCTATAGATTCAATTGTAAAAAAGCTGTAAAATACGCTCCAGGTATTTTGTATTTCCCACTCTCTGCTCTCTCCCAACTCATTGTTTAAGTTAGCTTTCCTTGCTAACTTATTGTAACAAGAAAACCATGCTCTGACTTTTTATAAACTCACTCCTCGCCCTATGCAAAGTCACACAAATCTTCTCCATTTCCTTTTTGTTCAGAAAAGACTGAAACTAACTATAATTACATGCATGCATGACTTGAAACTTTTCAAGTCTTAAAAGCCATTTCCCCTAGCAGAAGTTGGAACAAACACAGGTTATAGGAATATTTTAAGACTCTATAATGAACCACCATGTGGACCCCAGTCATAGGTGGCCGGTTTTTAACACAGCAAGTCTGTTTGTGCATGTGCTGTTGTCTGGTTAACCTTGCATGCCCCCAATTTCTTTTCAGATTAAACACACTCAACTTCTGTGGTCAGTGCCATTCTCCCTTTTAATTTCCTCCTGAACAATGCAGTGTGGAGAGGGATGAGTGCCTTTCATGTGTAATCTGCTTTCCTAGTAAATCAGTTTATTACAGGAAGCTATCAAAGAGCACAAGGCATGATGGGAAGGTGAGATGCGGGACTAGAACATTCCTCTGTGGATGAAATTCTTTTGCTCGTTCACTACATTGCAGAAATGAGAAAAGCTAATTATGAATTTAATTATACTTGTTTATCGCAGATGGACTGCTAACAAGGTAGTCAAACTGTGCTCTAACTGCATTAGGATTTATTAGGTGTATTTAGTAATCTAATGCATTAGTGAAACAAATATACAATCTGTGGGTTCAGCCATCACTTATGATAGCATCCAAGCTAATAATTTTAGGTTGTAAGAAGGTTTCCATAACACATATGTTTTAGGAATGTTCAAAACATCCAGTTTTTTAGACATTATTTTAATGTTATTGCTTGATTATAAAACATTTTTCAAACATTTTTTTTTAATTTATAAACTCCAAGATCATTTTTTTGGGAGCATTAGCCAACATTGTTAGCTGGAATGTTTTGTAAAGAGTGTATGTCTGTGTGTGGTGTTTGGATGTCCTGCATGATATGATCTTTTTAGTTAAAGCATGACTCTACCACTTAGGGTTAGTGATGACCTTTCTGCTTGTCTTACACCATTATGGAAACATTGAAGTATGTGAGCACAATTGTTAGTGGTGCTGGCCTACTGTGATGCAAGCTGTTGTCAGTGGTTGCTAGGGAATTGCTATGTTGTTGCTAGGGTGTTCTGGGTAGTTGCTTACTGGCTGAAGCCAAAATATCTCACCCCCAGATCTCTGTAATATACCCTTTCCCTAGATAAAACATTCATGAATTTGATTATTATTTATTTCTATATTATATATAATGTTAAAAAAAACTTTCTATGAACCTTTCTAAGGTACTGCAAATTCTTCTGCAGGACAAATTATACACCAAATGGGATTTGAGCAAATTATTAACAATCAACAATAGCAATAGTGATGCTTGCCATAACAAGCCACACTAATAGTATGTTAGAATTTCTAGCATTTCCATATATTTCTGTCTATGCACTCTGTGCATAAAGACATTAGCTTGTCAGAATGCATCAAACAGAGCAGGATTGCGATGCTGGAGCAAATGTGTTAACTCATTTATATGTGACTTCAGGGGAGTTGTGACATTAACTTCATGACACAGAGGTATGATACAGTTTGTGTATGTGCACAGTACATGTTGATCCTTAGCTATCTGAAAGATGAATAAGAAGCAGTAAATGTTTATATCGAGTTCACAACTTTGCCTCTAGCTTCAAACCATAACCTATTTAGCTGTTTCAGTAAGCCTGGAAAACCCTGTACCCAGCTAACAATTGTAAGAACACTTCCCTAACGTTTCCATAAAGTAACAAAAATGTTATTTGAATGTTCCAGGAACATTTAAAACGTCTAGTTTTTAAGGCATTGTATTAACATTAACCAATGTTAACAGTATTAACATTGGTTATAAGAAGACTATTCAAACATTTTTTTTAATTCTGTAATGTTTTTAAAACATTCCACTAACAACATTAGAATAATGTTTTTGATATATGTGTTTTACATTATTAAAGTTCTACTAATTACTGCAAAAACATTTTTATAACCTTGAGAGAATGTTAAGAGAATGTTAGTCAAATTCTGAGAATGTTCTTGTTAGCTGGGTAGTTTCCATCGGCAAAACAACCCTGAGGTGTCCATATTGAGGACAGAAGCAAATGCCTGCAAGACTGCCAGCGAACATATGTGACCCGAGTTGAAGCTGACCCTGCGGAGTCCTGCGGTATAATCATGCATCATGCCAACGCTTCTCCGCAAGTCAGAGATACACTTAACTGTCACTCGGTCTGGGTGGGGTAAAATGAGAAAAATCAAATCTTTGAGAAAGCTGTCTGCTGCAGATCTTCACTGTCTCTCTCGCTCTCTTAAGAGGATGTCAGATGGTGGGGTTGAGGTTTGAAGTGCCGGTTAAGAACCCAAGTGAGATGGTGAGTTTGAATTTTGAGAGGGATGAAATGATGGAAAAGAGAGGGGGGGGGATCAGAGATGACTGCAGGTGGAAAGGTGAGCGATTGAGAAAGTGAGGTAGAGAATGTGAATGAGCGTGTGTAAGTGGGGAGAAATTGAGGGAGGGGTGTTGGAATGGAGAGGAATGGAAAAACAAGAAGGTATGTGGAGGACAGCAGAAGCAGAGAGGAAAGACATGGAGTTAGAAACAGTGTAGGGACTTTTTGTCTTAACTTCAAAGTGCATGAGTGTGTGATTGGAAGTCTCTCCAAGAGGGAATTCCTAAAACTGGCTTTCTCTTGGAGTTTTGTTTGCAACTGTGTTGTGTCTACTTCAAGGTAGATTTAGACAAGAGAAAAGGTTCAGTGCACACTATTGGATTTTGCCCACAAATTTGCATTTTCAGATAAAAAAAGATTTAGTTTGTCGTAGAGTACAATGGATTATTTTGTGTGACATGTTCACTGATGACCTCTGCGATGACTCTTTACCTTTAACAAAGGTTACACCCGGTTTGTTCTGAAGAACGAGACTACAAATGACCTCACTGCAAATGACCTCATGTTGTTTTGGAACAACCATTTGTGTAATCGTAGTGTAGGTATAACTAGAGAGGTTTTGCTTAGATTTGTCAGGTTTTGCTGACTTTTGAATACACGTGTCCCCAGTATATGGTTAAGTAAACCCACACACATGTTGGGTTTTCATGGGACATTCCATAGACGTAATAGTTTTTATACTATACAAGCTGTATACTTTATCCTAAACTTAACCCCCACAGAAAACATTCTCCTATTTTACGTTTTAAAAATACCATACCGTTCTGTATGATTTCTAAGCTTGTTCCCTCACCAGGTTGTAGAAAATGTCCCCACAAGGTGAAAATTGACTATATTACTATACTTGTGGGGACATTTGATCCCCATAACATAGCGAATACCCCCCCACACACACACAAACACCTCTGGCTTTATGAACAGAGCACAGCAGACTTATTTCTAAAATCCAAACATTCAGAAGGACAGTAATTTTTCCTTTAATTGGTTAAAGATCTAATACAGAGAAGTTCACAGGCATCTCTTTAACTAGAGTGTTTTTACTGGAAGGTAAATTCACAAAGTTTCAATGAGGACAAAAACAGCAAGTTCCAACGTTCAGCCAGAGGGAATGTTAAGTGTTCATTAGCATTGTTCCAGGAGTATGAAACAGTGTCTGTTTTTCTTTTAGAGGGACTCCTTCCACATGATATAACTGGCTTTGGCAGCTATTATTTACAAATAAGACTAATCAAACTGAATTATTTTTAAACCATCTTTAGCCAAACTAACAAAGAACCCCTTAGCAAGCAAAAACCATCGTACACTGTAATCCTTATAAATCTTGCTGATGCTGTCAACAGTGGGAGCAAATATTTCCCATTATATTAACATTGGATTCATTGGTTTCCTCCTCAGTGGATTAAAGTTGTCACTGTGATATAAATGAAGTTCCTCAGAGGCCATGTCGGCCTCCGGGGACACAGCACAGATCTGCAGCTCGGCTGGAAACAGAACTTTTCCACTGACTAATCTAAAGAGTTTTCCCAAGACTCTTGAGAATACATTGTTATTTCTCATTTTTCTGGTATAGAAGTTACATATTGTTGAATACATAAATACAGATAATTTATGATCCTTTTATGGAATTTCTCTCATCTGTAATGTTTTTTAAAAAAAAAACACGAAATGGCATACTATATGTACTTAAAGATGTATTAAAATAAGGACACATCTTGCTCAGCTGAAGCTTTATAAAGAGACATTTGAGAGGTTTGTTGAAGTTGTGGTTATAATCACAATAGGGCACTTTTGTATAATTAGATGGATAAAATAAATAATGAATTAAATGGGGAACTAAAGTGCAAAGTACAGTTCCATTCAAAGTTACTATATCTAAAAGCACTATATCTAAAAGATATTCATTTACATTTAGCAGATGCTTTTATCCAAAGGGACTTACAGTACATTCAGGCTATACATTTGATCAGTATGTGTGTTCCCTGAGAATCAAACCCACAACCTTTGCGGTGTTAACGCAATGCTCTACCAGATAAGCTGCAGGAATATCCCTTTTTAATGTACAGTAACTATTGTATAGCTATTGTATGGAATAAATGCCAGTCATGTTGAGTGTGTTTGACGTTAAGTTGAATTTAGATTTTGCCTTCTTTAAATCTGTAATCTGTAACGTATCTCTTTTTGGTATCACAGGACTCTTTGAATCACATTCAACACTAAATTCACATTTTGTGATGCACAATATATATATAGTGTTGATATGTTTTTTGTGCACCTAATAAATTCTACTTAAAGTGCTCATTCTGTGCACTGTTTAACTGCAATTGCTCTGTTGGTTTCTCTAATCTGCAGTTTCGTCTTTAAATTCACCACCTGACAGTCATACTCCTTTAGACAGGTGGTTTTGGCTGTTGTGTCTTGCCTTTGCTTTTGTTTAGACTTTTTTTACTACTAAACATTTAAAAATGCATCTTAAATGAACCCTAAAAAATTCAGCTGGGGTCAGAAGAACACACAAGTGTTAAGCAGTCATGGTTTTCTCTTTAGACCAATTAGTCACCAGCTGTAATCATGGCAACCCACCAACAAATAAATTTGGAAAATATGTGGTTTTGCATACACTTGGTCTTTTGTAATGTTGATTATTATGGGATAAAACTGCTAATTGTGTCCCATCTTGGGCAACAACACGTAACAACAAGTAAATTCATTTTGGTTCTTTTATATGTCAATTACTAAATATTAACAGGAGACCATTCTCAGATGTTGGTGAATCCTGCTTGCAATGTGATAAATTAACCTTGGTGCTCTTCAGATTAACCTGAATGTATGCTGTGAAAATGTGATATGTTGATACTGTGTATGCTTTTCTTCTTCAAGATTAATATCTCTCATTTACCTGTCTGTGAGGTAGAATGCTGTGTCCACTCAGGAACACTCAGGAACTCCTCAGACCTGGGCCCCCCTACAGCGTGTCACTTTCAGGCCCCTCCCCCATGATGTTGTCATGGCTAAATGCCACATTAATTTAATGCTGCTCCATAAAGCCCCACGGACAGGAATGTTCCGGAGCTTGCATAACTCTGCCTTCGCCTGTTTTATCATTCATTCGGCAGGCCTTTATTTATATATTCTCTTTCTCGGATGATAAATGGCACAAGGAATTTAATTAGAGCTATGGGAAGAGAAGGGGCCTGATGAATCTGATACAGTGTGCCTCTCACACACAAATCAAAGGTGAAAGTGTGTGTGTGTGGGTGTTGGGGCAGCCAAGCAGGGAGATGTCATTACCGCAAATGGCATGATGTGTCTGTCAGGTGTGGTGGAATTAACTCAGTCATTCTGATCTCAACAGCTGAGGGAGACTCTCGGACGAACAATCATTCATCTGTATGCAGGTCATTTGTGGACACGACAGGAACCTGAGCAAAAAATGATTCCTTACTCACAAGAGTCTGGGCTAGACAATTTACTGTAATGAGGAATACTTCTGCCAGTCCAAACTTCAGATATTACATATGAAAATATTGCCACTCTGAAATACTGTTTAATTCTTCCAGCGAATATTATTGAGTTACATTTACATTTATGCATTTGGCAGGCGCTTTTATCTGAAGCGTCTTACAGTGTATTCAAGCTATGCATTCTATCAGTATGTGTTTCCTGGGAATCAAACCCACACCCTATGCACTGCTGATGCCATGCTCTACCAGCTAAGCTACAAAAACACAGTTAGAGAAGTTAGTTACAGAAAAGAGTTAAAAATGAAGTTTTATGGAGACATGTATGCAGGTCCCAAACCTTAGCCTATGTCTACAGAAGTTAAAACACTTTACTTGGTAAAACAGATTGTAATTTTGTGGAAAACCCCTGTCAAAAAGCTGTGTTCTTTAAGAGCTAACCATACAGGAGTGATTATGTATTTTATGTAGTAGTTAATAAGGTAACATTACAGTAAACTATGATCATTATCGTTAACTTGTGTTTTTATGACATAACACAGAAACAAAGCTCTTCTTTACCCACGGGTTATGGATCTCGGATTTGCTCAAAGAATAGTTGATCCAAGAATGAAAATATTCTCATTATTTCTCACTCACACATCTGTTCACTCTCGTATGGTGTTCCTGTTTGATATTTTTGAGAAATTGTTACACAGGTTTTTCAAACAGTTTTGTTTTTGTTTATTTGGACTTTGACGCCCCCTGGTCACTATGAACACTCATTATGTGGCGGGAGATGACACTCAATGCACAAAACACTCCAGACGAACCGTTTGTTATTTCAGTTACTTACATAGACAATCACATACCAGTGCTCACCACTCCAGACGAATCGTTTGTTATTTTAGTTGTTTACGCAGACGATCATATTGTTATAATATTACAATATTATACAATATTATCATATTGATAATTAAATAAATGACTGAAGGGCAACCATACACCTAAATGCATGATTTGTTTTGCATATGACAGCCATCTGGAATAATAATAATTTTCCCTGTCATTACCTTATGCAGCAAAAGGCATTGAAATGCATGAACCATCTGGACCCTGCATCATATGCTGCAATCACCGACAATGTTAGTGTGAACTAAAAATTTTTTGATAATTTTTCTTTTTGCTATAATGTATTAACACCAAAGTCATCTGAATGCAGACAGTTTTGAGTTTGAATCAGAGTGCCGTTACATATTAATTTAAATGTGAATGGATGTAATTTAAAAAGAAACGTTTTACATACTTCACTAATTGTTAATTCAACCATAATTATTTAAATAAAATCTAAATTATACTGTATACTCTTAAAAATAAAGGTTCCCAAAAGGTCCCTAAAGAACTTTCTATAAAGAAATAAGAACTGTTATGCATAAAAGATACTTTAAAAGATACACACACACACATATATATGGATGAAGCTCTACGATCACATTTTCTCTTCACATTAGTATTTACGTTTATGCATTTTGCAGATGCTTTTATCCAAAATTTTTGTTGTGTGTACTGTTTATCACAATACACCCAAGTTATACATTTTGTTACTACATGCGTTCACTGGGCCTCGAACCCACGACTTTTTACGCTGTTAATTAGAACTAGTACTTTTAGCCTGGATCAGCAATCAGAAGTGCTCATCAATATCTATTCATTTATACACAAATCATCTGCATGACCAGTGAAACCTGTCCCAGCCCTATACACACTTAGCCCATGACATTGGTATGTTGAATCCAGCCTTACATTAAAGTAGCAACTACTGAATGTCATGGTAAGCACACAACCACTGACATAAATGTGTCTGTCAGGAAATTAGCTGCTTCATTCTTTATTCATTAAATAGATCTTCCTACTGCAATGTACCGCAGGAACCTTGATTTTATATGCAGTCTCTACACATTATCATTCCCACAGACATCCCCGTGGATTACCCAGACAAAAACAAGACTGGCAGAATCAAACCGTAGTAGACTTTAATTGAAAAAAAAGATATTTCAATGGAAATACACAATCTCCCAAACCTGGTGAGTAAACGTGCAACTCTTGTTGCAAAGTATGTGAGGGCTTGCCTGAAGTTAAGGGCTTCCGTTGGGACACAAACAAACCTGTAGCTGTTTTTCACCACTTACTTACAACTTCCCTGCAATTTTGCACAAAGATGCAATGTCTTTACGCACTGATCCACACTCATAATAAAAGTTCTTAAATGGCTCTTTGTCAGTGTTTATGGTTCAGTGAAAAAACTACAGCATCCATAGAACCTTCCCACTGCACTAAAGGTTCCTTACAGCGAGAAAAGGTTTATTAGACTAATGGAGGAGGAAAATATAAGGGAAAATATTTTTGGAAAAATCACAAAGTACACAGTACAATAACTTGTTATTCTAAGTAACTATCATTGATGTGTTTATTGTGTGTGTAATTGTTGTAGCAATGCAAATCCTTGTTTATCATGACAAGAAAAGCCCTTTCATGCTCAATAAAAAGTTGTTTGTTTTTTTAAGCTTCTGACACTGAAGCTGGCCCATAGCTCTGAAGTGGAGCAGCACTCAGAAACCTAATTAATATAACAGATTGTCTACCAGCGCACAGACTGTGACAGTCTGGGACTCTCAAACAACAACAACATCAAATTTACACTCATCTTGATATATTGGATCATTTATAATCTTTCTCTTCAAACAAATTAACTTAGTGCTTAATTTTAATTTGTAAACTCAGTTTGGCTTGAGGCATCTTTGGACAAACGTTGGTTTCCTCTCTGTTGCTTCACCATCTGTTTTACTGGTTTTATCTAGATGTGTTGGAATCATCTCACATTAGTTTTGTTTATTTCAACACTCCTTATATTTTCTGTTGGATAGTGATCGGAGCTGAAGTGCTCTGTTGTGATTTCCTCTAAACTCTCTTTGGCATGCAGAACTAAAGGTCACAATTATGGCCTGGTGGTTCTCCTGCCCACTGACTTGTGATAAATGAGACTGATTTTATAATGAAGATCTGCACCTTTGGGGACAGACAGGAAAAGGTCAAACAACTGACAGGTAGGGCATTGTAGATATGCGGGGTTGATGGCTGACAGCCACCATTAATTATAAAATGGGACAATCAGAGGGTAGAGATTTTGTGTAAAGACAAAAGGACCCCTTGTATTGTACAATCCAGGTATCAATTTTAGGTTCGAAGAACATTTCCCTAACATTTCCATTAACTATTTTTTTATTTTGAATGTTCTAGGAATGTTTTAATGTCCAGTTTTTAGATGTTGTATTAATGTTATTGCTTGGATATTAAAAACATTTTATACGAACAATAATATAAACATTTAATTCTGTAACATTTTTATAATGTTTCACCAACAATTTAAGAATAATGTATATATATATATATATATATATATATATATATATATATATATATATAGACATAAAATGTTAAGAAAATGTTCTATTAATGTTACTCCAAGAACATTTTTGAGAACTTTGAGAGAACTTTGAGAGAACTTTGAGAGAACTTTTAGAGAACGTTAGCTAACATTCTGAGAATGTTCGCTGTAAGCTGGGATACCACTGTGACATTTTAAAGAAGTCTGCTGGCCGAGAATGCCAGCATTAATCTTGCTCATGGATCATTTGCTGAGTTAGCAGAGGTCGAGTTGATCTGATCTGTGTGGAGGTTTGAGGCAGATTTTCATGGGGTCACTGCACTTAAATGCTGGCCAGTTGAAACGGCTGGAGTAAATTAGCTGGACTTTTATAGGGCTGGATTCAGACATCAAAGTGGAATAGATAATGAGGCCATTAGTCTTCCTACCACAAATCACTCCATAGAAGATAGTTGTCTTTTTCAAATACACTTTCACAGACACACACTGAAGCGTAGGCACATATTTTGATTGGACTGCTCACACAGAATAGTTCTAATCGTGGCAAATGTTTGAAATGGAAATTGATTCAGAGCTATTTATGCACTATTTCAGAAGCAGTGATTCCTACAGCAAAGAGACTCTTTCAAAGAGACCCTGTCTGCATTCAGAGTTCTGGCTCTATAAACCAAAAATGTCACTTTATTTTTATTTATGTGCTTGTTTGGAAAGGGGAGGGTGGAGCTAGCTGTCTGAGAAGTTGTCTAGGACTAAATATTACATATTGATTATAGATTTTAAGTCAGGTCCAGTTACAACATATGTATGTTTTCTTTAGAAGTATTACATTTATATATTAGTATCAAATACTAGTATTTTACACTAATATCAAATTTCTTGTTCTAAACCCTCTAAAGTTATAATATTTTTTAAAAATCCTCCAAGCTTAAAAATTCCAGTTTCGACATATTTTTGCTATAACTCTTGGGTAAACACAGTAAATTTATATTAGCACTTTTTTTCAGAGTATGAAGGTACTGTACATGTATTTTTTACTGTATAAATTTAGCTAAAACCCTATTACAGGCTTACTAAATAACAATAATATAATTATCTCGTGAAACCTGTTATGCATTTTGAAACATTCACTCTGAAAGTAAAAATAAGTTTCACTCAACCGTAATTAATGTATTAATGGTATGATCTAATTTTATAATTATGCCATTTTTGGTGGCTAATTCAGTATGTAATGGCAGCGCGTGTTCCTGAAACAGTTGTTGAGCTCCCAATAAACCCTGGCCTCATCTGTTTTTGCTTAATTATTGTTGCCTCGACCCTTTTAGCTGAGTAAAAAGGATCCACCATCTAAATGTCTGTTGTACAGTAAAGGCACTGCACTGTGATTTTAAAGCTAAATGTGATAAAGCATTATTCCTGACATGTTGCATGGGTCAGATGCATTTAGCTGTGTCCACAGGAACACAGGGACATCTATATACATGATGGTTTTTGGAATAAAGCCAAAGAAAAGCCCTTTTGTTTGTTTTAAAAGAATGTTTTAAAAGTTTGTGGGCCATGAGGTGTGATTATGTGCCTCTAACCACGTTCACTTATCGTGGTTCCTCCTGCTAGTCTCTACAATGCCAAAACCTCATAATCCTTGTAAAAGTATCTGAAAGCTGACTCTGACCTCCAGCCAAGTCACAGTGGAGCTGACACTTCTCCATCACTGAATACTGAATAAAGCTTGCAGTAATAAAAGAGCTGATTTTATGAATAGTAATTGTTACTGTAAGGCTGTGTATTTCAGCACTTATCTAGCAGAAGAAAAGTGGGTTTGTTAAAAAGTGAAAAGAAAACATTTCAGGTCAGAAATAAAATGGTTAATTCTGTAGTTATTTATGGCATTAAATAACTAACTTTAGTTATTATATTTAAGTGACATATTTAATTTATAATCATTAACTAACATCTCAGATGTGTTCATGAAGTGCATGTTTGTTTAACTTTTACAGTGGTTAAAACATAGTTTAGAATCTTTTTAATATATGCTTATTTTAATCTCTCATAGGAATACCAGATTGATATCATTTTTGCCCAGACGTGGACAGACAGCCGACTCAGATACAACAGCACTATGAAAATACTGACTTTGAATAGTAATATGGTTGGACTCATTTGGCTACCAGATACAATCTTCAGAAATTCCAAGAGCGCAGACTCACATTGGATTACTACACCCAATCAGCTCCTCAGAATATGGAATGATGGAAAAATACTTTACACTCTGAGGTAAGCCAGACATAGTCATCAGATATCAATTACTGGATAGTGAAACAGCATGATGAAGCAGAAAAAGATGTTATGCTTATTTATGGTTGCTTTTTGTATCCTCCAAACTAACCAGGCCTGCATTTCCCAAAAGCATTGTTAACAAACTATGGTCGCAGGTTTCATGAAACCATAGTGTAACTATATATTCAAAATTGTGTGGTTGGAAATACATCTCTCCACCTGTAATTAGTAATGAGTGGACCTAAACAGGTAAATCTCATGAGCAAAATAAGCAACCTAACATGCAGTACATTTAATGTCATTCATTCCGTACATTTATGTCTCTATTTGATCATTGTCATTGTACCAAAATTTGACTCCCTGTGAGACTTTGTCTCCCTTGCTTTTGATTGGTTCATACACTGTGGAGTCTGTTATCTGATTGGTCCCTATCAGTAAAGCCCGCTCATACACCTACAGTCCTAGTAGGAAGAAACAGGGGAGCCATAATCTCATGGTGAGTCAGATTTTAATACAACGCTTGCTTATGAAGTGTACTCACTAAAGTGCTTTTCCTTTATGGGAAAAGTATTTCATTTAGTATTTATTTTCTGTTATTATGTAGAACCAAATTCAGAGTGAATTTGACTGTAGCACATTTTGTTTTCTGTGACATTAGAAATGAAAGGTCAAGAACCATTTCCATGACACAGAAATGCAAAACTGTTAATATAAACTCCCACAAAAGTGGGTTACTGCACTTAAGTGTCTTCATTGAAAATATTCTAGTCACTATTCATCAACTCAAGATAAAAGTCAAAGGAAGGGAATTTTTGTAGCTGAACACACTACTTCTACTGTCAGTTGTGTCAAGTCATATCAACACCACCTCGTCAAGGCCAAATACAGCAACAGAAGAGCATTTTCTGAAACTCACAAGATTTGACGAGGCAACTGCGCTGCAATAAAAGGTGCAAAAAAAATTGTAATACAGAATTTTTATATTTAAACAGAGAGTTCATTTAGTATTTATGATATTTCAGATTTTCTTTCGTACCTTTTGAGGTCAAAGAAGTTCCAAACCCTTGTTAAATATGATGTCAAAGGCCATAAATCAATCAATACAGAGCAGATGACACAGCTTTGACACTTTGGATGCCTTTATTTCTGATCAGGTCATCTGTTGAGAAATCAGCTGGGATGAAATTCGATCCACAGTCAGACAAATTCAAAGAACTGTACTGAGGTGAAAATCACAAAAGTCAGCAGGCACCGTTGAAAGAATTATATCAAGTTACTTTTTAAAGGATTAAAAGTCATAAAGTATTATCTAACATAATTAAAAACTAAAATGTTGCTAGTTTCAACCACATTAAATGCCAATATCTCAGTACACACACTGTTTTTTCAAGCTCAACCTGCAACCATGTACCTCGAGTTCATTTACACGTTAAATGTCCTCTGTTTTATCTGTAATATACTGTAAGTTCACTAGTTTCTGCACACCAACATTTGGACCCAAACCAGCTAGCATCTACTGAGTGTTAGCTTTATTTTGACTATCTCTCTTGTTGTCAGTGACATCAGCCTAAGCCCGAGCTGAGTTAGAGCTTCATTTGGAGACAGCCTTTCTTCTCTGGTTTGACTTCTGTGTCTGTGATGTTGAGAGGTGATGACACTCGATCATCTCCGACTGGCCCAGTTTGGTCCAGTGCTTGGTATTTGTGACAGATTTATTCAATAAGAATCTAGGCGAAGTTTGGTCACAATTAGGCCAGGAAGCTGTAGAAAGTGGATGTGATGTCTTATATTATTTATCAGTCCTTTGGAAATGGGCCTGTAAACAAATTATAGAATGCCCTGCATGGGCTGAACTATAGTCGTCTGGTTAATCTTTTATGGGGATAAACCACACTATAAATAAACTGCAGAACAGATTTTTAAACTTGCAGTTTCAACTTCTTTAAAAATAAAGTGCTTTCAATCTGAATAGCAACAAAAGAAAACGTTGAAGAATAAACTGCAATAGATTGTAAAAGAAAAACAAACACCCATGACTGAAACACAATGTTTTAAAAGCTTTGCAGGGAGAATATTTATACTACCCACAACAATTTTAGTTGTAAGAATGTTTCCGTAATATTTCCATTAAGTGACAAAATGTTAAAAACATTATTTTGAAAGAGTTAGTAATATTTAAAAGTTTTTAGACATTGTATTAACGTTGCTGGGTTATAAAAACATTACTCAAAAATGTATTATGTCATTTTTTTTAATTTCACTAACTACTTAAGAATAACGTTTTTGATATTATGATATATAATGTTGGAAAACTATCTACTAACATTACTGCAAGAACGTTTTTGGGAAAACTTTGAGAAAACTTTTAGATAACATTAGCCAACATTCTAAGAATGTTCCCTGTTAACTGAGTAAGCTTTTAGTAGGCTGTTATAATCGAGGTGTCTTAACTGTTTTAAAAATAAAGCACTTTCCATCTCATTAGCAACTAAAAATCCATTCAAGAACAAACTGCAATAGATTGTAAAAGAAAAACAAACACCCCTGACTGAAAAACACTGTTTTAAAACAGCAAGCTTTGCAGAGAATATTTGCTAACACCATTGTAGACATTAATAACAGCAGATGTAATATAAAATACAGTAAATGCCTCTGGCCCTTCTCATTGTGAATACATATATATCATTAAAGTAGACTGGTGAGCACATTCCAAAGCTTCATCTGCCCTTAGCAAACTAACACTGCTAAGGATGCCAACAAATGGCTTGCACGTTCTTTTTAGCAGTGGGTGCCCAATTCTCTTTCAGACCCTAGAGAAATGATCACATCTAAGACCCAGTTTCACCAACACAGTCCAATGCTGCTAGAAGAGTTTCTCTCCCATTTTAATTGCACTGTCAAGCTAAGAAATGTGAAATATATGGGTTTATAATGAAGCTTGTTACTTGTTACAAGCTTACTGTTGTCTGTTTAAAAGTCTGAATCTATGCTGCTGTTTTCCAAATCTAGTCAGATGAGTGGGTGTCCACTGAAGTTGAATCTGCCCTAGTTATTCAAATCAGGGCATCCAAACAAACTGCAGAGTAACTTGTCATGTCCTTTTCAAGCTGTCCCATCAGAAAAGCTCACCTCAATGAGAATAACAATTTAGGCAGGCAGGATCAAGACCTTGTCCGGCTTGGTACAATCATGTTTTAATGACCATGTCTTCAAATTAATGTACTGGAAAATTGGCATTTACTGCCAAAGCAGAATAATGCCTGCAAGAAAAAGCAATTAATGACTAGAATATAAAAACAAAAAAATGTATATTATTTAATTAAATAATATGAAAGTAGTATTTTCTAAAATAGTTAAGCTATGTTTCTGTAATTCTGACAGCTTTAATATAAATTCATAAGCACACTTTTCTTGACAATGGTGGAAAATTAATTTATAAACAACAACCAAAACTTTTACCTATTTTCCCTCAAACTTCACTCCTCAGCTCTTCTCTGGTGTTTTGTTTGTGACATAGTTAGTAGTTGCCGTAGGCCTAAACATGTTAACATACGTTTACAGCTATCCAGGCCAATGTTAAATATACTTTTAGGCTCAGACAGCCACTAATGAAGTTTAAAAATAAGATCAAAACCCAACAACAGCTGAACCAAGAACGACACTCTAGAGGAGTATTTTAGGAAGACAGCTACTTGGTTAATGCAGCTCTCTTGAAACAGGCCTTCCTGTGCGCTGGCCTTCAGGTTTCCCTCAGTTGAACATCTGAGTGTCTGTTTAGACCAGAAGAAATTTCACAGGCCAGTGGAGAGACATCACACTGTCTCCATTTCGCCGTGAAATATTTCCTTGGCAACGGGGGAAGTAGTGGTGATGCTAAGGGCCAAATTCTGTGGATGGAGGCATTGTGGAACAAAGACTACAGAACTAGATTCTCCAATATGGAGCTCCATTCATGATCGATATTCAATGACGCTTCAGAGATACAGCAGTGGTATTTAGCAGCAGTGAGAGGGGACATGGATACTGAGGGCTTTGAAATGTCGCTCTCTATTCTGACTGCACTCATTGGAGCTTTGAGGTAAACAATGGGGGAATATGTGTGGGCTGTAGGCTTTCAGAGCTTCAACATGGAGAGCTAGGTGGCACGGGCCCAGGACTGATCTCAGAATTGAGGTTAATTTGATTTGACACACCTCCCCATAATGCTTAATATGTGCTGTCGAGCCATTTGTATACTGATACAGGAATATTTACCACGAGGGTTTCTTTGTTACATATTTACAAACTCTAAGGTTGGTACATTAAACCAATTATCCACCGGCACTATTTTTTTCATCGAGGCACGGATTGTGTTTAAACAGCCGACCGAGAACAGTTGATCTACTTGTCTATTTATTTCAAATGCTTTTGAAGCCACTGCCGATACAGGAGATGGAATTTATCTATAATCTACCTTATATTTATTTATCAGATTACTGTTCACAGACTCAGAACACTGGGAATAAGGCTCAGGAACAGATGTAATGGCAAGTGAACTGAGCAAATTTATACCAGCCATAAATATTTATTACCATTATTTGAAAAATTTAAATAAACAAATATCCTTATGAAACACGGCTATTTATTTTCTGTTTTATGTCATTGAATATCAATGCTGGTGAATGTGTCACTCACAGCACTGATTTTTTTATTGGTATTTCTTATATTTTTATTTTGGTGGCCTAGTACAATAAATTTTTCACAAGCAAGGTTTAAACGTGAATATGTGTCTGATCAGTTAATGTAATCCATTAATGTATTTGGTTTGAATCATTGAAGATTAAAAGTCTCTTAAAATTCAATAAATCATGTATTATTTTGTTAAACAGAAACCTTCAAACCTTATTTGAAGGTTTCTGTTTAACATACAGATGAGATATTTTTGCATTATATTAACAGCCTCATCCTTTCATTCTGTATGGTTACTAAGCATGCAGTCATCACAGCTGTGCTTCATTATATTTTTCCCCTGGGAGACAATAATTAAAACTTTAAATCCTAAACTAACGTATGAATCAGAAGCTTCATGTCAGTGACTTCACCTGAGCGTCACTGTTCTGTCACTAAGAACTGAAAAGAGATTAAATCTGTTTCCATGTGAACATCTGTCAAACAAATCTGTCTGATTCCACCTCTCTTCTCACTACAAGCATCTCATCTTCAAAATCAGAAGTGAAAAAGTAAAGTCAAGGATGATATAAAATGTGACATGTTACCTTTCTGAAATTTTATTAAAGAAACATCTCACTTATTATTTTGTTGACTGTTTTGTGAGACACATGGGTACAAAAGCAGATATATCGCAAATCGAAATGTAACTACCCACTTTTTCGTTGTCTAAAATAGAAACAGATTAGAGAACGTTGGCTAATGTTTGTTAACATTATATATCACATATATCAAAAACAATAGTCTTAAGTAGGTAGTGAAACATTTTAAAAATGTTACAAAATTAAACATGTTTAAATAAACCAAGCAATAACATTAACACAACATCTAAATCTGTGTTTTAAAAGGTCCTAGAACTTCCAAAATAATATTTTTACTTTATGGAAACGTTAGGGAAACATTCTTACTGCATTCTTTTGTTCACAGATTGACCATTAATGCAGAGTGCCAGCTTCAGCTTCATAACTTTCCTATGGATGAACATTCCTGCCCTCTCATCTTCTCCAGCTGTGAGTACAATAGTCTCTCCTCTTTAGTTGCCACTGGGTCACAACATTTCTCTCTCTCTCTCCTTTTACTCTTTCAGACTATTTGTTTACACATACTGAATTAATATATTGACCTTAAGCATTCATATACAGAAATATCATTGTATATGATCATGCAATCTCATATGCTTTATTTACAGCACAGCATTACAGTGTTGCTTAGGTACCACTTATCATTTTGAATGGTTGAATTATGACTGATTCTTAACTTAAACAAAACTTATTTTATAATATAAAGCTGCAATCTTTAACATTTTTAAATGAACAAAAATCAGTTATTTAGCAACTACACATCAGATCAGTGTTCAGTTTGCAATGGTAAGCTTATAATAATAACCTAAAATTTAAGCTGTCAGGTCTGATTTCCCACAAAATGTCAGGTTAAATTAACTGTAACAAACTTCATCCTACATAAAAAAAAGTACATGAAGTAACCTGCAATTTTATGTTTCAAACAGAGATGGCGATAGAGAGGCAAAAGTTGTCTTGCATTGTTAAAATCTCATATTTTCTGCCTTTATATTATGTGTTGTTAACAATATGACAACGCTATAGACATGCTGAAAACTAAGCAGGATTTTGTTACATGTATAAGGCAAGGGCACAGATGTAATTACTCTGCTTGTTTTGTCACTGGGCTCTTGAAGGCTGCCTTCATTAGTAGGTTGTCATGAATGACATTACTCAAGGGTGACGGGGAATAGGAGATGTAGCTGGGGTGTTAAGAGTCTGGACCAGAAGGGTGTAGCTAAATTGGAAAAGCCGGTATCTCTGTGTAATATGTTTTCACACCTTTTCAGTTCCTCACACACTCATACACACATCAGGGCACTCTGTTCTTGCTTAAAAAATTTTCCCAACGTATTACTGGAACCATGCACAGGATGTCATGATGTATTAAAGCATCCAATACAAAAACACATTCATTACATTAATTTTCAACAACAGTTTTAATGGAATATGTGTGGCAACTCTCATATATAAGAACAAGAATCAGCCAAAGCTGGATTGCCAAAAATCAATGGTTTGTTGTGAAAGAACCATCATAATAATGATTTTACTTTTATTTACTAAATGTTTGCAATGTAAATGCAATAATTAATGGAATATTAAGTATAACTTTATCTTATAACATTTAGCAGATAATTATTAATAATTAGTAAGTAATATACTTTGTATAGCACCAAAATATTTGTGGTTAGTTGTGTTTACACATTGCTGCATACTACAGAGGAAGGTTTTGTTGCTCAGAGATTGTTTTTTCATTGCTCAGGAGACTTCCTGACCATGCTTCATTGAAATGTTAACTTCTGAAATTTATTTAGAGAGATAAATATGAATGAAGCAATTGTTGACAAAGTATGAGTACAGAGGTGCTATGTGGATAGGATAAGGCAGATAATTTTGTTATGGAATTATTTGATAAGTTTGTATTGAAATCAGATTTTGTAAAATTGTATTATATACTTATGTGGGGTTTCAGTTTGTGACTTTGTTGAGATCTCTTTTGAAACTTTAAAGGAGATGTGAGATTGCTATAGTCTATTTTCAGGAAAATGTGACAAGTTTCAATGTGAAATGTTTTAGGTGGTCTTATTTTATTTCTAAGAGAAACTGTTTGGATATGAAAGAGATAGTGAAGTCTGTGCCTGTGCTAGGTAAGTTCTAGAACTTGTTGTGCTTGGTTTCTTTTCATTTTTGATTTATTTTTGCTGAACAAATGTACCTGATTCATTCTGCTTTATGTTGTGGTGTTAAACTACTAAAACACTCACTAAAGCTTGAAAATTGCCATTAGTTAATTTATCAAACAAGTTCAATTCTTTGTACCTGTGTTACCTTTTATACCTTGATTTATTTTTTAATCAAAATGATAACCAGCCTTGATATAGAAATTATAAGATATTCTAAAGATACAATTTTTGCATTTAAAGTCAGAAATGAACCATGCTATAATATTTGTTAAGCTAAAAGAGGGTCTTGATGTCAGAAACAGTAAAAATATCTTGAATCTGTACATGGCACAGCAGAGGTATTTCCCTGATGTATAATACCCAACATTGCTCTTTACACAGAACTACATATATTGTATTGCTTTATATTTTTTTTGATTGTTGTATCCCTAAGGTGTACAATCAAGCAAACCTGCCCCAGTCCAGGTCAGGTTTAGTTCTGTTTAAAGGTACGCTACATAATTTGGGGTTCTCTATCACCATAAATTTTTTAGATTTAAAAAAAAAATTTTAGGGTAACTGTGGTGGCTCGTGGTAATGCAAGAACACAGTTTAGTAAGGCAAAAACATAGTTTTGAACACCTATGTTTTATTTACTGGCTTAGTAATGGTATTTTGTTCATGTATAATGAAAAAATACATGAGAAATCTGCTCCAGTGTATTGTTAACTGCCTGTTCTTCTTCAGGCAGTTTTGAGGGGAATCTTACAGCTGTCTGACTGTGTATGAAACCCAGAAATTCAATGTAGTCAGAGTCCTAATTTAACTCTCGCCAAGTACTGATTGTGAGTAAAAATTGCCTTTGGCCAGTAAATAAGTAATGGATAATGTACTGCTAGTCGGTCATTATCACAAAATACACCCAACAGGGTGATCTTCTATCATTCTGCAGGGGTTTATTTTGCAGTAATGACTGGATGACTGTACATTATCCCTCTTATTACATGGCTGCTTACTAAATAAGTAAATAAATGGACATGAAATATTGATTTAAGCTGAAATTATTTTGTTATGTGAAAAGAAAGGGACCCCAGAGTGCTACAAAAGACAAAACTGGCACAGTGTGGGAGACCGGTTGCCAGGACGAGGGTAAAATGTACAGTTTAGCATCATTAGAGAAAAATATTTCACCACAGAATGCCAGGGTTGATCAATCAGAAGCAAATATACCAGAAATCTTTGTAATAAAATGCTATTTGCCAATAGTCATAAACTTTATTAGGAACTTAGAAACATTACTTGTTAAAGGAATCTGTAAAGAAAACTGTGCCTACCCACCAGGGTCAGTTAACTGAGGGCTGTATGTTCTGTACTGCCTGTAAAATACAGTACGTGTCCAAATCCTCATAGTGTGACATGAGACAATAAGCCATACTAAACAATCCCTTAAGCTTTTGGACACCATTACTGCTGTTCTTCACCTCGCAGCTACTGTCTTCCATTTCCCAGCTGCATTCTCCATTTATTTGTGAAAAACCAGTGCTGGGTTCCAAGCCCTGCATTTTAAACTCAATTGATATGCAAATGAAGGTTAATGTCCATTAGCCAGATCCTTGCGGACCTTTCTCATGTTAGTGGTCACATAGGAGTGAGCATACCTGGATTGAAATGCCCACCCCTGGATCATTCACAGAAAAAATGATCTCCATATGTACCCCGAGAGAAGCAATTTGGCAGAAAGATTATTTTAATATTTCACACTTCGCTGCCCAGCAGTGCGGCTTGTCCTCCAAAGCATATTTGAGATTTCAACATACAGAACTATAGTCCCCGACTGTATAAACAAACAGGTAAATGCTCCAGAGCCTGTGTGTGTTTGTATCTATCTGTCCTGAAGGAAAGGAGGATCATTGGGCTGTTCAGCAGACCTGACAACACGATTCAGGTACATCAGCACCTGAGCAGTTAAAAATGCTGACGAGGGCAGTAGGCATCTTTCTACCTGCATTTATTGATAGAATAGCTTTCCCTGTATATTGCCATATTTTGATTGATTTTCTTTATTTTTGTTTTGGCTTGTTTCGCCTTTATTTCGTAGAACAGTGAAGCGAGACAGAAAAGTATTTTGGAAAGAGGAAGAAATGAGATTGGGAAATGACGCAGGCCGAAATCTAACCTGCATCCTTGCATGGCTGTCCTATCTGTTATATAATAGTCCCAAAAAAAGCATTTCAGCATCACTAGACAATCAGAAAGTGTCCAACAATTGTATATGTAATGTATAATTTAAAATGTTTTAGTAGATTTTGGAGAGGCTAGCAATAGCAAGCTAGCTTTGAAGGCGTAAGATTCCCTCCTTTCAGAGCGATCCCCAAAGCCATACCTCCACCAACACATGAACACATACATAGTTTGACAGGCAAGTAGAACATCCTATCATTGCATTCGGACTGAAAGCAATGATTGGACAAACATTTTGTGTCCTGCACCTTCCACAAAAGATATATATTTATATAAATATTTTCAGACCACTTTAAAAATCACCTACTAGAAAAAATTTGCCTACCCGGCTTTTAAGAAGTCTCTTAAAAATAGAATCAACCTGGTCTGACATATTATGTAATGCAATGACATTTCAAATTTTTTTAAGTGTAGATTTTGTGGTGATTTTGTGGTTATCTGCTCATAAAGATGAATATCAGACTTCAGAACAAATATTGACATACCATACTGTTATAGACACCACAGAGCCACATTATGCAGATAAAGTAATACTCAGTTGTGGCAACATGCATCATTAACTTAAGTTCTTTTGTCACATAAAATCAAGCAATGTAACTGAAATGGTGTTTGAGACCTGGGGATAAGTCATTGGTCATGAAACACCGTACAAGTGCTCGCAATGATTGATAGAGAGTTCAGAATCATTTAAAAAGCAGGAGCCCAGCTAACAACTTTAGGTGGAAGCGTTTCCCTATTGTTTCCATTAGTAACAAAAATGTTAAAAAAACGTTACTTTGAAAGTTCTAGGAACATTTAAAATCTAGTTATTGACATTTTTTTTAATTATGTAACATTTTTAAAATGTTACACTAACTACTTAAGAGTAATGTTTTTGATATGTATGTTATATAATGTTAAAATGTTCTTGTTAATACAAGAACATTTTTTGATACCTTTAAGAGAATTATTTGATACTATTTGAGAATTGTATAGAGAATGTTAGAGAATGCTAGTGCTATGGGAACATTCCCTGTTGGCCGGGAGAGTGCAGGGTGTGCCGGTAAAGTCCTGCAGAAATCACCTGTTGTGGCCCTAACCGATAGGAGCCACATTTCTGCCACATAGAATCAGCTCAGTACCATTAATTTTGCGAATTACTTGACTCCCCCTCATAGATACGCTCACAGTGTACAACATTACCATTTCCATCAAAGACTTTTTACTCTGCATAGAGGCAGTGATGACTGCACTTACCCTCTGATGGAACTTCCATCCAGAAACTTCGCATCATTTATTGGTCATTTTCAAAACCTCGTCAAAACAATCTAGATGGATGTTCAGAGTTATTAAAAAAGAAGCTTCCTGGGACTAATTTGCACACATTAAAGTTCATAATATTATGTGTATGTGTGAGTGAAACAGTGACAGTTGATATGTGCAGAATCAGGAAGAGAATGAAGTAATAAAAATTATGAAGTGACTGAACGATATGCAAAAATGCAATTCCCAAGAGACTCAGAATTAATCAGCTCCAAATTTTCAGAGTCAAATTTGACTGGCAGCTTATTTAGTGGCTTCCGCTTGCAGATTTATGTGCGGCACATAAATCATAATAAACCTGTCTTTTGTGGCAGCATTTGGAAATTCTTAGCTTGTTTCCATTCTTCTGTTAATTCATGTTGTGTCCTCCACTCTATTATCATTTGAAACACACTTGTGGGTACATCTCTATCATTGCAATGTCTCAAAATGTTGTAATAAGATTCTATTACAGAACTTCAAAGCTTCGTTTCCCATTCTGTTTAATGTTCTCACGAGCAATTTACGGGATTCAAATCACTGGCATAATCCAGCACTTAAAAGGTCTGTGAAAACAGTGGGTTGATACCTATTGTCTTTATTCGGTTATGGCATCATCAAAGGCAGGCAAACTAAGAAAGGAGAAACAAAGTTTATATAGATTAAAGTCTGAGCAAGAAATGGCATATACTGTGTGTATACTAGACTAATAATTAAACAAAACAAACACACCCGTTTCCATAACAACATCGATTTATGAAAAAAATACTGTGAGTTTAAGAATGGGAGGATGTTATGTTTTAATATGAGCAACACGATTCTCAGACACCAATTATGGTGATGATCTAGGACAGGATCAGTTAACTTAAGTTCATTACATAAGGCAGAAATATTTAAGTGATGATGGAGAGAGCTGTGATTCCCTTTGATCATATGCCTCTTCTGTCTCTGTTAAAGTGCTAAACGAGTGCACACAGATCTCTTAACACTTTGATGTCATTAAATGTGATGAGGATTAATGAATGAAGTATTGCTCAGAATGATAATAAAAAGAAGATTGTGTTGTTAGACCAAAAGGTGCATTACAACCAACAACCAACTTTCTTGTTGCCCAGACTGTCAAGTTGCTGCATATTGGAGCTTTAAACAGTTATAGCGAATCAAATATACATGATTAGACAATCTTCTAAGGCTTTGATTCCTTTGGTTAAGGGGCCCGATTAATTGTGGTAATTTTTTTAATACGTTATTTTTTTTTATAATTAATCACACTAAATTAAATTAACAGGCCTAATTTTAAATAATTGGCAAGTCATTTGTTAGATAGTCTCTACATTAATATTTAATACATATACTTTGATGTACTTTAAGTTCTGAGGTAAAGAGTTACAGTTTTTGAGATGGTTTTACTGTTTTATTATTATTATTATTAATTATTATTATATACGTACCTGTCTCTTCAGACAGTAATTACAGATATCCCATATCTGTAGTTGCAGTTCACTACAGTGTTTGAAAAGGTACTAAACCCATAACTAGTTAGGCCTAATAATATTATGAAATATATAAAGGGTTAAAAAACAGATAAAAAATTTCACCTTCAAAAAAATATGGCCTAGTATAAATAATGAATTAAACATTTAAAATATGTGCAAAATACATAAATTAGTTTGAACAATTATACATCAATTACATTGATTTCTCACTTAAAACAGTGGTTGCCCTACTATTTTTGTTTGTTTTATAAATTTGCTCTTATAGAGTAGCACCTACCTGCAGCTCCTATGAGCCAAAAATTATGCTATAATTTTTGAACACACAGAAATAACTACTAAGTCAAGAAGTTAAAACCCCAATCGATATTTCTACCCTTAATCAAGCTCATCTAATGAAAATCTTGGTACAACTTCCTTACAACATCCTTATGCTGGCCAGGTACTGAATAAAAAAGGCAATTATAACACAGTGCGCTTAACCTGAACGGTAATCTCTCACAAGTCTGGTGGCGCATGACAAAGTTGAGGAACTTGCTGTGCCATTAGTTAACATCTCAGAGACATGTCTCCAGTGTTTAAACTGGTGTCGAATGTGATGATGCCTCCACGAGTTATTGAATCCATCTGAAGAGAACAGTACAGTTCAGTGGTCTAGAACCGAAGAGGGATGGAAGCATTTAATTTTGAATACACATCCTGTGGGTTCTGGATCATGGGCTCTGGGTGTTTTTTTCCCACATGGGTTCAATGCATCAACTGTCTAAGCCAAGAGTACACAAACAACAATGTTGAGAATCAGTCATAAAGATCAGATATGAAATCGTAGTTGTTTGTTGTGTGAACACAATGTCCTGAACTGCTCAAAAATAGAATGCAGTGTTATGTCACATATCAACATGTCTTTGAATCTCGCAGAAGTTTCTTTTAGATATTTTCACCTTTTGTGCCAAAACAGACAAACGTTGAACTCATGCAATAGTTGTCTGGTGCCTTAGATCATATATACTACTGCATACTGCAATCCGTAACTTTTGCCTCTCTACCGCCAACTCTGTTTGAAACATAAAATTGCAGGTTACTTTAAAGACTGTATGTTTAAGTCACATAAAGCCAAACTGACAAATTTCTTGGAAATCTGACCTAATTGTTTAAATTATAAATCATTATTATAAACTTACCATTAGGACTCATTAGCATAAGGAGATCGTTTTGAACACTGATCTGTTATGTACGTATGTACATCATGTACATGTACTCAATAACTGGCTTTTGGTTATTTTTAACAAAAAACAATTACAGATTGCAGCTTTAAATGCATGCTTATATTACCATACTCTGCATGGCTCATGGCCCGTACACAGAAACGTGACTGAGAAACACACCATCTGTAGCTCTCAACAGTCATTCGTGCTCAATAACCATCATATTCATTTTCTCTCTTAGTTCTTAAAGCCAAATCTGTCACACTAACCCTGACTAAATCCATTGTTTTCCCCATGTCTCAGCTGGTCTGAATATGAGTTTGTGTCTGTGCATATTCATGCTAATGCTGTGTGCTAGCTGTCCTGATTATTGAGTGTGGAGGAGGTGATTTTGCAATCTCCTGTAAAAAATGTGTGACTAAAGAATTTGCCGGTCTGCTTTTGTCTGTGAGATATAAAGCCCCACTCTACTAGACGATTCCCCACATCTCTGTATCAATGGTGTCACTCAGGATCTTTGCTACATTTCCTTTTGCGATTTGTTCATCACATAACAAAAGACAGCACTCGTGCCGAAACCCTTCCAGATTGTAATTGCAGCTGCTTTTCATAAGAACACAATGTTTAGTGGAAAATTATTAATACCTGCCTGAAATTTCAACACAGATAATTAGAATCAACAGCTTAATCTGTATTTATATACTGTATACATTTGTTAAAAAATCAAAATAACAAATGCTGTAATGTTAAAACTGAACACCACTCATAGAAGTTGTGAAATTATTAAAACCCAGGAGGCTTTGCAGATGTTAGTTGAGCAAGTTTGAACCTGTGACCTTTTGCACTTAAAGTGAGAAATATTCCTCTGAGCCATATGCTCAGATAATTGGTTGAGCCCCCAGGACTAAAATCCTAGAAACACCTCTGCCTCTGACAATATCCATTCTAGCTGGATCTGTATCCTCTCTGGTGTTAGCCAATCTCAGCAGACAAGACAACCCAGCTAACAATTTTATGTCATAAGAACATTTCCGTAACATTTCAATTACTAACAAAAACTTAAAATATCAATATTTGTTTTGAAATATACAAGAATGTTCAAAATGTCCAGTTTTTAGTCATTGTTTGGTTATAAGAATGTTATTCAAACAAAGACATTTATTCTGTAATGTTTTAAAAACATTTCAATAACTACTTAAGAATAACATTTTTGATATATGATATAATGTTACTGCAGGAACTTTTTTGATAACTGCGAAAACTTTAGAGAATGTTAGCCAATGTTCTAAGAACATTCCCTGTTAGCTGGGAACGAAATGCCCAACTCTGTATTGAGTATTGTGCTCTATTCCTGCACTGATAAAATCTGATAAATCACCCCTTATTGTTAAAAGGAGTCACAAGGTCTTTTTCTCATAGTATTTTGTTTCTTGTCTAGTTACTTTAGGCTTTATACAAAACTTGTTATAGAAGGTAAGACTGTAGAGTGGAGTGGCAAGCAGATTTTCAGTGGGGAAAATGATTGAATTTTAACCTGAGATCAATCTGTGTATTCTTCTGCTATTTAATGGCATTTCTGCTGGTCATAAAATGAGCTATAAATCTTTTTATGACACCTGACCCTGACATTCTCAGCCAATGTGGTGAATAGTGGCAGGATGTATAAACTGAATGTATGGCTCGCATTTAATCCTCCACAAATCAATACCAACCTCCTTTGTTGATGAATGATGAAATTACAAAGTTATTTGTTGTGCTAGCGCTGCATTCTCCTCCTATTTGGTTGAAATCACACACTCTTTCTTCTGCAGCCCGGCGTTCTCAGCATCGCAGGAAGCCATCACATGCTGTGATTCATCAGCGGCCCTTTCTTCACCCGCCGTTGCATGGTGCCGTTGCATGGTGTTCTGGTTCCCATGGCGATGGCTATTTTTTCTCTGATTAAGTAAAATTTGCTTGTACCTTTTAGCCCATCATGACCTGAAGGCTGTACAATAATGAACTGAGGACAATGCAAATGTGGGAGATGGTAACATGGGCAGGCAGGGCAGATGTTGCCATGAAATGTAGAAGGAACGTGTCTTTGACATTGAGCGTGGGTAATTATCGAAGGAACATAAAGAGATCTCATCTCCACTTGCACCTAATGAACTGATCATGATGTAAGCCAGTGTGCCATCAGCTGGATGTTAGGCCATTTTAATGCTTGAAGAACAGACTGTTATGGCTAAATTCTGTTGCTATTTTTTTCTGAATGCTTAAACATGTTCTGAGTTTGGTTACTTACAACTTTTGATAATGCTTATGCAATCATCTTCGATAAAACTTTATTTCGACAGTCCACTTTAGACATTCTACTAACTATTAGTAACTTTAGTAACTATCAGTCATTAAAGTATTAGTAAACTCTGTGCTTAATATCTACGATCACTTTATTTTGATGGTACCTCAACAGAGGTGTCTGTTGAGGTACCAAAAATATCTTTGCAAGTATTGCAACTTATTCTACTAACCTTAACCCTAACCTTACCAGTCTACTAATACTTTAATGAGTTAGTTTACATGTAGTAGCAAAATTAATTTTAGTTAGTGGAATGTTTAATGTGCACTATCAAAATAAACTTACTTTTGTAATCAATTTTATTACAGGTCAACTCTATATGATGCAAATGATTCACAATTCATAGGATTGGTGCAACGGATGCAAGAATGGGAAAGAGGATTTTTCATCTTATTCTTTTGGCGATTAATGAAAAGCCTTTTTCTTTTGCTTGAACCCCTGCAGATGACATGGTTACTGCTCCCTGATATTCTTAGTTCCAATTAATGGGATTAAGAATTTAATGGATGTCCAACAGATGTTTATTATGACACACACCAGCTGTGGCTAAATTAGCCCTGGGTACCCAGTACCAAAATACACAGTTGTAGTTAATCACACAATGAAGCCAGTGCTGAGCTTGTTACATGCAATGTAAATAAGCACACAAATAAAAACAATGCATAAATAGCACAGGAATTAAGGGCATTGGTTGCATTTTTTAAAATATTTTAATGAGCTCTGGTTTTAGTTAGTCTAGTTGTTGTTAGCCTAGTTAAAATCCCCTGTGTGTTGTAGAATTTTTGTAGCAGTAAATAATACAGTTAACAAACATACTTTGGTACAGATCATCTGATGTACACTATAACAACTAAATCAACTCTGCACATACAGTAGATTTATAATGATTGATCGGTTGATCGATCAGTTGGTTGGCTGATTTTCTTTGGCTTCTCAAAAAAAAGTTGTATTTTGTACAAGAAACATATAGAACACATAGAAACAAACTAGAAAGAAATATGACTGTTTACACTTGATATGTTCACGTATGTTCAAGTATGCAAAGTCCTAAGCAACCATATGTGGTGGCTATGTTATTATATAGCATGCTATTGTTTAATTATATCAGTTACTCAGTTACACAAATCTGTCCATGTGGTCGTGACCATTTACAGTGCGACTTGAATGCCACTGATCACAGACCAAGAATAATTTGAATGCAATTCAGTTTAAAGAAAATAAACAATTAGCAATTAAAAAAGAGCTGCCTTCCACATTTAGTGCACTTAATCTGTTAAGAGAATGACAATGACTTCAGATGGCCATTAGGCATCATTACCATTTTACCCTCTGTCTAAAGAATTAATATGTATTGGGTAGAAATCTAATCATGCTGTTTTATTAATGACAATGTCTAGGGTGAAGTGCATCATTTGCATTTCTACTCAGTTATCAAGGAATACTCTAAATAATTTTAACTAAAATGCCCATGTGGAGTTTACAAAATAAGTGATTTGAGAGGAATAGCTCACATAATTGCTAATTATGTCATTATTTACTCACCACTTCAAAACTGTATGCTGTTTATATCCATGTAACATAAAATAGAAATCTTGAAATCTTTGTGTAGTCTTTTCCATACAGTGATATTTGATGGAGACCATTTTTGTGAGGCTCTTTAAAGGACATAAAAGCCTCATAAAAGTATAAAATCCAAGACCTAAGAAGCCATATGACAGCTTTATCTAAGGAAAAGACTAAGTTCCTCAAATTTCTCAGGCCATTCACTGATAATCCCTTTCCCTTGTTGAAGCTTGGGTCAAGCGCTTGTTTGTATTCAGGTTAAAAATTGTGCATTGATTTGTGTGTATAACAAATGCAACACATATATAAAAGGACGCTATGAATTCTCACGCAGACAGTAGCACATTCACATTACTGAGCATACATTTTCATAATACAGAAGATTAAACTGTAGTGCCCTGCCTAGTGAGCGTTATTCTTTTTTCTGACCTGCATAGACAAATTTCATTTTTTTCCCATCATAACTTCTCTGTGATGCATAAAGTGCAACAGCGGTTCTCAACTTACTTCTGTAGAAGTTACAATTTAGTGTGATTTGATCTTAATTTCATCATACTTTATTTACACGGAAGTACACTGTCTTCCACCTTTTCTGTTCCTACTGCATTGATGCATTTCAGAGCTTGTTTACAGATTTACAGATTTTGCTAAGCACATTTTTTAGAAATGGTCAGAAAAAAAATTGAAAAATATTTCAGATACTAACCTAGGCCTGGGGAGAAGTGGGTGGACACTGTTACCAAAACACCCAATTCATTAACATTATATGTAACCATAATGCATTCATAATGTTCATATTTGTTTATTTGTATAATGACAGAACATTTTGTGAACGCCACTGCTCAAATGACAAAAACATTTACATAAAATATTATCCACCGAGCAATCTTTACAATATTGGGATAATCAATGTTGAAGCAACACCAGAGATCAGTTTAAGATTAAACTTTCCCAACCTCAGGAGACTGCTTCTTCAAATACATCTCAAGGTTGGGTGTCACAGTCAAGATATATGATGTCTATAATGGAACCCTACTTCTCATTTACTTGTTCTCTCTCTGCCTCTTTCTTTCTTTGTATCCGTGATCTGCGTTTTATTAGCATGCTCTGGGCTACAGACAAATGCTGTGCTCATGCATCTATCACAGGTGAAGGGGGAGCTATAGGGGTCACTGGCTTGTGCTCTGTGTAATTACAGATGGATACCCTCAAGATGAAATGATTTACAAGTGGAGAAGGAACTCAGTGCAGGCGGCAGATCAAAAGTCATGGAGACTTTATCAGTTTGACTTCATGGGCCTGAGGAACACCACAGATGTTATTAAGACAACAGCAGGTAATTGCATTCCGTTGCTCTATTGAGAATGATTATGATTATGTATTAACTGTTGATGAAGAGGATGGAGAGAAGGTTAGTGCCACTGCTTATGTGTAAGGGAGACCAGGCAAGTTGTCACACTTCTTACTGCAATGAACATTTCCAACATTATTGCGTGGAAAATGGTACAATCCTTTGAAGAAACAATTTAGTTAACATCTGTAATAACAAAATAATTCAGTAATAACAATTCCATATTTAAATCGACTATGATGGATAAATATTGACATGAGAATGTGACTTACAGCACATCCCATTAAAAAGAAGTTTGGCCACGGTGGAACATGGCTAGCACATTTACTGCATGTGTACTGATTTTTCCACAGATTTCCCAGGCAGAATTTAAGCCTTTATTTTAAGGGTACTGAAATAACAAGATATTGAAATTTTTAGCATGATGTGAAAAAATGTTGCTGTTGAAACAAAATGGTTTGCAATTTCAAGAGAAGGGTCAAAAGACATAGTACAGTGTACTTTTAAATATTTTCACAATGTCTCAGCCTGTGAGCATTTATCATAGGAATAATAAAATTTGACACTTCTGTGTAAGTGTCAAGTGAAAAATAAGTGTTAGCGCCATAATAATGACTAAAAGATGAAAGTTCACAGTGTCAAAACCACATGAATTGGCAAAACATTTTAATGCGGTCAAATACACTCACAACACTTACAAGGACGCTTTTATAGGATAATTATAAATGGCATTTAGTTTATTAATTGACATACATGATTATAAAGCTTTTGTAGAATTAATGTTAATCCAAATGCTTTTGCTGTTTGATCAGTATTTGGTAGATTGTTTAGCTACAATAAATGTATTGTTTGTACAGTACATCAGTTTGTTTTTGTTTGTTGTGAATACCAACCACACACTATTAGCTATAAAGATTGTTTGTTTGCTTTCCTGTACTGACTGGTAGAGTATGGCGCTTGCAACACCAAGGTCATGAATTCGATTAGCAGAGAAAACACATAGTGTACTGATAATACTGTATTCATACCCTGAATCCCCATGTAAGTCATTTGGATATGCGTCTTCCAAATGCATAAGATTTTGATATGCTCTCTCTAAAGTCTTTCCGTGTTCTTATAATATTTCAACACTAAAAACAATTGATAATCTAAAAATACCAACAGAGAGGAAAGTATTATAAATGTCACAGTTAATTCAAGCAACTGGTATTTTCAATTTTGTGCTTGGCATAAAGCTAGTCAGCAGGACTTTTTACATTTGAGAACTGTTAGGGCTTACTGTATTTACAGTTACTTCAAAGGTTTCGATTAATTAGACTGCAGTCCAAGTTCAATCCATGCGCCTCATTTTTATTATGTTTTTCCAGGTGATTATGTGGTGATGACTGTATATTTTGACCTGAGCAGAAGAATGGGATACTTCACAATTCAGACATATATTCCCTGCATCCTAACTGTGGTTCTGTCTTGGGTGTCCTTTTGGATCAAAAAAGATGCAACTCCAGCCAGAACAGCACTGGGTAGGTACAGTAAATACAGACATGTGATTATCTATATGTGACTTGATAAGTTACATGACAAATAAAGCTGAGATAGACAGTATCTATTTTGTCTATTATTAAATATGTATATGCTCATAAAAAAGAATGAAAACAACCCTTGTTTTTTATTTTGTTTTTTACAAGCTACAATGTTCTTAACGCTTTTTAGTTGTTTGTTCACATTTATTCTTGTTTCATTGTTTGTTGTTGGCTTTACTCATTTCTTTATAGTTTCCTGGTTTGATTAAATCCATGTCCTGTCCTGGTAAGTGTTGTTCTTGTCAAAGTAATTGTTCCATTTTTCAATTTTTCATTTATATATTGTTTTATTGCTTGTTTTCAATCAGTTTCAGTTGTTTCTGTTCCCATTTCCCAGGACTTGTTTATTCCATGATGTTTATTTTCTTTTACTCCACTTTCTTTTACTCTCCATGTTATTTAAAGAAAGATTCTATTTTAATCTTTTTATCAACGTTCTCAGAACATTGGCTTACGTTCTCTAAAAATCCTCAAAGTTGTCAAAAAATGTTCTTGCAGTAATGTTAGTAGAACTCATTTTTAATATATAAAATTTTTTTATAAAGTTCTTATAACCAAGTTAACCATAACGTTATACAACATCTAAAACACAGGACATTTTGAGTGTTCATAGAACATTAAAAATAACATTTTTAATGGTATTGTTACTGAATGGAAATATCAGGGAAATGTTCTTACAACCTAAAATTGTTAGCCGGGTATAAGTGCAAACTCATTTTTGGGACTCACCCTTTACTTGTATTGTAAAACAGTACAGTGCTGTATTTGTAATGTAATTTAAAGCAAATTTAGACAGCCTTTCAATCATAACTTAGTATTGTTTCTTAGCATTCCTTAGCATTTCTTAGCATTGATTCCTAGCACGCCAACTTATTCCTTTACCACTGAACATACCATGGAGCAGTGTGGACCGGGATATTGATCCCACTGAGTAATCTCTAGTTAGCAAGCAGGATCAGTGCTGATAAAATAACCAGGATCACAGGTTGACATGAATTGGTTAAATCTACACACATCCTTCAACTGAACGCTAAGAAAAATCAGAAGAAGGGCCAGAGCCCTGCCTGCATGATCTATGTTTGGAAGAAAAGAAATAAACTGGCAACATACTCTCAGAAGGAAAAGAGAGATAAATGCAATTAATCTGTCTGACAAAAGAAGTCATTATACCTTCAGTAGAAAGAAAGGAAGCAGGGGAAGAAGTTGAGATTTGCTTTTCAGGCGTCTGGTTGATCGATGGAGTCCAGAGAGGAAGGCAGTCAAGATAAAACGTGGGAGAGAGAAAGAACTGGTGCTCACAGCCATGGAAATGTCAGGTTAGAGAAGAAGACAGAGGAATAGCTAGAGGTCAGGTTTAGGGACCAGTCAGTCTTCAAGACCTCTTGAAATCGCTCAATAGCCAATTAAAAAAATATTGCCAATAGGCTTTAGTTATGCCACAGCCATGAACAGCCTGTGTATCTGTGAACTATACAGGGATAAAATCATTTTCAAACCCTTTTGTTTTTAGTAAAGAAAGAATGTAAATTTTATATGTGAATTAAAGTGAATTTAGTCCATGTGTAGGTAGCATACTAGCATACTGATTGCCTCCAATTCAGATCCAAAAGCATGGGGTGACCGTGAGGTCTGCCTCAAAGTCTGTGTTCCATTTCCAGTGTAGTGTATATTTAAAATGACTAAATTAACCCAACTTTATTGATTACTACCAATGAAAGTGATTTAAGGTCCAGTATAAATAGCTCCTGCCCATAACAACTGCCCAGAGTCACTTTTAACAGTGAGTACCAAATGCTGCTGTGCTCCAGTCAGATGGATTATTAAACAAGGAAGTTGGTCTTTAATGAGATCAAGTTTAGTCTGAGGTATTAGTGAGGTTGTGAAGAACCATCTGGACCTTGATGAGGAATAATCTGAGGTTAAAACCTGAGCCTTAGAGAAGCCAAACTTGAAACTTAGAACTTTTGAAAGATACATTTGATTCAGTGTTTTCTACCTCTTTCTGCTATGTGCCACTGTATCAGAGTAAGTCAGTCTAACAGGTAAAGGTAATCACCATGGCCAGCAACAGTGGAGGAAAAAGGAATGAAGTGCAACATTTCTGTCTTAAATAGATGAAGCTTGCTTGTTTCCATAGAAACCCTTGCAAAACAGCGGCACAGTCATTGGTTCTCCGAAGCAACTCCAAATGTCCATGCAAGAGCGAAGCTAAGATTGTCTGCATGCATCTAAGATTCTAGGTGTTGTGTGGGTGGATTTTTTTTACCTTACCTCTTTCTGTCAAATGCAACGGAATGACAACACCAACTGGACAGGTGTCAAAATTCAAGGATAGCTGTCAAAAAAAGCTTAAAGCTTAAAGTGTTATTTTTCTGAGAACAAAAATATTAATAATTTGCCATAGTACCATAGGAGACATATACCTGGCCAGCATCCAAGGCAGTAATTTATCTGGATAAGAGACAGATCACATGCTGCACTAGCTTCACTCCTATTGGTTGTTGCCATAACTGCTCATTTGCATAAAGCTAAACTTTGTTGAGTCATTGGACACGCTCACATCACAACACCTGAGGTCACTTATGCCTCCCAAAATCATGAACGCCACTAAGTGTTCATAATTTCAGTTCAGATTTCAGTGCAGATTTCTGTCAGTGTGAACGTGCTTTTCAGATAAAGCTTAATCAAGTCTTGCTTCGTGTAAAGCAGCATATAATTTGCTTGGAGACTGAGAAAGGTGTTTTGTATTCAGCAGAGATATCAAACAAAGTTTTACACATGCTAACAATGTCAGCATACACTTTAGATGATTTAGCTAATATTTTTCATTAGCATGCATTTCCCTTGTTACCAGCATCTAATATCCTCTTTTGGTTATGCAGGAATAACAACAGTATTAACTATGACAACGCTCAGCACAGTGGCAAGGACATCTTTACCCCGGGTCTCATACGTCACGGCGATGGACCTGTTCGTCACCGTCTGTTTCCTGTTTGTTTTCGCTGCTCTCATGGAGTACGCCACGCTCAATTATTACTCCTACAGTGCTAGAAGGCCAACATGCAACAAGACGAAAAGATCGGTGAGCATCATGTTCTCTACTGCACAAAACACAAACAATACCAACATGCTGGGCCAGTCATCCCCTTTGAGGGATTGAGCACAATCTGGCAACCCAGTGTGACAGACTGCACTAATCAGAGGTCTATCAAAGATTTAATATTGCCAGTGTTGCACAATACGGCTAACAGGGAATTTTCTCAGAACGTTGGCTAACGTTCTCTAAAGGTTCTCTCAAAGTTATCAAAAACTGTTCCTGCAGCAGAACTTTTTTAATGTTGTATATCATATATATCAAAAACATTCCTAAGTTGTTAGTGGAACATTTTAAAAACTGAATAAAATATGTTAACATTAAGACAGCATCTAAAAAAATGTTGAGAACGTTGAAAATGTTTTCTGTTAACTGGGATAATACTTTGGGATACCTTGATATATACAATGGCACTGAATAATTACCATGGTTATGCACCATGTTACTTGAATAAAAATGTCTAGACCTGCATTACAGAGTTGTTCACAAGCTGCCCATGAAGGTGTTAATTTAAAGAAGGTCTAATTGAGGTAAATGACAGGATACATTTGCAGGTTTGGTTTCTATTGATTGTAATGAAATAAACACCTTAACCAGCACTCTTTTTGTTGTGGATTGTTTAATATACTGCTAGTGTTCTACAGAGTGAGAAACCACTCAGAATTTAATCTGTGACTGATTCAATGAAAATATCAAAATCAAAAGAGCGATTCAGTTGTGAATCTGACATAGCCATTTCTAAATTTGAAAATATCAGTATATCAAATATCAGTATCAGATTTATTGCTAGAATGTAAAATCTATTAATGACACCCTACTAAAAACTACACTTTTTAAAATACAATTTTTTAAACTACTATTAAATACAATTTTTTAAACTACTATTAAATACCATTTTAAAACTAGCAATGTTAGTACCTCTCGCTACTGAGAAATATAGTAAAACTAATAACTTTGCTAGTTGTAGCAACTGTATATCACAACACTGATTATTGCTTTCATAACAGTACAGTGATAGTGATATTATTACAACCCCAAGGGTAAGGTCAACATCTACTCTCATACATGTTTGATAGAGATGCATGGTACAGTATGGAAATTGGTTTTATTAAGCTGTTGTTGTTAGTCTTTGTCTGTACTTGTAATATGATGCTAATTTATGGTTGAGCAAGCGCATCTTTTGTTTTATACCATGTGTTTCTCTAGCAGCAGGTTAAATTTTCTCTCTCTCCGATAACTCATTTTGATTAGATCTTATCTCTGCTGAGAAGAAAAGATAATTACCATAGCAATTTTACACCAAACAAATATTACCCTATAGGTGATCTCACATAGATTATCTTTCATGGCTGTAATTACCATGCTTTTCTTGTTACATCTCAATAATGAGATGAGTAACTGGCAATAAAGAGAGAAAACTGACAGCATACTGTTGGAGAGTTTTGCATTGTGTGGTCTGAAAGGATTCAGAGGAAGGGCTGTAAGGATTTAGACAAGCAAGCTCAGATTTGGAGGGCATTTACCAGTCTATGTGAGATTGATGCCCACTTGACTTGCCCATTGGATAAAACACTGTTAGTTCAAGTGGGTGGGATCAGCCAGTATGATCTTGTGTTTTGATTGACAGCCCACTCTGAAGGATTTGTTTTGCTCACAACATCGATTTGATGAGTGTACACTTCAACTTCAATTTTGTTGTTCTCTTGGCTGAACTGTTGTTCTACAGTAAAATCAAAACGCATCTAAATGTACGACTATAGGCATTAATTTAAAATGTGTCTGAGGGATGCATGTTGCAAATAAGTGCCCATCAAATTGTAACAGGATGCTGTTTCTGTCCAACAGAACTACTCGGTGTTGGATGTGGGTCCCCCTCCCACAGTGATAACTCTCAACAACTCCATGTACTGGCAGGAGTTTGATGATGCCTGTGTATACGAGTGCTTGGATGGAAAAGACTGCCAGAGTTTCTTTTGTTGCTACGAAGAGTGCAAAGATGGAGCGTGGAGAAAGGGCCGTGTGCATATAGACATATTGGAACTCGATGCATACTCTCGTGTCTTTTTTCCCACCTCTTTCCTGTTGTTCAATATCGTCTACTGGGTAGGCTACTTGTATCTTTAGCGTTCTTACACACTTCACAACGAAAAGACCTTAACTTTTGGTTTTGTCTGAGCAGAAACTAAGAGCAGACTGAACTGAGCCTTTCCAAGGTACGTTAAAAAGAGCAGACACAGGTCACCAGAGTAGAACTGTGGTCAGTCGAGGACTTCTCCAGTAGTTTTTTGAAAAATGAGACAATGCTACAATGAAAGCTACAACAGATACAACCCTTAAAGCCAGGCTGTTTCTACATTGTCAGGAAGTATATTGCCACAGGCTCTTTATCTGGTTGCATTTCTCTGGCAGAAATCTTTGCCTTTTGTTCTTCAGGTACCAGGAAAAAGTTTCACAGCGTTCCTCACACACTATCTCATCTTTTTATGGGTGAGAGAGCAACTGTTAGAAGTCAAGGTGCGAAAAATCTTTAGGCCAAGACAACGTGTGAAAAAATGCCTTGCGAAGCATGTGACCCTCTGACTTTCAGTGTCTCATACAATCCTGGTAGATTGCTCACATGAATGGAATCCTGTCATCTAGCCATCAGTCAAAACCAGACGGCTTTCATGTAAGCAGAGCTTTCAGAGCCATCTATAGTGCCTTCCACTGGAGGAGAAGCCATCAGGCCGAGAAATCTAAGAAACGATGGCAGGAGGATCATCTGGTCTTGACTGACCGCTGATGGTTTTACTTTGAAGTTTATTCAGACCTTGGTTATATAGTCACCCTTATTTTGATGCTTTCAGCATTTCCACATCCATCGTCACTGCATGTTATATAATAGAATTAAGCTCTACCCTCAATCAGCACAATAATCTAATGACAAGAGTATAGATTCTTTATGGAATATTAATTAGTATGTAGATTGTAAAGATTTACCTAGATTTTTATAACATTTTTTCCACAAAAGAGAGGTTACTCTAAGATTAAATTAATATATTGTATATTAAATTATTTTGTTTAATAATTTAATATATATATTATTATTTGTTTTGAACTGCTTAAATCTATTAGCATTAGTTAAAAATTGCATGTGTAGGATAAATCTTAAATTCCTATATTGTCATCCTTTAGTCCAGGAGCCCAAGCTGACATGGCCCAAGCTATATTTTCTATATAATTAGTCCAGATCAGCCCAGACAGAAGAATGACAAAGTTCACAGTTTCATAAGCCCTCCAGCAGCCTTTACTGTTATTCTAACTTGAACTGGCATCAAACAATCTAACCACCCTCTGAATGGCAATATGTTTGGTAGCATCAATGTTCTTAAAGGGATAGTTCACCCAAATATGAAAATGGTTATTATTTACTCACCCTCATATAGGTTGAAACACACTGGATTGTACATCTGTGGCTGTACTTTTCCAAACAGTGAAAATGTGACTGGGGCTGCTGAGCTGAAAAACTATCAAAGGTTTTTGTATTTTGTTGTTTTGTGTTCCACGGAATGAGAAAAATCATACGGTTTTGAAGCAATATGAAGGTGAGTAGATTTGTTTTATTTTTGGATGATCTATGCCTTTAATAATGTGTTCAAGTAAGATGGAGTGTCTAAATGAATTATACCCACAGTCAAAATATTTTTAAGCATACTACAGTAAAAAACCCACAGAATCACTGTGCTCATAACTGTAACTCACAATAAGATTTGTTACTGTGTTGCCTTAGGGTCACCTGCACAGAGCTACTGTGAGATGATCCATAACAGAAAGACAAATGGATTAATATAAAGTATCTACTTCAAATTAGTCATTACCAAAGGATTCATACTAGCTGAAAACATTTTGAGGCAATTTCTTTTTTCTTGTCTACATAATTATTTTTTACTCATGATTTTCATTATCATCGATTGGTTATTGTATTTTTGTCTCAAGTGTAATATGGTTGATGCACATCAGTGGCAATATTGTGTTCTTTTCTTCCTCAATGATTGTAGCATTGTTTTGTTTTGTATTAATGCAACATTTTTGCATTTTCAATCTGATATTACTGTGGATTGTACCATCTTGGTGGTCCTTCTGTATATAGAAGGTGTCAGCTATCAACATTTAATCAATCCATCAATGTGATCTCTCTGTAACTTAAATCTTTGAATTATGTTTTCGACCTAAACTCTTTGTGTGACACGTTTGAAATGTTAGACAGAGTGACTTCATAAGGTTTTATATTCAAGGATCGTCTTGCAGTTTCTTAATGACATTCTAATGAACCAGAAATGTGCTGTGAATTGCTGCCAAACCGATTCTCTTTTGCAGTTGATGATGCTTTAGTGATCTTTAGTTTTCGTGGCTTTTTTGAAGGTGTCAATCCACTATTGACCAGTTTTGCAGTTCTGTTTGATGATAGTCTGTGAGTGCTTCATCATATTGTTGTTATTGCAGGTGTTCAGTTTGGCGTACAATAATTATTAGCTGTTCATTTTTAGTGGTGCTAGATCTTCAAACTGACCTATCATCATTCACATTAATGGTTTTGCTCTTCACACCCAAGAACTCATACAACTACAGTTCTGGTAAGTTACCTAAAGCCATATGCTGGAATTAAATCCAATTACACTTATGCTTTTTATAGTGGCCTAATAATGACATCAATTTCCAATGAAGATGTATTCTGAGGAAGGAAATAGAAAATCTGTGCATCAGCCCTTGATGAGGTTTAATGCTTATTTGGTCACCTTGGTCGTTGACTACTGGATACTGAATTCACTATACAAGGCAGGTGGTCGTTTCAGTGCAATGAATAAAATGCTACGTTTATTATTTCTTTTATGGTGATAAAGATTTAAACATCCAAGTGACCTTTAAGAGGGTGCAACTGCTATCCTTAAGAAATATAACATGCACACACTGAATGCTCACTTCTCCTTAGTATCCTTCATCCTGCTCATAAGATTACATTTCTCTCTCTCTCTCTCTCTCTCTCTCTCTCTCTCTCTCTCTCTCTCTCTCTCTCTCTCTCTCTCTCTCTCTCCACATCTCACCTCCATCCCTTCCTCGCATCCTTCCTTCCTTCCTTCCTTTCTTCCTCCCAAACCTCCCTCCTTTACATTCTCCCTTTCTTCCTCCCAAACCCCCCTCCCTCACATCCTCCCAAACCCCTCTCTCCCTCCTTCTCCTTTTTTACATTCATTACATTGTAATTCAATACAATTATTATATTAATAGAACTTTCAAAGTGCAGGTCGACCATTGAAGGCTGAATGCCAAAGAAATCTCATTCACAAATCTGCTATGAGGATGGCTCCCCCCTTCATTTCATCCATTCTGCTGAATAATGCTTTTGGGATGTATTCGCGCATTACGCCACAGAATCATACCATAATTCCTCACATTAGAAAGTGTCTTTGTGTTTTAGAAAAAACTTTGTGTTTCATATGGTCGGATTAGTAGCAATCTTTGAATACTTTAATGTCAGTGGCCTATTGTTTTTGAGAATGATCTTAAAATGTAATAACCACTGTACCAATAGTAATAAAGAAATCCTTTCTCTTATGCCCCAGTCACACAAACACAACCTGTGCACCTCTTTTTCACAGTAAGGCACAACTTTTCATTGTAGATTATTGCTTTGTGTTAACAATGACAATTTGGTGTGTATTTCACATGTTTCTATGGTTTGTAAGTGCTCACAATGTGTTGTGTTTGTCAGTGGGGTTGTCGTTTGGATTTGATAATAGAGGGTTTTTGTGAGTTTTGGCCTGTCTATAAACTCATTTCTATTTCTCGTGCTATTTTCATATATGTAGTTCCTTTTATAAACGAAATGTAAAGTGCAGAGGTAAATCGGAAGATGTTCAATAAAATTTTGTTTTCTTTTTTCCCATTTCTGTATTTTACTGGAGTTTTACCTTGCACTTTATAAGTGACTTAGTTCAATGTGTTTACGACTAATTAAAGGTATTTTGTAAGTAGAAGCAAGTTTCTTTGGACAGCTGGAAGACTGGACTTTTCTTTCATTGATTTGTTCAGTAAGTCATTTTTTAACATCCCATCGAGCACTGTACAGTAATTAAGTTCATTCCACATTGATTTCTGCCCCAGCACCTGTCAATAACAGCTTCAGTGCCTGTACAGTATATCAAAATAACAATGCTCACAGTGTTATCAGCCCTCTTAGAAGTTTACTGTCCAGTAGAAAAGAGTTCAGCGTATTGAGCAGCAGTTAACACAGAAACTTGGAGCTCTCAAAAGTTGGAGCTCTCAAAAGTCTCCAGCTAAACAAATGAGAACTCCTCTATTCCGAGAGCAAATAAACAATGAACATCAGTCCACAAACCCCGGATCTAAAACTAGGTTAATGATGTTTTTGTTGCATATGCATCCACAAAGGCCCTGTGCTGTCCAAATAATTCCCTCTGCACAAAAGCACAGTATTTCTGAATCATACAGGTAGACGAGTGCCCGATTATATTATGTCACAGATCAGATTCTATGACCGATTAGATAGCTAGTACAAGACATGAAAATAAGAGATAATGATGTGTATGACATTCCTTCTAAGAGACTCTCCCTCCAAAGTTCACTAACCTTGGAACGACCGTGATATTACTTATTGTTACATCACATTTTTTATGAAGTTTTGGGGGGAGGCAATATCAAATGACATTTGAAGTAATATGACAAATGTTATAGAGTGTTCACTAACTCTAAGGCTCTTGAAATTGTCTATTTGGTGGTCAGTGTTCATTATTGCATTTTTATATATATAATATAACCTAAAATGGCTAACGCAAACTCTCGCCAAGTATAAGCTGGCTATTAAGGTGAAAGCAACAAATAATGACATTAATGACAATGACAATAATTTACAATGGTAAATGAATTTAATTGAAAGTGAATTAAATAATCATGGGGAATTGGCTTTGTCTTAAATGTGTTCCTAGTTTTACTCTTATGAGGCCTTAATTTCTCCTCCACTAAACTGTTGGAGTGGTTGCCATGGAAACATTGTTCGTTCTGTGTAATGAAGCGAAACCAAAGATGAGAGATAAATGATTTGGAGCTGAAGTGTCTGACCTAGTTTTTAAAGGCATTTTAACTCCTTATCTAACTTGCACATGGTATGACATGATCATTCAGCTCTCACCCACGATGGCCGTGCAGAGTTTGTATTGTGCAAATTAGACCATCAATATGATATGCACAATATGACATGCAGTTAGATCTGTTATCTTGCACACAAATGCATTATTATATCTCAGCAAATACATCAATCATATTTGATGGTTTTGCAAAAATAAAAAGAACAGCAGGACTAAATTATTCTGCTCAGTTTGGGAGACTTGGTTATCCTTAGGCTAGAGTATTAACAAGTCTAGCTTTTCCTATCTCAGACTAACAGCAAATCTTAGTAACTATACATAGTCCAAACCTTTGATATGTGTACTCACAGTTACTGCAGGGCATTCATTTGAATGTTAATTTATTTTACAGCTTTACATAAGAATGTTTTCCATAAATACATAACCTAATAAACCTAAAATTGAAAACAAATTTAAGACACCCAAAACCCTTTTCATCTCACAATTTTGGTAGCATAGTATTATGAATTATTAACTCAGTGTTTGGCTTTTCCTTTATGAAGTTATGTCTTCAACATCCCAGAACACATTGCAGTATTTTTCATGAGATGGTGAATTTTACCTTTTGTCATTCGCTTCCAGACTTTACAGTGTGGACCATTTTTCTTGGAAAAAAATTGACATGCATATTTTATTAAGGGATGCACTCAGTATAAAACATTCATATTGTTATATGAATATCATTCTCCTAACCTACGTACAGCAAGAATATATGGTTAAAGTCTCAACAAACATTTTTTTCCTCAAACTGCAGACTCTAGATGCTACCAGAGAGCTGTCAGGCAAATAAAAACCCACTTCTGTCTATCATAGGAAGAAGAGCATATAACAACATGAGATTTGGTATTAAACCATTCAAGTACTTTACAATCATAAAGCGCAAGTACATCTGAATTAATAAATCAGCATTCAGAGGTCATGAAAAGTGGATACTGTAAATATGGAGCATAAATATGAAGTGTTATGATAAATCACTAGATCGCACTGGCGGAACTACAAAGTAATATTTTATCCCTGTCATCATTAACTCAACTAATTCCCTAAGTATGAGAAGATTGCAGTTTAAAGGAATATTTCAGCAAAATGAGAAAATGAAAATTATCTCATAATTTACTTACCCTCATGCTATGGCATGAGAATTATGAGAATTTTCATTTTTAGGTGAAATATTCCTTTAATTAGGAGCTTCAAGCTTTGGCGAAACAAAAAAAAATATTTTAAAAATGAACTGCAGTGGTCCTGAGCTTCCGGCATATCTGAAAAACACATCAGTGAAATCCTCTAAATTTATGACTGCGATAAAGAACAATTTCAGTAGCAACACTCGTCAAAATAAATGGATATTATTTGGTCATCCTCCATTATTTTCACTGCTGTCAGTTTCAGACTTCTAACACATGCTGCTGTTTATTTTTATGCTATTTTTCTGCCTCTTGCCAGATTGGTTGATGGATGTTTGTGAATATAGCAGGACAGGATGTCACAGACTCCCTCTCATCTCTCCGCTCTTCCTCCGTAACCAAGCATTCTACCTCCATAGAAAAACAGGATGAAAGTCCATCAGCAGCAACAAGCCTCCACATGAAAGATGGAATGGTATTGTGTATGCTCTACAGATCCAGCTGAGCTACAAGCCTCTCCTCTATTATGGTTATATACCACACCTCCTTCCCTTTCCTTGAAAGCTTTCACAGTTCACTTGCTTAGCTTTCCAGCACTAAAAGCCCTGATGATTTCCTCTCCTGTCACATCTAATAGAGGAGAAAAACATGACCTTTGTCTACCCAGAGAAAAATATGTTCTAACAAAGTGACCAGTGGCACATGCCATGTTTTAGAAGTGTAGCGTTTTAGTGGCACACATTCATGGCCCAAAGAAGCTCAGTGTTTTTTCTGTTTGTGAATTAAACTTGAAGAAACTCTTAAAATGTTTTAAGTTAAATAAATGATTTCTCCTAAAACTCCTGGCCTGCTCCACATGTAGACACACTGAAGAATGGTATAGAAAGCAAGGCCCCACAATACATATTGTTAAAGAAAATTCTTTTAATTTTAAACAGTTTGTTAAAAGCGCTTCAGCACTCATGTGAGACATGTTTATGTTTCAAAAGAAGTGCTGAAGAATACAAACCCAGCTAGCAATTTTAGGTTGTTTCCCTAACTTTCCTGTAAAAAAAAGTAACAAAAAGCTAAAAGTAAAAAATGTTATTATGAAAGTTTTAGAAATGTTCTAAAAACTTCCAATTTTTTAGACATTAGACATGGCCAAACCTATTTAAATTATGTAATTTAAATTAATCTCTGTAATCAGACTCACCCCTGACAAAAAACGATTTTTTAACGTGATTTTATATAGTAGCTTCAATGCTCGGTCAAAGATCTCAGCACTGCAAATTTTCTAGGAAAAATCAATATCTACCCCTTTCTGTTTAGTGTATTCTTAACCAGCTATTGTTTCCAAGGCAACCGGGAAGACAATGAGCAAACTGAATGATGTCATGAAAAGTCTATATTGGAACTGGTACATTTCATTGAGAAACATGTCAAGGGCTTAACCTGAATTAATTCAATCAATTCAAAATCATAGACTGCGTTTAATTGAAAATGACATTTGATGAATATATATATTTGTTTGATGGGACACTTTTATTAAATTACATTTTTCCATTGACTTTTAGTTCATTTCTTTAAAAGACTACAGGCTGAAACACTGGATTAAAGAAGTGCTCCTGATTAACATATCAATTGTAAGTTGGGGGTGGAAGTTCATTGTACATCAATGTCATTATTCAACTCATAAATCTCAGAAATGATTACAAGCATATGTTTCAACCACTTCCATGTTATAAATGGACTGAAACTGGAACACCTTATAATTACATTTCAATCACGAGAGTTTCTTCTTCTTCAATGTTCCCTTTTGAGGTTATAACAACAATATTTTCAACACTAATGTTTCTTATTTCGGTCCACATAAACCTGTTGTTTATAAATCATCTGTGGTTTTATGTTTTCCTTCATTGTTGGCTGAGCTGAGAAACAAAAGACTCCAGAAAGCAGTTTCTCAAGCAAAGATTCACCCAAAAAAAAATTCTGTCATTTACTCATCCTTATGTTACTCCAAATCCATATGCTGTTGTTTTTGTATTATTGTTTACATGAAACACACAAACACCTTTTTATAATAACCACAAGCTCTCAAAAAAGATAAATTAAACAGTCCATATGACCAGAAAACATTTGGTCTGAAGAACAGACCAAAACTGAAGTGATTATTCACTAATAATCTGATAATGGTGCTTTTTTTCTGTTGTTGTTTTTTTAAATCTTTTTTGATCTTTATTTTAATCTTTTAAAGTGGATATTTATCAATAAATGTTTTTTTGTGTATGTTTCTATAAATTGCAGCATATGTGTTTGGAAGTACATGAGTGAGTAAATAATGACTATCCCTTTAAGCATTAGACTTGAGTGTCAAATTGCTTGTACCTTGGATCCTAACGGTTCAATGGCAGTTGTGAGTAATGATGAGCCAAACAACTGCTTCACTCTTTCATTTCTTATTTCACTTTTGGCTGTTTGCTCAGTTCAGAGTAATTGATCATTCTGTAGTACAGCTCAGAATGATCAGCAGAAGAGATTAAACAATGGTAAAGTTTAGTACAATGTGTCATGAACTTGTCTGCTGGAACCTTACATACGGGTCATGGGAATAAATTCAGTATTTTAGTGAATTGTTTGTAATTGTTTTAACATACAATAATGAAAAATAATGGACTCTGAGTATGTTTTGGTTTGATATACCAAGACATTTCACAGTATGGAGCAATGCATTCCTGTATACACACGTTTAATTATCTATCTGAATGGGGACATTCCATAGACACCTATTGTTTTTATAAACATAAAACAATATAACCTAACCACACTTTAACCCTAACAGAAAACTTTGTATTTTTACAATTTTTAAAAAACTTTACTATCTTTTTATAGTGATTTTACAAATGAGGATGTCCCCAAAGGAGGTTTTGCTCAGATTTGTCAGATTTTGCTGACTTTTGTGTTCAAATTTATCCCCAATATATGGTTAGGTAAACACACACACACTCTGTTGGTTACATTGGTTGCACTAGTTAGTGCACTAGTTAGAATCATCCACAAAGTGGATGATTCAGAAGGTTACCTAAAAGTTCAAACTGTACATAGCAAAATGAAAGCTAACAATAGTGCATTGTTTCGTTGTATACTCGATTCAGTGATAAGAAATCCAATTAGGTTGAGGCAGAACCAGCCGCATTTCCCTTCACTGCAATTACTTGATACATGTTTATAAATGATAAGCCTTTGTGATTGAAATATGTTTTAGTCATAGATATGCAAATAACTCATTATAGCAGTTGAGAGCGCGAGAGACTATCAGCTCTGATCAAAAGGCATCACTTTGGTACTTGCCCTCTAAAACCTGTATTCTTCTCATCAAAGTGTGTTTGGAGAAATTGTGGGGTGCCATATGTCAGGCCTTTGATAAGGTTGACAGAGACTTTACAAAGACCCCAAGTATTCAGGAAAATGGCACGCTTAAGAATGTCCTTAAGAATTAGTCAGTTTCAAGAACAAATGATTCAGGAATTGTGGCGATTAATATCATGAACAAACCAATGCCTTTAAGAAATAGTCAGTTTCAATTACAAGTGACTCAGAAATTGTGGCTAATAATATCTTAATCAAACCATGCCTTTAATATTTAGTCAGTTATAAGAACAAGTGACTCAAGAATTGTGGCCATTATTATCATGAACAAACCAATGCCTTTAAGAATTAGTCAGTTTCAAGAACAAGTGACTCAGGAATTGTAGCCATTAATATCATGAACAAAGCATGCCTTTAAAAAATAGTCAGTTTCAAATACAAGTGACTTAACAATTGTGGCCATTAATATCTTGCATGTAAACCATGAAAATCATGAAAGACTGTTCTTTCCATTAGTGAACTTCAAATCACAATGAGGGAAAATCAAATGACAGGTAAATAACTAAGTTAACATACCATCCAGGTATGCTCTGCCAGGTATGTCAGATCATTAAATTGCAAAAATAAAAATAGGCCACTTGTTAATGTACAAATCTTTCGTAATATAGGTATGTAACAGGGCACAAAATCCAACCCAGTTGCCTGAGATGTGGGCCTCTGATTTAATGATGGAGGCGAATTAATTTTTTATTTACTAAAGTGTGCATCTATCGTAGGCTTTGGACATCCATTCCGTCCTTCAGGAGGTACGGTGCATTCTAAATGGAATCTGTCTATCTGAAATGCATCTATTCAAGCTTTATACATGAGAAAGTTGTGGGTACTGCAGAAGGCTTTCTTTAGCCTCCATTAGCTTCCCAGCTTTTAAAGGATGTAGGATGTAGCCCCTTCAGAGAAGCAGCAAACCCTTAATACCCTGATACATATGTAAAGAAAAACATTAGCAAAGGTTTTGATGTGATTTGTGTCTTGAATGTTTTGCATATAAGAAACACAAAAGTGTATTTTAAGCATATACTGTGACAACATGCCAAAATACATTCTGTGTATTGTATCTTTTTCCTGGTCAATACTGGAAGACAAAAATTAACTTCAGAAAGAAACTTATTTACTAGAAATATTTACTAGAGTACAAAGTGTGACACCAAGCACCGGTCTCCACAATGTCTATAATTGTGGGACCAATCAAATGCTTGTTTTTCATTTCTGCAGTGTCATGTTTTGCTGTGTTTTAGAATGTAACTGGAAGATGTTTAATCCATCTTAACATCTTCTCTCTCTGCGACAGGCAATGCCTTCAGGTATGAAGACACATTTCAGTCTCAATTATTAGATTCTGTCTCTCTTCTCCTCCTGTCCAAGGCCACACTGACAGCCCTGCCCTGCGGTTGGATTTCTGCTTTGCGGTCCCTAATAGATCTGATTTCTCTTCAGCCTGATGGGATCGGTAGATTGATTGCTTCAGTCTGGCACCACACTGTGGTGGGGGAATAAGATAGAGGGTGTTTCCATGGAAACATGCCCAGATGTGTCTAACATCAGGAAGGAGAAGCCCAAAATACAAAAGGAGAGACACAAAATTGTCACGCAAGTACGAGGAGATGCACAGCACAATAATAAACCTGTCCTTCTTTTTTAAAAAATAATGCATAATAAAGAGTATTATTTATATTATCTGTATGGCTATGTCTTCCACAGGAATGAACGCAAAAGAAAAGAGAGAACAGAAAAAGAATAAATAACTTGAGTGTAAGGTGTTTTTAGTTAAAATAAATGGCTTGTCACACAAAGTCAGCTGTACAGTATAGAGCCAATATAGCAGGATACCCTTAGGCTGCTTTCTAGAGACTCAACAGCCAACAAAACATTTCTTTCTCTCCATTACCTTCATTGTGTTTGCATGGATATCTTACATCCTAAAGCTCTGTCAGACGCATCATTTCCTCTCTTCTCATTCAACCACAGACCTGATTAATGGATGCAGAAATCTGGCACTATACTGTAAGCTTTGACACATTTTCATTTCCTGCCCTACAGAATACACACCAAGACACGTCTAGAATTTACCAATTAATACAGTGAATTTTGCAGTGAATAGAATAGCAGTGCAAATAAAAGTAGCATCTTTAATTTGTTACTCTTTACTTTCTATACCGATTGTAAAAGATTTAAAGTCCTGAGATCTTGCAGAAACAAAGAAATCATTTTCTCAAGAAATCAAGTCTGCCTCCTTTGAGAGGCACAGGTATAGGACAAAACCATGTTATGCTTTTTAAAGAAACTCTACAGTGGCTATTAACAGCCATTGTGTAGAAATGAAAAATCTGAGAGGTGAAGCACAATGTTAAAACTAAACATTTAAAACTAAACACACTAAAGCACTTTGAGAACAGTTCTACACTCTATAATCAGGGCCTTGGGAACACATGTGCCATGAAAATAGTTTTAAAAAAGGAAATGCGCCATGAAAAGTATATAATAAGTATTGTGGTAATTTCAAAAGCATGTTCTTGACTCAAAAATCTGCATACACAAAAATGTGCTTATGCATTATAAATGTGCAATAAGACAAAAAGAATTCTAGCTTTAAACGAATAAAACAGTTGATCGTGTAGATGTGTTTCGTGTTTCCCTGGAGATAAAGTTATCTGTGTCTGCAGCCCTGAAAGTTAAATTAAATGAGGGACACAAAGCTGTTCAGATACTTATGCTGGATATTATGATGCATTATGATGGTTGAGAGATGACTGTTGAGATTTCACTCAGTGCTTTACACACAGGATAATATATAAAGGAGATACAATCCCTCTCCCGCACCACAAGACATCCATCAGCCATCCTTCAGACAGACAAAGCACCACTTTGCCAAACACATTTGAAGGAAATCATGATTCAGATAAGATCTGAAATGCTGTCAGACAACTACTGGGAGAAAAGTTTTAGAGGGATGTTTAGCGAGGAGTTATATCCCTCGTGTTGGCAACATACCATTCAGAATACAAAGATGTCCACAAATCAGGGTAGTTTTCAATTTGTGATTGTGTTATTTTTACTCTTTTATTTTTTGTTATATATATATAACATCAAAAATGTCTTAAGTTGTTAGTGGAACATTTTATAAATGTTACAGAATTAAAAAAATGTTTGAAAATGTTTGTTTTTAACGTTTTTGATACTTAATGGAAATGTTAGGGAAATATTCTTACAACCTAAAATTGTTAGCTGGGTCAATATTTATTTTTGTAAGGATTATTTTCCAGTGAAAAGAGTAGAACTTTGAGTTTTAAAATAGATTTAACTTCAAATGTTTAGCTGACATGCAGAAAATAAAGGTTTTTTTACATTTATTGCTTTGCATATAATCTTTTAAGCAAAAGTATTAGATTTCAATCCATGTGGACCTGCATCTGATTTTTCAGCGTTTCTGATATTTCATTTAATTAAATAAAAGGGACCTCTGAAAAGTTATACAATGCTCTGGAGTATATTCGTTTTCTGTATTACAATAACAATTCAGCAGAAATAGTGTTAGTTCATTGGTTGCATATGTATTAACAAATATCTAAGACTGTCATTTTACTGACAGTCTTTTACATATCTGAACTTTAATTAAATTACTTTTTGAATGTATCTAAAGAGACAAAAAACAGACATTTAATTACAGGGTTGAAATAGGTCTGAATGTGTTTCAATTGCTGAAACACTACTGTACGTTTTCCAGAAACTCGACATCTAAGTCCTACCTCAAGAGTAAATCACAAACTGTAGATGTAACATTGCATCATCGCTGAGACCAGTCATTCAGAAACATGGCTTTTCCTGTACCACTGCTACACCAATTGACATGTATCTCCACCTGTTGTTCCAGCCTGTTACCCCAGAGTCTGTAGAAATCTACTCTCTGCTGTTTCACTGGTGCTTTATCTGACATTTCTCTGTGCTAGCCTGTACCTTTAAAGCAGGTTTGGAACTTTTGGTCATGTAGCATTTCTTAATAAGTTACTGGCTTCTTAGGATAAATGACTTCCTGTAAAAAAGCATCTGCTAAATTAAAAATCTTGTTCAAGAAAGCTTGTTCAAGAACATTGTTCGCTTCGAATCTAAAAACTGATTGAAGCATATTTGCAAATTTTTCAGATTTTCCTAAATAAAACGGGGGAAAAAGAAATCTAAATAAAACAAATCAGAGAGGTTTTATACTAATTCGTAGCCATACTGCAGATTAGCTTTAATTAAAGAGTGAACCCTATTCTGAAACCCATTTTATGTGTAAACACAAAATTTAAAATCAATCCAAAGGTCTTCAAGCAATACAGATATAGTCTAATGTTTACTACAATAAACATTCAGAAAATATAAGTCTTACTAAAAGCCATAACCCTCAGAAAGTGACTGCCAAAAAGTGCAAGATGAAATCATCAATGCAAGATGCAAAAATGAAAATAAATATTATACAAAAATAAGGATGACGGCTGGCAGGGGTTTAGATGCCACACAGACAGTCTATGACACACTGAAGGTCAGTCTCTCAAATATGTGTAATATCCTGAAAATCCCTTCGCTCTGTGTTCCTCATGGGACGTGGCTCACAGACAAATGTAAGACTCAGTGCATCAGAGACAGTTTTGTAAGGCCAATCTTGCTAAAAAGACCTATCGATGTGACAGATGGTGTGTTGCTGATGAAGCAGAAAAGATGTTCTTTGCTGTTAAGATGTGTCACTGATAGGGTGAGTGGACACTGGGTCACCTCCTCTCACTGAGGTCATTGCTCACAATGAAAAGTTGATATGCCTTTGAAGGACAGATAGCATCCACTATCTAAACTCCAACTAGGGCAATGCACACCTCACCCATTTTGTACAAAACAGTTGAGGCAAAATTAAAAAAGAACTAGTCCTAATGAATACATATTGGTGCTGTGTAACTATATGTAATTGAACAAAATACCCACAATGCTGCAGGTGAATTCTTCTGTGAGTACCAAATGGGAATCATGGTGAGAACAAAACACTGCTTTGCAGAATGAGCCAGATTTATTTAAATTGCTTTAATGTGACCTTTAACCACCCAAAATTTAATTGAAGCCATTCATCAAAATTTCAGTGATGTACTTTAATGAAATGAAAGAAGAGACACAAAAGCATTAAATAAGGTAGCTAGCTAATTATAAACTATTCAGAAGAGAAAAGACTTCCCAGAAGTTTAATGTTTCCTGTAATCTTCGTTCTCTGTTCTTTTTATTGTCTATTAATCAAAACTTTTTAACACACATAATTGTACAAAATTGTGAGGAATTAATTAAACAGTGATAACGGATTGGCAGATGTAATTTAATTTCCATGAATGACATGACTGTGCATCTATTTAGAGTCTTCAAAGAACAGTTTGATGGTAAATACAGAAATGTCCATTTCACTCTGTTAACATTAAGCAGAAAGCATTTAAGCCAGGCGTTTCTTAAAGGTTGTAAGAATCTCTAAGAATGTTCTTAACACATCGCAGGAACACATGGTTTTCTTACACATAAATATGGATAGAAGCATTCTGCTGCTGGCTATTCCTCTGTGTGCTTGATGGAACATTGAATAAGCACAACAAGGCACAGAGACCTGTAGATTCTGCCTTGTCATACAGCAGAACCAGAAAGGTGGAAGATTATCTGTTTCTGTTAGAGAGAAAATAGAGGCAAGGCTAGATAGACAGATAAAGAGACGGAGAGATAGATGTAACAAGAAAGTAAGAGGAAAGGAGATGAGAAACAGAGAGATGCATACAATGGTCAGTAAATGGGGAAATACTTTAAAACCAGAGAATCATACTGATTTTCTACAAAGGGAAGATTAATCGCTATGTCTCACATAATCTAGATGTAATTTCTTCATAGCCAAAGGATATAATTCAGGTCTGCTAACCTGAGAATGAGGTCGTGAACCTGTCCATGATTGTTCAAATTATAATTTGCTCTGAGCTAAGTCAATTGTCACAGTCACAGATGTCATGCACTGTAAAATTTTTAAGTGTGGATTTACAGTATATTACTTCCTATTAGCTTATTATATTTTTAAGTTATTTTTAGTAGCATTACTGCAATACATGACAACTGTATATATTCACAGCGAAAATTGCTGTGTAGCAGCATTGTTTTCAATGATTAGATGTTTTGCATTAGTCATGTCTTGCATATTAACACATCAGTTACAGTGTGACATTCACAATACTGCACAGGTTCCCAGCATGCACTGCAGCATGAATAATGTATGGGGTTGTACTTTTTTCTTAGTGTAGTTGAAGAAGATAAAAAAAATACTATATAATAAATTATATTTATATTAATGTGACTTGGCCTGCATACATTTTACAGTAATATTCTACATACAATTGTACAACATACAGAAATTAATGTACAAATCTCGTAAAATCTGTCAGTATTTAAACATGTCTGCCTTCCCTCTTCTTCTGTAGTTTAAAAAAATGTAAAAGTTAAAAATTTTAATTCCTCTCAGTCACATCCTTTCTGAAACATATCCTAGTATTTCAGGTCCACTCACAGATGCACAATAAAAGTTTATAGTTGGACATTAAGAACACAATAATACTGTTTACTGTGTCGAGATAGTGACTCAAAGCTCTAAAAGTTGAAATAATAGCTATCAGAAGAATATCTCTGTGCTTTCGCAGTGTCTACCAGAGCTGAGTGTTGTTGGAGAACAGCAATCATCTCACATTTATTATCCTTTCAAAGATAAATGCACACTGATTCTAAGACAGCATCTATATGTTTCTCGGACATAGCATACATCAGAAGATCCATCTTGGCTGATGGTCACTACATGACCGACAGTCCTTTGTGGACAACCCTGTGACAAATAGGCAGGTCCTGACTCAATAAAATAAAAAAATAAAATAAATCCAGACAGAGTGATCAGGACTTATTTTGCATAGATGACCTGTTGACTGTACTTTATTCCGTTACATACTCAATTCATGGACATAAAAAACTGATTTTGAGAAATTGTTTTATTCTGGGAAAAAAAGAGGCAGTGGAGTAATATGAGAGAAAGTCAAATGCCAGGGTCAACAGCCACATAGAGTATCATTATACAAAACTATTTCACGTGTGGAATACTGGAATTGACCAATCAGAATCAAGTATTTCAGAAAGCTTTGTAATAAGCCCCCTCTTTAATACTTAGTCAATAGTCAGCTCTGTGCACACAGTCATTTCATCACTTAAAATGATTTCATTTCAACTCCATCTTATTTTAGTAATTATCTGTGCTTAAACATTCACATCCTCACTACATATTTAAACAGTTAAAAACTTGCTTCGATATTTATTCATTTGATGTTATGATTGTATTCTGTACTTGTCACAGTCTTTTCCTTGACATTTAAGTCCAAACTTAAATGTAGTGCCCTCCATAAGTATCACATTTTGTTCTTTGGCTGTTTCAACACATACATGTTTTACCAATTTAGAAAAACTGTATTATGAAAGCACTGTATTTGCTCTTAAAAAGGGAAATATTTGTGTACATTATTGTATATCACAAAAAGTTAAATTTACTATAATGCAGGCCTCAGCAGAAAGTTTATGAACTATGAAAAGCGAGTCTAACCTTGAAAACAAGTTACAGAGAATTCAGCCAATAAATAAAGTATGTATTTGACAATGGATGGCTTTTGGCAACCCCTGGCCGCCCCCATCCAGCTGAAGAGAAGTCTAATGAGATTCTCATCAATACTGGTGTCACCCATACTGGCTCTCACCGCACTGGACATGACTTGTGTGTCTGTGTTTCTGGCTTTCTCCAAAGCCCCAAAAAGTACCCTATCATGACAGCAGGAAAACATATGACATGCCATCGCTGTAGCCATGGATACAGGATGAACCTCAACATTAGCAGCAGGGATTTGGAGAAAACTTTCAAAACTGTCAATCAACAACTTGTGTAGTTACAGCTTGCTGCAGGTGTCAAAGTTTAATATAGATTTCTGAACATAGCTGTTATTTCTTTGTCTCCTTGTTTTTTTATCTGGGCATCTACTGAAGGGCTCTTTAAGTTAAAGAAGGAAACCACAGACTCCCAAGATACAATATATATATATATATATATTCACTATATAATACAGCCACTCATAATATTATCGACTGTAATTGCAACATAATACAAAATATTAAAGGCATTTGTTTTTCATTAAAACCACTATTAAGCAAATTTGTTGAGGTCACTTGTCCATAAGAAGATATAGGTGGCAACATGATAATATGTTGCTACGCAACAAAATGACAATCAGTGTTCTGAGAAGTGACGTAATGAGCTGGTAATTTGCAGCATAAATGTTATTATACAATGGATCTATATGTATTCCTTAACTTCTTTACCTGGGAACACCCAGCTAACAATTTTAGGTTGTAAGAATGTTTCCCTAACGTTTCCATTAAAGAACAGAAATTGAAAGTTGAAATTGTTATTTTGTTATATGTTCTTGAATTGGAGCATTCAAATCATCCAGTTTTTTAAATATTGTACTAACCTTAATGCTTGGTTATAAGAACGTTATTCATACATTTTATATTCTGTAACGTTTTTAAACGTTCCACTTACAATAAGAAAAACACTTTAATATATATATGTATATTAGGTTGTGTATATTACATATGTATATTACATAACATTACTGCAAAAACATTACATAATGTTAAGAGAACATTAGCCAATGTTCTGAGAACATTCCCTGTTAGTCCCAAAAGGCCCGGTCTGTTATTATACCAGTATAAAAGGAGTCCTAAAAGGTATGCTGGTTTCAGGATGAGTTTCAGAGGTCATCCCTGGAAGCACAAAGGTTATTAAGTGATGGCCCCAACACTGATCTCATCATGTGAACTCATAATCAGGCCAACATGCCAATATTCGGAACCATGAGTCTCCCCTAAGCTCCAAACCCAACTTAATTACAGTCGACATAACCCATTTAATCCCATTCTAATTAATACAGGACTCAGCATGCAGTGGTATTGGGCTGAGAAGGGCAATGAAAATTAGACACAGACTACAATCAGCGAAAGAGCAAACTCGGTCAGAGAGCTGAAGGGACAATTACAGTATCTGTCTTGGTGGAACAAAAGAGTAACAGTTTAATTCATGTTGTAAAACCACCATGTCAAGCATAGCCTCCTACACTCCACAGATTACCACATATTTTTTTTCAATTCAACACCATGCATAATGGTGCCAAAATACAGGAGATTACAGATTAGTCAAATGCTATATTCATATGCAAATTATGCTACTGTATGTTTATGAATGCTTCTATATGGTTCCAAAGAACATCATTCATACCCAGCATGTTCTTTCCCAACTAACAATTTTGGGTTGTACGAATGTTTCCGTTAGGTCACAAAAACTGCTAAAAATGTGGTTTGAATGTTCTAGAAATGTTCAAACCATCCAGTTTTTTTAAACGTTGCATTAACATTATTGCCTGGTTATAAGAATGTTATTTAAACATTTTAAATTCTGTAACGTTTTTAAAATATTTCACTAATAACTTAAAAGTAATGTTTTTGCTATACATGATACATAAAATTATAAATACTAATGTTACTGCAAGAACGTTTTTGATAACTTTAAGAGAACTTTTAGAGATTCTGAACGTTCTGAGAATGTTCCCTTTTAGCTGGGCTTTAGCCCGTGTGATTCCACAAGGCAATAATACAGATCAAGACTAATTCTTGGTCTATTCCATTCATATATGGCATGAATCAGTTAGCGTCAATGAGGTCAGCTGTTGTCTGCTTCAACAGTTGAACTTCTGACATTTGGCAGACACAGACAAGCCTTTAAGTTGTATACTCGTATGCAAAACTTTAGACTGATTCATTGATTTACTTTGAGCTGAAACTAAGAATATATAAGGTTGGAAGGGAGCCAAAATCTTCTTTCTCTTGGGGATCAGCCCTCGAACAAGCGTAAAGCCGACACATCAGATAGAGGGTGATGTAGCACCACATAATGACTCATTCAGTTCTAACTAACATTAATCAATGCTGGCAGCTGGGGTGCAGATTCTGCTATTTAAATAGCATTTACATTGCATAGCAGCCTTGAAAGGCTAACCTGAATAAGAGAGATGGCCACACTCAAACGAATGACAAAATTACATCAGTTTAGCTATAATGAAACTGTATCTTCTCATTCTTTGTTGCCACCACCCAAAAACCTGTTTAAGCCTTTCATAATGCAATTTTCTCCCAACCTCACTGCCCTGGAGAGATGTGATTGTTACTTAAGAGCAAAAATGTAATTTTTCTGGGGAATAAAAAGGAAAACAATACCTGAAGGAGACCAATTGTGGGACTCCCAAAGAGTTGAAATGGCAGCATCACAAAGCACAGGCCTATACAGGCTTTACTCAGAATCAAAGAACTGCAAAGGTTCTCCTTTTGCTTCCATAATGATGAAAACATGGTAGAAATATGTATTTGAAAACTTTCTAGAACAGAGCTATTCAGCTCTGATCCTCAAGGGCCACTATCCTACAGCGTTTCAGCTCCAACCCTAATCAAACACAAATAAATGAGCTAAACAAGGTCTTTAGGATTACTTGAAAACTACAAGCAGGTGTGATTGATTGATTAATTGATTGGGTTTGAACTAAACTTTGCAGGACACCAGCCTGAGTTGAATAGTCATAATCTGGGAGATTTTATTGTTGCAGAAATTACAACTTTAAAGTTAAAAGATGCCGTTTTATTTTAGCATGTTGTCCTTTTCCCCATTTTGTCTGAAGAAAGTAATGACTAATTCTGTTGCACAGACAGGCATAGAAACAGTTAAACCGAGTCTGGTTTGGTCAATTCAAAGCACAAAAAACGAACAGCAGCTATATAGTATAAAAGGTCAATCTGGTTCTTTCATTAAACTGCTTTTCCATCAAATTCTGCTATACACCATTTAATACCAATTTCTAATCTCAACTTGTAGACCCAAGGACATGTTATGAATGTAATGCCTCGTTTTAAAAAGCTATTCTCTGCAACTATTGCCCCATACATCTTTGCATCGCCTTTGCAATGATCTTATTTTGTATGGTTGGACTGAAGATGTTACAGTGATTGCCTGGTATGATGGAAAGTGAAGAGAAAGCTAAGATGGAAATTAGAATGTAACCAGCTGACACAACTGTTCAAAGAATCTATCAAAGAAATTATATTATAGGGGGCTTGTACTGCACAACCTGAAAGATCAGGAAATTAAGTAATAAAATTAGTGTGGCATTATTGTGTAAAGCAAGATGATTTCCTGATATTATGAGCTGGTTTTGCTAGGATAATAGCTTGGCCAAACTGGTGTTAATCTAGTCTAGTTTTCTCAAAATCTCTCTCAAACCATCAAAACAGATCAGAACAAACACCGTGGCTAGTCTGGACCATCTAACCACCAGCTAAGCACCTTAGTCTATCAGCAAGCATTTAAAAATATAATTTTGCATTTTCTCTGTTTATAGTGGACAATAATTAGTCTTTAATTTGTGGGTCAGAGTAACTACAAAATCTCCAACTTGCTAATTTGTCACAATAATTCTACAAGGAATAACTAATGTCAGTATGTTAACGTGCTGTGTGGCTAAAACATAAACAGTGGATTTAGCAAATGTTCAGCAGATGTTGCTGTGGCAGAAGTGTTATCATGCCATATGTGTCACTGTCTAGCCCAGTATGTTTTATTCTGGAACTTAGTCAGAGGGGAACAGACTTACCTTTTAACACAATCTCTCTTCAGCCACACATACACTCAACTATGCAAAAATCCACAATATTACACATACATTTAAACAGCTATAAACTTTTTATTTGCAGATTTATAAACTGCTATTAGGAGGCAACACAAGCATAGAGATTTGAATTAAGCATAAAGACTGTCCAATAGAAAAGAGGCTACTTTGCATGGTTGCAAGTTTTTTTTTATCTTTACCCATCTGTGTCCATATTAGAATGAAGAAAATCTGAACACGTTTCTGAACAAATGTCTAAACGCAATAACTTTTTGTCTAAACATAATGGGACAGCCTTAGTAATGTCAATTCTGATTTTGCAGCTCAAAATTTGCAGGACTGTTACTGTAAGCTGTACTGCAAGACTAAAACTGCATATAAGATTTGATTATACTTGGTGCAATTGTCTCATAGGGTTTTGCTGGCATGCTAGATTTATTTTGGTCTTATTTGGAACACTGACACATGAAATCATGGAATGTACAGTAATGATCTCTGCTCCTCACTGTTAATATGACAGGTGCAAGTGTCTGATGATATCAGACTGCCACAACCCACCTTAAAATTTTAGGTTGTAAGAATGTTTCCTTAACATTACCATTAAGTAATAAAAAGTGCTACAAATACACTCAGTCAATACAAAGTTTTTTTATACATTGTATAAACATTATTGTCTGGTTATGAGAACAGTATTCAAACATTTTTAAATTCTGTAATTCTGTAAATATTCTGTATTTTTGATATATGATATATAACTACTAATGTTACTGCAAATTGTTTTTGATAACTTTGAGAAAACTTTGAGAGAACTTTTATAGAATGATAACCAATGTTCTGAAAACATTCTGAGAATATTCCCTGTTAGGGATTGCATTAAACCACAGAAAATCACTCTTCTGCATGACAGTAGAATTTATAACAACAAACACTCCACCTTATTAATTAAAGATGTAGCAAAACAAACAAACACAAACAAACAGACAAACACATTCTGTGGCTTTTATGGAAAAAGCAAAAGCGCTCTGGTTTCTGAGTGAATGCTCTGCTGCCCAGCATTGCCAGTGACATTTCATGGCTGTTGGAGGTACCGTAATCAGCACCTCTCGCCAACTCCTCAACCTCAATTTCCTCAACCTCCAACATGCCAGCAATTGGAAGGGTGATGATATGCATGCTTAACTACACTAACTGATGATGTGCATTCAAGATATGAAGAAGATGGGATAAACAAGCAAAATGGAAAATTTGAGAATTATACTATAATTAGTGATTCATTTGTCATATTCTGTGTTTTCTACAATTCCAAGTTTTATTGTATAGCCACAAGAAGCAAAAGTTGACTTTAGGCATATGTCTGGTTGCATTTATAAAACATAAGATAATAAAACAACATGACAATGCTTATTTATCTGTAATCTCATCACTGGTCAGTTTGATCATAATGACAATTTAATAATGGTGACAAACTAATTGCAATGCAGAGATTGATATGAGCTCTAATAGCCGGCCCTGCATTCAGTATTGATTAAATTCATGCAACATTTGTTATCTTAATGAACACATTGCATGTTTGTCTCTTCCTGGATTAAAGAGTGCCATGGTGAGATGAGCGCCTGAGAGATATAATCATGGACAGGAGACATTGTTGCTTTCCATACATGATTAAGATGCAGAAAACAAGGAAACTTCGAACACAAATCACACAGGTGTTCTGCCTGATACAGTATGTTCCAGCACTTAAATGTGTAACTGGGGCATGAAAAATTCTAAGAGCCAATGAATCCAATTGAAGTGAAATGAAGCTTTGATAGAACATACAGTTTTTACTGTTTAACAGTTGTTAGTGTATAATTACAATGATGTGCATGCAAGCATCCAAACAACCATCTTTAACATGAGTTCATCAGGTGTATGTCACAGAAAATACAGAATTACAGAGGCAAACAACACAAGTGCTTAAAAAACATGGGCAATTATATTACACATGACTATTCTCATAAGAAGGTGTGCACGTACATTGAAAATGGTGAAATTAATTTAAAAACATTGATGGAATGTTATAATCTACGCTAATTATTAGTGACTCACACATAAATTAATACTTGCATAAAATAGGGTTTCAATAAGGTCCTATACTATATGTGCATTTAGGCTATTTAAAATATTTGTGGGATTAATTTCAATGGGGAAATTTTTATGATGATAATTCATTTTAGGCATCAACACATTTAAATTCTTCATATAGCTGATAAATTTGGTAGCAGATTGTATTAGAAATTATGAATTATGCCCTGGGCTGAAATGGCCATATTAAAAAATGGCAGAATGGCTGATTAAAACACAGGCTATCTAATGCATCACTGATTACATAAACGTAATCCTTGCAATCAGAAAGAACCTTTTCCTTGCTAATGAAAACAGTGACTGAGCAGAGTGCTAAGATCAAATCACCATGCAAAACCAATAGGGCTAATGCTTTCTATGCAGCCTGTATATAATAAACAGAATGTATCAAGATCATGTAGTTGCAGGTGTCTCATTTACTACACTGAGAAATGCATAGTTTCATTGTTTCAAATTATCTTAAAGTATTTGATGTTATAAATTAATTTTATAAATGTCAATGTTAAAATATCAACATTTGTTGAGGGCCTTTCAGAAGATGCCTCAAAAATAAATACACGAAACTATACCTCAATAAATATACATTTTTGCCCCCCAAAATTATATAAGCAGACATCCAGATGTTTGTAACAGAATCCTTTGATTAGACATTATAAACCAAAAAAACTCACCATTTTTGAGCACCACAGATCAGTTGGTACACTGATGATAAAAACCATCCTATGATGTTTTCATGGTTTATCATCTTTGTCCCTCTGCATATAAACATTAATCTCTCAGGATTCATTCATGAATCCTTCTAAGAAAAACCAACAAAACACACAAAGACATCCACACTTATATATAGACTTGCAGATGGACAGTGTCTCTTTGGTTCCTGGAATGAAAGGAAAGTCTTAGGTGTTCCAGTGGAGTCCAATGTGAGTTGCGAGCAGGTAGCACATGCCTATCGTACAGGTCATTAGCATCATGGGGAAGCCCAACCTGTGAAAGGGAAAACATCGATATTTGTTTACCCCAATTGTAAGCCCCCACATGCAAGTTATTACCAAGCCATAAATTGAACATTGGTTTGTGCATCTCACTCTGGCGGATGAGAAAATCCAATACATTCCTTTGGGGATGAAAAAAAGTGTTGTTTTGCTGGTGTTTGCATTTTTGGCAAGACCAGAATACAAATATTCTCATGTCCCACTGCAAGTTCATCCCTTAACATCTATCAAACAATGACATTGAGCGCTTTCGCATTATCCCCCTCTCTGCGGTGCATTTTTTTTTCATGTTTTTGTGTGTGGAATTCGATTCAGAACAGCAGGGGTCTCAGCGATCCCCTGCTGTGGAGCATGGCTGGCACGTTACCCAAGCCATCGAAACAGTATTAAAGTGTGAATCTTTAAACATTACGGCAAAGCAGAGGACAACAGCATTAACATATGATCTCCAGGCACTAACTGCAAAGTCAAAGGCTGGGGAAATGACAGACCAATGATACACATCTCTCCCCATTTAACCTAAGCTGCTTTCCTCAAAGCTGCAACTCTCCAGGACATGTGGACAGTCTTTTAGGCACTCGCATAAGACCTCCATCTGGGGTGTGGAATTACCATTGTAATTACAACTGGACACTGGCCTAATCTCCACACTCTATCAGCATGCATCAGTGCCCTCTGACCCATAGTTCAACATGCTGTTCTCATCTGCCCACAAGGATTATACTGCATGCAGCTACCCATCCAATGCCATGTTACATGCAATGTAACATGGCATTTAAAGAAATAATTAAAGAAATGTGTATGGATATTGTTACAAGATAAAAGTAAGGGCACGCGTGCATATCAACAATACATCAAATATGCATTTCATCAATTTGTGTGTTCTATGGAAATCAAACCTATGACCTTGGTGTTGCAAGCGTTCTTATACCAATGGAGTGTTTGAGAAAAACAAAATTTTTGCAATTCCATTTGGTTGCAACAATGGTGCAAACACACTAGACCTTTAAGTAGAAAATCTCTTCTTTTTCCCCACCATCTACTGAACCAGGCAAAAGATGAGGTCCCCTCTCCATTACACAGAACGGCAATATCCACATGCAATTTTAATAATTTCTGTTGTGTTTACATCGCTGATAGTAAAAGGGCCCAATCTTGTTGTCTGAATAAAAGTCCAGTAGAATGAATAAAGTGATAGAGCTTTTGAAAGGATGGTGTACTTGTGAGGATGAAAGCCTGCATATCCATTTAGGTCAAGCACGTACCTACAGCAGCACAGTGGATATTGACTGAGTGCATGGGTAAATACGGAACATTTGGGGCATAGAGAGATCAACAAGCTCAGACCAGCAGAAAGCAGAGAGAAAGAGAGAGGCAGGTAGATGGAGGAACACAAATGGACAATAATCAAGTGGACGAGTTTGAGAGTGGATGAGAAAATGAAAAGGGTCAGTTTTCCTGATAACATTGCAAATCGCGTTTCTAAGACCATCTTAAAGCTACGATCTGTAACTTTTTGGGTTAAAAATGAACAAAAATCAGTTATTGCACAAGTATATGACAGGTCAGTGTTTAAAACCGTCTCCTTACCTTACCCCGATTAGCAATGGACGGTTTATAATAATGATTTATAATTTAAGCTACCGGGTCCAATTTTACATGAAATGTCAGTTTGGCTTCATTTGACTTTAACATATGTAATGAAAAGTAAGTATCCTGCAGTTTTATGTTTCAAGTAGACATGGCAGGGGAGACGCAAAAGTCACAGAATGAAAAAGAAATTAAAGAAAGCTTTAACTTACATCACAACTAATTTTACAATGGAGCAATGCCTGTTTCCCAAACCAGCATGTACATCACTTATTATTCAGTAGAACTTACTGTAAGCACTTCATTAAGGGAACTGTCAGAACCAGTGGTGCAGAACTGTGCCCAAAACTGTGGGCAATATTTCTTATAGTTTGTCTTCCCAACAACAACAAAAAATGATGTATAAAATACTGCTGAAAATTGAAATGGTGTGCTATTTTAATAAGACAATTAAAGCTATTAAATATTATTGAGTTACTGTAATACAAATATTTAACAAAGACTAAAAAAACTGATCTATGGAAAAATTGGAATGTGAAGTAGACAATCTTACTTGCAACATGTCTCCTCTAGCACCAACTTCATCGTTTTCTAACAGTCTCTAAAATTAGATTATTGGAAAGTGCATATTTTATGACATATTATATTAGTCTATGGCAAAGATCACAGCTGGTCCAGCATACAAACCAGGTGTTCCATATCCAGAAAGCAGGTGAGGAGGCTAAATATTGGATTTCCTGGGCAACAGGTGTGTATTATCTGTATGGCCTTCACGTGCCTCACATTAAAGCAAGTGTGTGTGCCTCTGGTGTGAGGTCAGACCAGGCGGTTAATGCACAATGTGAGCGATGTGAAGCAACCAGGTGTTTGATTCATAAGAAGTGAGGTGGACAAATCAATGTTCAGCGAAACACAAGGAACAAGGGCACGAGATGTAGAATCTGAAAAGCACCATGTGCAGTTTGTTAAATCTGATGTGTGTAATTTTTTTGGTGTTAAAATACTTTCTCCTATCCCAATTTATTATGCACAGACAACTAAGCCTCTTAAAATGTAAACACTGCATCTCTGACAAGCTTGACATAGCAACACTAACTCAACCAATGGTACAGGTTTGGGGGCGTGACCGTCTGATTATCTGTCACATCTGAAACGTGTGATGGTATCAGAACAGTTATCTTCCAGAATGTCTCACTGACTCTCGCTCTAAGACTGCTGATGTACATAACATTTCATTGTGTTTTAAAAGAAACAAGAATTCCCATTTTTAGTCATAGCTGACGTAAACAAATTAAACACTATTGAAGAAAAGGTTATATTACAAGTATATTACGCATATGAATTACACATTTCTTAGCCATTCTTTTGCATAGAATGAAAGTGAATGCGGACAGTCCACTACAATTATACTCAAAGAATTAATTAAATAGATCTAAACCAATAAAAGCAATTAGTTCACAGATCATGTATTGCTCATGAACTCTCATGAACATGCCTATGAGAACTAGGGCAGATATTATGAATATCTTTTCATGTTCCACAGAAGAAAGACAACCAAGTTCAAAACAACATTAGGTGAATACATTACAACAGCATTTTTCTGTCATCTCTCATTTTTAGATGAACTGTATCTTTATTGCTCAGGAAAGCTATGACTTTCTCAAAGTCACACAAAGTACTGAGTGGAAATTAAGGTCAGTGTCTGAGTCTGATTACGTCTGATATTTCAGACCTTATTCGAAATGCCAACATACCCATCAAATAGGGACACACCAGATGGTTTGTCATTGGACAGCCACCATTATCTTACATGCCAGTGTTTGAGGGCACATGGTGGATTGTGAAGGCCAAAGTGGCTTGGCATGATACTGAGAACATCAATGTGATCCAAGCTCTGGGTTTGTTTGTACAATAGGCCATGATTGCCCACAGTTACACACACTCAAGCACACACATGCCGCTTCTCTCATCTGTGTAAGCACAGAAATGTAAAAGTATATTCACACCAACAGATGGAGGAAAGCGACTGATTGGAAGTGAAAAACAGCATGACCATTTTTGAAAAGGATAAAAAAGTCGCACATGCATCACTTTGCTTCAAAGAGCCAGGCATATGGGAAAAGGAGGTGCACAGACTACCATGAATATTAAATACTCTATGCAGAAATAATGCTTTGATAATTAGTTGATCTAAACTGTAGACCAGGGGTGTCCAGTCCTGCTCCTGAAGGGCCAGTGTCCTGCAGAGTTTAGCTTCAACCTTAACCAAACACACCTGAATCAACTAATCAAGCTCTTACTAGGCAGATTAGAAAACTTCAGGCAAGTGTGTTGAGACGAGCTGGAGCCAAACTTTGCAGGACACTGGCTCTTTGGTGTAGATTGACTTCAGATCAGCTATACATCAATGTATCACATAGTCTATATCTGGCATCTGATTATACACACGTTCATCATGATTAGTAATGTACAAAAACTTTTAAAAAGCAATTTTGATAGCAGAGTGAGTGGCTTTTTTTTTACATAAAACGATTTAATGATTAAATAATTAATCATATAATAATTAATGGGAGAAATGATTCAAAAAGTCATGACCAATTACAAGTGACACATGTAATCTGATAAGCCTGAATTGTCATTGTGTGGTAATGTTATCATTACCAGTAGATTGTAATGACAATTGTAATGGCTGTTGTAATAATCTGCACTAATATAATGTTTTATATTAATAAAACACAGCTGCACATAACAGTATATCAGCAGGAGAGAGAGTGTGGGAGAAAACATTGCTATAGTAATTAACTGGAAAGTGTACTAGCCCTATTTCTTGCAAACTGCAGCTAAACCATTAAAGTAACACATAACCACTCTTAAATACATTGCATTGGTAATTCACTAGAAATGTGAAACCTTAATATGAAAATGCTGAAAATACTGAAGTCATTACTTCAGGAGAGGATAAGTGTCTTTCTACAAAAGTACAACACTGACACAATCTGACTTTAAATGAGCACATTTACTTATTATCAGCATTTTCAACAGACAAAATTAACACTGAGAAATACAATCTGAAAAACACCTGAAGAGAGAACAGTAGAAAACAGCAGAAGAGGGGAAAATGGCATGGAACTCAAAACTAAGATGTAAGATCTTGATGCAAGCACTTCTAGAACTGCAAAAGTTAGAACTGAGCTGTCCACGAGGAGCAACAAACTTCTACACTTACAAAAAGAAATAAAACAATACTTCATATCAGAACAACAGATAAAGATTTAGATAAGGGATCTAAATGTAGGTTAACAAGGTTAAAAAAACAATAATATTTCTGTATTTAGTTGACGACACTAAAAGGTTTTAACTTTTTTAATGACTGGGGTAATAATTCATACTATGGATGTCAAATGGATAGCAGCACTTTAGTACTAAGTTGATACTAAAGGAAAAACAAAAATGCAACTATACCTATCTTTCTACAGTATCAGCATGACAGAGTACTTATTTAATTCTGTACAAGGTCTGTCTGATTGATAGACTACTATTGACACTCACATAAGATCTCTGCATTGGCCTTGTGTGTAAATTCAGGCTATAGAAAAGCTGCTGTTGTTAATATCCCTCAAGTAACAAAGAGAGATAACCCTTCAATGCTCTAAATGTATTTCTTAGTTTTTTTTTATTACTCTTCATTTGCACAATTACTTGAAACTCTGAAGCAGTATTTACTCAATGGAGAAACACATGATGGCTACAAAGCATTGTTAACTAATTGAATATATTAACAAATTAAAGAAATGTGCCTGATAAAGTTTCCTGCAATAGTATCAAAATTGGTATATTAATAATGAAATTTCATATTGCTAATAACTACTGAAATATTGGTATCATGAAAACCCTAATTCAAGTGCAAACAAATTAAGTAAATATTAAAAAACAAAGCAACATACTAAAATGTTCAAATAAAATATATTATTATAAACTTACCATTGTGAATTAGGTACAGTAAGGAGACTGTTTTGAACCATGATCTGTTATGTACTTGCTCGATAACTGATATTTTGAATATTTTGAAATGAATATCACTTATAATTCAATTATCAACTCCAACTAAACTAATTTAACTGATTATACAAACTAGAAAACACACATACTGAGCAAACTGTAGCTTGAATGCATACTGTATAGCTTGAATGTACCATAAGCTGCTTTGAATAAAAGCCTCTGCCAAATGCATAAATGTAATGTAATGTAAAATATAATAAACAGCTACATGTGTTCTTCTGAACTTTCTTCGCATTTCTCACACACGCATAAGTTCTTTCCTTACCGTACTGTGAACCTGTATACCCAGGTGTGCCACTTAAACTCCCTTCCTTAATTACAGAATCCTGACAGCATTCATCATTCTCCCAATGTGACTCTACTGAAGGAGTTATAAATAGCACCAATCCAGTTTTCCTTATCTGCCATAATGGGTTTCTAATCACTCACCAGGGCTGTGTTCCCCAAAACACACACACTCTATCACATGAGACCTGAAGATTGACAGTGTTTAGAAGCACAGCATGTTCATAGTCCTGCATCTAAAACAGCAGCATAAACTTTTGAAAAATCTTTTCTTTTTTCTCCTAAATGAATGATAAAGAGGAAATCCATTAGCATGTAGTCTGATCTCTAACAAGCGTCCCTCTGTGGCCACGACTCTCATGGCCCTTCAAACAAATGGGAGGAGGATATAATTTGACAGAGAGGGTCTTATTACAGTCTGGTAATGGCACAAAACTTTGATCGTAAAAGGTCTCGATGGGCAGCAATCATGACTAAGTCTAACAGCAACTGCGTAAAGGTTATAGAAGCAGTTATAGCACGACATACTTTGAAAAAGAACAATTTAAATGGCTCAGTTCTCAACAATTACAGGCCAATTGCTCAATTATAATCTTCAAGTGTAGCATTAGAAATCGGCCCTGAAACAGTTCAATGAGTTTGATAATCTCAGGACAATCTTTCAGACGTGTTTCAATGACATCATTCCATTTACACAGTCACAGTCCAGGCAGAAGTGGTCTAATTTTGAATTCTGCTTTTTAACAAATACGTTACAAGACTGCTTTGTCTTACTGGGTCAAACTGACAGGATGTCTCTTATTCACATCTATATAATCTAGACATGGTTTATATTCAATGAACAAACTGTATAATTGGCTTACATTACAGTGTTTATTTATAGAAAATCTACATAATACCTTCATTTATAAGCATTATTGTGTATTTCTTGATTATTTTCTGCGTATCTTTATTACATTCCCCATAGGATATAATAGTTTAAACATGGTTACTGCAGCACTTTGGCAACTAGATTGATAAACTAGAAAAATCTTAATTGCATATTCAAATGGTTGGCACACAAAATGTATTTAAAAAACAAATACATAAAATGATAGTTTCAGTCTGCTCTCTGTCTGTGATGTCTTATGTCTCTCTTTTAGATCTGTTTTAGATCAGAGAATCACATTTGTGCTTTGCATCTGTCTGCTCTCCTAAAAGGTTTCTCTCCAATTTCCCAGCCTTCCCTCTGCTGAGACCTGGGAAAGTCATACATACAGCACAGCTTCTGAAAGAAACCTTTTTATTGTTGCAAAATTCATTCAATATTGTTTAAAAGCAGAAGGCGACTAACAGAGGCCCTGAAAATCATCTACTCCATTATTTCCTCTTTAGGTGTTCAGCTATTACATGTTGAGTAAAGGATGTCTGTTGCTGCCTCATGCAGAAGGGGACTCATTGTTCTTGATTCACCATACAGGCTAAGTAATTGATTCAGAGCCAAATGGAGATTACACACCTGCAGTCTCCAAGCACAGGTTCGGTATTGTCTGCGGCACAGGGGTCTGAGACACAGCAGTTGTAAATGGGAATGCTAATTACGTCACATGATGTGGGAGATCTGCGGAAAGGGGGAAAACGTGTGGGCTTCTGCTACCGGAAACTACAGAATGAGGCCTTTTTCCATGTAAATCAGCCTGTATCGTCTCTGTTGTTTTTATTTACATCAATTAATTTATCTTCCCTAGAGCAATGTCAATGGCATTTATGGATTCTACTGGAAGTGTTTTGCAATAGACTGGATTTAATTAATTTAGCATTAATGAATATAGATGCAAATGCAAGTATCTGCATATGTAGCTTAATGTATGCATACATCCAGTTCCTCAGCTGTTCACATACACAAATATACAGTGCAGTGTTGTCCATAAGTGGGAGACCACTAGTGAAAATGTTGATTTGTTATAGTATCAGCATAGCATTCACATAATTTTGCATTCTGTTTTCAATATTTAATTACACTGCAAGCTGGAACTAAAGCTATGTTAGTGTGAAAAAACATGATACTACAACATGATTTGAAATTACCTGGATTTTAGGAGTTAACAAATGTGCTTGCATTTAAAACACACAGTAAAAATAATTAAATACAAATACCACAGTCTTCATTTTACCTCACAAGTATTCTTTGTTTTACAAATTTTATATTTGTATATTTTATATTTGTATAATATATTTTATATAAATTTGCTAGCACAAATTTTCAGGGGTGTTTTTAGGTTTAAACTAGATTTGAATACAATGTGGGCTAAGACCTTTGGAGCCCACTGTATCTTACATAAAAATACATTTTACTGGCAACTGTAATGACAGTTTTTAGAACTGGCCAACCAGTTTTAAATATGTAAAACAGTCTCATTTAAGAACAGACTAGCATGTAACAGTATTGCTGGGATAAAACATGCATACCTTCAAATGGGAGCTTGTTAAGGAGCACACCTGTGTGTGCAGGTGTCAGGAAACTGGCTTGCACCCTATCAATAATGTGGAGCGAGTGTGTACATAAACATGGATTTACAAGCTCTGCATCATTAAAGTTTCACAGTGAGTCAAAATGTCTCCATGTGTCACTTCATTAATTTTGCAGTTCACTCAGAGGGCTTGGCTCGGAAAAACAAGAGAGACCAGAAGATGGATGTTGGAGGAAGAGAAAAACAAGTACTCAATATAGGCAACTTGCCCTGGTGTGGTAAACATGCTCTGTTTAAGAGCAAGTCCCAAAAGCCTCGGCCATTCCGACTACACTCCTCTTGCCTAGGGCGACTGCTGGTGGTTTTGTAAGAAAGAGTGGATGTGGAGGTCAGAGGGGCAGGGCTGCAAAGCCAACTGAGCCATCATGAGCCAGTTCCACCACTACTGGGATAGGCAAGGGCGAGCAGAAAGGGCAGGAGACTGACGTGGAAGTAAAATGATGTGTGGTTTAATAAAACACTGCTGGGAAAGCCCCTGTCACTTACGATGGGGTGGATCAGACCCACGATTTGGTGAGCAGGTGGAGAGTTTAGATTAAATGAGCTTTTCCATTTCAATGTCAGAGAACAGGACAAAATGGAATTTGGATACTTTTCAATAACAAAGAACTGGCCCATACAAGTCATTTATGTGCAAATTCGACTGTGAAATTGGATCCAAAATGGTGGAAGAAGGCAGAAAAGTCATAAATGAAACCAAATGCTTAAAAAAACACAATCTATTTTAAATAACAAATTGTTTGTTGAATCCCAACCCTACTTTTAAATGTACAAAGAAAAAGAGCAAACAGCCATCAACATACACTTATATAAAATACAGTGACTCTACAGTGTTTAACTAAATAATATGGGGAATATCAGTTCAATCGGCATACATGTGCCAAAATTTTGCCACAAATGTTGAAAATTCTGTATCATCTGACCTAAAATGCTACTATCTTCAACATGCTTTAAAACAGTCCGGTTGTCAGGTGAGCTTATTATCTTGCACATCCGGAGAGAAACGGTATGCTGTGTTCTCAGCTGCTTTCTCAGATGGACCTGAAGTGAAGCTTAGTGGTGTTCCATCACTAGTTTTCAGCCAAAGTGCCAGAGGAAGTCTTTATGTCCCCCTTCATCCCCACAGCAACCCACCAATCAGCCAATTACAGCCTGTGCTGAGAACTTACCCATTCATCATCAAGTTCTTACCATTACAGGGCATACAAATGAGGCCTCAAAATAAAAAAGTGGATACTATGAAGTGCAAATTTCTCCAAGGATTGCAAAGACATTTGGGGACTTGCTGTGGCTCTACCTGCTGTGGAGTGCTATAGAATTTGGTCTGATGAGATGCAGTAGTCTAAATGCAGGAGATAAAGATAGCTCGGATTCTCTGTATCAGGCGCTAGAGAAGTTAATGATGAATGAGCAATTACTCAAACATCTGCTGCAACACTGTTTGTTTTCCCAGCACTGCCAAAAAAACTAAAATCCCACAGGCGATTGCCTCCACCCATGCCCACCTCCCCCTGCCACTGGCCAATCCTCAATTGGCTCAGCTGAGAGCCACCCAGCTGCTCTACCTGCCTCTGGACATTTCTATGGACCCTGAAAATAGTAATGAGGTTTTTCCAAGAATACAAGCTGAAGAGCAAACACATTGAACAAGTCTGTGGCTTACCAGAGGTGATTCATTACTGAAACAGATTCAGAAGAATCAGGCTGGCAGCCGTTCAACTGAAAGTGAAGAACCAGGCACAACCCGGGGTTTTTGCTAAGGCTGGGATAGATTGGACTTACTCCCAAGATTAAATGGAATTGATCAGCCTTATCTCCCTGTCTGATGTGCAGTTTAGACTGATCTCAGCTCTCTTCCATGTTGAGCCCAGGGACCTTAGGCTGCGTCTAATGCCATCGATTTCTCCTGTTTCAGGGCTCAAAAGTGCCATGGCCACTTACACAGACAAGCAAAGGAACCACAAATCAACCCATACTAGAGTGATTGCTTTTCAATGAAGATGGATTGTCAGGCCACAATGAAGATTTCTTATCCAATGAAAAAGGTTCAGTCTGCTTTGTTACATCTAAAATTATATGATGATTACATATAAAGTTTGCTTACGGTATGCATTTAAGAGATTTAGAGCATCTTCAAGCCAAGAAGCAACATATTAGCATACCACCTATCATTCCCATGCTGGTCCAGACCAAATGCCACCTATTGATATGTGAAGAAACAAAGCCTCTTTTAATTAAGTGAATTAAGTGTCTTCACGTCTGGTTCTGTGCAAGTCTGAACTTTATTTTTGGATTCAATATAAAGAGTTTGAAAGAGCCTATTGTTTCCCACAGGGAACGTTTCACAGTCCAATCAGATGTGCATTCAAGCTCCTCTTTTCCACTATTGACCACCAACATCCCACCAACTGGGAGGACGCCAGATATCTGTATGCATCTGTACTGCATGAAAAGCACTTCCATCAAGCAGGTGGTACAAGCAGGGAGAACCGAATCAAGAGACAGTGAATGTCTCCGCCAGATTCTCACCAAGAGGTAATCAGCCGGCAGCTTTTTCCACATTCAAATGTATTTGTTAATACGCTGGAGAGTGCTTGAAATCAAGCTGCTTTAAGAGTCTCTCTAAAACCTGATCTGTCACTTCTCAAGAAGAGGCACGTTTAGGGATATTTTAAGAATATGATATACATACTTTATTTACATGGATTTTGACTGTGACATGGAAAGACAAAAGTGCTTATAACGTAAATTCTACATCTTGAGGAGCATTGATGTGATTGTCCACAAGTTAACTAAGAGAACTAACCTTGTACAAGTCAAATGATGTCACAGTAAACAAGTTATGAACAAGTCAAGACAAAACACCTATAAGCAATCAACAACCTCCAGCAATGTAATCACCTGTTACCATCTCACTAAAATCACTCTTTATTTATGTATTTAGAAGAAGTAATCAGGGATCAGTGTTGTTTTTAGTTTAGTCACAATCTCTCAGAAGTTGAGTGCTCTGCCTTTAACTGTTGTTTTTTATAGCATAAAGAGAAGACTGATGTCCGGAACAACACACTTCAGCAGCTGGTTTGGGATTACTGCATCAGAATGTGCCATGAGACAGACCCCTTAAGTGTCACTTGTGTTACCAACAGATCTGGCTGGAATAATCACAGCTTTTCTTGAAGAGTGAAAGCACATGAAAGGTTATAAACATCTGGCATAAAAGCTAGTGGATCAACAGTTGCTCCAAAGCACTCTTGAATAATTTCACAGTTAGCTACACCAGCTTTGTATTAAAAAAAAAGTTTTCCCTGCACAAGTTAGAATTATTTTTTCTTGCTAAACTTGTGTTTTAGACATTGTATTGACATTAGTGGCTGGTTATAAGAATGTTATTGAAATATTTTTTATTCTGCAATGAATAAAAACATTCCACTAACAACTTAAAATTAATGTTTTTATATATGATATATTACATTAAAAAATGTCTACAATGTTACTGCAAGAGCTTTTAATAACTTGAGAGAACTTTTAGAGAACAATAGCCAACATTCTTAGAACATTTTCTGTTAGCTGGGTAGTCTATCTGCTAAAAGGTGTGTAGGTATAAGTTTGTGTCTAATACACTTACCTAAAGAACTCCATAAAGGAAAATCCATAGCCGTGTTGTTCAGCAATCCCAGCGCACACCACATTAGCAGATGCTCCAATCAGAGTCCCATTTCCTTGGAATGCGAAAGGGTAGAAAAAACAAAGGACTAGACTGAATAACTCTGGTAGCCTAACTAAACACATATTTTCAAATTAATAATTGAAATAAAAGTTTGCTCAGTGAATTCTTTCACACCTGTATGTATACTTGGCTTTCAAAGTGAAGTCTAAGAATTTGTAAATGTTTGACTAGCACTGCGTGTCTTCCACAAATACAGCACTGCATAAACACATCTTTATAAATTAATATTAGAATTGATTTGGTGCCAATGTGCACAGCAGATTTGTTATGCTGATTGCAATTGAAAGATCGCCGCTGTGCAATCACTCCCTTTAGAATATTGGAAATAGAATGACCTTCAGTGTTAAATTGCAGAGGTGATTTAGTAAGCGTTTCTTTAGGAGTGCCTGCTTTGGTAATGCGTGACACGGTGAGGGGTTTCTGTCCCAACTCAAATCAAAGGTGTGATAGCTTTCTGATGAAAACCTGGGTCACCAATTCATCAATAGCATGTAAAAAATGTACTCTAAAGCATCTCGGCATGTTTTTCCATTTATTGAAGAGTCTTTCAACATTCATCCAACTGCCTTCATCAGTTTCAGAATTGTGGATATTCACTGATATTGAATACAAATAAGCAAACATCCAGATCCTACAAAATAATTTTTTCAAGAGACTTTGGAGGGCCGAGAATCTTCACAGTTTAGACTGCTTTAAATTAGGATCTTGACTCCTTTACAAAATAACAAAATCTCTTGTTGCCAGCTTTATTGTCAACATTCCAATAGGGAATATATTTTGCCATTTGAATTAATACATCAGTCCAACTGAAAATATGAAAATAATAAAGGCAGCTTATGACCACCAATTTGTCATTTCCTGTACAAACTTTATCTTGATCTTTTGATATGAAATGCTCATATCTTTAAAAGTGTCACCATGACAATAAAACCAGAAGCCTGCCTTAGCATCCCAAAGATCGATACTAGAGCTAATACATTGTGTGATTAGGACACAGGCTGCCACATCTCTCTCTGTATTTTTAGAGCCAAACAGACAATGAAGCATTTTCACATGGCCCATGCTGCTCTGCCAGGCCTTCAGAAGTGAGTGAGAGATAAGGGAGTGACACTGGAAAAACTAGAGCATACTAAAGCTAACCCATAAAAGCACATATATATAGCCTAACAAGTTTATAACAGAGATACAGCTTAACTTACCTCCAAGACAAGCTCCCATAGCTAAAGCAAAAATGAGCGGTTTGACTGGCAGGTTGACATCGGCATCCTGACTGAGATTTATAAGCACGGGAATCTGTCCAAAAAGATAAAAAAAATGTAAACATTTATTCATTTATACTCACTTTTTTTAGATATTATAAATATAATATTGTGTAACATATGGTGAAAAATATTGCAAAAACTAGAAACAAGTTGCTTAGTTTAACCCCTTTAGAATAAAAATAATTTAAATTGTGCTTTCGCTTAAGGCTGCATCCACGCCACTAGGGGTCAGTATAATTTCAAGTCGATGGCTATTATCAGCCAGATTGTAAACCAATATACTGAAAACAAGAATTACTGAATGCACCTTTAAACATTGTTGGTTGATTATTATTATTCTTATAGGCACTGCAAGTGAGTAATGAAGCATTGAAAAATGCCTAGCATTCAGTGTGTGTCAAGAATTACACATTGTGAATGCTCAGGTCATGAAGAGTGTTGTGTTCAATAATTCTGACAGCCGTCCAGCCTATTAGCAGATTGAGTCATATTCTTCTACAGCACAAGGCAGGAACAGGAAAATCAATAGTGGATGATATTAGATTTTCTTTTTCATTCTTTCACTCTTTCTTACAGACACAATACTTGAATAAATAATTAATACTGTATGTTCTAGACTGCTAAAAACCCTGGCATGAAACCTGGAAGGAAAAAGACATAATAGCCATATTCCTAGCTAACAATTTTAGGTTGTAAGAACATTTCCGTAACGTCTCCCTTAAATAGTTTAAAACGTTTAAAGTGTTAGTTTGAAAGTTCTAGGAATATTCAAAAAGTCTAGTTGTATTAATATTGGTTGGTTACAAGTACATTATTCAAACTTTTTTTTAATTGTGTAACATTTTTAAAACGTTCCGCTAAAAACTTAAGAATAACATGTTTGATATATATGATACATAACATTTTACTAACATTACCGCAAGAACATTTTCTGATGACTTTAAAATAACTTTTAGAGAACATTCTGAGAAACAATTCTGTTAGCAGGGTAATAGCCAGCAGTATTTAACATGAACATATAATGGCAAGAGACAGAGAATGCCTCCATGTGCCTACAACAGCAACAAGCAAGCATGCATTCATTTCTCAAGGCATATGAGCATCAGATTTCCTCACCAGCATAGTGTGATTTAAAGATTGCATATTTGCAGAAAATGCCTTCTGCTTGAGAGAATTCAATGTGTAGACGCTTGGCCTCTACATGCTGGTCTCTCAGCTAACAGCAGATTCAGCTGCAATCGACTTGAATAAATTACACAGCACAAGTGTGATTACATTTTCTACTACATTTGCCATCCGGTTCATTCAACTGTGCTGTTCCATCGTGGATGAGAGGGCACCGAAAGCCAAAGCAATCGTACACTTGTGCTGACAGGAAAATAGCAGTTTTATGTTTCCAATGGAGCACAAATTGAGCATTTTAATCTGTAAAATCTTGACTTCATACATATTGCATAAAAAGCATCCTCACAGGTATCATTCATAGTCTCTGTAATCATAACTCATATTAGCCTGATTATTCCCAAATGGCTGGTTAATAATTAACAAAGGTAAACTTTGATACTTTGATACAGCTACTATAAATATTGTGTATTCAGATATTCAGATATTTATATTCAGATATATATATATATATATATATAAAATAAAACTGCTCATGAAAACAGATCAGATACTGTACAGATATTCTGTGCCACAGAAATAAATTCATTGCACATATCGCTGTGAAGGTGTGAATCAAAATGACTAAGCTATCTGACAGATTCTTCAGAGATTGCAGAGTTCTCTTCAGGAATTTCCTTTGGGATTTCCTGTAAATATACTTTATGATGACATCTCCATTGAGTGTTCCTTGTCTATTGGTCAGACAATTTTATCTTTAAGTCTAAAGGTCTTCCACATAGCCAGGATCTTTCATTACAAATGAAAAGAACAGTAAAGAATGTTCATGTTGTATGATCATCATTATTAAATCTTGTATATGCAATTTTACATTTCAAATTTACATTACATTGTTCCTTGGTTGGTCATCTACAGTAACAAATAAGGAAGACAAAACATCTACCAGCATGGAAGAGGGAGATTACTCTGTCTGTGAATATGTGATCAAAGAAAATTCCTCACAAAAAGTCCATGGACAGATGTTGATAGCTTCTAGATGCTGTATTGATCCTCAGATCAGTGGTTCAGTGCTCCATGTGGAAAATGCTTTGAATGCTGAACATTGAAAATAGAACACATGACACAGTGCCTTGCAAAAGTATTCACATTTTAGTGAATAGTATTCACAAGTATTCTTTTTCCTATTTTGTTGCACTACAACCTGGAATTTAAATGGGTTGATTTTCAAATGATTTACACTTGATTTACACAACATGCTTACCATTTCTGAGATGCAAAATATTTTTTATTGTAAAGCAAACAAAAAAATAAGACCAAAAAACAGAAAACTTGGGTGTGCATAACTATTCATCAGCTCAAAGTTAATACTTTGCAGAGCTACCTTCTGCAGCAATTACAGCTGCAAGTCTCTTTGGGTATGTGTGTATAAGCTTAGCACATCTAGCCACTGGAACTTTTGCCCATTCTTCCAGGCAAAACTGCTCCAACTCCATTAAGTTGGATCGGTTCCACTGGTGTACAGCAGTCTTTAAGTCAGACCACAAACAAGGCATTCTTTCTTGTTTTTATCTTTAAGCAAGGGCTTTCTTCTGGCCACTCTTTCATAAAGCGCTACGGCTAATAGTGGTCCTATGGACAGACACTCCAGTCTTTGCTGTGAAGCTCTCCAGCTCCTTCAGCATTATTGTTGGCCTTTTGGATGCTTCTCGAATTAATGCCCTCCTTGCTTGGTCTGTGATTTTTGGCAGGCGGCCCTCTCTTGGCAAGTTTACTGTGGTGCCATATTCCTTCCACTTTGCTTAGGTGGATTTAATGGTGCTTCTTTGAATATTCAAAGTTTTGGATATTTTTAGGATTTATACTTTTTGGCCCTGACCTGTTTGGAGAGCTCCTTGATCTTCATCGTGCTGCTCGCTTGTTGCTGCTTTTTGCTCAGTGGTGTTGCAGACTCTGGGGCTTTTCAGAACTGGTATATATGTAAACTGAGATGATGTGACAGGTGGACTAAATTTAACTAATTATGTGAATTCTTGAGTTAACTGGTAGCACCAGAACATATTTAGGAGCTATTATTTAGGAGTATTTTGCATAGATCCACTACATTAAAGCCAAATTAAAATCCTTTAAATTCCAGGTTTTAATGCAACAAAATAGGAAAAGGGCAAAGGGGTGAATACTTTTGCAAGGCACTATACATCTGGATATGGCTAGCACATGATAGCCAATTTAAGAATTGTTTAATGCATGGTATGGTATCTTTGTCAATACCTGAAAAAATGGAATGGATGACTGGCCACAGAAAATACACACCGAGTCTGAGAAGAAAAACTGTTAGAAACTCAATTTTTTTCTCTTTTTCTAATCTGATATTAAGGGAAACCCTTCAAAATGGCTTTTAAAAATGTTAACTGTGTTAAACACAGCTGAGAGTACTCCTATTTCTAAAAGCATTATTATACAAAATATTTCATGAACAAACACACAAGAGGTGAAGGATTTGAAGAATTTTATGAATGACAGGTGTTCCAATTCTGCAAAAAGCGTTCTGCTAAGTTCTGAGGGCACTGTACCTGCGTGGGCCAGATTTTCTGTTGTTGTTGCTGATGATACAGTCAGAAATAGACATGCTCGGTACTCAACAGAAATAATGCACATGTCTAACTGCATGTTGTTTTTAATACTGATTCACATTCTGAGAGGGCATGTTGGGGAACTGGTGAGAGTTTTTTCTTTATCTTTTCAGTGACGGTTTCTGCAAAAATCAATGTTATCCATTCACTGAAACCTGAAGTATATTTCACTGTTTATCTCTCCACCTTGACAGAACGAGAATAAGACAGAAAAACAAAAAATGAGACACAGGGAGAAAGAACTCTTAACTGTTCATCACAGAATCATAGAGTAAGGATGAGTCACGATGGTTGACTAGTTTTCCAGAAACTAGTCATTTAGACACTAATGTATACTGTATAGACTGTTAGTTTTCGAAGTAAAACCTTCTCAGAAAAGTTGTGTTATTAAATTCATTCCCCTTTAAAGTCTTTGGGAGGGCAGTTGTAGCCTACTAGTTAGTGAGTGAGGCTTAATCAGAAGGTTGCTGGTTCGATGATGATCAGCAATGATTTAATGTTGTTATACTAGTATCTTAAAATACACACTTGCTCTCAATTTTATGTAATTGTACTATATATTGTATAATTGTGTAGTCTCATGTAAACGGCCTTAAAGAAAAGGGTCAGGTGACCTTAAAACCAGAACTCAAAATTAAATTAGTCATTCAGGTAACTCAACTACTTGTTTGCATGTAATTTTGCACAAAGAGCCAGAGGCACGGTAAGTAACAAAACAAGGCACAATAGTGCAAATGATATAAGAGGAAAACGCAGAAGAAAAAGGAAATGAAAGGGCTTTGAAATGCTAAGTGATTTCTGGGGTGAAGTTGTCTCTTCATCTGCCCTGCATTCTTCCCTTCTGCTCATTTGGCAGTGAGTGATCGGCAGCACGGCTCTGTCTGTTTGGTGCCATGTTCATCATATCAGCTCACAGCACGCGTTCCTTCATGATCCACATCATTCACGAGCTGCTCTGATAGAGCGTCATCACTCTCTACTGTTCTTCCCACACTTGAGGTGACTATAGAGGATAACATGCACTGTTTTGACCTATTTGTCAACAGAATGTGGGCGGATGACATGGCGTGTGACAGCAGCGTCCTGCGGCGTGACATGCAGCATACAGCACTCCATCTTAAACCATTTCAAAACCCATTTACCGTTTTTAAAGCTGCAATGCGTAACTTTCACCTCTCTACTGCCACCTCTGTTTAAAACATACAATTGCAGGTTACTTGCTTTTCCTTACATATGCTGAGGTCAACTGAAGCCAAGCTGGGAAATTGGATGTGACAGCTCAAATTACAACTCATTATTATAAACTTATCCGTATGAATAAATGCAAGTTAAAAAAACTAATCCGTTATGTACTTGCTCTGTTTTTTGTTTATTTTTAACCCAATAAAGTTTATTGCATCTATTGAAGCACACAAAATGCTCAATAATAAACAATATCAAATCATGCTGCCATTCAAATCATGCTATGGATCACTGGATGTTGCACAAGCCTGTGAATAACTATTTTTCTAGGTCTCAGACTTTTTAAACCTACTGTAATTTTATTCTTTGATAACATTCATATAATTCCAACCCCAAATCTTGATGTTGAAAACAAATACCAGCTGCATTCACATCAGGCCAGTGTGCTCAAAATGTTTGACAAACCTTTACTAAAGTAGGTTGATTGAGAATGAAGTATTGTTGAAGTACTGTTTCGTTTCAGTCAGGTGTTTGTGTAACTAATGAGTAGGCGTGTGTGTACCACTCACCATAGTGGCAGTGAAAGGTATGTTGTCTATGAGAGAGGAGGCCAGTGCTGAAACCCACATGACCAAAATGATGGCGATGGCCAACCGCTCATCCTCTGGCACAGCCTGTTGGAGAAGATAACAATAAAATATGTCAGAACCAAACATTGCTTCCCTACTGAACACACACATACCCCCCTCCCTCCTCGCTCTCTCTGTCATGCTTACAAAGGCCTGTGGATGCCAACACAGAGGTAGAAGTCTCAACAGACAATGTGTTGAAGACACAGTCACACTGAATTCATTATTTCACAGTCTGTTGCTTTCAGAAAACAAAAACAGACATAAACGCACACATACACACTTGCTCACCATATGCCCATTTTTCATAACTCTAATAGTTCACCCAAAAATTATTCCAATCTTTAGTCACCTTCATGTCATACCAAACCTATCTGACTTTTTCTTCTGTGCAACACAAAGATGTTTTGAGAAATGTCTTAGTGGTTTTGTGTTCATGCAATGGAAGTCAGTGGGTGCCACTGTTGTTTGGTTACCAACGTACTTCTAAATATCTTCTTTGGTGTTCCTCAGAAGCAAAAAAAAAAAGTTATACATTTGGAATGACATGAGGGAGAGTAAATTATGAAAATACTTTCATTTTTGGGTGACCTATCCCTTTAACTGTCCTGTTGTAGTCTAGCCTGCTATTCCTTGCTTTGTTTATTTATCTGTGTAGTTGGATTTTGGGTTTCCAGGTACTGGTGATGCTGGTTGGATTAAATGCATCACAGCTCTGCAGCAGAACCTGTCATGAGCAATTACAGTGACTGTAAAAGGCCTGCACGCCAAATGCAAGCTGACGGCTCTATCAGAGTGTGATCGTCAGCCAGGCAGAGCTGGACACTTACAGGCCTGTGAAAATCTCTCTACAATGGCTCATGCTGCCCCACTATTCAATCTAGCAAAGAGCGGTTTTAGCCCAGCACGCTGTTTAATAAGGTTCATTTGGCCGGTTTGCAGGATTATCGTTCATTTATGATCAAATTAAAGCTACAGTAACACCAAACACACACAACAAAAACAGGACAGTATTTGTTTTTCAAATGTCATTGGAGTTACAATTACTAATGTTGGATGTCTGTGATTTAATATACTGATTTATTAGGATTGGCACCTAATAAATGCCACCTGTGTCTATTGTTGTGATGAGCGTGTTAAAGAAGGTCATGTGATCGGAAGGTTACGGAAGGTCATGTGACGGATGTGTGCATCACATAATGCATTATAATGTATATAATATAATTAAGGAAGGAATAATAGTGGCTGTTCCGACCAGTCTTCGAAATTACTCTCTTGAATTGATCACATTTTGAAATCGGTAACAAGCAGTATATAAATCACCAACTGTTATTTTACCCAGAAAGCTGGAAAAAGAAGTAAATCCATGATAAAAGTACAACAGACAGCAAAACAAGAAATGTACTGCGGTTATGGTTTCCACCAAATGTCAAAATAAATGAGAAAAGTGGAAAAATGTAATACAGGGCAATCACAGACATTCCGAACAAGGACCTCTGAATTAGCCAAAAACACAGCGAGTAATTTGCTCTGTAATTTTTATATATATATATATGGGGTATATAGGGAAAACATGTTTGGTTCTGACCACATTGGGTTCGCTCTCCTCAGGGAAAACTAGTCCCATCCGATTAGGGATAAAGACTGAATTTTTTTGTGGAGGAAATACAGTACTTACTTTTATCAACACTGCCGTCTGTTCGCCAATGTAGTCGATAAGCTGCAGCTGGGCTAAGGCCTTAAAAACACACCAAACATAAAATGAAGCCACAGACCATAAACCAAAACAACAGACATTTAACCTGACAGCTCAGATTTTCTATCTTTTAAACAGTTAAAATATCTAAATTCATCTATTTTTGCCTCAGTGCTTGTGATGCACATTGCTATGTGTTTATGTTTGTGACTGTTGACTCTGCAGCAGAGGGCAAACAGTTTATCTTGGAGCAGTTTTAAGCTCCCACAGGGCTGGAGGGCTGGGCTTCCCTGTGTGAATACGGTCCTCCTAACAAAACAAAGAATTAAACCAACACAAACAGCAAAGCCAGCAGTTCTACTGCTGACTCACTTTTCCATTACTTAACCTCCCATTCTCTAACTCTTGCTATCTTTATCTCCCTACATTTACTTATGAAAGTGACAGTCGAACACAAACATCACAGTGCACTGTAAATATTGTATCTTTCATAACAATGCACAATTGTTTCCTCTTCTAAACATTTTCCATTTTATTTTAGCACAATATCAGAAACAATATCAGGGTAAATTCTATGATGTCTGTCCCTGGGTAAGATACACTTCTAACATGAAAAACTAGCTTTTTATTAAATACTTCGAGTGTTTTATTCATTATTTATACATACATAATCAAAATGTTTATTGGGAGCATTGTTTTGATTGGTAATTTTATAGTTTTCTGTGTTTTCAGTTTCACAGTTCATCATGTTAGTCTTTGGTAATAGCCTTTAACTAATAAAAGTTCCCTAATAACGTATTCCTTTAGGAACTGGAGGGATATTGTTGGTGAGAAAACAGCAGCACAAATATAAGCAAGTATTATAAGTATTAGTAGTATTTTATAAATTCTGCTGTTTTTGTTGTATTCATTTTTGTAGTATACTTATTAAGTTCCCCAATGAACTTTTAAGTTGACCTCATGTAAGTGAACTCTTAGTTTTTTCACTAAGCAATGGCTAACCATAGCTCTTTATTTCCACCCTGTTAAGTTCAAACCAGTTCATCGTTTTGTCAATGTGTAAATAATCATGCTGTTAATAAAGTTTAAGGACCCAAGGTTGTCCAGAAGACATGTTTAAAACTAGCCATTAGCAGTTGAGCCAGGTCAGATCACAGGATGTTGTTTATGAGCTGCATACAAATGATATCCTGTATCACTACAGAACCTGTGCTAAGAACAAACATATTTATTTTGCTGAGTAAGGCATGTTCTTGGGCCAACATCATCATTGCGACGTAGCGTGTGACAGAACATTGAGATATATGTGAGTGTGTGTGTTTGGATTTCATAAGCGTTGTCACGCACCTCCATAAGAACAAACAGAGCAGCAAAAAATAACAGCGTTGCCCATTCCACTCTGTGAAGTATAATCTCAAAGTCCTGAATATCAGCCAGTACCAATAACCACAGAGCCCCCAATATAGCAATCCAACCTGAGGGAAAAACAAGACAAAAACAGAACAAGCTGTGATCACTAGAGTAGAACGCAAAGCACCTTCCCCACAAATACAATTTTATTTCCTGTTGTCATGTGTGAAGGTTTTAAGTAAATGGAATCCTGGAAAACAGCCAGCCAGCGGTTAATGCAACGCATCAATCATTTGTTACGTCTTTATCTATCTCGCCTTTCTGTGACCACACACATACACAACACATTCTCCTCAGCCAGTGCGTCTAAATCTGGTATTCCACTCACATAACACCTCAGACAGCAGGAGAGGGACCATACAGCGGCATTCAATTAGAAACTCGGCCCAGGCAACCCATGAACAGACACATAAACACTCCACATCAATACACCAACACCACCAGGTAGTCAGACAGAATGGACTACTGGTTGTCAGACTGTTAGAATAGTAAGTCAGTTACTGCATAGTCTTAATCAAAACCTAACAGGGATTGTTCTCAGAGTGTTGGTTAATGTTTTCTAAAAGTTCTCTCAAAGTTATCAAAAAACATTCTTGAAATGTTAGGGAAACTTTCTTACAACCTAAAATAACTAGCTGGAAAGCTTCTGTGATGCATCCATCAAACATTAAAGCAGTCTAAATAAGTTATGAGAATCACCAAACTGTAACTGAGAGTACAGTTTATAAAATGAACTATCATAGTTTAAAATTACTCAAATCGGTCAATGCTAATAAGTTGTGACAATTTCCCAGTATGACATCTAGCCCTGGTCTTCTCTACCATTCCTAAAGACCCATCTCTTCTCTTCAAATCAACCTTTGTGACTTTTTTTAGATTCTCCTCCATTCTTTGTCTGTGTGTGTGTATTAGTTATTGTATAGCACATTGGTCAACTGTTGATGAATTGACGTGCTGTTTCCCAGAATCCTCTGTGGTTAAAAACACGTGCGGTAAAGGTAGGAACAAAATGTTCGAGTGTACAATAAGACAGACCATATGACAGGACTGGGGCTGGTATTATACTGCTCCATCACCTGCAGTGGTAGAGGTTTATCATAATGAGTATGCCATTTAGACGTCAAGGCCCTGCACAACTAATGCGTCACATGCCAGCCTGTGGCCTTTACTATTCTGGAGCTGCGAATTACATGTAACTGTCTGACGTGTTTGACGAGGAAAAAAGAAAAGAATGACTGGCTGCAGATGTTGGAACAAACCTGCAGAAGCCATTAGCACAGTTAATGAATGTTTACGGCCTGAGAGATACAGAACATTTAGCAGCAGTAAGATCAGAGTTTAAAACAGAAGAGCAGTTAGTTGATTATTTTATTAAAGTAGTGTTATACCGGAGAAACCACTTAGCTAACATGCATGATAAAATAACATCCAGATAAAATGGTTTCCAGAAACAATATCCACAATCAGTAGAAGTTTTCTGTTTATCGTCATGTACCAGAACAAAGTGGTGTGAAAAAAAATGTCTTTTTATTTTACATTTATTTTGTCTGTCCAATATGATTCTTTCTATTCAGTGTTAATCTTCGGTGTACTCAGAATACAAATAGAGGTGAGAGAGCTTCTTAGAAAAAGAAGAACAGTACAGTACTGTGTTTGTGTTGACCTTGAGTACTTAGCAGAAACATGAATTGTGGGTAATTTAATTCTTGACACAATATGTAATGTGCAGATGGTCACGTACACACTGCACTAAGAGCTTTAGGGTAAAAAAAAAAAACACTTTTACCATTTCAAAAAAAACACTGACTGACTGTGTTACAGTAATATAAAAAGTGGAAGGCAGCAAAGGGTCCAGGAAAACCAACCAAAACCAAGTACGGGGCTTTGACTTAAAATTTTACACTTAATTTTTTACTTGACAGTTACTTAAAAACTATTGATTTGATCACCTTCAAAATTGACAATGACTGTACATAAGTCTTTTATTTAGGAAAAGAGTGCTTTTACCCTAGGGGCCCTTAATCTTTATTGTGCCCTTCTTCTGTTAAAGATTTTTTATTAGGTTTTTCTCTCTTTATTCTGAGAAAATCCCTCAACAGAGTTTTCAACATTAGCAAAAGGGACTTGCACATTAGCTTGCATACTGCAACTTTGCTGTGATAAAACGTTCTATTCTCACTAGTATTTCAATAAGAGAGATAGTCAAAAATGTCTACAAAAATCCAGCCCACAACACTCAGTGCAGACTAGTGAATTACTGAGCAATTATCTAAAGACACTTCCACCAGCACCAGGAAGACATGTTCCTGTCAGACAGCCAGAGGCATTGGACTCTGGCCAGTGAGTGAAGCATCTCCATTTGATGACATCCAGAGACATCTGAACAATGGTCAAACAGTTATTATTCAAGCTTCCCACATTTAGCACAAAAACACTCTCATGCAGACACATATTTTTGGCATAATGGCCAGCAAATCCTGCCACAAACTGAGGCTATAAATAAAGTTGGAAGGGAGAGCAGTAGGCTTTCACTTCTAGCAAAATTTGATTAAACAGGTAAGTGCTGAAGATTGCTTGCGGGATATCATTTAATAAGGAATGAGGAGGGAGGAAGAGCCAAAGAATGGAAGAGGAAGACAACAGGAAGAGGACACAGAGAGATTTAGTCACACAAAGGTGTAATTGTGTTCAATGAATTGTTAGGAAATGACACTTTTATTTAAAATGTTTTTCCCCTCTGTAAGTGGTCAGTAAAATGACCCGGTCAACCTAAATATAATAGGAGTTCGTTTCTATTGATTTTGAGACAGTTACCAGACATATCCAATAGTTCTCACAACAATGCAATGTATGCCTGTAATACTTTATGTCTCTATTACTTATAAAATGTTTGAACCCTATTAGTTGAGTGTACCATTAATGTAAAAACTGTATAATTTAAAGAACCTACAAAGGATAGCCAGAATAATGGAACAACAGAAGACAAAACTAATGACTCTCTAAGTCGGTTAAGGTTGAAAGCAAATGACTGTGTGTGTTTTAACCTGCAAGTGTGGTTCATCTGCTTGTGAGTGTTGCAATAATCATGGGCATTGTCGCAATCATCTAACAGAATACATCACCAACTATTCATGCATGCAGTTTAATACACGCTCACGCTTGGTGTATTTATGCCAAAACAAAAATTCTTAATGAATTCCAAAATCCCACACTGGGATCAGGACGGTTTTGTCACAATGCAAATCCAAAAAAGAAACTTTTGATTTGTGTTCTGCTTCGAAGTTCCCCTGCGGCATCCGACAGAGGAGGAGTCGCAGGCCTTCAGTGTGCACGGCACGAACGGGGAGAAAAAATGAAAAAGAAGGAAAGCTATGCAATTAAGAAAGTTTGGTAGGAAACCTGGGAGGCTCATTCATCACAACCCAAACAACACTGGCATTTTGGCCCATTGACTGAGACACAAACACCTCATCATGTTCTTCATTTTAAAGCAAATGTGTTTCTACTGGCGTCATCTTTATGAAGTCTCTCCCAGGATGTTCCAGGATAAAATGAGCTGTTGTATGTTTTCCACTTTGATTAATCCTCCTCTGCTGCCTCATTTATTATTCAGTGGTGCAACTTTTGTGCACCTTAGGAGATAAATTATGTCTGGATCTTATCTTATTTATAAATAAATGAACATATCGAGAACTGACTAGAGATACGTTGGTAATAAATAACATGCATGGCTTCTGATCTAAAGTAAAAATGTTGAATTTTAACAACACATAATAATTAATGATGAGTAATAGGTTTCTTAAAGGTGCACTTAGTCATTTTTCATCATTAAAAAGTTTTACCCATATACAAATGAATAGGACTTTTGGCAAATACTGTATGCTTAAAATAAAATGCACTCATAAGAGATGAAGAATCTAGTCATAAATCACCTAATAAATGCTAATAAACACTGACTTGTTTTACATGGAGCGGGACACCTCGTGGGGGCCACCATGATGAAATCACACAATTGGCCAAATATCACTCACTTTATCTCAGTTAACTTCCCCTAATATCAGACATATTTGAAAAATACATGAATCGTGGCTGATTGTAATAGCACAAAAAATGAATAAACTGGTATCAAAAACAATTCTGTGAACATTTGTGCAATGCTGCATCCAAATCCCTATATTCCCTTTATTAGCCATTGGTGAAGCGTGTAAAACTATTGTCATGGCAACCAGAGTTAATTTGTTGGTAAATAACTTGCAAAGGCAGGGTTCTCTTTTTCTGAAAACACATCAGTTGTATTAGTACTGTTTATTGCTTTCTTTTTATACAGTAAGGTGCAAAATGTTCTGCAGTCAATTATGGATGGCAATCATATAATTTGTCTGGGAAATTAATGGCCTTAGGGGCTTAAGAATCACTTAATTGTCATGAATGCACTTTTCGTTTGTACGTCATGTGGAGCTCTGTGGGCACAGTGCATTTGAGTGCCTCTCTGCCCTCCAGCAGGCACACTGCATCCTCTCCCATGATTAAATAATCAATATCAAAGGTCAAATGGAGTGGTGATGTGTCAACCTAATGAAAGTCTAATGACAGTCATTTGCTGCCCGTGCCGGCTGACCCTGGTTTGATCGGAATACAGCACTGAGGAGAATATAAAAATCACAACTACACTGTTTTTTTGGTTTTTCGACAAAGCGAAATGGTAATTGCAATGTACAGTGATTGTTCCAGCACTCTCTGCCAATTAATTATGTACACAGCTGTGAAACAGGAAAAAAGTCATTTTGTGTTTATATGTAAAGAGATAAGGTATATAAAAATGATAATTTTTGCAATCTGTAACTTTTGCCTCTCTACCACCATCCCTGTTTGAAACATAAAATTGCAGGCTACCTTACAAACTTTTCATTATGTTAATGTCAAATAAAGCCAAACATTTCCAGGGATATCGTACCCAATCATTATTATAAGTTTACTGTTACTTAATGGAAATTGGGGTGATAACACTGATCTGTTGTGTACTTGCTCAATAACTAATTTGTGTTCATTTTTAACTCAATAAAGATAGATATCTTTATAGGATAGATTGCAGCTTTAAATAAAATATTCATTATATACCTTTATGACAACAAAGCCTCTGTATGTTAAATTGTATAGACACTGAGCTTAGATTACCCACAAATAAGAACTGATTAACAATACGCAGGCCCCCAAACAATATGACAGCCCCAGTGATCTGTGTGGATATCTGAGTGTGCTCGGATTGACCAACAGTTCTGCATCATATCATCTGAAATGACCTATAAATAAACATGCCTATAAGCTTGTTAAACAAAGCTACGTGACATGAATCAAAAAGGGGAAGGCTGTTGTAGAAAAAAGTGAAAAAATATACAAAAATAAATAGCAACAAAGGATTAATTTTGGGCATACTGGCTGTCTTATTCACTCTCATTGTTATAGCTCTGTTGTGTTTCTTTCTGTATTTAAGGCCCAGCTGCAAACAATTACAACATCAACACACTGATGGATTCATACACACACCAATTAGATCGTGTGAGGATTTAGCCAGCTTTATTTGTGTAGCATTTGTTTCCCCATTTTTAATCTCTATGGACCATAATATAACGTGATATTTACCCGCTGGTACGTCTTCTGAATTGGCACAATTGTGATTTCCAGTCAAAAATAGCAAAATATAACTGTGATTCCATTTCCTCTGCTCAAACAGAGAAAGGAAACAACCCCTCATAATTATACAGGGAGGCATGTAAACAGCAGGACTGGTTCACTAATAGGTTCAGTAATAGAAACGGATGGTTCTTTATTATCTGTGTCCTTGTTTGTCTGTCGCTTACCCAGATCCAGATGTATGGCAGGAACAAAGGAATTCAGGAAGAACATGAAGATGACCAAGCTCAGGACAGTCAGACACTTGACCAGAAGGATTTTGTCAGTTATTCTGTGCTGTAAAAGACACATTTAAAGACACATTTAAAGACAGACAATCTCTCTATTACACTCTTAACATTAACCTTAAAAAGTAGAATAACATGGTACTGTTAAATGTTCTGTACTTTTGCAGATAAACAAACATTTTTTTGTTTTGCAGATTTACAGTTTAAAATCTTTGGGATACTGCCCAGCTAGGTGTTGTTTACAAGGTGCAGTTTTCCGCCATCTTAAGTGGAATTTCCAGTTGCAAACAGAATATACTGCATTCAGGGGGAGCACATTGGCTCAGTGCGGCAGCCCCAGGGGACCTTTCTCTGTGGAGTTTGTATGTTCACCCTGTGCTGCTGTCGGCCTCCTCCAGGTAAACTAATGGTTTGTGACATTAGTCAGCCTATTATCTATTTACTTACAGTACTTGGTCAGTTATTCATTTGTTGTTTTACCTTTTTCTGTAGCTCTTGAATATTGGACTCCCAGTTTTTGTCTTCCTGTGATATTTGCCTGTGAAAATAAATGCAATCAAGCATTTTAATGTATTTCACATGGATTTCACATTGTCACCAAAAAGTTTTTGTACCCAGCATGTGAGTCTCTAAATGACCTTCTGTGATGATTCTATCAGTCATCACAGTTAACCACAGGTACCGCAGAACAGGAAGCATTACTAATCGAATTTCTGCTGTGAAAAGAACCATTTCTAATGAGCACAATAAAAACAGGCTACTGTTGAGAACAAAATTATTCTGCATGATTAAAATTTCAGCTCTCTGTAAGGACTACAGACGGCCAATGCAATTGAGAGCAATTACCTACTCCACTATAGGTTAATCATTTACTTATTATTTACTGTATCATCCTGAGTTTCTGTGCTAGTGCAAAACTCAACATGTGTCATGCTGAGTGAATGGATACATTTTCAGGCTAATGGAGTGTTTTTTAGCAATCTGACATCAACATGTGCAAGCTTTTCACATGGCTTGAATAAAAAAAAGCTTTTTATGCGGTTTGCATAAAAAAATCCATAATGAGTATCTTTGTCTTATTTTTAAAAAAAATATCCGGACACTCTTTAAGTGAGATAAATTTACCTCCAAAATCTAGTAAAAAATAAACTCCCTTATTGATCTAGGGCATTTTAACTCTCCCTTCAATATGTTATCTTTATTTTACACTTTTATTTGTGCAAAACTTATCTTCATCTTTCTAGATTTCTGACATTTAGAAAGTATAAACGTGTTGAGCTACAGCAGGTATACAGCATGGATAATACCGGTTATTGCTGGAGATTAACCAGATTCTGAACCAATCAGAAAAAACACTTGATTGTGAAGTAAATGAGAGGAATACAATTCCACACCAAATAACTGCCAAAGCTGCTTATACAGCATTTTTACACTGACAAACTATCTCTGTCATGACAAACAGCGCTGGTCTTATTTTCTGTCTGCTGTATATTTGTTGTTAGATGTGGCTTCTACGCTGCTTCCCCCCTGACAATCCCACATGAATGGGTTTGGGTATGAGCGTGGCACCTCTGGAAGGTCTTGAGCTTCTTGCGCAGAAGGCTTTCCAGATTGAGCACCTTCTGCATGAGAAGACACTTGACTGCGGTCTCCTCTCTGCTGGCTGGGTTTATGCGATGGGCTGTCTGCCTCCACACCAGAATCTCATGCTTCAGTTCTGCAAAGTGACAGAAACCAACAACAGAATGTGTTCAGCACTGGCACAGACAAATATGAAGTGACGAATTTTAAATCTATGCCACAAAGTTGAAAATAAACAAATATCATGGACTATTAAAGATTTTTGCAATTTTGCTCAAACAGAATCTACTCCAGTCGATAAAAACACAAGGGCAAGTACCCAGTTAACAATTTTAGGTTGTAAGAATGTTTCTGTAATGTTTCCATTATGTAACAAACCATTAAAAGTGTTATTTTGAAAGTTTTAGAAAGTCTAGTTTTATAGACATTTAGTATTAACATGATTGCTTGGTTATAAGAATGCTCCACTAACAACTTAAGAATAACATTTTTGATATATGATATATAACTTTGAAACACTCTAAATACTTATGTACAAAATAAATTACTCAGTTTAAAATGTATCTATGACTAAAAATATGTCAACATCTTATTTTAATTAGCACAGTAGCAAAAACGTAATGCTAATGTTATGGCATGTAATGGCATTCTTAAAAACAGCGTGCTTCCAACTTCCCTATGAAAGCTTTCCAGTAGATGTTGGGACATGACTCTGGGGATTTGTTCCTATTCAGACACAAGACCATGAGTGAGGTCAGACACTGATGGTGAGTAATGGGGCCTGACAGCAATCGCTGTTCCAGTTCATCCCAAAGGTGTTCAATGGGGTTCAGAGTCTGAGCTTCGTACAGGTGTGTGTAGTCATTGTTTAAGTGCATGTAGGAAAACTGATGAACCCTTAGAGCTCTCACTGTCTTATTACACAATTAACTCATTGCAGCAAAAGCACATGTACTGCAATGCCCTCCATAAGGAAAACAGCTCTGTTTGTTGTGGAGTTGAGAAATATTTTATGATTAAATGAATATGACACAAATGTACAGAATATCACATTTCTGGAAATTTTAACTTCTTTTTTTTCTCAGGGTCAGCTCCCTTGTCTTCATCTTGGCTTATGTGTGTTGTCGCCAAACACACAACTCAGACGGCAGAAGCAATGGACAGAACTGATACTACACATTCCCTTCTTTTAATGGGTGAACCACGAATGCACAGACACGGCTGACCACTTAGAAATACAATTGTGGGCCAATTGTCCCAATACTTCTTACATTAGATGAAGGCAACATTTGTAACAAAGGGATGAAACAAAACATTTTGAAACAAAACATTTGTGTTAAAACAGTCAAATAACAAAATGTGCCATTTTGTACTTTTGCCTCATATTTATCTTTCAGTCATAAAAGATTTGTCCACAACAAAGAGCCATTTTTTCCTTACTGTCCTAATACTGTATTTGTAGATGTACAGTGAACAGAAGTTTAGTTTGAATGAACTGATTCTGGTAACTATGAATAAATCCTAAAAATAAATGGTTTCGTTTAATAAAGTCAAACCAGACACCCCACTGATGAAATGACAAATGACTGAACACTTCTTTCATACTGTGCAGTGGATTAGATTTTTTTCAGATAAAAAAACTGAGGTTACATTTGAGACTGCCTGACACTGCAGGCCATTTAATATTTATTTAAAGTCAAGAATCTCCATGGCGATGGGGATAATGAAAGTGTGGGTATTTCCAGTTTCAAGCGCTAAAGTAGGTAGAAACAGAGAACAGAACACAAAAAATAAACGCACTCATAAGAAGCCATTGTATTGCTTCAGAAGACTTAAGTTAAATATAAATATGTTAAACACATTGTATTGAGTTTTTTGACGAGTGTCAAAAAAACTAAGTGTGACTCTTTACAATTTAAGATAGTCCTGTGTGTTTAGAATGACATAAGGGTGTGATGACATCATTTTTTGAGTAAACAATTTCTTTCATGTTAAAGGGACAGGATAAACTGCAAGGCAATTAAAAGATAAGTGAGAAGGTAAACGACAAGGAGATAGAATAGTCAGGGTGTTGTACAAGCCCTCCAGCATGACTCCTCACCATGTGACAGTAATGCTGCCAGGCAAGCTTCCCAGAAGCTAATTGACACAGGAAAACATGCTGATCACAATCGACACGGTACTGCATCATGCCGAGGGCCTGAGAAACTATATCAGCCTCACAGCAGGTTTGATTTTTCTGTAGGAGAGGCTCTGTGGGGACTTACAGCTTTACAGAATTAGAAATTGGACTGGCATTGAGTGGTCACCATCAGGCCCAGTGGAGGTCTTCCGTTCCAGACATGATGCCCACCTGGGGAAAAGTCTCCGTTTCTTACGGAGTTCTTACACTTCAGTCTGATACAAACCAACATTCTCTCTTTGTGTTAGCCACCCAATATCCCAATAATCACAGGAGGAAAAGGAAGATTGGGCACTTTGGATGGTGGCGGTACCATGCTGATGATGGATGAAAGGGAACACTATCCTCACAGTGGGCAAAGACCGATGGCGTGGCAGATTCCTGATAAAACATCCCCTCCTGCCTTCTAAAATTCGGTCTTTTTTAGATTCTTGCCTCTCAGGCTGTTTAATCTCCAAACCAGAGGGTGAAAACGTGTTAATTTAATTAAAGCTCTGGGGGAGATACATCTATTCATGCACTCTAGAGCTGGGTGTTTTCAAAACAACACAGATTTAGTGAGCTAAACCATTCATCTGTTAATGGGAACAAATACATGAGTTCTAGGGCTGTAAATTTAACATGATAATTTAATTAAAATAATAATAATGGTATTAAAAATATGCGAACTACTACAGACAACTAGCAGGACATGTTTTTAAATGTTAAACTGTTTTTAATTTGACACAGTGCGTCTTTAAAACACAGCACTCAAGCTTGAGATGATGAAAAACAGCAAGATGTAACAACAGAAAAATAAGTCCATCTGACAAATCTGACCAAGAGTTTAAATATAGCATAGACTAAAGGCAATACCGTGCCTTGTGCGAACAGCCCCTAAATCTACCTCAGGTTGACAGGTTGACAAACTCAATTTAAATTGGACTGATGTGGACTGTAAGCCAGTGACAGGCTGATGTTTAATAATTTACTCATCTATCACAATAATGTAACACATTTAAATTATCATCATTGGTGGACTTGTCTCAATATATTGATATATGCCACTATTATAAAAAAACATCCAAACATAAATTAAAAGTAATTCCAGCTAACACTGCTCTAAGGTAATCTAACTCTCGTACTTTTATATTTCCTGCTACTCTTTAAAGCCGCCAGATTAGCAGGTTACTGAGGACATAAATCCACTGTGAAGCTGGGATGATCAGTATGCAGCTGGCGTACACTCCTGTGCAATTTCACTGAATGAAAGGATGAGTCAAAAGAGCTGGCGTAAATTGGATGATCAACCACTGTGTAAATCTCAGAACATTTAGAAAGGAAACATCACGGTGTTTGAAAAAGGCTTTGAGATTTCCTCTTATTGTGACTCACAGGTTTGGTGAAAGCCTCTCAGGGAACCCCAAGAACCTGTGGATGGCAAAAATGAGGACTTTATCTGAAAGAGCTATTGTCATTCTGTCAGGTGTGTGAGGGAGAGCTCAGGTGTGGGAGTGAACGGAGAGATGTGAGGAGATGGTCTCTGTGGAGCAGAGGGGGAGCAGCTGCTCAGGTGGCTAATGGCCATCTGCAGAGAGAAGCTGACAACTGGAGGACGCCTATGCATCTGATTATGTTGTGTATCCGCTAAACAAATAATGGAATAAAAATGAGACCAAAACAATCTGACTGAGGTTAAAAATCCTCAAAACAATCAATTGGACCAGCACTGAAAGCAATTTATCTACAGTAAAACTCTTAAAGAGCCAGTTCACCTCAAAGACAAAGATCTATAGATTTTGCCGGTTGCTCTTATAATCACAAGCAATTGGGAACAAAAGTGAAAGTTATGGTCAATTTAGTTTACATGTTATCAATAGTATTTACATGAATGTACAGTATTTATAGTATAAATTTGTAGTATTTCCATATAGTAGTAATAGTAATAGTTTTTTACTATTCCTTACTACTATTCTACTATTCACAACATTCTGGAGTCGGAGTTTGAGGGACGTACAAGGATAATCAGACTTTCATTGTAGAGTAAACAAGATTATTATACTTAACATTTGGATTTTGTCAGTGTGAGAACAACTGTCCATTACAAACAGGCATATTTTTAACCATAGACTACAAACTGATTAAAATGAAATAAATGATGGAAAATCCACTACATCCTGTCAGAGAAGGAGGAGAGAAGAACAGAGCATGTCTGGGCTCTCGGTGGAGGTGGTGGTGAAGCAATGACTCTCTTGGTGAGACTGGTATTGACTTGTCAGTGTTTATGCCTTTAACTAGCTAGTGTTAGCACCATCTAGCTGTGTTAGCACCTTCACACATAGGCAAAATGTACCCTGTTCCCTCTAAATATCACAAATATAAATCTCCTAGAATCATCATCCAAGTCTGGGAAGAGTTTCAAAATGACAAGAAGCAAGATACTTTAAAAGAAGTACAACATACAACCCAACATCAGCACCCATTGCACTCAGCACCTCATTGAAAAAACAACAGTTTATCTAATTTTAACTAATGAAATGAGTAGTACGTTTGGAAAGTGTTTATGAATTACAATTATGAGGAAAAACCAAGAATCAAGAATCCAATCGTATCAGTAGCTTAAAGTTGATTTTACGCGGAGCCGGGCCACCTCATTGGGGCCGTCATATTGAGATCACATGACCAGATGTATACTACTCACTTTTTAATTGCAGCAACTCTCTGCAATTGGACACTTTAGGTTTAAGTTTAGGATCACTGCAATATTGGCCAGCACAACATAATATAAAACATTCCTGAATGCACCTTTAAACCATGCTAACATTTATTTTGTTAAATGTCTACTTAAGTTGTTGATATATGATATATCGGGTTAAAGAAACTACTAAGGTCACTGCAAGAACGTTTTTTGAGAACTTTGAGAGAACTTTTAGAGAACATTCTGAGAACATTACCTTTCCCAGAACAGCTGATATCATTCACATCCATAATTAATCTCTTTGTTAGCAACAAGCAAGCAACGTTTGACACCAAGAAACACCATCCACAGTGACTGAGCTGAGGACAACAAGAAAGAGACTTGTCCAGGTGCTGGGAGAGGTCACCAACAGCAGGATTTATGTATTTAATAGAGATGCGTTAAAGCTATCAGCACAGACCCATCCGATAAGAATAATGGAAATATCAGCAAAGAGCCTAAAGGTAAAGAAAGACTAAAAGCATCAATGTGCTGCAGATAATAATTTGATGTATTTCTGAGGTTATAATCATTCATGACAGGGTAGGCTGCACTTTTTCCAGTCTCAGGAGCTCAAAAGGCACATGTAAGGAGCTTTGGATTGGATATGAGATTTGGTGCAAACAGTTTAGAAGAGTGTATGACAATTCAGATTGTGATGTAGGATGAACTGTTAACATGGCCAGAGATTCATCGACTGAGAAGGTATGCATTCCCAGCTAACAGGGAACATTCCCAGAAGATTGGCTAATGTTCTCTACAAGTTCACTCAAAGCTATCAAAAAACTGTATTGCAGTCATATTGGCAGAATGCTTTTTAAACATTATATATTTTAAGTTTATAAGTTGTTTGTGCAACATTTTAAAAATGTTACTGGTTAATACAATGTCTAAAAACTGGACATTTTGAACATTCCTACACCATTAAAAATCATATTTTTTACTATTTTTGTTACATAATGGAAACCTTAGGAAAGTGTTCTTACAACCTAAAATTGTTAGCTGAGTTCAGCATCTTATGACTTACTTATTACTTATGACTTATGATTGCTCATTCTTTCAAATCTGGGTCAATGAGATAATTCTTCTTTGCATTTGAAGGAACAAATGAGCATGACTCAGGAAGGATCACATCAGGAGGAAGTCTGAGTGGCTTTTGCAACACACTTGAGGATATATTCAAGACGTTCCCAAAATGTGATTTTTTGGAGTCCCTGGAACAAAGCAGGCTGATGAACACTCACCCACAATTTCACTGGATTCCTTGTTGTAAAGTTTCTTGTTCCAGTAAAGCATTCTCAGGAAAGGAAATGAGGTCAGCAACACCAAACAGATTCCCAGGAACATGTAGCCTGTAAAGGCCGCAAAGTCGATCCCCTGGAGAAATAAGAGGGCAGGTTAATTTTCACCCTTTAAAATGCTAAATGAACCAGTGCAATTAATTTGCTGCCGTGTTTCATGAAATCTATTCTAAGCACTAATGGTAGAGATCACACGCACTCTACAGCCTCTCCATATACTTCAGATAGAGGAACTGATTGCATTTCATCAAGAGATCCATTTTCAGCATTTTAATGCTTGCATCTTGATACTTTTAAGCTCTTGTACGAGATTTAAATGAGCACCTGCATGTATTACAAATCCGCTTAATATGCTCTTGACTATTTATTAATTTTCATTTATATCAAGAGCACACAGCTCTCTCCACCAAACATCTACCTTCCAATGATATTTCCCTGCCTTTGTAGCCTGACCCTCATCACTCATCATAACCAGATGGCATCAGATTTCTCTATTCAATTCAATTTTATTTCTGTAGTGCTTTTTACAATGTGCATTGTAGCAAAGCAGCTTTGCAAAAATAGAAATATTTTAGTAGAAAAGAATATTTTCATGATAATACCAAATATTTTCTTACAAAATATTTCCTGCTTAAAAAGATCACTTCCCAGCTAACAAGGAACATTCTCAGAACATTGGCTAATGTTCTCTCATCATTATCAAAAAAGTAACGTTGGTAGAATGTTTTAACATTGTATATCATATTAAAACTTTATATGAATTTTTATAGCTGAACATTTTAAAAATGTTACAGAACTAAAAAAATGTTTGAATAACATTCTTATAACCAAGCAATAACATGAAAACAACATCTGGACATTTTGAACGTTTCTAGAACAATAACTGTCAGTCTCTACATGATTCCATGACTATCTGCACCCACAGAATGTCAAGAAATGGGTGTTCCAGACAACTGCGGCAAGGAACCAAAACTCCAAAAAGCAAAGTGTGTTTCTAAATCCAGCATCTAATCCAACCCTTTTTGCTGGTATAATTTATTGTAGTAAGATATCTCATGCTTGTTTAAAGACACTGATATAACATCTAAGTAGAAAAGAGAATTTTTTAAAAGGAGAAGCCAAATATCTTGTAAAGAAGTTGCTGAGGTGCAAGATAATTGCATCTCTGTTGTAGTTCAGATGCCCCTCGCTGTTCAGATTTGGCAATAACCCAAAACTCTGAGGTACTTCCTGAAAATTAAAAAACAAGGTTGAAAACAAAAAACATTTATGCTGGTCTTGGCAGTGTAATGTTTCCCTAAGTGGCTCAAGGTCCTAAATCCTCTGCCCTGAAAACAATTTCAGGATTTAAAGGACAAACATGGCCTGTTGTAAATTAGGAAAAATAAAGAAATTAAGGTGTGAGTGAGCAAACAACAAACAAAAACAAACTCATCCCATCTCAGACTGACAAAATCAAATGTGAATGAATGAGAGACAGGGGTGAACAGTGGTATACAGTGACCTCTACAGGAGATCAAGAGAGACAGACAAAGATATGGAAAACAAATGTGGAAGACAATTTGAGAGACTTTGGTAACAAGACAAGAACAAACACATAAGAAGAAAACTATTAGTGAGCATTCAGAAGAGTACAACAAGTGAAAATGCTGTTTCAGGACTCAACAACAAGGGTTTTTTCTGCTTGCCCAGTGTTGCCCTGCCACAATTTTACCATCTATTTTCCACCCCATATTTTGATATTTGTCATAGAAATATATTTATATTTATCATTATGTTAAATTGTCTTAACATTATCTTAAAAATAAGGATAATGTAACTCTATGACAGTTTTATGTCCATAACTACATTTGTCTTCTTGACAATGATGGAATCTTGTGCCAAGCATTTCAAATTTTAGGTACCATGCTGGCCATACTGGGAGATCAGCTAAAATCAGCTTTTTAAAAAGACACTTTAATAAAAATGAGCATATTCTTTCACAACAGCGAATCTGCAACTAGATTATCAAAGATGCATTCCTTATTCAGTGCATCTAAAGGCCACATGTCCAGCACCTGAGCCATCTGAAAATACAAGATGTCCTCAAGGACTCAAGGGCTCACTGGGTTTGTGTGGATCTGTCAATAACATTTATTAAAGTGTGTGTTTGCTGTATTCCTCATGGACCTCCAGCACTATTAAGCTAAAAGCCGCATCTCACAGAATCAATGCATAAATCCACATTACTTTGCCTATTGTCTACAACTGCATTACTAGTAGTGACTGTGAATACATTGTTGAAGGCAGTCATGTTGTGATAATGACTCTTAGACAGTGTGTAAATGAGACCTCCCCTCATTCCATTCTGTAATTGTTGTCTCACTTTCAGCTGCCAAGAAATCAGTTCCAAGTAGTAAAGTAAGGAAGAACAGAGAATGATAGAGCACCATCCAAAAAGACCTTCACTGTTGGTGCTAACTGATTAGTGAACAGTCAGGGGCTATGGAAGGCCAGAGTCAGCCAAATCTTGTCTAACTGGGGCCCGGGGACTGTTGATTGGCAGCTGAGATTTCTGAAAGCTTGACTGACAGCCAAGCAGATGCCAGGGAGAAAGGCACAAGCTGTAGGAGATGTCTCATCAACAACCCTGAAACATTTCTTCTGCCCTGCCACAAATGTCTGATCCACAGAGGACTACACAGATGGATGGTTGACTGACCAAATGGCAACGCTCCTGCTGTAGAGATCCTGCTGAGAACGAGGATGAGGGCCCTTATGACCCTCACAGCCCAAACAAACAGAAAAACAAACAAACAAAACAAACAAAAAGGCCACAAATACAAGATGTTCTGTCATGACTGATGGTTCCCTCAGAAATGCAGCATGGATGAGGGTAGTTCAAGGACATGGAAAATTAATGCAATGAAGGATGCAATGAAAGTCAAGTATAACATCTCATAATTTTGTGTGGATTAGCAAAGTACATTTCTAGCACAGTGTATTTTATTAAGCTGTATTGTGTTGTCATCCATCTATTTGTATTCGCATTTGGCAGAACTTGCATTCAGATTCCCCAGGCTCTTATGAGCCCGAGTCTGATTGAAGCATAATCAAATTATGTGACTACTGGAGAATGTGCCAGCTTCATTACACTAAAAGTACACTTCTACACTTTTATACACACACACACACACACACACACACACACACACACACGTCATCTTATGGTTGAGACTTTGTATTGTCATTTATTGCTTTTAATCTGTATTCCTACAATATAGCGTTGGATACTTTCCACAATGTTGCTGATTTGGTTTCTTTTTGAACATTTGGGGGGGGGGGGTCTCCTCAGTGACTGGTTTTAAACTATTACATTACACTATACACACCCATAGTAAGTCTACCTGTTTATACATTGTGTTGGATCATAGGTTCATTCATAGAGAGCCTAGTCCTAGAGTTTCATAGACTCCTACCTCTATTGCATCAGACACTCTGAATTCCTTAGACACACATACACACACACATACAGACAGACAGACACACACACATACAGACAGACACACACACACACATACAGACAGACACACACACACACAAGAAAGACACACACACATACAGAAGAAAACAGACAGACAGACCCCACACACACACACACACACACACATACACATACAGACACACACACACACACATACACACACATACACATACAGACACACACACACACACATACACATACAGACACACACACACACACATACACATACAGACACACACACACACACACACACACACACACACACACACAGACACACACACACACACACATACAGACACACACACACACACACACACACACACACACACACACACACACACACACACACATTCAAGGTATAACTTTTTTTCATTACAAGTGTTCCCTAGGAATTGAACCCACAACATTTCCAGTTGAGCAACAGGAGCACTCACACAAACACATGTACAGCTGAACTGACACATATAGGCTTCACAAACAGATACACACAGATGTATACACCAGAAAAGTCTGCTTGAAAAGTCATGTTGTGAACCTTATAATAATTACATAATAGTGTTATTGTGTCTGACTAACTTGAGACTCAGCTATGAAGATACTAAATCAGATGAGCAACTGGTACGTATTGAGCTCTGCGTTCAAGCGTTGTGCTTGTGTGGGCTTGTTCAAATGAGAAGTTGTATCTTCATTCATAATCTGCACGCTGTCAACAGAAACAGAAGGCCACTCAAACATAAACAAATCTGGCCCGTGTGTTGCAGAGATAACACAAACCACTGCATCCATGTCAATAATTACAGCAGACGGGAATCTGTCCCCGCAGAACAGAAAAGATGAATCCTTCTCCTCCGTGCAACTGCTACAGAAACACATTTATTACAAAATGTTCAGACGGAAGCCCAAGATGATGTTTACAAAGCAGTAAATTTAAAGCAGCCGGGCTTCAGTGCATTTGATGAGTTTCACCCTCAGCGTGTCGGGCCCGTCACAAACGAGTTTACAGATATTGTGTTTTCCCGAAAGTTTCCACTGTCAACTGTAACCCGGTGGCAAGTGACCTCGATGTGAAAAATGTAACTCGGGTGCGATCACCGCCACGTCATGTTCTGCAGCAGCTGCTTTGACAGGCAAAGCCAATGTCTCTATTAAGCAACAAACTAACTCAAACCCCACAGCGGTTTCTCCTTTCAAAGGGCAGCTCAAAAACAACACCTCACCCGGACACCTTTCTGTTGCTAGTTCATAAGATTTTAAAAAAGATTCCTTCACACTTAAAATGTGAAGCTGTTCTCTGTTAAAAAAGCAAAATGAATGTGCTTCACAAACTAATTCATCCGTCTCTGTCAGAAAGTGTGATGGGCCTGGAAATCAATTTTGCTGACAAGGTGTTAATATGACATCGAAATTTATGGCTCCAAATAGATGGAGGTTTTAGGCATATAGTTGTTCTTTTGGCGTGTAGCTTTTAAATAGACTGTCAGAAAAAGATGGATCTTCTATACTTTTATAGCCACCCTCTTTCCGCTCTCTCTCACACAGACACAGGGTTGTGTCTTAATCATTGTGTCAATGGCAGTGTGTGCTAGAGAGAGCTGCAGGGTAGAGGGACTACAAAAAGAGCATCTTTAATCAGCATCTAGAGCTCGAGATGAAAGAGCTCTATGTCATCCACTGTCTCAGCCAGGACTTTAACTGGACACTTACACAAACTTACTGAAACACACTTTGACCCTATGTGTTGCTAGGGTGTTTTGGGGGGGGTTGATAGATGATTGATTATCAAGTGAAATCACCCCCAAGGTTTTATAATGTTCCCATCCCTAAATGTAGCATTCAGTGCATTTAAATGCACCAGGCATCCATAGCTTGTACACTTTTTAACAAGTGTCATTCATTACATTATGCAATCAAGTGTTGCATTATATGAGCACATGTATTTCCTGGGATTCGAACCCATGACCTAATGCTTTACAAGTTGCAGGAAACCCCAGCTACAAGAAAACTACCCCAAAGTTTAATGGTTAAGGGTAAGGGGTTTATTTAAATTCCCTTTCTTATGTCTGAGCAGTAGTAATAGTGATACTTGCCTTAGCGTACACTACAACACAAATCACAACATTTCTTCTTTCTACACACACACACACACACACACACATGCACAGCACACAAACTTGGAGACACTCATATATTTAGCTATAAACTATATTTAGCTATAAAAAAAATTTAAAGCCATAAACTTTACTGTTAAGCGTAGCCACACAAATTGATCTCTGACTGAATGTCTGAACATCAGAATTGTAACAACAAACTTGTCTTTTCCTGAATGATACAGTATATCCTGAATGAATGATGTATCACAAAAAGCACCCTGAACTTTTCAATCATACCTATACTACTAAGGCACACCGAAACAGAACATAGACCAGACGTTCTACACAGGTCACATTATAAACATAGAGATTATTCTGCCTGCCCATGACCTTGTCCAATCGTCAGGATGGAACTTTAAATTGCAGGTTTCTTGGAGTCAGAGTTTGATGGAGAGCTGAGTGATTGTAGGCTCTGAGGTCATATGATGATGATAAATGAAAGTTCTTGTGCTCCTGCTCTGTGATTAAGTTTAGAAAGTACAAGTCAGTATTAGGGACATGATGTTTTGTAATCAGTCACATCTGTCAGGTGTTGTTTCGTTGTGTCATCAACAGGGTAAAATAAAATACATTGAAAGTGTGAGAAGCTGTTCTTGCAGGGAATAGACATCGACATACCTCAAATGCACTGTAAATTGGTTTGGACAAAAGCATCTGCCAAATCCATAAATGTAATGTTGGCCTTGGAGTTTGTACACGATAAATTTAACAGGTTTAAAGGTTTGCTTTTAATGAAACTAAAAGATTTCCACCCTGTTGCTTTGTGTGTGTGTGTGTGTGTGTGTGTGTGTGTGTGTACTGAGAAAAAGAGAAAGAGATAATTTTGGCAGAGTGTTACTGGAGTTGGCAAGAATTATTTCTACAGTACATAATTAATAGTGTGCAGTGTAAGACAAGGCTCTGCTGTGTTTTATTCCTGAGATGAGAGTGACAGGGTTTTTGTCAGAAGGCTATCGCTCTATGCCAGAACAAGGCTTGGTCACAAATGTGTGTTTGTTACAAGACACTCTCACTGTTACTGAGACACTCTTAACAGGTACGTGACAACACCACAATGGTATCATGTCACCCATAACAGACAGTTTGAAACTGAAGTGGACATATATAATAACATACTTTTTTACGTAGGTCCTGGTTGGACACGATGATGACATTGGGTGGATCTCCAACAGCAGTGGCGGCTCCTCCGATGTTGGTGAAGATGACCTCAGCAATCAGGACATGCCTGGGGTCCAAATTAAGCACCTCACACAACCTAAAAACAAAACGCATGACAAACCATGTTTAGCTCGAATTCCTAAAATGCTATATTTGGGTTACAGAACAGGTAAAAGATTACAATGAATAAAATTCAGGTGCTGTTGAGCAATAAACATTATATAGGGGATAAAAGCATCTTCCAAATGCATAAATGTAACATATCTGATCTCCAGATATTAATGAATGAATGAAGACAGTTTTGTTTGTACACTGTATGTGGATTGATTTAGTCCTACATGAAAGATTAACCTTAATTTACAGCAAGAGCAAACTTAATTGATAAATCATAATTTTCTCATAAAAATGCTCATACCTAAGTTTTACAAACAAACACATACATATAGTCAGTGCAGGAATTAATCAATAAGCTGAAATAACATCACAATTATGAGATATGAAACATGACAACAAATGCTTAATCATAACACATGCCCTGTAAAGCAACAGTCACTAAATACTGTTTATAATGAGGTATATTAGGATATAAAACACAGAATACCAACATACACAAAGACAAAGATGTACAAAGAGTGCAGAGGCACTGATGATTCACACAGAGAAACATTTGTAATGAGCAATGATGTGGGAACTTTACAGTGTGGACAGACGACTTTTGTATCCTCATATAACACAGTGGAAGATTTTTTTTCTGTTCAGAGAAAAAACAAGCTCTTCCAGTATTAGTTTAACTGAGAAGACATCCTTACCAAGTAGTCCATAAGAAGGTTCCAGTTTAAACACAAATTAAGCTCTGTTAACAATTGTGACCAAAAATTGTGCTTACAGACATGCTTTTGAAATTTGTTCCATTGTACTGTAAGTGCATGACTGTAAATGCAATTTTTGTTTGTTTTTAGAAACTGATGTGGATGCTGTCGATGAAGCTTGACTTAAACTGAAGGGAGAGAAAGAGAGAGTGTTTAAGAGGGTTACCTGATTGTAACAGGGGTGAAAAGCATCATGGTGGTCACATTATCCAGGAAAGCTGACAGAACAGCCGCAATCAGACAGAGAATCATAATCATGGGCCACACTCTCCCTCGGGATAACTGATATGCCTGTGCAAAGACAAATACAGTCAGAAATACCCCAATGACTGGTTTATAAAGTTAGATCCATGCTCATAGCTTTACATTATTAAAACTAACTGGGTTGAAAGTGAATTAAGCCTTGCTGAACATTAACACAATCGTGTTTCTGAAAAATTCTCCAGTGGAAATGAGAGACAGATTTAACAGCGACTGAAATCAGGAAGAGTCCTCTGAGGCAGTTACAGAAAACAGTGTTTAAAAGTAAGCTTTAATGAGGAATTCAGTCTTAAATTTGACACAGATCCACAGTGCTTTGCTCATTCAAGCTTTGGAGCTAAAGAATGTTCAAGCATTAAGAAAGGAAACGTAAAAAAAAAAAAAGACCTGCACTGGAAGAGTCTGTCACTATGGAGACATTATCAGGCTGTCTGGAATCATTTTAATCAAGTGGCAACGCTGGGGTGCTTTAACCCACCAGTGATGTCACCACTTCCTGACTCAAAAACGCACCCACACGACTATAGACATCGTTTGAAGACACAATCAGTCTTTTTATGGGAAAAATGCACCTTTATGTTGCCCTGAGATTATATTAAGTCAAGAGGGTCGTTTCATAGAAAATATTGCAATTTGTGGGGCTTGCCCTTGTCCAGAGCCTTTTAAATATTTATGAATAAGACAGGAGGTCATGTCATCTGAAGGGCGTATGTTGTCATAATGTCCTGAGTTTTTCCATAATGTTTTTAAGGGGCTTTTAAAGCAGGCTACAGAATCCCAGGAAATAAGGGATGACATATCTATCCTGAAGAGCTCATCAGAAGATTTATTTTTTATTACTTTGTCCAACCCATTTTCTTTTTGATTGATGTACTTTTGCATCATTTCACAAAGATTTGTTCCAATTCCTTTTTGTATTCAACCCATAAATTTTATATAAAAAGCATTTGTGGGTTCTCATCAAATGCCCGAGAAGGAATTTCAGGAGAGCTATCATAATTACTTTTCCCCAAAGCTTTCTGGGTAAGCTACCATGATGAGATTACATAAACAAAAAACAGTGGCATCAATAAAAAAGGCTAAATTGATAACAGATCATTTACATGTTATTTTTTTTGTCATTGACTGCATTGTAAATAGCTATCTGTATGTATATTATGCATATACACTGTATAAGGAAAACAATATATTTAGGGTGGGATAGATTTAATTCTCAAATTTTCTTAAATGGACATATGTGACTCATACTGGCATAATGAGTCAAAATAAGCTCTTGTCATTATCATTTAAAAACCTTTAAATGAGGTGTGATTTGTTGAAATCTGACGATAAATGAAGCTACATTTGTATGAAGCGCCAGTTGTCAATATCAGAGCAAATAAAAAAAATTTATTGATTATTTCAAACAAAGAAAGGATTTAGGAAGGAAATAAATAAATACAAATAAAGATCCGTTTCAATGTTTAACTTTGGAGTCTCAATACCATTTGGAGCATTGGAATCACTAGACGAAGGCTTAATGCACTCATTTTTTGTGAAAACCTCAAATAAGACCAAAAATTGACAGTCACTTGTTTTGCCTGTAACTCGAAATTAGTCGGTGCTCATTCTGACCAGCACAGGTCACATACTGGCAAAACAAATCACATTCATGCATGTTTAACATCATGATTCAGAAAACTCACCTTCACTGCACAGTAATCAAAGAAGCCAGTCTCAGAGAATATTGCCACCAGTATCATCTGAAGGTAAACAGGGAGGGTTATCAGACTTGAACGTTTCATGGTTTCTATTTTTAGTACTCTACTGTGTGTGGGAAAAAACACATTATAGCTCAAATACCACACGGTCTCTCACTCAATTTCATGCCACATATATTCTTCTGTCACTTCTGCCACAAATAGAGACACACATCCTTGAAATACAGAAAATCTTTACATTGAAACATATTTTTATGTATTTAAGTGAATGCTTCTAATGCAAAATGGCTCTCTTTGTCTTTCAGTTTGATTCTCTAAATTGACAGATAATGTGATTCATTTTCTTCCATCAATCTCAAATTGTCTTTTATGCCTTTCCTCAAATACTCCTACACGCAGTCTTCATGGCAAGGGCTGATTGAACGTGTTTGTTTCCATGGAGACAGCCGCTGAACAAACACAGATCTTTAAAAGGGTGACGCTGTAGCAACATTATTACAGAGACACCATGTTTTTATGTTTATATGTATTTTTGTGCTCGCATTTTTGATACTTTGTTACATTACCATGCAAAGCAAGGACTAATGTCACAGAGAATAATGACAAAGGAGGCCTAATTCCCATGATGTCTCAGGGGAATAAGCCATCCATGTTGCAGAGTGAGGAGGGTTTTGGAGTTATTTAAGCTACAGTATTAACAGCTGTATTGTATTGGTACTGTATTGGCAAAGGAGAGAGAGAGAGAGAAAGAGAGAGAGAGGATGTGTTGCATTATACTGTACCTACCATTCCAAACAGCAAAGCAAGAGTCTCATAGTCAATCCATTCCACAACAGTCATTAGACTGGGCCTCTGTGGTGAAGAGAAAATTAGATGTAGATTTTTGCAGAACAGTATGCATATGACTATAATGAAGCAGACATATAGTCTGTTTTTGGAGCATTTGCCAACAAACAAATTCATTGCTCATGAAGTTTAAATTGTAGTCTGTATAAGGGATCTGGGTCTTTATAAAGGGCATTCTATCTATCAGATGAACATAAGTGCACTGAGTAATTTTCTGAGTAAAATAATGTACTTCTTCTGGAATACAATAACTAATACGAAGAACCACAGAGATGTAAATTATTCACGGTTTCATGCTGCACATTACAGTAAATCAGTGCAATTACTGTGGCTATTCCATTTCTGTGAAATAGCCCTGTCTAATTTAGTTGATTGTATAAATGTAGATGTTTTTTTAATCTTGATATAAAAATATTCCGAAACTCATGCGCTGCAGTTTAAATCTGAATATGCCGCTATATATTATTCATGCAACCTTCTGTACAGAACAGAATGTTGCTGTGTTCCCATACTTCAGGCTAATAAAAGTTTACAAACATCATTGTACTTCTCAAAAATGAATGTGCAACTCTTGACATTATGTAAGCTACCTTTATTACACTCATTCTACAACATGGAGTTTCTAAAATGCGAACTTACGTCTCCAATAAAAGCAAGTGCTGCCAGAGCAGCAAGAGATCCTAACATTGCAGCTAGAGTCCGGTGAACGATCTGCAATTACAGAAAACAATACAAATATTAACATAATAATAAAAGTAGAGCAAATATTTGTTGTCCCATTACCAAAATCTTCGAATAATTAATGTCAAACTTGGGATTTTGTATGCTAAAAAAATACGAAGTTACTTTTATAAATAAAAATATAAATGACCAAACTTAAAGTGTTTGATTGAAGTGTTTGATTAAAAAATATTGCAAAAGCCACCATAACTACTGTATGTTGCTAGTGATCACCAGGTAGTTAGGGTGTTGCTAGGTGGTTACTAGGATCTTCCAGGCAGTTGCTAGGTGGCTGCCCAAAAGAGCCCCACAGTCAAAAGAGCCATTGTCAAGTCTTTATTAAAATCTGATTTCTAGATATGGCCCTCAGAAAGTTCTCTCTATTCCACAGTCAGTGGACACTTGTTTTATTGCTATTTGATCCACCTCATTCAATCTGACCATATGGTGCACTCTTATAATCAAATTCCCATCCACAAGGAAACATGCGTCACTCCACGACACTCGATTCGCTTCGCTTCAATCATGCTCTGCACTCAAACCAATGTTTTGGAGCTCAGTGTCAGATATCAGCATCTCCAGTATCTGTTTTCCTGTTGAGAACCCCCTGATAGGGACACCTGAACCAAACCGTGTTTGATGGACCTCTTTCAGGGTTGTGTGGCATGATGGATCGGTCATTACATGGATCCTGTAATCAACCAGAAGTGCAGTATAGGGGACACGCAGAACCAAACACGCATGGTAACAGCTAATGACTGCAGTCTCAAAGGAGCAAGTAATCTGTGTCACTCTGACAGCTTCTCTGAGGGGGAGGAACACTCGCGCCAATGTTGTGATTGCAAGTCCAAAACAGGTCATTAAGACAAATTGTTGAACAAGGCTTTTGAAGCAGAATTAATCTAAACATGGATATACATTGTGCTGCCGCTACAGTATACATAAAAAATTAACTTTCGACAATAACGTTTCCCTCTTTTGTGAGGTAAACTAAAGACTCTCAATTAGCCTACAGGGTAAGAAAACAGTTTATGAAAACAGTAAATGAAATGCTAAATGTGCTTGTGTAAGATTAACATTAATTTTTTACCCAAAGCCCCCAGTTACTGGGACTTTAGAAACTACAGTACTAGACTGCGCTAGTCTAATGCAAAAGTAATCTATCAACCGTTATTAAAATGTTTACAAAATATCTGCAACTCGATTTTTTAAAAATATATTATTCATGAATCCTTTAAATGTATAAATATAAATATTTATAGCATGCATATCGTACTATTGTATATTTGTACATATTTTGGGTTTTGGTCTTTCTCAGGGCAAATGAGTTTTAGCCATCGCCATCTGAGCCTTTTTAATCCAAGCTGTTGTCAGAGTGCTGATTCTAGATCAGTTCTAAGGAATATCACCAATCTGCTATGCAATGCATATATTGTTGAAACGGGCCAAGGTCAAGGAGCTCTAATATTTTCTATTTGTGTCATGGTCATAAGCGGCACATTAGCAAAACAATTAGGACAAAACAATCTACAGTATGAAAAAACAGCTTAGCAGCTTAACAACAATAACTTAACTTGATATAAAGAATAATGTTAATCAGGTGTACTTAAACGTAGGGTAGGCAATTTCAGCAACCTTTGAAAGCTTAAGATCCCACCATCCCTTCAGAGTGTTCTCTAAAGCCATGCCTCCTCCACAACATATGAATAGCTTGACAGGCAAGTACAACATCCTATCATTGCTTTCAGACCTAATGCAATGATTGGACAAGCAATTTATGGTCCTGTGCCTTGTATATATATATGTATATAAAATATATAGAGACTACTTAGTGATTGCTATGAGGATGTGAAAAGATTTTCAACCAACAAAAAATGTTTCTGGAAAAAATTGCCTTTAACTTTTGAAGTACAATCATTGTGTTTTAAATAATGTATAACACATACAAAACAAACCACACACATTAATTATTTCTTTAAAGTAACCTCATGTAATCTATAAATATGTTTATTCTTTGATATTTTAACCAAACTGATCACAAATGATCTCACTCATATATAAAATACTTGTTTTGTGTCTCTGTCCAGAAATAGGGAACACCAAACGACCTTACACCTCAGTCAACTCTTAACAACCTTATTATCTAATGGCATCTAAATTAACTGCGTCACCCATCTGTGCTGAAAGATTGGACACTCTAATTGCAAAGTGGTTTGGGGAAATACCTCATAAATAAAAGATCACAGAGGTGAAGCTGCACAAAGTAAACACGTCTTAAAAGTAAGATGAGTAAAATGGTGATGATGTCAGCATAAAAAAATCATTAATTAGTTTGATTTTAAAAAACAATGATTATTCTTCACAGAAAACCTTGACTACTGTGTATCCATAGTGATGACAGCATTGATATTGATGTAGTGTTTTGGAAAAAGCAGGAACATGGGCCCCCAATGTCTCCATTAGCATTCATACAAAGGCCTAATTAAACTCTTGAACACGCAGCACGCTGTACCTCCTGAAGAAATAAAGGCAATTAAAAATGGAGCTCTCCCCTGCCCTCACATCCCCCTGGAGCCACACTAAAACAGATCTTTCTCACAAATTTAAAAAGATCCCACCACAGGAAGAATTGAGTTTAGGAAGTAAAGTTGATTTTTGTTCACACAATGACAGTCATTTTTTGTGACAATGCAACAAAAAGCCATTCATTTTTAACAAAAGTAGGTTGGTGACAATTCATGACGTGACAAAATTAAGCCGAGTTCAACTACATGCACAGGGCAGTTGTGGCCAGTTCAATTCCCAATGCCAGCAGAAAACAACAGAGGTTCCCTTGAGCAAGGCAACTTGAGCAAGGCAACTACCCCCCAATTGCTCCCCGGGCGCAACAGTGCTGCTCACTGCTCCGCTTGTGTGTTTACAGTTCGCAATGTGTGTGTTCACAACTCACTACTTTAATGTATGTGCAACAACTGTATGGGTTAAATTAAGAGGTCAAATTCTGAGTATGGGTCACTATGCTTGGCCTGCACTTCACGTTTTTATGCACAGTGATGTGATACAGCGACAGCTAGTTGGAGTGCAGATAGAATTTTGCAATTGTATGAACTTTTTTAGGCTACTTTTTCAATCTGAACATTTTGGCCAACATCAACTTTTATTGTATAAAAAAATTTGCATTGTGACCATTATGTTTCCTCAAAAGAAACTGCTTTCTTACCTGCGGCAATTGAAAAATGCTAAAACATTCATGTATGCGTTATGCGCAATTTAATTGTTGTTATCACAGGTTTTATGTTGGTATGAAAGAAAAATTCCATTTACTGTAGGATTTCACCGTATGTGTGGGCAGTAAAAAACCTTTTCCTGCTAATATTAGTAGAGCCCAGTGACCTCTAGTGCCCAACTGTGGAACAAATACTGTAAGTCACTGTAGTTTATAAATATCCTGGGCAGTAGATATATCTGTATAGTGCTGGATCTACAGGCACAACTTCAGAGAGTTTAGAAGTTAAAACATAACCACCTAAGCCATCTGCTCCTCTTCAAAAGTTAAAAAGACTACAGACATACAAACACCTTGGATGTCTCTTCATATTGAGGCAATGTAGCACAACAGCAGAAATGATTTTGATTATGGGGATGAAATACAGGATGAGCCACTGAATGGATTATTTTACAATAGGAAAAGTGTCTTTGAACAGAAACCTCATATTTTACCTCGAAGATGATAAGGACATAGACTCCAGCCAGGATCAATCCAGCAATAAGCACCTGCGTTTCCACGGTTACATAAAGTGACTGGTGAGTCATGGACAGAGGGACCACCTGACTGTCTAACAGAAAGGCCTGGGCACTGATTAGAATAGGAGCACTGGAAGAAGAAGAAGAAATTAATATTACAAATATGTGGAAATATGTTTATATAAATAAGCATATACTATGACTCTAACTACTATAAAGTCACCATTATGGTGTTCTGCTTTACTATCATTATATGGAAAATACACTGCAGAAATTAGTAACAATATCTTTTTGTGCTCCAAAGAAAAAAATAACAGCATACAGGTTTAGAATAATATTAAGAAAATAATAAGAGACTTTTCAGTTTTTGACGAAATTACATCCTTAAGTGACCTAAAGCAATCTACAATAAAAACCTAGAACAGAGATTATATGGTCATTCAACAATACAACGAGTACTAATTTTACCTGCCAACCATTTCAAATGTTCTTGTTCTTAGAATTTGGTCACTTCGCTGGGAATGCAAAGGTATTGTCCAGTTATAAAGCACCTGTTAGAAAGAATGTTTTATTAACGTTTGCCATTGTAACACAAATATAAATACCTTGTAGCTGTATTTCACATATTGTTCCTTTCCATTATGGTCTAAATATATATTTTAGTATATTTTTAGTTCTAACCTGTTGGATTCTTCTCCGGCGAGGCCCCGTCTCCTCAGTCTGCTCCACCTGGATGAGAATATACTCTTGAGCTTCCTGTACTTCCTCCATCCCTCCCAAAAATGGTCCACCAACCTGCAGCTTCAGCAGGGCATTATCACGAAAGTTGGTCAAGTTCATAGCTACAGAGAACATGTAGGTTAAGAAAAACTGTAATGAGCTAGGGACCGGGTACAAAACCGAACGCATAAAACATGATATGCAGCAATCTTTAAAGCTGCAGTTCATACAGTAATTTTTGCCTCTCTCTCACCATCTCTGTTTGAAACCTAAAATTTTATTATGCATTTTGAAGTCAAATTAAGTCAAACTGACATTTCCTGAGAAATTAGACCTGACATCTCAAATGATAAATTATTATTATAAACTTACCGTTGTGAATTGGGGTAAGGTAAGGAGACTATTTTGAACACTGATCTGTTATGTACTTGCTCAATAACTGTTCATTTTTTTTTGTTAATTTTTAACCCAAAAGGTTACAGATTGCAGCTTTAAAGAGATACACCCAATTTTTTTTTTTTTTTTATTTTGAACCTTTTTATCCAGTGGAACATAAAATAAGTGTAAAGATGAGAAATCTACATGTTTATTCCCACCATTTTTGGTAAACTATCCCTTTTATCTGAGAGTTTTGGAAACAGATGTCGGTTGGCCAACACTAAACAGGAAGGTCTGTGGACTTCCACCAACAGAAGGTACTTTGTAACACTTCAGTGCATTGTTTACTCTCCACATTCATCTCAAAACTCAGCAGAAACCCCAGAACGCTGCATGTATCGGGCGGATCTCTTGTTTTGCACAGAGTTCACAGACTGTTACCGTGATACAGGCCGCTGTAAATAGCAGATGGCGAGATTGTCACAGAAAAGGAAATGAATTAGCACAGTCCTTCAGTGTAATCTCATACCAATAGCAAATCCCTGCAGTGTCTGAGAGGTTAATACAGCCACATGCATCTTCACAATGTACATTTGACTTGCATAAATGATTCTTATTTGTCCAGGAACAATGCAGATTTTCCAAAGTGTGCAAATGCAGAGGATACAAAAGCTCTCGGTGGAAGATACCGCCAGCATCCTCCAGGGCCTTTCCCTGTCAGGATACATGCTGAAAAACAGCTAAAGATTAAAACACACAGTTATCGCATGGTGTTATGTGGGCTGAGGAGAAGAATTGGTCTTTGTAGATAACAGAATCATACATGCATGAATGGTTAAATGCATGTAATACTATATATTAAAAGCACTTAAATAAATGTTGATTGGGACTGATTTGGGACAGCCGTAAAACTTACTGAACACAGAACAACAATGGCGCAGATGGTGATAAGTTTTGAGGTTCTTAAACAATATCTGTAAAAACAAATTGTAAGCATTTAAAACACTTCAACAACAGTCAAAGGTGTCATAAGTGCAGTTTTTCCAGTACACAAGAGCTTTCCACAATCATTCATTTTAAATGTTTAATATTTAATATAGTCTATATTAAAAATGTTTAATAAAATAATATAGTCAGCTTTTGTATATTACATTAAAGAAATGTCTTTAATTGTTAATCTAATCAACAGCTGCATTCTCAGTGCAACACTAATAGAGAAATTCTAAGCAATCCTTTTCTTACAAAGACATTTCCTCATGACCAGGTCTGTTAGGCTCAGCAAAAGACGATAAACATAGTAAAATTCCACAGAAAACAGTTGCATGAAGATTATTCAAATTGTTCTTATCAGTGAACTCTTCCTTTTATCCTTGCACACTCACACATCAGGATGTGGCATTATTTTGTATGGCAATACCTGATAGGGGATGACAGTTTGAAGTAATGGTCACATTTCTCAGTAGATGTGATGTGGGAGAGACTGGCCACCTCACTGCCCAATCTGCACCTTCTCTCCAGTTCAGCAGAACTCGCCTCCCATGACTCCTCTCCAGATCCCAGACTGGGGTCATGCAACGTCATGTAGGTTATACTGCACAAAACATTCAAGCAAAAACACATCTTCATTACTGCTACAGTCCTAAACAATTATTTTAATCATCATGTTCCATTTTTATGCACAGTGACAACTAAGTAAACTATTTATAAGTTGATTTTACTGAAGAATGTAAATCTGGTGGCACTCTCAAAACATTGCTGTTTTTTAAAGGCACAATCGGAGACATCATCAACTGCCAATGGTGTATTCTGGAAGCAGGAATTCCGGTCCAATAGTAAAATTTACTAGTTGTTGTCGAGCAACAGAATATGTGGCTCCGGTAAAAACAGTGGTAGGAGTGTTTGAGAAACCTTTAGGAAACAATCAGTACTTCTGCAATTCCAATTGATGCCACTAGTGGCAAAATTACATACTTCACTTTTTAATAGAAATGGCAACTAAAAGCCATTCGTTTTCTTTTTACTAACATTTACCCTCATTCAAAACAAAACATTATGATACTTCTACAGCATTCACACTAGAATGCGATCAGTCATCTAAATGCTAATAACAACCACACAATAGACATTAAGCGTATGAAAAGACCAACATGAGGTGTTAAAAGCCTGTTATGCTACACAATTCTTTTTGTATTTAAGCTTGTGGAAAGGATGCAGGTGTTAAGAGGCCTAGACACACAGTAACAAGATGCTTTTCTGTTGATTATAGCCCGCAAGATGCAGTATTGCAATTCAGATCACTGCCTTACAAAGAAAATGAGAAATGTATTACTTAGGATAGCAAAGAACAGCCATCCATATTAACGTGATGACAACATTTTATGCCACATACACTCTCTGATCTCAAAGGGCTCTTAGGATAACACAGAGAAACAATTAATGCATCCAAATCTTGTCTGTAGTCCAATTTAAAGGTCCATTAGCTATGAGAAGACTGCCTTCAAATAACTTTGAGAGTTGTAATGCGAAAAAAGGTGTATCAGTATATTGTGGCATTGCTTTCCAAGGGGTTAGATGGGGTTTTGATGATTTACGAAGATGAAAAATTCACCACTGATGAGAGTATAATATTATCTCAACAAATCACACTGGCTATGACTCTTCAAACAGTGTTATATAAAATCACTAGCTTTAGGGATACAACAGTGAATCAAGGACACATGATCGTAAAAGTTCAAATAAGTGCATATTGAATAGCATGAACAATTATAGTTTATATGTTAATACTAAATGTTACATAAAAAAAATATCAATTTGTGCATAATAATATCTAATCGTTTATATGGAAAAATTGTGATTCTTATTGATGGTAGATGTGGCATGGCTTATGATTATGACTTATTTTTTGACTGACACCAGCAGAGAGAAATTACTCATTGAAGATCTTCCTAATAAATCTTCTCCAATCTGGGATCATAGTCACTGTATGTGTAGTAAGCATGTCATATTTTATAATGGCTGATAACTGAGAGCACAGATACTTTACTGCAGGTGCCGTTTGGTTTAATTAAGAAGTACATAGAGGTCAAGACCACTTCAAGATATCAAAATGCCATACAATATGTGTGGATCTTTGTTTGCCTCCATACTGGTAAAATATCAAGTAATTGTTGGAAATGAAGGTCACAAAGCCACCTTTTCTCATTATGGAATAAGAATGAGGTCGGTAATTACAGACCCCAGGCAAGATTCATAAAGCTGTTATGCAGAGGTCTGCTTCACTAAAACCAAGCAAACAGGTCTTTGGAATCTGGGCTTTGAAGAAAATGACATTTACTGAATAGGGCCGGCCAAACACAACTGGGCCCCTGAAGAACTGAACCAAAGTGGACCACTTAGCAAAATACATCAGATGTAGGGGAGGGGTGGAAGAGATGCGGTTGTAAATATCTGGTTGACAGGTGGGGGGTGGAAAGGTTGACCTCAGAGTGGAGGTGGTGAGCTTATGTTTCTATAGCTCAACTGGTAGAGCATTGCATTAGCAGTGCATTGGTTGTGGGTTCAATTCCTTAATCGATTCTGTAAGTTGCTGTGGATGAAAGCTTTTGCCAAATGCATAACTGTAAATGTGATTTATCTGTCTTAGGCGCCACTGAGTGGGCGGCCCAGTGCAAATGCTAGAAATGTCATAAATGTTTGATTTTCATCTAAATCATTTTATAATGTTTGTTAATGAGTTATTGAAAAAGTGTCTAAATATTACTGTTGCTGACTGATGAGATGATTGATGTTTTCTGACGTAAACATGAATGACATGTAAATCTGCTGTCATCCTTTCACTTCCTTTTTGGGGGGAAAACCAAAAGATGAAAGATAAAATAAAAACTGAATAAATTAAATAAAATTGAATCAATGAAACCTCACTGAATCATACAGGGAAAAAAAACAAGAACAAAACTTTAAAAATGAAATAATGTGTACTACACACAGACTCACCTGTCATTTTGGGGAAACTTGAGAAGAGGTGACCGTTCCGTGTGGTTCGTCTGGTTAGATTTGCCATTGAGGAGGTTTACCATGCTGAAGCTGTGTCTAAAGACAAGCAGAGAATCTATTAAATCTGAGCATGATGCCTGTCATACATAACATCTCAGCCACATTTAGAAATCAATTCTTGGCATACATTTTTAATGGCTCTTCCATAGAAACTGGCAGCTGAAATAAAATGGAACTAAAAGTCTTTAAGCAGAACTGAAAGTCATTCTTCCATGTTGGTCTCTTTACAGCATCAAATCACTTGATCTGTGTTCAATGTATCAAACAAGGTGTGAAAGTAACATACAGTAGATGTGGATTAAAGGAGAAGTGCACCCAGTCATATGGAAAGCTTTTGTAATACTTTTACGGTGCATTTGGCTTGTTTTGGTGCTTGATACACGGTCCCCATTTACATATGGCAAAAAGCAAGAATATTTTACATAAATTCTCAATTTGTGTTCAACAGGAGAAAGTCATTCAGGTGTTAGGGTGAATAAATGATGACCAAATTGTTATTTTTTTGGGTAAACTATTCCATTAATTCTGTGCACAAAATTTGTAAACCTAAGATACTGCAGAGTGTTTCCAAAAGGTTTGCGCAAACTGTATAATTCATCCTTCTGATCCATTGTGTCTCTCCTGCAGCTGTCTCTTGGCATTCTTGAAGGTTTCTTGAAGATTTAACTGACAGCTCGTAACTCGTCAGGGTGGATTGGTGTTCTCAGAGGTAAGCTCAAGCAGGACCACAATAACAACCTGCTTATTCAGGCCTTGCAGATAAAAACAATGTTCTGACCTTGATGTAAATGTTATAAAATACAGTGACAGGACAACATAAATCACCCATTGACTTTATCTTGTGCCAATGACCCTGCTAATGTAATGAAAATTCAGCAGCATCTTATTGCCACACAAGTATCTCAAAATTGCTTGCACAGTTTTACCATAGGTAGTTCCTGTAGCTGGTGAAGCATAAAGGTAATGGGTTCAATTCCCAGAGAACATCCAAACAAATGTAAATGTAACATTTAAATGTAATCCTTTAACATTTCACATCATGTCTCCAAAAGTATTTTAACAGGGAATATAATGTATCTGTTAGTTGAGATTATGACCTGAATATCCCTAGTGGCTTGCACAGTCATAGTGTACAATAATAGATTTGATTTGTACTGTTAATATCTGACTTTAATTTTAAAATTGCACTTTTCCTGTGACATTATATGAAACAATATCATAATACGCCCAATTGAGTTATTGTTACTGATTCCTTCATTCAGCAGATTTTCTTTTTAATAGTTTATCTTCCCAACCTCCTCAGACAAGGACAGTTTTATTTACCCAAGAGCACATATATTTGTAGTGATGTCAGCCTTGCTCATAACTCAATAAGAGCCACATGTAATAAAATTCAATTAAAGGTCTAAGAGGGAGAGAGAAGAGAAAAAGATTGGTTCAGAGACACAAGTAATGTTGTGATTTCGGTTGTCCTGAGCGAATGCAACAGATATATATCCTGAGAACTCCATGATACTTACTGGAGGCTGTTTAGTAATCTGATAATCTTGAAAGATTCTCTGTCATAATTAATGACAATCTGAACTATTAAATGGGTAAAGACTCTCTTATCTCTTCAATGTGTTTGAGCTTTGTGTGTGTGTGTGTGTGTGTGTGTGTGTGTGTGTGTGTGTGTGTGTGTGTGTGTGTGTGTGCAAACAAGAAGGAGTGAGAAGTTATGGAGAGAACCTTACAGAATGCCAGAATAGATCAATGTAGTTCAGCACAGGCCAAATCCAGTCCAATTCTAACACATCATTTGGCAAATCCTAAACCTCAGCTGCTTAATATTTTAGAGGACTTCACCCTCCCTCCCCATGCAAACAGCTGGGACAGTGTGTGTGCGCGTGTGTGTGCTCCAGACAACGCATAATAGCTATAGCCTCCTAGAGATATACACTGGTGTTGGGTTTGGGCAAAAAGGAGATTAGACAGGATATTTCAAGGCTTTTAATCCCCCTCTTTGCAGTTACACAACGGAGAAGAGATTTGAAATGTTAGCACACGAATGCTGGATTTATAAATGAAGCAAAGTCTCTTCTTATTGTGCCTGGATCTGACTGTGTGGTCCAGATCAGAGCGAAACAAGAGAGTACTGAACCCTGCAGGACCCCTGCTGTACCATTCTAGAACACAAGTCTGATCTGGCTGCAAAAATCTAATTTAAGAGTACCTGAGCAACTCAGTGCCATTTAATTGACATAATGCAGATTTTTTTTGCGAACTCCAGAACAAATTTTACATAGCACAATTAGTTAAACCATAGCAAAAAAAAAAGCACATAGGGAACTTCAGAGGATTTGTGAGATTGTGATTAAAAGTAACCTACATTTTATTGTACATTTTTTTTTATTTTAAGACATTTTTAAGACACATACAAAAAACACAATTTAAAATGTATGTATTTTGAAAGGTTGGCAGTTACAATAACAGGGGCAATTTTAATTTAGATAAATACTTTGTTAAATTAGTTTATTACTATTGTTATTTGTATCAGCACAAAGTTCTACTTGAAAAAAATCCCAGAGCACAGAGGACAAATAAACAAAGATAAATAAATAAATAAATAAATAGTGCATATTTAGTAAAATAATACATGTGATATGATCAGCTGATCTCACTGAGACCAGCAGTAAGTGATCATTAAAGGATTCCTGGAGGAAAGTAGTCATGAGAGTAGATCTGATCTCATGCATGACTAAAAATTAATCACGTGCTGGCTGATCCAACACTTTAGTGTCTAATCCCACAAGTGTCACTCACAACCACAAGTTTAAGATTAAGACTCCCATCCTTGTATTCCTCCCTCTAACCCCCTCAAACATTTAATTCAATCTTGCAATGACGTCACCACAGTAATGTGACTTCACACATGAGCACCAATCCTCTTTGGAGTTGATTAGCAGCTGGTTTCCACAGAAAAGCTCTAAGGGTTCTGAAGATCTCTGTTATAAATGCACTTAGTCAAGTGTAAGTCTTAAAAGTGGAAATGCATTGTTTAATGAACCTTTAAAACACATTTAGCCTTGAGATTTCTTTTCACCTACAGCTTTAAATTAACCATCCAGCATCATTTCTATGAAACAGCTTTAACTATTTTAACTATTTAACAAACTAATAATTTAACTAATAATTGAAAACCGAACAATCACCAGCCTACCTATCCTCCTGATGGACATCAGTGTAGATTATACAGTGTCCTGGTGGCATGGCTGCAGCCTGAAGCAATTTCTGTGTCTCTCTTTTTCCAGAGAAACCCTCCAGCAGACGAAGCTCATCAAAGTTCTCCACCACACCTTCAGACTTTCTCCGGCCCACCCTGCTGGGGTGACCCTGACCTCCAGTCTGAGACATCTCCACCTCAAGATTACTCTTATTCTCCAGGTACATCTTCACACAAGCACACTTGACCGCACCTGGGAAGATGAGAGGAACACTGAGATTCTGATGTTCATATTAATACCTCAAATTTCATATGCAAATTTCATATAAGCTGAGACAGTTAATTTGAGAAGTAAAATACAGAAAAGTCTTAGTAAAAGATTTCTATGACCCACATGCTTTATACATACTATATACAGATATACAGATCTAGAGATAAATAACAGATACAGACAGATACAACAACAGACATAATAGACATGTCCTGCTTATTATTATTTTATACAGTACGAACTCACCTGCACCATCTAGTGTTTCACATGCATATAGCAAAAAATTTGACTCAATGAGTCTTGGTTAAGTCTTGCTCATATCATTCTTATCAATGTACAGGATGAATGACATTAAAATATGTTCTAAATGTTTCTAAAATTTGTGTTCGTAGCCCCACAGAACAGAATCTCAGACAGAATCCTGTTATCTTCTCAGTATGTTTGACAGATAGACTGAAGGGTTACAGTATACAAGGCATAAACACAGAACTGTACATTTAAAGTCCATATGACCTTAATGACCATGTGATCACTGTTTCACACTCCATCCCACAGTCCTACACAAACATTTATGAACTCACAGATGCAGATTGTCTAAGAACTATTTTGCCATAGTTTTAAGGGTGAATTAATTTAAGGGGATGAGCCTTTGTGTGTGTTGGTAGGTACAACATGTTTTGCATGTATGTAGAAGCATATTAAGTAGACATGTTTCACTCATTTCAGTGACCACAATTTCACAACTGGTGGATTTTACGGAAAATATAATTGGTGTTTTCCCATCCAAAACTCATGGGTGGTTGCCTGGGCATGGCAATGCGGTTAGAACGCTGTTCTGAGTGGTTTTAAGAGCATTGCTATGCAGTAACTAAGGTGTTCTGTATGGTTGCCATGGCATTACTAAATGATTTCTAGGTGGTTGCTTACTGGGTCAATCTTTAGCACATGCTACTGGATTTTATTAAATAGCTCCCTCTAGTGGAAGTCTGTGACAAATCACAATAGAACCTTAAAATATCCAGATGATTTCTGGAAGAATTTACCAGAGCAGCTGATCAAGCTTATTAAATATTAATTTTCAACAAATCCTGCCCACAAAGCACAGATATGAAGTATAACATCACTTCACACACATCCAACGACAGTCCCTTTTTCCTTCTTTTTAGGGCTGTATCTCTCTATGACCAATCCTTTTGATTTGTTTGTAAAAGAAGATACAAAGGTAGATACATTCTTTGTACCCCAGCAGGGCTTCTTGTGGCATGACTAATCAATGAAACAGCCAAACAATATTATTTAGGGAATAATAAGATGAGGAGCAGATAAACCCTCTCTACAATTTCCAGGATTATTGGATTAGGACTGGAGGTGGCCCTTTTCTTTACTGTGTCTGAAGCTGTGTGTTGAATACTCAGGATCTGCCTGAATGGATGCTTGGGCATAACAGTGCCCTGTGACTAGTGAATAGTGCTTGTTTGATTTCAGTTCACTGTGTTAAAACAATATGTAAGACGTAAACTTCTGGAGCATGAGTCACTGTTTATAACGGCAACTGAGCTCAAAGACAAGAAAGGAGTTACCATTTCAAACCATATTCAATTACAAATTGAGGTGCAGATAACATTAAATTTACTAGTCAATTTATATGCCACACAGTAAGGTAAAATTCTGGCATTTGAAAAAAATTAAAACAATGTTGTCTTGTCAAAGAAATGTTATAGAAAATTTATTTCTAATATTTTATTTTCACAATGCTCTTTGATTAAAAGATGATGTCATACTGGTGATCTGAAGACTGATGCACATACATTTTTTAATAATATTTGAGCTGAATACGGTTATAGAAATTTTACAAATATAAAAATTGTAACTTTTTCCTCTGAAGTAGAGCAATAGTAATCTGTAACGCTTAATGAATCTTAACTTGCACAAAGCCCTCACACACACTCTAGACATTACTGTACATTCCTGTACTCCCCCACCCCTCCCCTTCTCCAAGTGTGGGAAGAAAAAAATTAATCCATTGAAAAATGTATCCAGTACTAATACATGAAAATAATTTAAGCAAATTAAAATCACATTTAAAATGGTGAATTTCAAATGAACACCAAATGGGTGAGGTGACAAGGACTAAATGTTTAATTAGAAATACATCCAAAATGGGAAAAAAATCATCCCAAATCAAAAGTTGCTTTAAAAATTCTTTGCAAATAGGAATTTAATTTACATAATTACATAATTGTAATTGTGACCAAAAAGTGATCAATGACTTATTTTTTCTTCACACTTCTATTTACATAATTACATAATTGTAATTATGTGACCAAAAAGTGATCAATGACTTTTATTTTTTCTTCACATTTTTATAAGCTACATATTTTAGCAGAAATTTTTCTATCCCATATCATCTCAACTATGAACATAACTGAACTTCTTACCTGCCAATGCAGAGAATAAATGGTGAGGAAGACACCAAAGATGACGATGATGATGATGATTGTGATGATGACAGTGATAGTAATGCCAGTAAGAGACTAGGCTCTGAATAATGGGAAAAAAAACTCAAAGTTCCAGTGGGTCTACCTGGGTACAGGTTTTCTGGAGTTCAAGGAGAGGAAGAGGAGGAAGATGCTCAGTCTGAAATGGAAGGATGGAAGAACAATCAACAGTGCTGCTCACAGACTCCAGGGAGGAGGGAGTGACCCACAACAAACTTCAGCTCACAGACAGGAGAGTCAAGAAACAGCCCACCCTCTTGCTGTTCTCTCACAGACCCCCAGACACCTTGTGGAAGTAGATGCTCATTAACACTGGAATTTTAAGAGCATTCAAAACAAACAAAAATAAAGACTCCCTTACCCTTCAAAGGAAAACACAAGCAGTATACACACAATACAAGCAGTGTAGGAGACACACTGACCCTTCTACCTTAATAATGAAAAATAAAAAGCTGTACTTCATGCACACAAATAAATATTTCTCACTAGTGACATACAACAAGTGGCGCTGTTGTTTACCGTTTCTCTACTTACAAGAGCTAAAGTCTTACTGCTACAATACAATACTAATTTCTGACCCAGACCTGCTTTAACATTGAGCAGGAGGAGTAATTATCTCTAAACTGTGTTTTTTGAGGTTAAATCACACAGGAGAGCTACCTATTTTCTCCTTGTTTGCAAGGAGGGTTAAAGAACAGTAACTGAAGGCTTTTGGCCAAGTCTGCTTTTCAGATTTGTCTTCTGAGAAAGCACAGAGGTAAAGAGATTTAGAAATCTTTAACAATATCACAAACTCTGCACAGATTTGCCAAGATTCTAAAGTCTGCTAAAAAAGGTGAACGATTTTAATATGAACTCAAGCATTGCTCATACTAAAAGTGACAGAGAATTTCATGATTACTACAGCATTTTGCCAAGTCTTGCCAAGTTATACATATTTATGACTATGGTGATATTGATTAACTTTGTAAAACATAACTTACAACTACATTATATTTCCTGAGCTGTTAAAGAACAAGTGAGCAACAGTTTTCTTCTGTTTGTTAGTTTACTTCTAAACTCTTCAGTTTTCAATCCGTTTGCCCCTAATGTCAAACTCTTCTCAGGTTTTGAATTCCAAACACATATGAATTCACTAACTCAACAGGAGTCAGCACTAATGAGAACACATCAATCCTGTGGGTCACAGACAAGATAAAGTAAACCGGAAGAGTTGCAAAGTGGAAATTATCCGTGCACATTAACCTCAGAGGGCATCAGCATCATTTTTTGCTTTAAAGAAAGTGCAAGACAGAAAAGGACCTAACATATCCAAAAAGTCCAACATTAAATTGCTACCCGAAGTGTGTGTGTCAGGGTAAAAAGTTGCCCGCTCAGAATTCATACATACTGTTCTGGGTAGGAATTCAATGTAGGAGTTTCTGCAACAACAGAAAACTAAAAATCATTCAGTTAGATCTTGCAGAGCAGCTGAAAGGAGGAGAATTGTGAATGATTCTGGAGGTGATGTGGTGCATCACACGGGTTGGAAGGGGATGCTGATCGCTGTGGGGAAGAAGAAAGAATGAGAGAGATTTTCATGTGACTTATTCTGGATTTTGGCCCAATATACATAGTCAACATTCTTCATTAGTGTACATTCAGTAATCCAATATACGCTACAGAATTTACACAATATACACCAAATGCACACTGATAGATTTCAGCATTTTTTGTGGTACTTGCTTGAGCAAAACCACAGTGCTAGAGTGCTCTGGGTGGTTGCCAGGGTGTTGCTATTCAGTTACTAACAACCAATAGTTGCATTGTGGCTACTTACTGGCCCATTTCAAATAAGCCCTCCCCAAACAATTACGGAGATGTCCTGCCCTCTAGATAAGGCAATGGGATATTTTTATCTCCCATTCTCTATATTATACACATCAGACATGTTAAACTCACTGAAGTGCATAATTGGACTTTACAGGGTCAACATGAGTCTTCAGCTAGCAATAAGAGGTAAAACCAGAAGGTAATGAGAAGTGTGGTTCATACAGTATGTGACTGTGGGAATCCCATAAAATATCCAATGGACCCAGCCATCAAAGGATCCTGTCTGTCTGAGCTCTACTAATCACACATTCCCAGAAGTCAGTTATGAAAAAATAAACGCACATGTTCTCCCCTACAGTGGGTTGGGCTTATGCAAGCATACCAAATAAACTACCCAATCTTATATAACATCACATTGGCTGCACCTATAAGAAAGGGTGTAGGAACATCTATGATAAAATTTGAATTTTAATTATCAATTTGCAGTTCATAACCAAATATACAGTGGGGTCCCATAAGACCCCTCAGAGTAGAGTTAATGAAAATGCTTCTATTTTATAACATTAATTTGTGGTACATCCGTTTTATGCAACAGCAAACATATGGGCTAGCATGGACTCCACAAGTTACAATGTACAAAACCTGATGATTCATGTTACCCCAGCTTGATTTGAGAACGTTCCAAAAACATTCTGTGTAACTCAATGGAATAAATACATAAAGTATGCTCCAGGACGTTTCAAACCAAAATTTTACATGTATATGTAAATAATATATTTTGAATGTAATATCCCCAAGTCAAGTTTATAGTCATGAACCAAATTATTCAATTAAAATGAAAAAAATGCCAAGAAAAGCTGTTCCAGTAACACAAATCAAACTAATGGGACATACAAACTGAACTGTACATACTGTACAGTTGATAAAGGGTCATTAAGAATTATAATTCATATTGTTTTTTCCAAAGTGTCTCTTTTTCACAGGCTGTTTGACAAAGTTTTGAGAGAATGTACAATAACAGTAGCCAAGCCTTGTAGGATATTAGTTCCACTCTAATGGAAATACAGTACTACAACCCTCACTGCTCAGATCTACTGCCTGGAGCCAATCCAACATGAGCAGAGCACCTGACCCGTTCCAACATAATGTGCTCTGTGATTTCTGCTTATGAAAGAAAGAAAAAACGTTAAGATGGTTAAGAATGCTCCTGATTTCTAAGCCAAATTAGGCCATGATAAAACGCACTCCCTCCTTCTGCTTTGTGTCCTCTGTCAGGCAGCCCTAAGGTGCTTTCATCTCCAGAGCCTACGTCACACTTTGACGTAAGCAGAGGATAGAAAACGAGGGTCTACAATATAACCTTTGACCTCTGAGCCTACTATTGTGACCCACTAACAACAAATCCTGTGAACCACGAGTAATGTTCGGGGAGCTACTCCGACAAGCCAGCTCACGAGCAAACATCACCTGACTTTAACTCTGGCTGCACGTGAGAGATGTATGAGAAGGAAGGGGGGGTATCACTCTTCACTACATAAGCTAGTACACATCATTACAGGGGATTTTATTAAACCCTTTACATTAGTGTTTAAAAAGAATGTGTCTTAAGGTCTCTGGAAATCCCACATGAAACTAATGTGATGCAAGTTCTTTAAAGCCAAAGTAAAATAACTTTGCAATTTGAATGTAAATTACAGGCTGTGAAGCACCTCAACACTGTACAGAGCCATCCCCCAAAGAATGTTACTGTTTAGCAGTTGATGATCGGCTCTTTCTACTAGAAGGCAGGATTTCCTTATATAAAGGGTTGCAGTTTCCCCCATTCATAGTAATAGAGCTGTGGCATCTTGTTAATTTTATAATGTTTGGTAGAACATCACAGTCAAAGGTTTGATTCCCCCAAGCTGATAAAAAATAAAGTATTTTGCATAAATGCATAAATGGACAAGTAAAAAACAAAAACTATAGCTGTTTCACACAACACTTCTGAAAGTGATTTTGGTTGAAATTTATTAACAGAAATGAACATTTATTTATATCTCGGGAATGAGACATCTCAAACACATGGCACAATCAAATTATATACATTCTACAGGGAGAACAGTGCAGACACATGAGGAGAGGATACAGGGACCGACGACCTAAAAACAGCCCCTGATCAGGCTTTCAACTGGCCGACATGAGGAACAAATGACCCCTCTCAGAGTTAAAAGGCTCTCCTAAAGAAACACTGCTGTTTTCAAATAAAGAGGCAGAGCTAGTGTTAATAATACTACCCACTGAACACATAATAAAGTTACTGTGGAGATCTTCGCCTGTCAGGAGTCGTCTACCACAGTGCTAGTCTAAGCGGTCTATCCTCCACAGACCAAAGGTGAACACAATGTTTAACACAAAGACATGTGCAGAGTCTTACTGGTTCTCTTCCCGACAAAGATAAAAAAAAATCTCTCTAACTTGCTCTTCATCAGCTTAATAGTGCTTTAAAGCTAATTGCACATAATGATATACACGTACATTTCTTCACTTAGTAGTATTTGTATCTATGCACATATTAATAAGTCAGGTTAAAACAGACACCTTCAGTATTCAGTATTTAAATTTCCTTGTTTTTTCTTGGCAGCTTATTTCGAAGACTTTCTACAACACGCTGTATTACCGTGTGCGCATGTATGTGTATGTCAGAACCAGAGTTCAATGTCCTGTCAGGTAATCCTGTGTGGAATCGGATGCAAACGAGTCTGCATCCTCGTTGTCCGAGTCGTCGCTGCTGTCATCTGCCGCTGGCTCGCCGCTCAGGGCTATGCGTGCATAGTCGTCGGTGTCGATGGACTTGCAGAAGTGGATGGCATACTTGAGCTTCTCCTCCAGGACTAGCTTGCAGGAATAGCGAGGCAGCTTCAGCAGGAAGAAGCAGGTGTAGGACTCAGGAAGGAAGTGGTCGGGTGGGTTATATTTATCCAGCACCTTGTGAGATAGATTGATAGTAGAAACTACAATAAGTACTTCTGAGAATGTATAATTTCCATTCAGTTTTATAAACAGGAATGAGAAGCATGTTTCTGATAACAGGACTGTCCGGTGGGTAAAATACTGTACATCAAACCAAAGTTCATCAAGTTGAGTGATTTCAGGGACAGTAAGTTCAAATAAATACACAAATGAAAATTCGGTCATCTATTTACTCTCATGTTGTTCAAAACACATTTTTTGATCTTCAAGCAACTCAACAGTTAGTACATGACATCAGAATTTTTGTGTGTACTGTCCCTTTAAGTAACATTTTTCTGCACCAAGTTACCTGCACCACAAAATCTCGTCCACGGAAGTCTGCGATGGTCCTGGGCAGACGTGTGCGTCCCCAGACAAACCTGAGGAACAGCGAGCGTTCTGTGTTGGAGAAAGACTCCATCACTTCCCAGAACCACTGGACCAAAGGAGCAGTGGGCTCCACCCCCTTATATGTAGCCACTGATTTGAGCAGGTGCAGGGGGATGTCAGGGCTACCGCACACCTTCAAACATAAACAAACGTACATCCAAGTGAAAAGATTAAGTCTAAGATACAGCATACATGATGATCCAGCATTTACTCACCATAGTCTCCAGCTCATAGCCAGTAAAGAGAGAAAGAAGAGGCACAGGTACCACACGTGCCATCCCCTCCCTTACTGCAGACACCTGCTCATCAAACTCATGCAGCCTGGAGGAAGATAAAGGAGGTGGTACAAGATGAAGGTGACTGTATTTGTTTATGCACTTATGGAAAATTACATTCATGAATTTGATGGTTTTATCCAAGGTGACTTAAAGTCTTTTTATCACTGTGTTAATCCATTGGTAATTGAACCCATGACCTTTGCGTTGCGGGCTACAGGAATTTGCATAATGGCATATCTATATTTTAAAGCCTGCAGGGTATTCAGTACAGTACATACTGCCACACACAAGGCACAGTAAGACATTTTGCAGCACTGTAGACACACCTGTAGTTTATTGCTAGCCGCACATATTCGCTGCGGTTATCCAGAGTGATGTGGGAATGTTTGGAGCTGAGCTGGACTTCCTGTCCGCAGGCACTGGGAACAGTAAAGGGTAGAGGCATAGCCTCAAACTCCTCTGCAGACGCCTCACTATCTCTGATGTACATCAGACCAGGGATGAAATCCTTGTCCACCTATGACATGAGAAAGACACAGATGAGGGTTGGGGAGAAAAAGAAGAGAAGCTAATTAATTAATGAATGGAGTCCCTGTTCTTTGTTTGGGTTGGTAGAAAATTTACCAAACTTATCAATACGAAAATTTAGAGGTGGGGGATATGTCAGTTCCTCTATGATGGTGACCTTACATAGTCATTGTGACAACTATCCTGCTGGAGGATTAGGTCATAAATATTAACTTAGTTAGATCACATTACTTTATAAACTTCCTGAAGTCCTTTAACCCAACACAACATTCTTGAACATTATTAAGACTGAAGAAAAACTTTGTGTTGAAAATTAAAAGCCATTGCTTAAATTATATATAATGGTTTATTATTACATTTTATAATTAATAATAATTATGCAGTGCTTTATATAAAAAGAAAGGTGTCTGGTACAAAAACTGGCAATGCATTTATTAGGTTATTTAACAATCATTCAACAAAGATAAGTGCAGGAAACGTAAACCTGTGTCATAACTACAGAAACAAATTGTGTGTGTTTGCATGTGTGGTCAGTGTCTCACTACTGTCTTGTGCTCGGTAATCTTTCGTTTTAACCTTTCTGATATCTCAAGGCAAAAGGCAGCAAACAACAGCTGCTCTGTGAGTAAGAGACAGCCTGCGCTGTGAAACGCCATCACTGCAGACGTCTCACCAGCACATGATCCCAGCATGAATGCAGGAGAGAGCGCTCACATTCTTACACATCACACGTGCATACTTTATCACCCTCTGTCTCCAAGTGCAGCAGTCTCTGAGTTCATTTAAAGCTCTAGCTTTAATGCTCTAGCTCTACTTTTATTTCTGTACTTTAGCGCAGATCACTGCTAAAATGTATTGTAGTGAACATGTCATGCAGCATATATATTATAACTGCTTATATCTGCACTGCAGGCAGCAGGTTTATGATCTGTTGTCTGTGTCAGCTAAGCAGAACAAAAGTAAAGAAGGTACAAGGTACCTGCTCTCATTTTAGTCACATATGTAAGATTCAGGAGGTCATGCGTAAAGCACAGTCATAAATTTTATATTTAACAAATATATATGTGTGTGTGTCTGTGTGTGTGTGTGTGTGTGTACGCAAAAATACACACCTCACTGAGATCAGCAATGGTCAAATTCATGCCTGCCAACTGCTTCCACACAGGTTCAGCCAGGTACAAACTCAGAGGACTTCCTGTACGAATGGCAATGCCCAGAAGCACCCCTATATACACATAAATGAACACATATCAGAGTAAATTATATCAGATCTAATAAAGAAGATGACAACAGCTGTCAGATTCCAGTTCATCAGTTTTGGAAACACACACAGGGTTATATTTGGATACCTAAGAAGCGGAACATGTTGATGTGCAGTGGGGACTTGGCGGCTGGGTTGAGCAGGAAACAGTCTCTGTTTGCTCCAGACTCGTCTCGCCCATTAGGAGTGACGATGAGGAGGGGAGTGAGTCCGTTCTGCAGCTCTTCACACATCTCAGCGATGGATTCGCTGTATCCTCCACCACAGTCATCCACTGACTCACCTACACACACACAAACACATCATAAATCTAGTTATCACATGACATATTCAACTATACTTTCAGATCTGAGAGCTACATTCAAATATGGCAGCATGTCGATCACATTGAATCTCATTGGTTCTTGTGTGTCTTGTGACTAGTTGTCATATGCATGTTTTTGATGAGATATGCAAGAACGATGAGACTCAAAGTTATTGATGCATAGCCATATTTGAATTTAGTGCTCTGATCTGTTTGTTTAAATTGATACATGACATTTCAATTGCTTAATAAGCTCAAAATATTAATCGTTTTCTTTCACAAATGTATTGTTTCACTTCAGAAGACATTTATGAACCCACTGGACTAGTATGGATTGCTTTCATGATATGGATCAAAATATTCAATGTCAGGCACTCAGGCACTATTCAATGTCATTAGAAAGTTGGGAAGAGCCAGGATATTATTTAATATAACTCCGATCCTGTTCAGTATATACACTGCATCAAGGGATAATTGTACTTTTTTGGTTGTCTACTCCTTTGTATTTAAACTCACCCACAAACTTGACCTTCCACACCCGGTGTGGCAGCAGAAGACTATCTGGGCTGAAAGAGCTCATCTTAGCACACATCTGCCCAAACACTGACTTAGTGCCATCCGGTCCTGCCAGACCTCCTTTACTGCGAGAGCGCTTGACCTGAGGGTAAAAGAGACAAATTATGATGTGGTTCTATATATACACCTCTGCCCTGAGCTATAAAAACTGCTCATATGGTTCCCATCTGTACGACTTGATAGATCGCGTATGAGAACACAGCCAGACTCCAGGGGCCCTATTAGGGGGCCACTGGCCCATACACAGACATTATTAAGGGGCAAATCTCACAAAGGACATCGTGCTGAGGAGAACATGGATCCAAAACCATAAATAACGCATTCTTCGATGGGATTTTACAATATTACTGAATGTGAATTGACAGCATTAAGAGGACATAATCATAAAATGTAGTAGTTTATTAAGGGTTAAAATTAATTATTGAGGGTAAATTAGAATTAAGTTTATTGCAAGTTAATCTTATAGAAAATACCACATGGCAGGTCAAGAGACAGTGCTGGGTATCTCAACACAAAAATACTTTGTGATGCATGTCACAATGTCTTAATTGGATTGTTACTCAAATCACAAAACAGATTCAGCGCTATGAAATCACCTGTATCCTGTTCAGCTCTACCACTGGCCCATGCTGACGGTCTCGAACCATGGTTGCCTGCACCACCTTCCGGAAAGCTGCCTCCTACACAAAATTTTTAAAAAATCAGAAGGAAACAGAAGAAAATACATGTGCATAGGGACAAAAGCACACAACAGTGTTTGAGCATACACATACACCCTTACCTTTCCCTGTGATATAAGGATTCCGCGGAGTGTGTCAAAGCCAACAGAGACGCCATGTCCAGTCTCGCCCAGCCGTCCTTCCAGATCAAACATGGGGATGCAGGGGCAGAAGAGCTCAGAGATGTGATGCAGCAGCAGCAGTCTGTTCCTCAAGGCTATGATGGGTATCTCCTGCAGGTGGTTGTACTCCATAGGGACCTAAACACACACTTTAGTCAGGCACAACTGGCAGATACTTAGATCTTTGAAACTTTTTGGTGATTTTAAGCAGTTCAGCTGTAACTATGGGTGCAGTACCTGAGCAGGGAGTTTTCCAGCATTGGTGGGTTTGCTGGTGGACCAGGCCAGGGTGTGTGCTGATCCACAGGCCACTCGGTTGATCTTTTTGCTTTGTAGTGCTGCCACAAGCCTGGGTCTTTGAATAGCGTTGGTGGTCCCATCTCCAAGCTGACCCTCGTCATTATCACCCCACGTGTACACTTCACCTGGGCATTTACATTTGGGCTTTTATCAATGATGTCAACTATTTCAACTAACAATTAGTGCCAGACAAACTAAGATCTGCAGAAATGCAGTTATTTTCACAGTACAGAACTTTTAAAAGATAATGTAGTGTCGCTCCAAGAAAACAAAAGAACAATAAAAAACACAAATTGCCCACCATCGTCAGTGCAGCACACACAATGAAGAGAACCCGTTGCTATGGCGATGACCTTTTTGCCTTGCAAACCTTGGACCTGCCGTGGTCTGCGAACATGATCATCCGAGCCGTGTCCAAGCCTGTGGTAGTCACCTTTCCCCCTTTAACACACATTAACATGTAAACAACTCTAATCCTTTACCTAGTGAGAGCACATATAATTTACAGTATGTACCACTACATTGTGGGATTGATTATCAGTGGTCAACAGATAAATAGCAATCTGGCCTATAAATTCATTACCATGTATAAACTGCTCCAGACTTAGTTAGAGCCACTGAGAACTGAGAGCCGCATTCCACTTTCACAACACCTAATCCTGTTAATGAGTCAATCTAGAGAAAAAGAGAGGAGTCATACAGTAGTAACTTATCAAAAAACCTTTGTTTTCCAAGTAAAGCAGTAATTTTACCTTCATAGGCACTTTACATCCATCACTTCCTCCTCTGCCCAGTTTGCCGTAGTCTCCATCGCCCCATGACCACACCATATCATCATCAGTCAGACACAGAGTCTGAGCGTCTCCACTGCCACACGCCACATCTATCACCCGGTGACCCTGCAGAGCCTCCACCTAAACACACTAACAGATTAGTGCTGCGGACCAGCACACTAAAACTAACTAAACTACACTCATTCACCTGCATGACAAAGTAATCAAGCTTTTCCAGAAGGTCCTTATTTTACTAATCTGATATATTTACTTATTTCAAAATGGTAACTGTAAGGTAATACTGCACTGTGTTGAGTAATGTGTAATAAAGGTCTATAGATCATTGTGATTATACAGTTTTTCTTGCTAAGTGTGACATGCATTCAATGCACCAGTTTTGGTTTAAGCTGGTCTTCACTGTCTCCATGACCCAGGCGCCCATAGCGGCCCTTGCCCCACGTGTAGAGCTCTCCACTGGCTGTAATGCAAGCGCTGTGGGCCCCACCAGCAGCAATGTCCACCACCTCCACCCCTCTTAAAGACTCAATCACACGTGGACGGTCACATGGGCTGAGAAAAGGAAGCAGTGCCAGTCACACACACTGAACTTCTGAACAAGCTTCTCAGCACAATGTCTGACAGTCTAGTACACATATTAGAATGGGTAATAACTTTAAACTCCTTCAGAACTACAACTACTGTAAACTCTAGTATGTTTTAACTTTGATTGCAGTACTGCAAAGTGTAGGTGATAGAAACAAATTGACATCACACCCACATGCATTTCCTTAATTAAAAGTATGATGGTATTACCATCTGCATCATGGTACTCCCGTAGTATTTCCAATGTAAAAAACATGACAATACCATAGTACATGTCCAAAAAACGTTGTATTACTATAACAACTTGCATAAAAACATGGTAATTGTCTTCATTATGGGAAAAACAACACTAAGGGTTACATAAATGTGAAAGGCCTCAAAAGTGGTCTCAAAAAAACAACAGCATGGAGTCTGACCTTCTGTTGCCATGGCCCAGTTTTCCATCTTCAGCTTCTCCCCAGGAGTAGAGTTCTCCTTCAGAAGAAAGAGCCAAGCAGTGCTTCCCTCCAGAGTTCACAGCCACCTTCCGGATAAAAACATGCTGGATTGACTCCAGCAGGGTTGGGTTGGAGACTGACTCTGTGCCTCCGATTCCTAGTCGCCCACCTGCGCCGTACCCTGTGGCATACAGCTGAGGACAGTAGAAGACAAGTTCCAGAGATTTAGTTGACAAAGCTATTATTAGAGATTGGTATTAGAGATTATATGAACTGCTGATTATGCCACATAGGTCTGCATTTAATAAAAAATGAGATGAGATAGAAATATGAATGAAATGAAATTTAAATGGAAAACTTTAGAGAAACCTTTGCTGGCAGTACTGTAATCTTCTAATATTTTGAAATATTGGGAAGTACTAAATTCTGAAATTGTTGATGTTTTGTAATAGCTTGTGTGACAAAACATAACAGAACATAACACAAAATATCAGGCGCCTTACTTTTCCATCAGCAGTGACGGCAAACAGGGTCTGCTCTCCACCAATTAGCTGCACAGGTCGCAGTGAGGCTAGAGCTTCTGTTGGTGTGGGAACTTTGACCTTTGCTCCTTCAATACCACCTAACTGCCCCCGGTGGTTGTGACCCCAGCCGTAGATGGTCCCACTGCCACCAGCCGAGAGTGTCCAATCATCTGGTCGCCTGCAGAACAGCCAATAAATAATTTTAACTTTCACAGAACCAAAAAGCTGATTGGACACACAAGCATCTATAGTAAATAATAGGTGATGCATGAGGATTTACCTGTTCATCCACTGTACCAGCTGCTCATCCTGCTCTTTCTTGAACAGGTCATGACTCTCATGGAGCGTGTTCATGTTCTCGTGGTCCGCCATAAGCTCCCGGATTTTTTTTGCCACCTCATCCAGAAAAGCACGGGGTAAAGGAGTTCTCTTGTCAAGAGCCACTGCCACCCTAGAGGCGGTACAATAGCGGCGAAACCATGCCCACTTGTGAGTCTCGGCACAACACGGAAGAGTGTCCAACTCCAGATCACACGCAAGTGCCACCAGCACCTTAAAACCAAAACATAAAACCAAATTATTTGTGGGAAACCCACAGCTTGAGCACTATGCCTATCTGGTGTGGAGACACACCTTGAAGAAAGGGCTGTGGAGCAGCTGTTTGCCTCCTCTAACAATGGGTTCCTCATACTCGTACTGTCTCTGTAATGCCTCAGGAAGTCCCTTCACCAGAGCGGCTAGTGCACTTCCTGTAAAACTCTACAAAACATTTTCAGCACGTTATATGTTACATCTGACAAAGATAAAAATATAGTTATTAAAAAAGGATCAAATGGAAGTCATGTTATGTTTAGCGTTCGGCAGGGCTCTCCAATTCTGCTCCCTCAGCAGGGTATAGTTAATAATGAAAGCTAATAATAAAAGGTAACATGAAAAGATAACTTGAATTAGAGATAGGTATGTTTAAGGTTAAGGCTGGAACTAAACTTTGCAGGGCAGTGGCTTAGACTGGATTGGAGACTCCTGTCATACGTTTTATGGTACATTAAACACACTGAAGAAAACCCTATGTGGATGAACTGACCATAGAGCGAGGCTCTCCTTCACCATCTCCTAAAAGCCGATTGATATTGATTGACTGGCCATATTCAGTGGTCAGGAGCTTGCGTAATCTCTGCAGGGCCCACATACGATGGCCAGCCGCTAATAATGCACACATAGATACAAATATAACAGATATTAGAAAACCTAAAATGAGACTTCAAGTTAGCACTTAAGCTTTTTTTATTATTACAACATTTCACATAAAAGTCTTAAATAAAATATTAAGAAAAAACACAGACTAGGAAAAAAACAAGAGACTAGTCCTGTCAACTCAATCTTTCTTTCAAAGAGCTAAAACAGTCATATTCTTACCCAAGGCACTGAGCTGGGCGCATGCAGCAAGCGAGGCAGCCAACCTCGGCACAATGCTGCGGTTTGAAGCGAAGTTCAGACGGAAGTCTAGCAGACACGTTACTAGATCCATAGATGGGCAGGAAAGAATGCAGCGGTCTGACAGGAGATCTTTAGGACCTAGGGAAGTTCAGCCTTTTAAGAATATGCCATTACCAACATACAACAATGACAGACATTAATGAGTGAAGCATTATGTCATGTACCAGCAGCAGGCATGATGGGATAGACAGTGAAGCGCCACCCCCAGCCGTTGACAGAGCCATCGCTGGTGAACTTCCATTTCAGCTCGTCTCCTGGAATCCTCAACTCACTGGACCAATCAGACCACTCACGACCTGAGAGGAAGGAAACACTGTGAGCTATACAAACAAACATTCATTCATTCATTTAGATTAAATACAATTGAGGAATGTGACAGGCTTACTAAACTATGTGGCCAATTACAAAATGTGTCAAACTTTTTTTATTTTTGGACTTCTACCACTTCCTTTTCAGATATGACTGAAAATCAGGGGGAGAGAAATAAGGAATCAGAGGGGCATGTCCTAAAGAGTGGACATGGGTTTAAGCTCAGCCCACAAGTATGGGCCCAATGTTTTAAAGTCTACACACCAATCACTATTAATAAAGTGTGTCACCTGATCGAACAGACACAATCCTATTGGCCCCATCCATAATGGTAAGGGGATCATGCCTTCTTTCTGTAGAACACTGGCGATCAAACTCTACCCTCAATCCTTCGGCACCTGAAATAAATTGTGATCATAGTTTTAACATACCAGTTTAAATGTCAAATGTTCTTTGCAGAGGAGCTAATTAAGCATCTGTAATGTCAATAAAGAATTATGAAGGACCTGGTATTTTCACAGTTCCACTAGTGGATGTGTCATCAGTGTAAGGGTGGCTGCTCTCCACCACCACCGGCTGAGATGACAGACGTCCACTTTGAGAGTCCGTGGCCACGTCTTCCAATTCAGTCACGCACAACTCCAGGAGCATATCTGCCACCTGCTTGTCAACAAACACAGGGAGAAATGAGATGATGTTTTTCAAATAAATTTGATGCTTTCCTAACTAAAGTTTTTCCGATCCACAGCAATTTCATAGGGTTAGTTCATACCTGTGGGTAAGCTGTACCCATGCCTGACAGCACTGCAGAAAGCACCTCTTTGCCTTTGTCACCCGAACGCAGAGACACGGCCAGTTTTAACAGGTCCACCATCACACGAGTGTCATCAGGGATGAGCAGACTGGTGAACTCATCCAGATACTGTGGCTCAGGGCCCACTGTTTTACTCTGACTCTCAGAGTCCTGTAATAAACAATCTAATCAGGTCATTGTGAATGTCACAGTAATAACCAATCAAATCAGCTCATTGTTAATATCAGTTTCATTTTCACAAAATTGTTAAACAGACTTAAAATGTTTAAATGTACTTTTTTCAGAATCAGAATCAAATACAAAACATAAAACATTTTTACCACCAGCAGGCAAGAATTTATTCAGCCAAATTTACTATTTTTTCACTAATTCTTAGGCAGAGAGCCACAAATTTAAAGTAATCCTGCAACTTCCAAACAAACATTAATGGTTTGTATGCCGCATAATTTAATTTCGTTTACAGTTGAATGGTTGTTTAAACATTTAAATCAGTGTGTCTGCAGCACAAAAACAATTTATTTTGGATTTATTAAAACTAAAACTTTACTGGGCTACATAGCCCCACCCCCTTCTACTCCTTGTAAATCTGATTGGCTGAAAGCATCCAGCTGACCTCTTTAGTTTTGGTCATGGTCTCAGCGATGATGCTGGCAGCACCAGGATCGTCTGTCACTGGGATGAAGGGTCGGGATGACGCGGAGGCAGCTGAGGGCGTCACAGCTGATGAAGGTGTAGTGGCGTCCTCAGCCGTCGCCACCTGAAGACCACACAACAACCACAAAATCTGAACATTTCTGAAACCACAATACATTCACTACAGAGCCCTTAGGAATAACTGAATTCCATTAAAAATAAAACTCAAATGCCATAAATGTGAAGGCAGTGTTTCTCACCTCTCCTCTTCGGCTGTCCATCCAAGGGTGTGGACTGAGCCGCTCTTCTGTTTCTAGGGGCGGGGCTGGACCTTCAGCCTCACAGGGGCTGGAGGCAGATGAGCAGTCTGAAGGAGGCACAGGAGAGCTGGAGGGGCATTCCAGAGGCATCATACAGGCAGGCATCAAAGCTCCCACCACTGCATCCCTGCACACACATTACAAGCCTTCAGTCTCATCTGTCCAAGTTAGTACGTTTGTACTTATTGTGGATAGTTTAACAGATTAAAAGCCCTTTTTGTCCAGGATCTCAAGTCTCGTTCAAGCACATTCAAACCTGACACGTCACTAAACCAATTAGGTTTGTGTGGACAGTTTGGTATGGGTGTTCCCTGGGATTCAACCTACAGCCCTTGTGTTGCAAGCACCATGTTCTACATGTTAATTCACATACACTATAACAAAGGATAACTTGAAATATAGTGTATACAGGGCTGTATTGTGTATACAGGGCTATATATAGTGTATACAGGGCTACTTTTACACTCCCTTTAATGTATTTTTAAGTAAAAACCATGAAAAAAAAACATTGTGAATAACCATCAACTTACAATTGTATAAATCAGCCTGAATATTTCAATAAATACTTGCTTTTGTGTTCCATGAGACAAAAAACCTATACTAGAACATTTTTGAGTGAAATATCCCTTTAAATGCAACTTACATATGTAAAGAGAGTTGTTTAAAGATAATATGCAGAAAAGCTGTACCGCACTAATAATAACAGTGTAATTTTAAGGTCATACCTGGCATACATGATCTGTAGGGCAGACAGCACATGGGACAGGGCCTGTTGTTTGGCCAGACTGCCATCCAGAGAGAGCAGGATCTTTGCCAGAGATGGTCTGTTGGGCTTTACACTATTTACTCCATTGATTTTATTACTCAGTAAAGATGGGTCACTATCTGATGGAACGCCTGCAACATAAACACCGCGCCCAAAAGCTTGATTGACAACCAGATCAGCAAAACACAGCAACACAAAACCAAGGAAGATTAAGCTACATTTACCAAGATAGGAGGCTCCAAGGGAGTCTCGGGCAGTCTGGAAGAGTACAGGCTCATGAACGGAGGGAGTGGTGACATCCACGGTGGTCCAGGCCACGCTGTGGGAGGAGCCGCAGGCCACACGGGTGATCTTCTGACCCTCCAGACCCTGTACCAACGTGGGCTTCCTGTTGACCGTGGTGGTGCCGTTCCCCTGCTGCCCGTGGTCATTATCTCCCCACGCGTACACCTGTGGAAACAACACTTCTTCTTACACAAGCACAAACACGTAGTTTTCATCAACAGAAGTGAATGTTGTTTACCACACATCATGTGCTGTTCACTCAAAGTAAAAATTAGCCCATAAATTATAAGATATTTATTAACAAGCTGGAGTCTTATGGATTCTTTTTATGATGGATTCTTTGAGCTTTACAATCTCAGGCAAGGGTGAGTAATTTATGGGCTAATTTTCATTTATAAATGAACTATGTTACATTTGAACAAATATTGCAATTTCAATAGTGAAGTAGGAGGTCTTGAAAACTTTTCTTGCAGTAGTCATTTTACATTCAGCTGCCTGTTAGTGTGGATAGCATGCCTGATGGGTGTGAACACGCCCCACCTGTCCAGTATCTGTGACGGCCAGGCAGTGCAATGCCCCTACAGCCACGTGAACAATCTTCTTCCCACGCAATCCTTCTACCATCTGGGGTTTACGCACATGCACGTCTGTGCCGTGACCCAAGCGAAAGTAATCTCCTTTACCCCTGTGCGGAAATGTATGCATGAACCATATCAATAACATATACTATAATGTATAAAATCAACTGAAATCTTCGATCTTCATACCAAGTCCAGACAACTCCAGATTTGGTGAGGGCAAGAGAGAACTGAGCTCCACATTCAATCTGACAGACTCCCTGCCCATTCAGACGTTCAATGTTCTGAGGAATGTTACAGCCTTCGCTGCCACCACGTCCCAGCTTCCCAAAGTCTCCATCACCCCAAGAGAACACCAGTCCTACAAAACACACACAGTACATATTTACAGTACATATATATCCACAAACAGTCTCAGTTAACACATTCTCAATAAAGTGTGTGTATCATTTCTCCACATAAAAAAATATTGCTGCACCAATATTGAACTATCAAGTATCAACCGATCAGATTTGACAGCTGGGTTTAGGGTTACTGTTAGGGTTAGAGGTATGTACACCAATGCATATCAACGTGTTTTTCTCAGATTTAGGGCTAGATTATGGTTAGTTTTAGAGCTAGGAGTAGGGTTAGAATGTTTCAAAAATGTTGTTACAATGTTGATGTAAAATGTCTGGAAAATCACACACAAAATGTCTGGTTGGTATATTAAATTAATCTTAAATTACTGCAATCATTGTTTACTAGGGTATATGTCTATAGAAAAACAAAATGCATGTATTTACCTTCATCTGTAAGGGCCAGAGTCTGGGCATCTCGACTTCCACAAGCCACCTGGACAACACGATGACCCAATAACACCTTGACCTGCAAACCAGATACATAGATGCTTGTTCTAATGCTACGACACACACAGTATTAGCATTATGTGAAACTTAACTGAATGCCATGTGATACAAAAGCTGTGAATTCTCTATGTAAACATTACCAACAAACTGACTCCGTTCTGAGCAGAAAATTGTAATACCAGTTTGGGTCTAAGTTGGGTGGTGTTATCTCCATGGCCCAGACGCCCATATTCACCCAGACCCCAGCTGTACAGCTCTCCACTGGATGTGATGGCTGCACTGTGAGAGCTGCCGCAGGCGATATCTCGAATACGTTTTGTTTTTAAAGCTTCGATTAGCCGTGGCTTATCACAGTTCCTGTGGAGAAAAGAGATTTATCTCATCAGTTCCTAATGCAAAGTTTTCCGTATGTGCCGTTTTCCTTTTGCAGCAGAGATATAAATAACCTACATCCGACTGAAGTGTCCAAGTTTTCCATCATCTCCTTCACCCCAAGAAAACACTTTCCCATCCACAGTCAATGCCATGGCATGCCTTCCACCTAGAGAGAATTAGTACCAAAAGAATCATGTTAAACCTCTGTTCTGAGGGATATCAAGATGTTTTCTTTAAAACTGAAAACTGAAGAGTTCAAGGTCAGACCTGAATGTACAGCAACTTTCTTCACCACATAGTTGCTGAGGGCTGATATTTGGCGTGGTATAGGAATCGTTCCACTGGACAAACCTAAACCAAGCCTTCCATTTGTGGCCTCTCCACAAGCATATACTTTACCTTCAGCAGTCACTGTAAAACAAAAAAAAATTAAAAGTAAACATCCAGCACTTTGGTTAAAGGGTTCATAAAACGGATGGCTATGACGAAAATTTGATTAAATGAGGTACGTCCAAAGCTGTTCTAGCCGATACACAAGTGCACATGGTTACACATCAGTTGAAGCTCACTTTGCTTATTTTTATGCATTCAACAGACGCTTTCTAATCATCATCTAATGCAGAGATCTAATACAGTGAATTTGAGATTGAGGCTGTAAGTTGCTTGACAAAACTCTGTGGTAAACTCACTTCAAAGTGACATACTGTTACACAAACTATTATCACTGTATCAACCAGATGCTTCAGCAACGTTCACCATCCTCTACACAAAGACCTGCAGGTGTCTTAGGGCACAACAACTCACCAGCAAACAGACTTTTAGAGCCTCCAGCAACCTGCACTACATTCAGAGCAGACAGGGTCTCTGAGAATGATGGGACTTTTATCTGAGAAACGATACAAGACACAAGGTGAAACATTTCAACAGAGATCTGTCTTTTGTAATCTAACAGAAAGGTTATAGAACCAAACACCAGAGGCTTTCAAAAACGCCCCTTATAAAAGGTATTTTACAAAATGTATATGGGCAAATATTAAGAAACTTCTAAGCATGTACTGATGACTAAATTGAATATGTTTGCAGCTTTACACCTTACTGACCTTGGACCCCTTAAGCCCTCCAAGTTGGTCCTTATCATTGAGACCCCAGACAAAGACTTTGGTTCTAATGGTGGCAGCAGACTCTAGTGCAGAAGATCTCTTTCGAGAAAGACTGTTTTAAAGAAACAGAGAAACTGAGTGATGCACCAGATCATGAAGTTCTGTGACTGTGAGAACTTCACTGCAATCCATTATTCTGTTTCCTTCTTTACCAAACCATCTGAAACACCCACCTTCCAGTTGCCGTCTTCTCATCTTCCTCTTCCTCATTGTCAGATGCCAGGAAAGGCACAGTGGCCAGATCTTCATCCTCAGCACGGACACGGCCCATAATACTCAAGCCATGGATCTTGCAGTCGATTCCTGAACTCCGGCACTGTTTAATGGCGATCTCAATATACTTATGATACTGAACAAAGAAACAAACAAACAAAAATATAACATCCAATAAAACAGCCCTGAGGAAACATCTCACAGACATTTATAATGAAAGTTGAATTCAAACCAACCTCTGTGCAGTCATTCAGTAAAGACACAGCAGTGTCTGTAGGGTTGATATTGATGGTCTTCAACTCAATCAGGTTATTGAGAGAACTTCCACCTAGAAGATAAATGCACCCATATAAGGCTACTGACCAATGAGATGAGAATGTTTCATTGCAGAAACGCATCAATGGATTTTTACCTGATACCACCACCAGTGAAGGCATGTAGCTACTGTCAGCTGGATCCACTATCATTTTCAGTCTGTGGACCAGAATATCTGGAAACAGCTCCAACCTGATCCAGTGCTGTTGAAAAAGTTGAGACAGTTTGGAGGTTTGAACAAACATAAGCAAAACTATTACGCATAATCAAACAATTCATTAGCTTCTGCAGCCCTTATAATCAAACTGAAGAGGTCTCGACTGAGATCCTTTGATCTGTGAATGAATGTTAACACATCTGTATTCAGACCGACCTTTCCCTGAGAGCCTGAGGACTGCCAGCACTGTTCTCCACAGTCTATGAGCCGAGACGCCTGGTTAACGGAGGACGACACGCTGAGGTTCTTTACCACTCTGGACCACTCGTCAATCAGCATGCCGCGCTGACTGCTGTGATGCCTTTTCAGCTGCTTACCTGATCGCCCACTGAAGGTGGGTGACTGACCTAAAGGTCAGAGGTCAGGGGTTAGGTCAGTACATTGCACAAGAGCATCGTTTCAAATTGTTGCTATGCTAATCAAAAAAAAAACCTTTTTAGTTTAGCATTTCATAACAAGCTTGAGACCAACCTGGTTCATTTATTCGTCCGAATGAATGTCTAGGATTATGTTTACGGGTCTTGAAGCAGCTCTCGCAGAAGTCAAAGTCATCACAGCTCCGACACTTAAACCTGGGTCCGTTTATAGGGAACATCTGACATCCGTCACACCTAAAGTCACATGTTAAATAATTAGGATGCATCGGTTTGTTCATTGTCTCAATGTAAAACTTGTCTCAGTGGTTCAATTGCACAACCTCTCCCAGACAAAGACACAGAAATGCATACCTGACACCAGGATGCACACTGGGAACAAGCTCCATCTCTGACAGCAGCCCAGTCCAGTGTGATTGCTGAGGAAAGTCCACGATCACATCTTTCCCGTTGGCACTGAAAGCTGGACACACACATTGCATTAACTTCAGCAGAGATAGTCCTGTCACACTATTTCAGCTATATAGAAAAATGAAAAAGTTTGTCATGTATATATCATTATTTCACCTTTGACCACACCCACACTCCTGTGAGTGACAGATCCCCACTTATATTTTGGTGTTGTGACTGAGGGCTTTACTCGCACTTTATCGCCAATCTTTATATGAGATGGGGAACTCTGAGGAGGAAACCCTGGGAGATACAGAAGATATTTTAAATTGGAGGACTTGCTATCTTAATCCAGAGCCAATTATATTTTAGTTAATCTTACTGATACAATAGAAATTCAATTACCCAGCAGCTCAGTGTGGATGTAACGGACCCAGTAAGTCCCTCCTTTCTGCTGCCAATCACACTGAACATTCAGATCATGCAAGCCATCTCTGTCCAGCTTGATCACTTTGCCCACATCTCCTTCATACACCTCCTCATACGTCCTACAGCACCGCACCATCATGCCCACCTACGTTGCACACACAGGCCTTAAACCAGATCAACTGAAGCACATACAGGCCTCAGGACCAGCTCATCCATAGCACACACCAGCTTCAGATCAGCTCATCCATAACACACAAATGCAGGCATCAGATCAGCTCATTCATAACACACAGGCCACGGATCAGCTCATCTTGTGCACTAATTTGTGTATTTTTGACATGTTTCACAAAAATATCTAAACATCTAAACAAAACCAAGACTTACCATTTTTTTTTCTTGTTTTAAGATATAACAAACTACTTTACACATTTCAGGTCAAGCATAATAAGACGTTTTAAGTATCTTGATATTTTTACTGGAAAACAAAACAAAAAACAGCTATTTTTGAGAATTTCTTTGCAGTAAACACAGTGCTGTTGCTCACCTGAATGTTCTCTCTCACATATACAGCATAATCATCATTGCTCTGAAAATCAGACCTCTTCTTAAACGTCTGACTCTCAGTAACCACGACTCCAGGAGGCTGACGTGCAGGAAATAGAGCATTCGTCAGTAACTCAACGAGAACCAGAGAATCTATACCTCAAATGTATGCCCTGATACTCACCACAGGGAAGGCAGGCTCGGGTTCCTCTAGCTCCTCCAGGACTTCTTCATCTGAGTACTCATCTGACACAGTGTCAGCATCTGACAGATCTGCAATGTGAACATCTGGATGGTCCAGCAACCAGCCCACCAATGCCTCTACACCTAAAAGCCAGACAATGAGCCAGAATGACATGCCACATATATATGGTATCAGATAAGGTAATACCATGTTACTATGGGCAATACATATTCATGCATGCTATCTGCACCCAAATGTGTCCTATGTCAATTCACACTTATTTATATTTCTATAGTCTTCATTATAGTCTAATAGTCTTTAAACGCCCATACGTCTCTGCACACCCTCATTCTATATTGCACATATCTATAATTGTATATACGCTATACATGTTTGTATTCTTCCATAAATCTCATTCTTGTAGTTCAGTCTAGCTGCATTTCTTTGAGTACTGGATGTTTTGGTTACCAAATTAAACCTTTTGTGTGCATGAGCACACTTAGTCAATAAAACTCTGTCCAATTCTGATAAATACAATAGTGCTGTATGTAAATGACCAATAGTCATTTACTGTCATAATATCTAAATGACCATGGTAATATCACTGTATGTTATTCTAAGGGGAGGACATTTCAGCACCAGAAAACACACCTAATCACTGCAGGCCAGAACAATTTAACATTTGGAAAACATGAGCTGGTGGTGTGTTACCTGGCACTCCAGCAGTGCCTGTGGTACCAGACAGTGATTTAAGGGCAAACTCAATGTTTTTCCTCTGAAAGCCCATTTCCATCAGCTGCAGGACAATGGGAGCAGGAGGCACAGGCGAGGTTTTGTGTTTTTTCTGCTTGGGTGGACGCATGTGCTGCACGGTGATGGGTGTGGTGGCTTCACTGGAGCTGCTGTCCTCAAACAGAGGAGATGATGGGTGTGTGGACTCGACCGCCAGGTACTGACACACAGCCAGAGCTGCGGCCTAAAACACACATACTGTAGTGAGGATATTTGAAACTAAGAAAATAAATAGTAGAATTGAGGTAGTGTAGCCAAAAGATCTGAGCTGATAACTTAAAGGTTATAGATTCAAATTAATGAGCGATCAGCATTGTGTGACCCGTGTTTGGTCTCTTCAAACACAACTAGTAGAGAGCTAAAGCACAGGTGCCAACAATGCCAAGATGGGTTCAGTTCCCTGACAACACACAAACTAATTAAATGTACTTTGAATGCACCTTGGATAAAATAGCCTGCTAAATGTAGGTGCATTTTTTGTTTGAACACTGACTGAAGAGTAAAGGGGCTCTCTCACCTCCAGTTCCTGCCGGTGGAAGATGGCTTTGATTGGAGAAGGCTGAGTGGATGATGACAGCAGCTGCTGGAGAAGAATGAGGGGCGGCTGGGGACCCTCAGGGGAGAGATCACCCACATCAGGAGATGAAACGCACTGATCCTCTGAACACAAACACAAATAATGTCACTGTCATGTTACACTGTTGTTGTGTAACATATGAATTACACAAAACATACAAATTAAAATGACAAAATGGGAAAAGAAGGCAGCCATCAAAAACAAACTACAGTACATTCCACATTGAAACAACAGGGGGCAGTAGAAGGATAAACCAGACGGTTGTTGCAGACACAGTGAGACGTGTCTATGAACACGACTTCAGTATTGATTCTTCTGTAATGTCATTGCAAATGCATTTATTACAGTCTGTTGTCTGATGTCAAACTGATGTCCAACCTGCTACCCCCTACAGCTCTGATGATTACTCAGCAGTGGCTTTCATTTCATAACACTGCAGCATGTTTCTCCCTCTTTACCCTTTCTAGACCAGTGTTTGGTCATGAGATTACCCTCATAAATAACAAACAAACAGCCAAACAAAGAAATAAAAAGGGTTTCAAGCAGAAAGTCAGAACCTGGATTCTGGACTTACCAGGGGGGTTAGGGCTGACATCAATAACGGCTGGCTGAGACAGAATCTGCCGGAGTTTGTCCTGGTGGGACAGGAGAGCCCGTGCCGCTTTCAGGATGTACAGCCTTAGCTGCTGACACCGCAATAAATGCACATCCACCTGATCTGCTGCAAGATAAAACACGCCACTGATGACTTATACATACATTTATACATTTGTTTGTGTGGAAACCTGTTAGCTTTTTTTTAATTAAAACTATGATTTTGTTGAATAAAACAGGAAGGATGTTCACATGGTCAAATGGGCAGAGTGTTGCCTGGCAGGAACATTTGTCTTTCCATCAGATTACATCAGAGTGAGTCAAGTTTGGTTATGAGTTTGTTGTACCTGTAAGTCCTCTGCTGAGAGATTTCTTCATGCGTTGCTTCTCCAGTTTGCTTCCTGCTAGACTAACCAGCTGAGCCCACACAGTCAGCATGGGTTCAGTGAAGGGAAGGTTCTGAACACTGAATGCAATCATGGGAAGCTGCAAAGAAATCCAGACAGGCAACATAACCCAATATAAACCACAAAAGAAAAAACATGGCGAAAAGTAGATACATACTATTGCAGTAAAAGTACTGGTATTATATATGTATGTGTACTGTGCATCTTATGCCCATTTTCTTTGTTATGCTATGCAAATTGTGTAATGCTAAGCACAAATACTGTGTAGGATACAGGAAAGCAGTATATTAATATTCTATTCCTAGTTTCAGCAACACTTCTGGCATATTATTAATCTAGTAAGTCTTTCAGCAAGTGTATTGTTGTTAAACAAGTCAAGGTCATGGCATCCTGCCATGCAAAGGCTAAGTGAAGGCGTTTTTGTGGTTATTCAACAAATTACAGTCTGTTGTCCATCTGTACCCTGTGTGGTTGAGCATATGTACCGGTTTTAGCTGGCTGAGCAGGCACACTTTGCAGCTCCTCATCTCATGGAACTGTACAGTGATTCGTCCTTTAGGCGTGATGCGAGTCACTGTGCCCTCCCCATATTCCTCATGAACGACAGGCCCACCCAGACGCAGACGCCCATCAATCCCACCAATGACTGCCAAAACAGCCATCAGACTGCCCACTGCTGGGGCTTCTGCATTGGGGAGGTAGTCTTCAAGCACAGCCTAACAAAGGGTAGAATGGAGTTGACAAATGTTCTTGTGGTACAGTACTAATTGGTTATTGGTTGGATAATAAATATGAAACCACATCAAAATCTGGACTTGTACCGCTTCAGCATGTCTGCCTGCCATGACATCACTGATACCACTGAGCTGGGAGTTAATGTATTCGTTAATGAGGCCATTCCATTGTCCTAAAGAGTGAAGCGTACGCAGTACGGCCACTATTTCCTCAGCTAGGGTACTGCTGTGAGTGGCTGTCAGAGAGGCTTGGGGGCGGGACTTCCTCCTGCGCATGGAACCTTCTGTAAAGTGCAAAATGTGACAAAATAAGACAAAAATTCCACAAATCAATTTCAGAGCACAAAAGGAAAAAAACAGCACATAGTGAAAAAGGAGTTATGAGTAAATAAACAGTACCCCTCAGAAGGGGCAGGTCTGAGGAACAAGTGCTAAGCAGACTGCCCAGGAAACCGAAGAGCTTCTCCACCAGGAATTTCATATCTTGAGAGCGCTCCATTTTATCCCAGGATGGCAACACTGCCTGTAGCAGCCGCAGGGCAAGAATCTGCCAGGAAGTGAAGACAAGTGTATTAAAGTTGTTTGCCACATTGGAAGGGAGGCTAAAGTCAAGCTCATTGCATTGTGTGTTAGTGTGTAAATACTACACATTCCATGTAATAGAAGACCATATTCCAAGACCATATTGACAATGAATAGTAGACATATACAACAATAGTATGAGAAGTATGGTAGTATGCTAGTATGAACACATCCAGTGTTAGGCTTGTACCTGTCTCTGTAGTGTGACTGCAGTGAAGGACTGATGGCCCTCCACAATGCGGATGAGCAGACTGATCCAGGCAGAGGAGCTCAGAGTGCTGCACATCTGAGGCATCAGAGCTATACTGCGAATAAATCCCAGAGTGCACCAGCTCCTGTGCTGCTCACGGGACACCAGCTTATAAGATGAACAGCCTACAGAAGATAAGGAAGAATGTAGAGAAACATACAGGAAGATAACATAGATGGACATAGAGATAGCTAAATGTAGTCCTATGTCACATATTATACGGCCAATTCCACAAATGCTTCCAATCATTTTTTTAGTATCAAAGCAGTTCCACCACCTAAAACCTGAGGTGGAAAGGATTTTATGTAGACCAATAAAGTCATATCAAGTACTGCAGACACATTTAACATGCAAACAGAATGTTGGGGTTAAGATCATTAAAGGCTGAGATACCAGTCTTGTCATTGGCTCCACTCTCCACCAGTGTTCTGAGCAGACCACACAGAGTGCTGACAGCCTCGGCCTGCATCACATCAGCATGAATGCCAGAGGACAGCGAGAGTGTCTTCAGTAGATTAACTGTACTGGTCAACATGATGGCAGTAGGGTGAACGCTCTTCTCCATCACCTCCCCTTCTAAGAGATGCCAAAAAGAGAATGCACAGGGGTTTTGTGCAGGTCTATCAGGTTATTTAAAATTATACAAACAAAATGCAATGACCTGAATACATGTGAATACATGAATACATGCTATGTGTAACGCCAGTTACATTGAAAAAACCATCTTATATACACTTGTTACACAAACATCTAACCACTTATATTTATTAATGTATTTCTAATAAGTATTTTTTAGACAATTTAAAAAATTACAAAGATTTCATGTTTAAAAACTTTTCATTTGAAATTCTTTTTAAAGATTTCTCTTTTTTTATCATCTCAGACATCCTCATGTGTCATTGAGCTATGAAACAACATGGCAAAGTAGAAGGAAATAAAACAGTAGGACAGGGCAGTAAATCCTCAACAGTCTTTATGTTCTGGCACTGGACCAGAGCAGAAGGGCAGCACTCACCTGTGTCGTCCTCAGTGTCTGAGTCTTCTGTGGCGGGTTGGGCAGCAGGTGGCGGCTCGGCCAGTTTAAGGTCATATTTACCTTCTTTACCCATCCTGTAGGAGTTGGTGCTGCTGGTGTCCCACTGGACTCGAATCCAGCCATCTTCTCCTAATTCACCAATCACACGCCCCAGGCCTGGCGGTGGGCCATCCTTAAACACACAGCATACACAAATCTAAATGCAACACCTGGCCATTTTCAGGATTCTAGAATGCTAAACTGCTAGAGCCCAAATCAACCCTTTGAACGCAAAATTTACCTGGTCTCCCCACTTCCAGTCGGGTCCTCTCATTACCCTAGTGCCGATCTTCATCATAGCAGCCAGTTCAGGGCCAGAGGCAGGGAGAGGGGTGGGGGCTGTTTCTTTCCTGGACTCCTCAAGAACTGTAGCAGAACCTCCGTGAACTGCAGAGCTCAGATCCTCCTCAGTGCTGTCAGAGCTGGGACCTGTGCAACATAACACCACCACATTCACATTCAAAAAAATATAAAACACTTTCACGTCCAAACAGGAATCCTAGAGTGGAATGCACCCTTCCAGCTCCAGAGGGGCGTCGCACTAGACTCTAAGAGACAATAAATCTGAAGTTGGTGCTAACCGATGAGTCTGAGAACGCTTTGGGTGAGGGCAAGGATGCCAGAATTTAGCAGCAGACTGAGGCTGTTGGCCCCATGTTTGAGAGTGAGCATGTGGAGCATGGCCAGCAGGAAGCGTGCCTGAGGGATGGTGCCCAGACTGGGGCCCGCTGGGTTCTCATTAGTGATGGTTTGCAGAGGTACTGGCTGCACACCTGGTGGAGAACAGACATAATACTCAGAAACACTGCCCTCCATACACTATTAAATAGTTGAAATTAAGGTAACGTGCGTTTACTATTTTTTTGTTTATATATAGTTCATTTATAAATCTGTACTATAAATCTACATTATCTTAGACCTATCTGCATGATCTTAGACCTGTAATTTGTTAATTCACTTTTAATAACAGATTCTTTTGGTAATGTAGAACATTAATTTTCTGGGAAGCAGCTTTGAAGCAACATGTATTGTGAAAAGTGCTACAAATAAATGTTAACTGAAAATACTTAATCAAGAACCTAATTATTGCCCTAAACAATACCAATTAATGACATTAACGTACAGTAACAATAATGTAATATTATATTTAACATTTTAAATTGACTTCAAACATACCCAACTCTTTGAATTTGACACTGGCCTCCAGCAGAATGTTCCGGACGTTCTGGATGGCCCACGTGTAGAGTTTACCAAATGTCACTTCCAATAGCATGCGGTTAAATGGAGGAATCAGATCTACATCCTTCAGACAGTCAGACAGAGGCTCCCTAAGCAGAAAATGCAGATATTCAGAATACAAACACTGTTTGTATCTTCTGTACATCAGTGTATGCTTATTTTGCACCTACCCAATATTGATGCCCTCAGGTATGACTCTCTGCCAGCCGCAGAGCATGGCATACTGTACAGAGGGCAGGAGGAAGCATTTGGATGCCAGCTTCAGCATAGTGTCTATTCCCTCCAGCCTGACCTCAGCACGCTCCAGCTGGACACAAGAGCGAGACGCTGTCAGAACTATTTCTGACACATCAGTGTTCATTTATTTAAATGAAATTCTCTTTCTTTTAGAGGACCGTGTCATGTTGAGCTTTAGAACAGGGGTAAGGTCTGGTAACTGGTAAGGACAAAAACTGTGATTATTGATATTGTGTTAATACTACACATATGATTATATAAAAAATAATTCAGTGTCAGTATCTGTTTGACACTTGTTTGATTTTTTTCCTTAACCACAATGATTACTAACTCTCTCACTGCCGCCCTAGACTCATATTTTGATTTGATTCATATTTGATTCATCTGAGTATGATTCAAGGTGAGAGCAAAAAAATAAACAAAAATGAATTTAAGTGACAGCATTATTTATATTGATGACAGCCCTCCATCAAACCTTCAGTTGAGCTACCTGTTTTAGGAGGCACTTCCTCATCTTCTCCACATCCAGGGGCTCTTCCTTCAGAGCAAACTCCACGATGGTGCTCATGAGGCTGGACTGAGAGAAGGAGCCTTGAACACTGTGCCTCAGCCAGCGGTACTTTTGAACGCTACCTATTGTGTTCAGCAGAGGCTGCCACTTATCCTGCCACACACACAATTACATTTTAACTTTAATTTGAATTCACTATATGCATGGAACTCAGTTCTTAAGAACTTAATTTAAGCCAGCTGTAAGATTTATGGTGAATTCTGGTATCTTCAATCTTCGGAAGTAGCGTTAACACCATTAAAAGGGTAATACTTCGCTTATAATCAAAATGTAGTTTGTTTTTATAGTTAGGCCTAGCATAAATTTAGTTGTTCACACACAAAACAAGATGAAAAGATTATATTTCAGTATTGTGAAGGGATAACAGCCAAGCACTGTTGCGTTCCTCTGTGTTCCTCCATGTTCCTCCTCTGCACACTTTAATTCTACCACCAATTTTCAAATTTTTCCTTCTGATGTCCAACAATGACATCTTCATACCTAACAGTTCACCAAAAATGCCCAAACTGGCTGATCGATATGTAACTGCAAAAGTAACTATCCACAGGGTAAATTGAACAGACTTTATTGGTCATAAAAATAGCCTTCATTTTCTTCGTACAATATATAAACTTAAATTTGTTTACTTTTGAATTTGAGAAAAGATTAATCCAGATGTTAACTAGTTTAAAAATGAAAGACGCTCTGTTAAACGTAAAGGACATTTGAAGTCATTTTGAAATGTGACAGTGGATATTACAGATGCTGCACATATCACCTAGATCTCAGAGCCAGACATGCAAGAGTTATTTATAGACACACACCACAGCTGACATACTGTCATCAGACACCACAAATAGATGTGTGTGATTCAATTAGTGCAGAGAAAACAGGAGCAAGTGTTACAGTAAATGCAGAACAGCAAACCTTTGGGGATCTGACAGCGGTTTGTTTTTTGTCCGCAGGGGCAGGGCTTATCGGAGCAGGTGGTTCCTCATTGGTCCCTTCCCTCTCCAGCTTACACTCCTCCACATCAGCCGATTCTGACTTTTTGAGCACTGTGAGAGACAAATTCAAAACATGATATAATATGGTTTACACTGAGTCAAATAATTGATTTAAACGTCATGCAATTACCTCTCTTTTTGCGGCGGTCTCTGATGAGTTTCTGTGTGATTCTCTTCCAGCGAGGTTGAGAGCTCAACAGCTTCAGTTTGGACACGATAGATAGGTCATTGCTGACCGCAGGCCTGAGTTCATTAAACAGGAAACGCAGTCTCTCGATCACTGGTGCACACACCTCCTTATAAGAGCGCCCTTGCTCCTGGTGTGTCTGCACCACAGAGAGGAAACATCAGAGAGGAGAGGTTTAAAAGGGTAAGTCATGATGTAACAGACCATGATAATATATGATATAGAGATTATTGCTTTATTCCAAAACCTAGTGAGCTACATAGTGTGTAGGCAATGTTAAGTTTACTCCAGAAGGTGAGCAACTTAGTCACACTACCAAATAATTTGGGTAAAGTTTCTTATAGGGAAGCATTGTATATATCCTTTTCAGAGAAGGTAATCCCATAATGCATTGTGGCAAGCAACAGAACTATTAATTATCAATATACTTACATTACAATACTAAAAAGCATGAAAAATGATTAAATCAATACACTAAATATGTTTGGGCATTTTGAAAAATGATGTTGTTAGCCTAACAACATGCTAACATTAAACTTTTAAAATCAATTAAGTCTCGAATCACCTCTGCAAAGTGTTATCTGTGTGGTTTGCAGAGTTGCTTTTCATTCCAAATTAGTCAATTATGAGGATGGTACCTTAGAAGTGAGCTAGTTTTACAAGCAGTAGGCAGCAAGGTTCAGTTCACCAAAAATGCCAAATTAGGTTTTGGAACAGCTTATATAATATCATTTGATTTTTAAATCGCTGTTAAGATTCCTCTTGCTCACTTTTATCAAAGAACACTTGGCCTGGTACACCATTCGACACACATCGATCACAGATTTGGGGAGGGACCTTTGTTTCCCCTGGTCCACACCCAAGGCACACTGATCGACAAGCGAGAGGGCAACATGGCCTATGGAAGAAACCAGAATCGCTATCAGTCACTTACAAATCACACAGTAAAAATAGAAAACAAAAGTTGTTTCACACCAGATGTGATACAGATGCAGTTCACACTATGGTAATCCAGTTTGTTCAGAGTGCATGATTTTAGAAACACGAAAACTGAAAATGTCTTTTGTTGTCAACGGTGGTTGCTAGGTTACCAAGGTCTTGGTGTTTGAGAAGGCAGCAGAGCAGCAGACGGCCCACTTCCTCCACAGGGTGTTCTGGAGGAAAAGTGATGGGAGTGATGAGATGGTACTGTTTACAGCACCGCTCGATTTGGCATAGGAAGTCCTGCAGAGAAAAAGATAGCATTGGAAAACATTTGTAAAATGGATACATTTTACAATTCCTGTTCTAAAATCTGGTTGGATGAGCCATATCTGATGCTGTTCTGTAACACGGCACATACCTTACCATTTTAATTCAAAGCTTTAAAGCACATATTCTTGAATCCAACTTAATATCATTAATAACCTTTAAATAGCCAACATTTTTAGGAAAGAGATGATTGTATGCATGACCTTCACAGTGTGGTCCTGGGTGGTGTTGTCGGCGATGGCCTGCAGGAAGGGCTGGGCGTGATCGCTCAGGGTGATTCTGCGGCAGTAGAGCTTTGCTTTGTCTGGTGTGGTGGTCCCTGGTGAGCTGCAGTGGTCCTCATCCTTCTCCTCATTATAATTATAGTGGATCTGACTCGTCTGCAGACCTCCAAAAAATATTGATGACTGGAGCCATTCTGAAAAATTAAAGCATAATAAAGACTTAAAATCCGGAGCATAATGGAGACTTTAACTTTGTTAAATTTAGTTTTTACATCTTTTTGCTCATTAATGGTAATTGGTAATTTCATTACCTTCCCTCAAGCAAACATTACAGTACAACAAAACAGGCTAATTTATTTGAGTCTGTCGAGGTCTAGAATATACATTTGCTATACTATAATATAAATAAAGAGACTTACTGGCACATTCTATCTCTATGCGAGAGAGTGGGTTGCTCATAGCCAGAAAGGAGGCATGTAAGCCCAGTAGCAGACCCAGGTTCCTTTCAGCATCTATCAGAGGTGAAGACAAGCTACTCAAGTCAGGTGTGGTCACTGTCTCCTGGTTGGGCTGGGAAAAGACAGAAGAAATTGCCAATAAGATCATAGTTCTTACAAAATGAATTTAAAATTAGAAAAGCATATAAAGCCAGACATACCTCCATGTACTGGCCCACACAGAAAGCTTGCATGGATTCTCTGGTGTCTTCAAATTGAAGAGCAGCTTCCAAAGCCACCACTGGATCTTCTCCTGCAAATTGGGCTGTAAAAACAAATATACCTCAGAACTCTGTGATCTGGAAAGGATTTCCAAATTAACTTTGAAAATAATATACATCATACCAAGGATGCTGTTCCCAGTCAGAGTCTGAGCCTGGAAGTCTTTGATGTCATAGACCTTCCCATCAATTACAGTCCAAAAACCACCATCCTTGTTATGGTTTTCCAGGTCAGCTTTGCGGATAAGCGACACCTCTTCATTGTTCTTTGAGCTCGACCCATTGAAAAAGGAACCTGCAAGGAAAGAGGTCATCACTCAATTTATCAGATATTCTAGTTTATGAAGGAATTGTGTGCGCAGATTTATCACATACCCATGAGTCCAGGCCAGGCAAGATCTTCATTATCATCTCTTTCCATACCAGGGGAGAGATGGTTGAAACGATCCAAGTGTTCTAACAGAGCAGCGAGGAGAGGAATGGATCCAGTCTCCTGCATCAGGCCAGCATCATGGGTCAGCAGCAGCACAATGGACACAATTAACTCTGGCAGCAAGACACCTGGAGAGCAAAAGGAAAAAAAAGATCTGTTAAGTAATATTCACCATCCACTATTACAAAGTTAAAGGAATAGTTCACCCAAAATTGATGAATGGTGAATAAATATAAAATAGCATTTTTCACCTGTAAGGTCTCCTTCAATGATACGTGCCACTTCAGCAAAGTGACGGTGGCTGTTGAGAGCGATGCTGGTGGACACAGGAAGGATATCCCCAATGTGTGTACAAAGCAGAGCCATGTACTTCTTCAACAGAGACCCCACTCCCAAAATCTCAGGGTGGCTCAGAGCTGTGAACATAAGAAGTTGCGTTAACTTGGAACTTTGGAAGTTCTTTTGGGCAATTAACACTAAACTGCTGATCTCAAGGTCATGCCTGAAGAAATCAAGTTCTTGTTACTTACTGTATCCTCCTACACCCGCAGTGCCATTGACACCCACGTACAGCTTGCAGATCAGCAGCCTCTGAAAGCGCAGCAAAAGGTCCAGGGAGGCAGAGCGCTCCTTGCTGACCTGCTCCGTGTCCTGGCAGTTTGAAATGCGTCGTGCCACTTCTTTTAGCCGTGCAATGGTCTGCGAGGCTATATTTCTATAAACAAAACAATATCAAAAAAGAAAATTATTGCTTTAGGCGTGGAATTATAATTAGCAAGTTAATTTTGCGGAAAATCCTCAGTGAAAGCGATTTGCTGTACCTGAGCAGCTGCTGGACCAGCTGGACCAATGGGAGGCTCTGTTTGTTGGCAGATTCGTAGATGCCTGTGTTAATCAAGTCTTTGTCCAAGGTGGTGCGACAGCGGTGCAGAGTGGAGGCGCTCGCTTCCTGCTCGTCAATCTCCTTTTCCTTCTGCGCCTCCTTCTTTGCCTCAATATCCTGGTGTAGGAAACCAGAGAGACACTGCAGTTGTTGCTGGAAATATTACAATCAAGAACATCTAAGCAAAGGCCGGGGGCATGGCCTACCTCAATTGTGCAACGAATTTAAACAGCTGAATTCAAAGTGTTGAATTCATGTTATTGTTTTATAAGATTACACTGTATACTAGGAATAACTATTGATTTAAAGCTGCACTACCGCCTCTCTACCGCCATCTCTGTTTAAAACTGTTAAAAATTGCAGGTTACTTTATGTACTTTTATTTACATATGCTGACTTCAAATGAAGCCAAACTGACAATTCCCTGAAAATTGGACACGACAGCTTAAATGATAAATCATTATTTTAAGCTCACAGTTGTTAATCAAGGTAAGGAGACAGTTCTGAACACTGATCTGTTATGTACATGCTCAAAAAAATGATTTTTGTTTATTTTTAGCCCCAAAAGGTTTCAGATTGCAGCTTGATGTTACAAATGATGTTTTTTTTTTGTTTTTATTTGTTTTACAAATGACAAGCCTATTAAATATAGGCTAATTAAATAACTGGCTTTATAAAGTTTACATATTTATATAGTTATACAGTTTATATAGTACAAGCCTGTTACTGGCCTACAATCTAAAGCAATACATTTTGCGGGGGCTGTACACAGGGCACTTGTACACTTGTATTCTGCAATATTTGTTTATTGTTAAGTCTGTAAATGTGGCTGTTGCCCAAAGACCCTTAGTGGGTCATAAAATATTTCCTCAAGGTTTTGGGCTGTGTTCTGTGAGGTTGTACAGATATGAGGATGAATAAAGGATGAAGCGACTGATAAATAAAACATGCTGACCTGGATCTCAGCTGTGATGGCAGCGTTCAGAGCGGATTCCAGCCCTCCATCTGCCATCAGACTGCTAACTAAGAGGTCGATCATGAAGCGGCGGCCAGGACTTACACTCATCTCATTAGCAGATGCTGGAAAACACAGAAATGCTTTTGACCATCAACCCTCTATGCGCTGGAATCAAATTGGCTTCAATGCAGAAAGAGAACTTCTTGCATTTTTGCACATCTCTGCAGATTCTCAAATGTGTGATGCCAAGCTTACACATCACATCATAAATATTGCTGAAAACTTTTTGTTTCGTTTCATGAACCAACCAAAAGCACTCAAATTATAGCCATTTGGACAAGATTAAGTTCCACGACAGGTATCACTCCTGTCTTCTAATAACGTGAAAGTGAGGCTACAGTCGGCACAAAAGACAACAGAAGATTGAAAAAACATTGCCTGGGCCTGATGAGTCTTGAATTTCTGCTGAAACATTTAGATGGTGCTATCAAAATTGACATTTAGGCATTTGCCAGAAGCTTTTTATAACCCATGGCCTTGGCTTTGCTTGCGCCATGCTCTACCGATTAAGCTATAGGAACCCACTTAAAAGTAATACTTGCCATAGATGAAGAAAAGACACAAATTACATCACAGCACAACAATTTACCAGAGTACCGAAAGATTCAGCACTGACCTGCGTTGGGCAGCAGTGACGACAGGGCTCTTGCTCTCTCCTCCGCAGTGGGCAGTAGCACTGACCAGCCACTCTGGAGCACGGCCTGGGCGGCCGCCTGCACAGTGTTTAACACCCCGGCGTTGCTGGCCAGCGTCACCACCGTCTGCTTGAGGTTATTAAGCAGCCCGCTGCCCAAGCCCAGACCCAGCTCCTCAGGGTCCACCTGGTTACTGATGGCTGCATGAAGCTGAAGAAGAAACAAAGAAAACTTTCAAGTTATACTTAACTGTTCCGGATCTATCTATTGACAATAAATCAAGAACGTTTTACTTATGTGTACTTACTAAAACATTTTTGTAGAATTTCACAATGTAAATTTATACAGATTAGTACAATCCTTGGAATTAACTAGATGGAAGTGAATGGATTAATTTAAATTTACATTTAGTCATTTAGCAGACGTTTTTATCCAAACGACTTATAAAAGTACAAGAGCACTGAACATTTTGCCTTGCGAGCCGACGAACCAAGTCTACAAAGCTATATTTACAAGCAGACACTGTATTCTGCAACCAGAGACAAGATGAACTAAAGACAAGGAGATATTTTTTTTGGAAGGATAGGATAGAGGATTTTTTTTGTTGTGAGGATAGAGATAAGATAAATTATAATTTAATAGAATTTTTTAAGAGGTTTTCCATGATTGTGGCAATGTTTTTTTAACACAAAAATAAGTTTTAGAGAAGGTTAAGATATCTGACCTGTAGTCTGAGCAGGTTGAGAGCAGACACAACCATGCATTCTTTCTCTTGTGCCGGCGGCCAATCAGAGCTGCCATCCATTCCCTCGCTGACCTGCCGCAGGAGAAGGTCCAGTTGCTCAAAGGTCATGGTGCAGACGTCTACCACAAACGGCACACGGAGCCCCACAGACCACTCAGAGCATGATGACCATGCAAAACTCTGAGAGGAGAAAATAATAAACATAATAAATGCAAACATTTGAAGGCTGTAGCTGACATCACATCCTGTCAACACAGACACACAAGAATTATCATACCTGACCAGGGCCACAAGAGATGCCCACTATGTGTTTGGAGTTGAGACCTGGCAGAGCTTTAGGCTGCTTCTTATTGGAAAAGAGTGTGTCAAAGTGCTGTAGTTTATCATTGCTGCCCCAGCTGTGTACTTCTCCTTCCTCTGTGAGGGCCAGACAGTGTGTAGAGCCCACTGCTATATCCACCACCCTCTTACCTGAACAGAAAGCATCAGAATCTTAAAGAATTCTAACTGTAAAATATTATATAATATAGCTCAGATATTGTAAATTATTGTTATGATGGTTCCAAAAGACCCATGCATTTCCTCCACAAATATATTGTTAGCGATGTAAATAAATATAAATATAAATCTTTAAAGACAAAGCTGTATTTGTTATATTCTAGGTAGGTTACTGCACAACCCACAATCATGAAGCAGTCTCCTCCAATCAGAGAAGGTACTGTTAGCTTGTCAGGTATTGTGGCAACATCGCTTGAATAAAGCTTTTTGAAACAATGAATCAGTAACTTACGATCAGTAGTTTTATATTCTCAATAGTTTTGTATCCTTACGGCTGATTAGATTTTTATTTTTATGGAAAAAATAAATGGAAAAAAATGGTTCCAGAACCAAGCCTGCCAAAAATCAGATGGTCATATTTGCAGTTTACGCCACTCAATATGATTCGAACAACAAATGAACTACAAATGAAAAGCAACTGAAATACAGCAGCCCAAGTGTTTGCCAAAATTTATACAATAACTACAATCAAAGCCATGAACCTTGCAAACTGTCCAGTAGTTTGGGATAGCGAACATGTTCATCGGTGCCATGGCCGAGTCTTTGATTGTCTCCTTTGCCCCAGGTGTACACCTGCCCATCTTTAGTGAGAGCCACAGAGAACTGGCTTCCACAGCACACCTTCACAATATCCAAATCCTGAAGCTTCTCCACCAGCTTTGGTGTCTTACAGCCGTCACTGCCCCCACGGCCGAGCTTTCCATAGTCTCCATCACCCCATGACCATACTTGACCTAAACAAATCATAAACAGAGAAGACCAATACATCATCATCTCAAGAACATCAGACCACTGATGAAGAACCTTTAAAAGAATAGCTCAGCCAACAATGAAAATTCTTATATCATTTACTCACCCTCCAATTCATTCCAAACCTGTATGAGAATTTTTCCTTCTGAGGAACACAAAAGAACTACACTGGTAACCACACATCTGTGGCACCCATTGACTTCCACTGTATTGACACAAAACCACTGAGACATTTTTCAAAATATCTTCTTTTGTGTTCCACAGAAGAAAAAGGTTTGAAATGACATCCCTTTAATTTGATGTCATACCATTCTCAGTCACAGCGAGTGTCTGTGCATCTCCACTTCCACAGGCCACATCTATCACCTTCAGACCCTTCAGAGCAGTCACCAGCATAGGGGTGGTCTGGTCCTCACTGGAGCCTTCAGGAAGAAACACAATTCACTCACATGTGATCTGAGGAAAGAGAGCTAAAGTTTGAATAGGTCACCAGAGTTATGGACGTTACCGTGGCCCAGCCTGCCATAGTTTCCGCGGCCCCATGTGTACAGTTCTCCATCTGCTGTGATCGCCGCACTGTAGGTGCTACCGCATGCAATGTGCACCACTTGCTTTCCTGCTGGCCTCCCAGAGAACATTGCAATCATGGTTGGCTCCTCCAAATACCTACAAAGGAACCAGATGATGATATAAATAAAAAGAGATAGACACATTGAATCCCTTAGTAGCAAAACAACAACAATGGTTATGGACAATCTTTTAAATGGGGAATTTTGCCATTTTGTATCTAAAAAGGAATATGTGAAAGGCAGGGTAGGCTAGGTTTTCCAGAATAATTTTGTCATGCTGGTTGAAAGCTTCTTCACATCCTGATAGCAATCACTAAGTAAAGTGGTTTAAATATACTTGTAGAAATATATTTTCTGTGAGAGGCGCAGATTCATAAAATGTTCGTCCAATCATTGTGTTCGACTCAATGAGTACAATGATAGGATGTCCTGCTTGCCTGTCAAACTATGTATGCACTCGTGTTGGAGGAGGTGTGGCTTTGAAGACCACTGTGAATAGAGGGTGGGATCTTATGCTTTCAAAAGGTAGCTTGCTGTTGCAAGCCTTCCCAAAATTGCCTATCCTACTTTTAATTTGCAGGCAGAATATGTTAAATAATATGTTAAATAATTTTAAAAGCCTCTGACAATTCCCAAGCAGTGAGATGTTAACATTAAAAAATGAGAATTTTTAATGCAATCTATACATAACGTCCTTTTCATGCTATATATGAATCAAAGCGATACTATCGCATGCTTGATGGCATTGGTCTGAAGCTCTTACGTGGTATCTCCATGCCCCAGCCTGCCTCCATCACCACAGCCCCAGGAGAACACCTCCCCATTGACTGAAAGAGCCAAATAGTGCTGCCCATCAGGATGAGCCGCAAGCTTCATTATCTTCCTGGATGACAGTGCGTGGACTAGCATAGGGGCCTGATGGGGAAAAACAATTTTGGTTACACATTATTTGATAGATTAAATTCTTGTCTATAGTGTGCCAATAAGAGCTCACAACAATGCATTCTAGGGAGAAAAAGTTTACAAAATGCAAGACTCACTAAAGTAGTGCTTTTGTAATTTTGAGTGTAGACAGCACCAGTAATAGTCAGAATGAGGAATCCTTTCTCAGAACACACAATCTGAGTCACACCCAGGTTTGACAGTGCCTTGCACTGGATTGGTCCATTCACATTGGCGTAAGGCTTCCATCCAAGCAGACCCCAGCCAATCACCTCCTGCAATGTACCCTGGAAACAGACAGAGATGAAAAACTAAAAAAAGTTGTTTTTTTCCTTTGAGGGCTATTATAGAATAGATAGCACAGGGACGCAATCTTGTCCGAATTTAAATGCAGGTTCCCTGGGGCTGCCTGGGGAGACATTGTGCTCTAGAGCAAAGGAGTAGATTCATTCAGCACAATAACAAAAAAGTGGGTCACTAAGACAGCAGGTAGTAAGATTAAGATGCAAGGTAGTGTGAAAATGTGTTCACATAAAAAAGAACACAGATAGCAGTAAGTTTGATCCTGATGATCATGTTGCTCTACTGACACAGCATTGCGCTAGCAACACCAAGATTATTGGTTTGATTCTAAAGAGGCACACAGACTAATAAATGTATACCTTGAATGTGCTTCAAATCCTATTGGCTAACAGCATATGTTAAATGCTAATGCAATTTTTTTTAAATCTAGAATGTCTTGTAATGGTGTAAATACTGATAATGTATATGGTTTAAATACTGATAAACACTGGTATGCCCAGTATCAAGCTACTTAGTATTTCCTGTACAACACACTTCAGAGACATGCTGCATGCATTACCTTGTTAGAGGTAGGCGAACTGCACTGCGGGGGGCTGCAGGGGGCTGCCAGGCGGTCCAAGTGTGCCATTATGACTACAGCTGTCTGCCGCAGATCAATGGCCAGGTCATTATCTTGAGGCAGTGTAAGATAGCGCAGAAAACTCTCATTTGGGCTCAGAGGTGCTGAAAGGATCTGAGAACAGAGGTAGAGTAATGTTACAAAAGAAAAACTAGGGCAGATTTACATACAGCATAGCTAACAATATTTTGTTGCTGTAGTGCAGTTTTGTTTGCACTTAAATGCTTAAAAATAACATTTACATTCTCCAAAAATCTTCACAAAATAGCAGAAAGTACTGATAGTATGAGTATCATGATTTTCTAGTACTTTTTGGTACCATAGTATCCTTCGAAGAATTCTGGAGCATCATGGTACATTGTTGTACACTGTATATTGTTATCATGAACGCAACCATTATGCAAAACATGGCACCACCAGTGCAGTCAATAAAATGGCAACAAATGGTTTGAATTTTTTGCCTTTAGTGAGTCCCCATTCTCACAGGACATGGGACAACATTCCAGGTTGCTCCACCTGACCACCTTAGTGCTTTTGGTAAGGAAAATGTAAGTAAATTCTTCTACCAAATTGTTTAGAGCTTTCATTTTACCTCAATCTCCTCCTCAGGAACAGGCTCCTCCTTAGTGCTGTGGATGTTCTGGAAACGCTGCAGGAGGGGCAGTAAGGGGGCGCTGGTGCCCTGGGTGGAGCGCTCATTGTCCATCTCTCTGGTTCCACTGTCCCAGAGTCTCAGTAGCAGCAGAACCGCAGACAGCAGCTGACTACAAGACCAAAACATTAAGAAATGCAATGCATATACTTTGTGACAAGCGAAAAAAAAGAGACAAAAATTAGACCTTTTATTGCCATTCCAGACATTGTAGCAAGAAACCAGTAAAACATGACAGAATTAAATATTAATCCAAATAAAGCAAAATGTTTAATGACAGACAGACATTTTTAAGTGTCAGTTAAATGTTTTAGTTTTCTAAGTCACTGAAAGGTGTGAGAAAACTTAACTGTGGACCCTGATCAAATGTATCAGGAGTGACAGAAGGGACCCGGGTACCTGAGAGTTCCGCGCTGTACTGCCAGCTCCAGCAGAATGGCCAGAGCCAAGTGCTGATCCTGCAGAGGAATGTTACTGGGAGCTTTTCCACTGGCACTTCCATGGATATCACTGACAAATAAGAGCCCCGTCAAATAAGCTTAAACAGCAGAGAGCACTCACATGATATTAACTCATGATCATTACTAGCGTTTGAGATAGAAAATATCTAAAATTATTTGTTTAACAACATACCAGCTTCACTTGTGAAGAACTCAGAATACCACAGATTAATTAAATAAAACGGAGCTCACTGAAACATAGGGCCCATATGGGGGATTTGCAACTGATTGTAAATACTTAAATACATGTTGACTACATTGTTCTTCTACTATTATTAGTATTTCTGAACACCGTTACTACTTCAGCAATTGTGAGTAGTAAAGAAGACCAGTAAACCTGAGGAATTTGGTGGCCCTCTCGACCACTTCCAGCCAGACGGGCGACACTGTGCCCTCATCAAACAGGGTGGCTTCTGGGAGAGCCCTCAGGGCATCCAGAGACTCCTGCAGTAACTCACTGCATAGATCTGCATCATCACCTGAAAAAGCACAAACAAAACAGTTCACAGTAACACTTTCCTTTAAATCTAGATCTAAATTAATCTAAATACAATTAAAAATTAATTTCACTCTTAAATATACTTTTGTTTTTTACAATATCAAAACGCACATGCGCGCACGCACGTGCACATACGCACGCACACGCACACACACATATATCATGGTATAAACAACATTACCAGTCTCCACAGTTGACAGTACATTTCTATCATTGCACATACAATTTCTTATTACTCTTCTGTCAAAAATAGAAATGTTTTCCTGCAGCAATAGATAGCAACATTAGATAGATAGCCGCTATCATCACCAAGCTTATAACCCAGGGAACATGGCAATTGATACTGGGACTAATACAAAAGTACACCACAAGCACTATAAGGCCCCATAGATAAAAGCACCCACCAAATGCGTAACTGTAAACACCTGGATACTGTAACCGTACTGTAAGATAAGCATTTACCATTCCTCTCCTCCATCTACCTTCTCTCTTCACTACTCAATCTTTTCTTAAATACTCAAATCTATGACAGTTCTGCTCAAATCCAACTGTTCAAGAGCACATGCACATGACTCGGGTTTCAGGGAGGTACTGTTTACTGGGCAAGAGAGACTGTTCTCCACCCATTCCCTGTGGACACTGTACTGTACTGCTCTCAACATCTACACAGATCACAAACAGATCTCCCACCAGTCTTTAACCTTTCGACCAGGCATAAAGTTTCAGCTTTAAACACTGAAGAACAGGAAACCTTGCTTACATTTGCTCTCAACTCTGGGTTAAACTCTTCCTATCTAAACAGAGATTAAAACCTGTCCATCAGGAAAACAATGTTTCTCATGCAAAATTAGATCAGAAAATACATCAGTAAGATACTGCTTTAATCCATCATCACCCAAATGAAAAAATTACAAACAAGTCTTTCAAGTAGGTCAATTAGGTCTACTATACTCACAAAATATGGTGGATTAATACAATTCCATAAAATCATTATGCTTAATGTTTACTGCTGCTTCTGTCACAGCAATCTCAGAACTACAAAGAGATTACAAAATACAAATCACACAAAGTCTAAGCTGCTGTGACCTTCACAATAAACAGAAGGATTTCAGAACAGGAGATCAGTGCATCTCGCTCCATAAGAGCCACAGAACAATGCAGGCTATGGGTAACACAGGAATAGTTGTAAAGTAGCCACAAATCCTCTGCTGATAATAGATCCCTGAAATCACTCTCTCCAAGAATTAGATTTGTGCATGATCTCTCAGAAAACCAGCATAGGACGCCATAATACTTTCTGCAGCTATTATCACAGCTTGTTCAGTGCAAAGCATGCTGGATAATGTGGAAGAAACCCACAAGATCAGTCAACAGTGGACAAATGCAGTCTTGCATCACCGACCTTTGATTGCTATATAATGTCTGGTGTTTTAAGTACTTTAAACTATCAAATGTCCCCTTGGACAGAAAAAGTCATCTGACTGAAGTGAAGTGTGAAGTGACCAATCACTGTTTTGTTTGTGCAGAATTACCAGCAATATATTACCACAATACTAGTCGGGCATGATAAAATGAATGGCACTGGAAATGACTAAACAGAAAAAAACCCAGCAAAATGGCTGAGAATATGTAGACTCCAAGCAGGTTAAAAAAACTGTATGCCCTTACAGTAGCTGTCTAAGTCAATCAGATTAGCACTTATTCAATCAAGGGTTTATTCAAGTTTTTGAGCGGTGACCATCAGATAGTTTACAAACAGACTGTGGGTGGTTTGTGGGCATGACCAAGACCAGCCTTGATGCTGGGAATAAGCTCACCTGATCTCCAGGCTCGGCGGAGGAAAGCGAAAGCAAAGGAAAGAGCTGCCCTTGATCCCACCCGGGCCAAACCTTCCACTCCTTTACTGACCGGCCGAGCACTAAAAGCATGAACAAAAGTATCTAACATGTCCCAGAATTCTTCGCTGTTCAGACCAGTTAATTAAGTCCCTCTATTTTTGTACATGAAACTTGTGTGTCATACCTTTTGTTATCAAGTGCAGACAGCGGAGGGCTGGGCGGGCTCTTCCAGCGCACTTTGTATTTCTCTTCCATCATGCTGTGGGTGAGAGAGATGAGGTAACGCTCCAGGATCACCAGCCTCTGGCTCAAGCGCAGTGCGGAGAGCGTGCTCTTAGCTGTCTGTGAAGATAACTTTTGCTGGTCGTCCACCAGTGCCATCAGACAGTCCTTTAGTTCCCCAGCTTCTGTACAGATTAAAAAAAAAAACACCAGCAAGAAGGGTTAATGCTTATTTATAATGTTGCTATTCTTTTTCTGTGAATCCATGATCATATAAAACTTTTTAAATAACTGTACATTGACTTAATTTTTGCCTCTCTACTGCCAACTTTGTTTAAACATAAAATTGCAGATTTCTTTATAAACATTTCTTTCCGTGTTGAATTCAGACAAAGCCAAGCTGGCATTTCCCAAGAACTCAGACCCAGTAGTGAATAAATCATTATTATAAACTTACAGTTGTGAATCAGGGTAAGGAGAGTGCTTTGAACACTGATCAGTCAATTATTTTCATTTTTAACCCAAAAAGTTATGGATTGCAGCTTTAAAGTCTTAGCATACAAAAAACATTCAGTTGTTAGAAAGCTCAAGAATGAGTGTTTTACAACTTCAGGAGAAATCTAGATATGATATTTTGCCTAATAAACTTACATGATTACACCCATCACATAAATAAACATGTATATACTGTATAAAACCTTGCACTTGGTGTATTCTAAATAATATAAATTATACATACACTATACAGTATACATAAATAATATACAGTACACATTCTTGTTTTCATATAAGTTACAAGTTCTCAGGATTTCAGCTAAAAGTCACAAAACTTTTATAGGGTCTTTGTTTTAAACACATAAAGTTAAAAACAACCTTAAATCACAAAACATCTAAAAGACAAGCGGGTTTAAGAGTAACCAAATCTAGTAACACAGATATCTTAACATTGTTTGCTGTTGATTTGTTTCCAAATCAAAGCCTTCATTATGCCTGTATGAAGCTGTGTGTCTGGCTCCAGCTTACTGTTGTGGAATGCCTGCACTGCCTCTGGTTAAAAGCCTCATAAAGGCAGACAGGGTTGAATTAAAATAGCCAATCTGAAATCCATTTAAGCCTTATGTAAGCCAAGCCGCCTAACCCTCATAGGACCTGAAGCAGGTCAGCCCACACAATACTAAGAGTTTGTCTGAGGGTATAGGAGAAAAGCTTTGAATGTATGAGACAAAGATAAGTGGAGAGGTTTTAATTTTCCTGACAATTTGTTTCTCTTTAATGAGGATCCCACAGAGCAGCTTTATTTCCTGTTAATGCTTTCAGTGTTTGGTTGGTGCTTATATCCAGTAAAGAAAACCCAGGTTTTTTGTCATTTGCGGATTTTTAAACATTATGTTGATAGAACAAAGCAGAGATGATAGGAAAAATGAAAATATAGGCATCTTTAAAAATAAGCGAGTCATGAATGATTTACAAAGCGTTTATTATTAGATACTGTTGTACATTGTAACACTGTAATACTACTGTAACACTGTAGTACATTGATGAATAAAGAACATATAACGTGAATGCTGAAAATGATTTCTTTTTTCTCTATTTTTGCTTTAATACACATTAGGGTTAGACTCAAACTTGTAATTGGTTAGACAAAAATGCTCTCATGATCGTGTCCAGGGTCAAATATTGCCATATAGTGATAAAGTTCATTTATGATTTAACTGCTTAAAGAAAATCTGAATGCAAAAACATCTGTGTGAGGTTTAGAGGACAGATGAAATCTTTAGCTCATTATTTAATCAACAGAGGCCTTCCACACCACCTCATTATAACAAACAGATTCTCTTTTGTTTTAATATACTCTCTATATTTATAGATGTAAGATTTGAAACAATAAGCTTATTAATGTTCAAATGCAAAAACATCCGTAAACCTCCCTTACACTTAGGATGACATAAACAAGCATTATGACTTCACACATTCCATGCAGACCATACACATCATTCTCAGACTATATAAAGCAAACGTTTCATTACATTTGCCAGTGAAGCTACAGTAAGGTAAGGCTATAAGATATGTCTTGATACACCTACATTTACCAGTTTAAAACACAAATGTAACTAATTTGAACAACATACAGTTTACTTAATACATTAGAGACTTTTGCTCATCGAACAAATTAACACAAGCAAATGTAGGATGAATGCCAAAAAATATTTTTGAAACAAGCTGAAAACAAAATTGATGCAGAAAACAACAGATGTAGGTTGGAAAGCAACATTTATTTTTTAAACCTAGGATACACCGATCACTATTTTTAATGGCCGCATCCAATTGCCTTCTGTGTTTTTACAAACAAATGGCCCGATTGCGAAACGGATTTTAGGGTTTCTTCTTTAAGCGAGAAATAATGAAATGAGTAAATAATACAGATGTTCATTTGCTAGTTAACATGACAAAATCGAAAAACAGAAAATATAAATTTACTATTTGACAGTAGGAGGCGCTTAAGGAACGTCAGAGAAACAGCGGTTACCATGGTTACGATTAAACCAAACAAACGCTATGCTTAAAAACACCATTTTATTAGGCATGACACGGAGGTAGGCCGAGAATACCACAGACACTTTCCTCGATACATTTAATGTCAGAGGCAAATACATAAAACGTGTGTCAAAACATAAATTGCCGCAATAAAATCAAAAACGGGTGCTCTAGGTGCTTGCCATTAGATTAAATTAATTCCTAGCTCCGGTTTAGCGCCCTGAGCGGGACTTACAGGTATCTGCCTACAGTTTAATCTGTGCATAAACAGTTTCTGAAAAACTGTAATTTGTAACTGTAATCAAATGTAAAAATCTAAATATATATATATATATATAGATATAAATACAAAAATCTAATTGTGAGCACCTTGTAACATATCACAACTATAAATCTGATTGCAGTGTTCATTAGGAAATGTTAAATCATTTGTGTGTTCTTGAGATTCCATTCTCTAGCTACATGAAGCAAAGGTTTCATTACATTTGCTTGTGAAGCTACAATAAGGTAAGGTTATCAGATAAAGGTAAGTCGAGTTGTACTTAGAGCTTTACAAATGTTAACTATTTTTAAGACTATGCAATCTGTGTAATGCATTAGCCATTTTTTGTTTATCGTGTTACTTCCTGCGAAAAGCAGATTTACAAGTCAAATGCAAAAACTACTTTTGGCACCAGTTGCCGACAAAACGACTAACCATTATCATTCTTCAAACAACACAACTGAAAATACTAATTATCAAAAAATGTTTTCTAAACAACCGCTGAGAAATAGGCAATAAAACAGTAATACAAAAAAATCCAAAAATGTCTTTAAAAACATCAATCCCAAATCTGATTTGCCACCACTCTGCCCTTTAGCAAGTCAGCTAACACCACGGTGCTTGCCATTAGATTACATTGGTTCCTAGCTCCGGTGTAGCGCCCTGAGCGGGACTTACAGGTATCTGCCTACAGTTTAATCTGTGCATAAACAGTTTCTGAAAAACTGTGATGTGCCCTGCGTGTGGGTGGGTTGGGACATAGGGCAGGCAGAGCTGTTAGTTCACCTCAGGGACTCGCTTGGAGGTAGAAGTAGGGTCTGCACTGTAAGGTGGGTGGGTTGGGAAACAGCGCAGACCCTAGATTTTTTTTTAAAAAATCAAATGTAAAAAAAAAAAAAAAAAAAAATCCAATTGCAAGCACCGTGTTGTAACATTAACTAATTAACTTTGTACTCGAATTTATAGCTGGTCATATGCATTCTTGAGATCAGAGACTACTGTGCAGCATGTAAATCACATGAAAGCAGATTTAAAATAGATTAGTATATTCATTTTTGCCACAAGTACACAATAAAAAGGATAGCTAATGCCATTTTCCAAACATCAAACCCAAACTTCCGATCATCAAAAAAGATTTTCTCAACAAACCCATTAATACAAAATAAAATAGTAATAAAAACAAATCCTCAAAGATATTTGTCTTTAAAAACCCATCAATCCCAAATCTGATTTGCCACCACTGTGCCCTTTAGCAAGTCAGCTAACATCACGGTGCTTGCCATTAGATTACATTGGTTCCTAGCTCCGGTGTAGCGCCCTGAGCGGGACTTACAGGTATCTGCCTACAGTTTAATCTGTGCATAAACAGTTTCTGAAAAACTGTGATGTGCCCTGCGTGTGGGTTGGTTGGGACATAGGGCAGGCAGAGCTGTTAGTTCACCTCAGGGACTCGCTTGGAGGTAGAAGTAGGGTCTGCACTGTAAGGTGGGTGGGTTGGGAAACAGGGCAGGCCCTAGATTTTTATCAAATGTAAAAAAAAAAAGAAAGAAAAACATCCAATTGCAAGCACCGTGTTGTAACATTAACTAATTAACTTTGTACTCGAATTTATAGCTGGTCATATGCATTCTTGAGATCAGAGACTACTGTGCAGCATGTACATCACATGAAAGCAGATTTAAAATAGATTAGTATATTCATTTTTGCCACGAGTACACAATAAAAAAGGATAGCTAATGCCATTTTCCAAACATCAAACCCAAACTTCCGATCATCAAAAAAGATTTTCTCAACAAACCCATTAATACAAAATAAAAACAAAACAAATCCTCAAAGATATTTGTCTTTAAAAACCCATCAATCCCAAATCTGATTTGCCACCACTGTACCCTGTGGCAAGTTAGCTAACATCACGGTGCTTGCCATTAGATTACATTGGTTCCTAGCTCCGGTGTAGCGCCCTGAGCGGGACTTACAGGTATCTGCCTACAGTTTAATCTGTGCATAAACAGTTTCTGAAAAACTGTGATGTGCCCTGCGTGTGGGTTGGTTGGGACATAGGGCAGGCAGAGCTGTTAGTTCACCTCAGGGACTCGCTTGGAGGTAGAAGTAGGGTCTGCACTGTAAGGTGGGTGGGTTGGGAAACAGGGCAGGCCCTAGATTTTTTACATCAAATGTAAAAAAAAAAAAAAGAAAAACATCCAATTGCAAGCACCGTGTTGTAACATTAACTAATTAACTTTGTACTCGAATTTATAGCTGTCATATGCGTTCTTGAGATCAGAGACTATTGTGCAGCATGTAAATCACATGAAAGCAGATTTAAAATAGATTAGTATATTCATTTTTGCCACAAGTACACAATAAAATGGATAGCTAATGCCATTTTCCAAACATCAAACCCAAACTTCCGATCATCAAAAAAGATTTTCTCAACAAACCCATTAATACAAAAAAATGAAAAAACAAATCCTCAAAGATATTTGTCTTTAAAAACCCATCAATCCCAAATCTGATTTGCCACCACTGTGCCCTTTAGCAAGTCAGCTAACATCACGGTGCTTGCCATTAGATTACATTGGTTCCTAGCTCCGGTGTAGCGCCCTGAGCGGGACTTACAGGTATCTGCCTACAGTTTAATCTGTGCATAAACAGTTTCTGAAAAACTGTGATGTGCCCTGCGTGTGGGTTGGTTGGGACATAGGGCAGGCAGAGCTGTTAGTTCACCTCAGGGACTCGCTTGGAGGTAGAAGTAGGGTCTGCACTGTAAGGTGGGTGGGTTGGGAAACAGGGCAGGCCCTAGATTTTTTACATCAAATGTAAAAAAAAAAAAAAAAAGAAAAAAATCCAATTGCAAGCACCGTGTTGTAACATTAACTAATTAACTTTGTACTCGAATTTATAGCTGTCATATGCGTTCTTGAGATCAGAGACTATTGTGCAGCATGTAAATCACATGAAAGCAGATTTAAAATAGATTAGTATATTCATTTTTGCCACAAGTACACAATAAAATGGATAGCTAATGCCATTTTCCAAACATCAAACCCAAACTTCCGATCATCAAAAAAGATTTTCTCAACAAACCCATTAATACAAAACAAATCCTCAAAGATATATGTCTTTAAAAACCCATCAATCCCAAATCTGATTTGCCACCACTGTGCCCTTTAGCAAGTCAGCTAACATCACGGTGCTTGCCATTAGATTACATTGGTTCCTAGCTCCGGTGTAGCGTCCTGAGCGGAACTTACAGGTATCTGCCTACAGTTTAATCTGTGCATAAACAGTTTCTGAAAAACTGTGATGTGCCCTGCGTGTGGGTGGGTTGGGACATAGGGCAGGCAGAGCTGTTAGTTCACCTCAGGGACTCGCTTGGAGGTAGAAGTAGGGTCTGCACTGTAAGGTGGGTGGGTTGGGAAACAGCGCAGACCCTAGATTTTTTTTTAAAAATCAAATGTAAAAAAAAAAATCCAATTGCAAGCACCGTGTTGTAACATTAACTAATTAACTTTGTACTCGAATTTATAGCTGGTCATATGCATTCTTGAGATCAGAGACTACTGTGCAGCATGTACATCACATGAAAGCAGATTTAAAATAGATTAGTATATTCATTTTTGCCACGAGTACACAATAAAAAAGGATAGCTAATGCCATTTTCCAAACATCAAACCCAAACTTCCGATCATCAAAAAAGATTTTCTCAACAAACCCATTAATACAAAATAAAATAGTAATACAAAACAAATCCTCAAAGATATTTGTCTTTAAAAACCCATCAATCCCAAATCTGATTTGCCACCACTGTACCCTTTAGCAAGTCAGCTAACATCACGGTGCTTGCCATTAGATTACATTGGTTCCTAGCTCCGGTGTAGCGCCCTGAGCGGGACTTACAGGTATCTGCCTACAGTTTAATCTGTGCATAAACAGTTTCTGAAAAACTGTGATGTGCCCTGCGTGTGGGTTGGTTGGGACATAGGGCAGGCAGAGCTGTTAGTTCACCTCAGGGACTCGCTTGGAGGTAGAAGTAGGGTCTGCACTGTAAGGTGGGTGGGTTGGGAAACAGGGCAGGCCCTAGATTTTTTACATCAAATGTAAAAAAAAAAAAAGAAAGAAAAACATCCAATTGCAAGCACCGTGTTGTAACATTAACTAATTAACTTTGTACTCGAATTTATAGCTGTCATATGCGTTCTTGAGATCAGAGACTATTGTGCAGCATGTAAATCACATGAAAGCAGATTTAAAATAGATTAGTATATTCATTTTTGCCACAAGTACACAATAAAATGGATAGCTAATGCCATTTTCCAAACATCAAACCCAAACTTCCGATCATCAAAAAAAGATTTTCTCAACAAACCCATTAATACAAAACAAATCCTCAAAGATATTTGTCTTTAAAAACCCATCAATCCCAAATCTGATTTGCCACCACTGTGCCCTTTAGCAAGTCAGCTAACATCACGGTGCTTGCCATTAGATTACATTGGTTCCTAGCTCCGGTGTAGCGCCCTGAGCGGGACTTACAGGTATCTGCCTACAGTTTAATCTGTGCATAAACAGTTTCTGAAAAACTGTGATGTGCCCTGCGTGTGGGTTGGTTGGGACATAGGGCAGGCAGAGCTGTTAGTTCACCTCAGGGACTCGCTTGGAGGTAGAAGTAGGGTCTGCACTGTAAGGTGGGTGGGTTGGGAAACAGGGCAGGCCCTAGATTTTTTTATTCAAATGTAAAAAAAAAAAAAAAAAAAAAACATCCAATTGCAAGCACCGTGTTGTAACATTAACTAATTAACTTTGTACTCGAATTTATAGCTGGTCATATGCGTTCTTGAGATCAGAGACTATTGTGCAGCATGTAAATCACATGAAAGCAGATTTAAAATAGATTAGTATATTCATTTTTGCCACAAGTACACAATAAAATGGATAGCTAATGCCATTTTCCAAACATCAAACCCAAACTTCCGATCATCAAAAAAGATTTTCTCAACAAACCCATTAATACAAAATAAAATAGTAATGCAAAACAAATCCTCAAAGATATTTGTCTTTAAAAACCCATCAATCCCAAATCTGATTTGCCACCACTGTGCCCTTTAGCAAGTCAGCTAACATCACGGTGCTTGCCATTAGATTACATTGGTTCCTAGCTCCGGTGTAGCGCCCTGAGCGGGACTTACAGGTATCTGCCTACAGTTTAATCTGTGCATAAACAGTTTCTGAAAAACTGTGATGTGCCCTGCGTGTGGGTTGGTTGGGACATAGGGCAGGCAGAGCTGTTAGTTCACCTCAGGGACTCGCTTGGAGGTAGAAGTAGGGTCTGCACTGTAAGGTGGGTGGGTTGGGAAACAGGGCAGGCCCTAGATTTTTTACATCAAATGTAAAAAAAAAAAAAGAGAAAAAAATCCAATTGCAAGCACCGTGTTGTAACATTAACTAATTAACTTTGTACTCGAATTTATAGCTGTCATATGCGTTCTTGAAATCAGAGACTATTGTGCAGCATGTAAATCACATGAAAGCAGATTTAAAATAGATTAGTATATTCATTTTTGCCACAAGTACACAATAAAATGGATAGCTAATGCCATTTTCCAAACATCAAACCCAAACTTCCGATCATCAAAAAAGATTTTCTCAACAAACCCATTAATACAAAACAAATCCTCAAAGATATTTGTCTTTAAAAACCCATCAATCCCAAATCTGATTTGCCACCACTGTGCCCTTTAGCAAGTCAGCTAACATCACGGTGCTTGCCATTAGATTACATTGGTTCCTAGCTCCGGTGTAGCGCCCTGAGCGGGACTTACAGGTATCTGCCTACAGTTTAATCTGTGCATAAACAGTTTCTGAAAAACTGTGATGTGCCCTGCGTGTGGGTTGGTTGGGACATAGGGCAGGCAGAGCTGTTAGTTCACCTCAGGGACTCGCTTGGAGGTAGAAGTAGGGTCTGCACTGTAAGGTGGGTGGGTTGGGAAACAGCGCAGACCCTAGATTTTTTTTTTAAAAATCAAATGTAAAAAAAAAAACATCCAATTGCAAGCACCGTGTTGTAACATTAACTAATTAACTTTGTACTCGAATTTATAGCTGGTCATATGCATTCTTGAGATCAGAGACTACTGTGCAGCATGTACATCACATGAAAGCAGATTTAAAATAGATTAGTATATTCATTTTTGCCACGAGTACACAATAAAAAAGGATAGCTAATGCCATTTTCCAAACATCAAACCCAAACTTCCGATCATCAAAAAAGATTTTCTCAACAAACCCATTAATACAAAATAAAATAGTAATACAAAACAAATCCTCAAAGATATTTGTCTTTAAAAACCCATCAATCCCAAATCTGATTTGCCACCACTGTGCCCTTTAGCAAGTCAGCTAACATCACGGTGCTTGCCATTAGATTACATTGGTTCCTAGCTCCGGTGTAGCGCCCTGAGCGGGACTTACAGGTATCTGCCTACAGTTTAATCTGTGCATAAACAGTTTCTGAAAAACTGTGATGTGCCCTGCGTGTGGGTTGGTTGGGACATAGGGCAGGCAGAGCTGTTAGTTCACCTCAGGGACTCGCTTGGAGGTAGAAGTAGGGTCTGCACTGTAAGGTGGGTGGGTTGGGAAACAGGGCAGGCCCTAGATTTTTTACATCAAATGTAAAAAAAAAAGAAAAGAAAAAAAATCCAATTGCAAGCACCGTGTTGTAACATTAACTAATTAACTTTGTACTCGAATTTATAGCTGTCATATGCGTTCTTGAGATCAGAGACTATTGTGCAGCATGTAAATCACATGAAAGCAGATTTAAAATAGATTAGTATATTCATTTTTGCCACAAGTACACAATAAAATGGATAGCTAATGCCATTTTCCAAACATCAAACCCAAACTTCCGATCATCAAAAAAGATTTTCTCAACAAACCCATTAATACAAAACAAATCCTCAAAGATATTTGTCTTTAAAAACCCATCAATCCCAAATCTGATTTGCCACCACTGTGCCCTTTAGCAAGTCAGCTAACATCACGGTGCTTGCCATTAGATTACATTGGTTCCTAGCTCCGGTGTAGCGCCCTGAGCGGGACTTACAGGTATCTGCCTACAGTTTAATCTGTGCATAAACAGTTTCTGAAAAACTGTGATGTGCCCTGCGTGTGGGTTGGTTGGGACATAGGGCAGGCAGAGCTGTTAGTTCACCTCAGGGACTCGCTTGGAGGTAGAAGTAGGGTCTGCACTGTAAGGTGGGTGGGTTGGGAAACAGGGCAGGCCCTAGATTTTTTACATCAAATGTAAAAAAAAAAAAAAAAAAAAAAATCCAATTGCAAGCACCGTGTTGTAACATTAACTAATTAACTTTGTACTCGAATTTATAGCTGTCATATGCGTTCTTGAGATCAGAGACTATTGTGCAGCATGTAAATCACATGAAAGCAGATTTAAAATAGATTAGTATATTCATTTTTGCCACAAGTACACAATAAAATGGATAGCTAATGCCATTTTCCAAACATCAAACCCAAACTTCCGATCATCAAAAAAGATTCTCTCAACAAACCCATTAATACAAAATAAAATAGTAATGCAAAACAAATCCTCAAAGATATTTGTCTTTAAAAACCCATCAATCCCAAATCTGATTTGCCACCACTGTGCCCTTTAGCAAGTCAGCTAACACCACGGTGCTTGCCATTAGATTACATTGGTTCCTAGCTCCGGTGTAGCGCCCTGAGCGGGACTTACAGGTATCTGCCTACAGTTTAATCTGTGCATAAACAGTTTCTGAAAAACTGTGATGTGCCCTGCGTGTGGGTTGGTTGGGACATAGGGCAGGCAGAGCTGTTAGTTCACCTCAGGGACTCGCTTGGAGGTAGAAGTAGGGTCTGCACTGTAAGGTGGGTGGGTTGGGAAACAGGGCAGGCCCTAGATTTTTTTAAATCAAATGTAAAAAAAAAAAAAAAAAAAACATCCAATTGCAAGCACCGTGTTGTAACATTAACTAATTAACTTTGTACTCGAATTTATAGCTGTCATATGCGTTCTTGAGATCAGAGACTATTGTGCAGCATGTAAATCACATGAAAGCAGATTTAAAATAGATTAGTATATTCATTTTTGCCACAAGTACACAATAAAATGGATAGCTAATGCCATTTTCCAAACATCAAACCCAAACTTCCGATCATCAAAAAAGATTTTCTCAACAAACCCATTAATACAAAATAAAATAGTAATGCAAAACAAATCCTCAAAGATATTTGTCTTTAAAAACCCATCAATCCCAAATCTGATTTGCCACCACTGTGCCCTTTAGCAAGTCAGCTAACATCACGGTGCTTGCCATTAGATTACATTGGTTCCTAGCTCCGGTGTAGCGCCCTGAGCGGGACTTACAGGTATCTGCCTACAGTTTAATCTGTGCATAAACAGTTTCTGAAAAACTGTGATGTGCCCTGCGTGTGGGTTGGTTGGGACATAGGGCAGGCAGAGCTGTTAGTTCACCTCAGGGACTCGCTTGGAGGTAGAAGTAGGGTCTGCACTGTAAGGTGGGTGGGTTGGGAAACAGGGCAGGCCCTAGATTTTTTACATCAAATGTAAAAAAAAAAAAAAGAAAAAAATCCAATTGCAAGCACCGTGTTGTAACATTAACTAATTAACTTTGTACTCGAATTTATAGCTGTCATATGCGTTCTTGAGATCAGAGACTATTGTGCAGCATGTAAATCACATGAAAGCAGATTTAAAATAGATTAGTATATTCATTTTTGCCACAAGTACACAATAAAATGGATAGCTAATGCCATTTTCCAAACATCAAACCCAAACTTCCGATCATCAAAAAAGATTTTCTCAACAAACCCATTAATACAAAATAAAATAGTAAAAAACAAATCCTCAAAGATATTTGTCTTTAAAAACCCATCAATCCCAAATCTGATTTGCCACCACTGTGCCCTTTAGCAAGTCAGCTAACATCACGGTGCTTGCCATTAGATTACATTGGTTCCTAGCTCCGGTGTAGCGCCCTGAGCGGGACTTACAGGTATCTGCCTACAGTTTAATCTGTGCATAAACAGTTTCTGAAAAACTGTGATGTGCCCTGCGTGTGGGTTGGTTGGGACATAGGGCAGGCAGAGCTGTTAGTTCACCTCAGGGACTCGCTTGGAGGTAGAAGTAGGGTCTGCACTGTAAGGTGGGTGGGTTGGGAAACAGGGCAGGCCCTAGATTTTTTACATCAAATGTAAAAAAAAAAAAAAAAAAAAAAATCCAATTGCAAGCACCGTGTTGTAACATTAACTAATTAACTTTGTACTCGAATTTATAGCTGTCATATGCGTTCTTGAGATCAGAGACTATTGTGCAGCATGTAAATCACATGAAAGCAGATTTAAAATAGATTAGTATATTCATTTTTGCCACAAGTACACAATAAAATGGATAGCTAATGCCATTTTCCAAACATCAAACCCAAACTTCCGATCATCAAAAAAGATTTTCTCAACAAACCCATTAATACAAAACAAATCCTCAAAGATATTTGTCTTTAAAAACCCATCAATCCCAAATCTGATTTGCCACCACTGTGCCCTTTAGCAAGTCAGCTAACATCACGGTGCTTGCCATTAGATTACATTGGTTCCTAGCTCCGGTGTAGCGCCCTGAGCGGGACTTACAGGTATCTGCCTACAGTTTAATCTGTGCATAAACAGTTTCTGAAAAACTGTGATGTGCCCTGCGTGTGGGTTGGTTGGGACATAGGGCAGGCAGAGCTGTTAGTTCACCTCAGGGACTCGCTTGGAGGTAGAAGTAGGGTCTGCACTGTAAGGTGGGTGGGTTGGGAAACAGGGCAGGCCCTAGATTTTTTTTAACATCAAATGTAAAAAAAAAAAAAAAGAAAAAATCCAATTGCAAGCACCGTGTTGTAACATTAACTAATTAACTTTGTACTCGAATTTATAGCTGTCATATGCGTTCTTGAGATCAGAGACTATTGTGCAGCATGTAAATCACATGAAAGCAGATTTAAAATAGATTAGTATATTCATTTTTGCCACAAGTACACAATAAAATGGATAGCTAATGCCATTTTCCAAACATCAAACCCAAACTTCCGATCATCAAAAAAGATTTTCTCAACAAACCCATTAATACAAAATAAAATAGTATCAAAACAAATCCTCAAAGATATTTGTCTTTAAAAACCCATCAATCCCAAATCTGATTTGCCACCACTGTGCCCTTTAGCAAGTCAGCTAACATCACGGTGCTTGCCATTAGATTACATTGGTTCCTAGCTCCGGTGTAGAGCCCTGAGCGGGACTTACAGGTATCTGCCTACAGTTTAATCTGTGCATAAACAGTTTCTGAAAAACTGTGATGTGCCCTGCGTGTGGGTTGGTTGGGACATAGGGCAGGCAGAGCTGTTAGTTCACCTCAGGGACTCGCTTGGAGGTAGAAGTAGGGTCTGCACTGTAAGGTGGGTGGGTTGGGAAACAGGGCAGGCCCTAGATTTTTTATCAAATGTAAAAAAAAAAAAAAAAAAAAATCCAATTGCAAGCACCGTGTTGTAACATTAACTAATTAACTTTGTACTCGAATTTATAGCTGTCATATGCGTTCTTGAGATCAGAGACTATTGTGCAGCATGTAAATCACATGAAAGCAGATTTAAAATAGATTAGTATATTCATTTTTGCCACAAGTACACAATAAAATGGATAGCTAATGCCATTTTCCAAACATCAAACCCAAACTTCCGATCATCAAAAAGAGTTTTCTCAACAAACCCATTAATACAAAATAAAATAGTAATGCAAAACAAATCCTCAAAGATATTTGTCTTTAAAAACCCATCAATCCCAAATCTGATTTGCCACCACTGTGCCCTTTAGCAAGTCAGCTAACATCACGGTGCTTGCCATTAGATTACATTGGTTCCTAGCTCCGGTGTAGCGCCCTGAGCGGGACTTACAGGTATCTGCCTACAGTTTAATCTGTGCATAAACAGTTTCTGAAAAACTGTGATGTGCCCTGCGTGTGGGTTGGTTGGGACATAGGGCAGGCAGAGCTGTTAGTTCACCTCAGGGACTCGCTTGGAGGTAGAAGTAGGGTCTGCACTGTAAGGTGGGTGGGTTGGGAAACAGGGCAGGCCCTAGATTTTTTTTACATCAAATGTAAAAAAAAAAAAAAAAAAAAATCCAATTGCAAGCACCGTGTTGTAACATTAACTAATTAACTTTGTACTCGAATTTATAGCTGTCATATGCGTTCTTGAGATCAGAGACTATTGTGCAGCATGTAAATCACATGAAAGCAGATTTAAAATAGATTAGTATATTCATTTTTGCCACAAGTACACAATAAAATGGATAGCTAATGCCATTTTCCAAACATCAAACCCAAACTTCCGATCATCAAAAAAGATTTTCTCAACAAACCCATTAATACAAAATAAAATAGTAATGCAAAACAAATCCTCAAAGATATTTGTCTTTAAAAACCCATCAATCCCAAATCTGATTTGCCACCACTGTGCCCTTTAGCAAGTCAGCTAACATCACGGTGCTTGCCATTAGATTACATTGGTTCCTAGCTCCGGTGTAGCGCCCTGAGCGGGACTTACAGGTATCTGCCTACAGTTTAATCTGTGCATAAACAGTTTCTGAAAAACTGTGATGTGCCCTGCGTGTGGGTTGGTTGGGACATAGGGCAGGCAGAGCTGTTAGTTCACCTCAGGGACTCGCTTGGAGGTAGAAGTAGGGTCTGCACTGTAAGGTGGGTGGGTTGGGAAACAGGGCAGGCCCTAGATTTTTTACATCAAATGTAAAAAAAAAAAAAAAAAAGAAAAACATCCAATTGCAAGCACCGTGTTGTAACATTAACTAATTAACTTTGTACTCGAATTTATAGCTGTCATATGCGTTCTTGAGATCAGAGACTATTGTGCAGCATGTAAATCACATGAAAGCAGATTTAAAATAGATTAGTATATTCATTTTTGCCACAAGTACACAATAAAATGGATAGCTAATGCCATTTTCCAAACATCAAACCCAAACTTCCGATCATCAAAAAAGATTTTCTCAACAAACCCATTAATACAAAATAAAATAGTAATGAAAACAAATCCTCAAAGATATTTGTCTTTAAAAACCCATCAATCCCAAATCTGATTTGCCACCACTGTGCCCTTTAGCAAGTCAGCTAACATCACGGTGCTTGCCATTAGATTACATTGGTTCCTAGCTCCGGTGTAGCGCCCTGAGCGGGACTTACAGGTATCTGCCTACAGTTTAATCTGTGCATAAACAGTTTCTGAAAAACTGTGATGTGCCCTGCGTGTGGGTTGGTTGGGACATAGGGCAGGCAGAGCTGTTAGTTCACCTCAGGGACTCGCTTGGAGGTAGAAGTAGGGTCTGCACTGTAAGGTGGGTGGGTTGGGAAACAGGGCAGACCCTAGATTTTTTTAAAAATCAAATGTAAAAAAAAAAAAAAAAAAAATCCAATTGCAAGCACCGTGTTGTAACATTAACTAATTAACTTTGTACTCGAATTTATAGCTGTCATATGCGTTCTTGAGATCAGAGACTATTGTGCAGCATGTAAATCACATGAAAGCAGATTTAAAATAGATTAGTATATTCATTTTTGCCACAAGTACACAATAAAATGGATAGCTAATGCCATTTTCCAAACATCAAACCCAAACTTCCGATCATCAAAAAAGATTTTCTCAACAAACCCATTAATACAAAATAAAATAGTAAAAAACAAATCCTCAAAGATATTTGTCTTTAAAAACCCATCAATCCCAAATCTGATTTGCCACCACTGTGCCCTTTAGCAAGTCAGCTAACATCACGGTGCTTGCCATTAGATTACATTGGTTCCTAGCTCGGTGTAGCGCCCTGAGCGGGACTTACAGGTATCTGCCTACAGTTTAATCTGTGCATAAACAGTTTCTGAAAAACTGTGATGTGCCCTGCGTGTGGGTTGGTTGGGACATAGGGCAGGCAGAGCTGTTAGTTCACCTCAGGGACTCGCTTGGAGGTAGAAGTAGGGTCTGCACTGTAAGGTGGGTGGGTTGGGAAACAGGGCAGGCCCTAGATTTTTTACATCAAATGTAAAAAAAAAAAAAAAAAAGAAAAACATCCAATTGCAAGCACCGTGTTGTAACATTAACTAATTAACTTTGTACTCGAATTTATAGCTGTCATATGCGTTCTTGAGATCAGAGACTATTGTGCAGCATGTAAATCACATGAAAGCAGATTTAAAATAGATTAGTATATTCATTTTTGCCACAAGTACACAATAAAATGGATAGCTAATGCCATTTTCCAAACATCAAACCCAAACTTCCGATCATCAAAAAAGATTTTCTCAACAAACCCATTAATACAAAATCAAACAAATCCTCAAAGATATTTGTCTTTAAAAACCCATCAATCCCAAATCTGATTTGCCACCACTGTGCCCTTTAGCAAGTCAGCTAACATCACGGTGCTTGCCATTAGATTACATTGGTTCCTAGCTCCGGTGTAGCGCCCTGAGCGGGACTTACAGGTATCTGCCTACAGTTTAATCTGTGCATAAACAGTTTCTGAAAAACTGTGATGTGCCCTGCGTGTGGGTTGGTTGGGACATAGGGCAGGCAGAGCTGTTAGTTCACCTCAGGGACTCGCTTGGAGGTAGAAGTAGGGTCTGCACTGTAAGGTGGGTGGGTTGGGAAACAGGGCAGGCCCTAGATTTTTTAAAAATCAAATGTAAAAAAAAAAAAAAAAAAGAAAAAAATCCAATTGCAAGCACCGTGTTGTAACATTAACTAATTAACTTTGTACTCGAATTTATAGCTGTCATATGCGTTCTTGAGATCAGAGACTATTGTGCAGCATGTAAATCACATGAAAGCAGATTTAAAATAGATTAGTATATTCATTTTTGCCACAAGTACACAATAAAATGGATAGCTAATGCCATTTTCCAAACATCAAACCCAAACTTCCGATCATCAAAAAAGATTTTCTCAACAAACCCATTAATACAAAATAAAATAGTAATGCAAAACAAATCCTCAAAGATATTTGTCTTTAAAAACCCATCAATCCCAAATCTGATTTGCCACCACTGTGCCCTTTAGCAAGTCAGCTAACATCACGGTGCTTGCCATTAGATTACATTGGTTCCTAGCTCCGGTGTAGCGCCCTGAGCGGGACTTACAGGTATCTGCCTACAGTTTAATCTGTGCATAAACAGTTTCTGAAAAACTGTGATGTGCCCTGCGTGTGGGTTGGTTGGGACATAGGGCAGGCAGAGCTGTTAGTTCACCTCAGGGACTCGCTTGGAGGTAGAAGTAGGGTCTGCACTGTAAGGTGGGTGGGTTGGGAAACAGGGCAGGCCCTAGATTTTTTACATCAAATGTAAAAAAAAAAAAAAAAGAAAAACATCCAATTGCAAGCACCGTGTTGTAACATTAACTAATTAACTTTGTACTCGAATTTATAGCTGTCATATGCGTTCTTGAGATCAGAGACTATTGTGCAGCATGTAAATCACATGAAAGCAGATTTAAAATAGATTAGTATATTCATTTTTGCCACAAGTACACAATAAAATGGATAGCTAATGCCATTTTCCAAACATCAAACCCAAACTTCCGATCATCAAAAAAGATTTTCTCAACAAACCCATTAATACAAAATAAAATAGTAATGCAAAACAAATCCTCAAAGATATTTGTCTTTAAAAACCCATCAATCCCAAATCTGATTTGCCACCACTGTGCCCTTTAGCAAGTCAGCTAACATCACGGTGCTTGCCATTAGATTACATTGGTTCCTAGCTCCGGTGTAGCGCCCTGAGCGGGACTTACAGGTATCTGCCTACAGTTTAATCTGTGCATAAACAGTTTCTGAAAAACTGTGATGTGCCCTGCGTGTGGGTTGGTTGGGACATAGGGCAGGCAGAGCTGTTAGTTCACCTCAGGGACTCGCTTGGAGGTAGAAGTAGGGTCTGCACTGTAAGGTGGGTGGGTTGGGAAACAGGGCAGGCCCTAGATTTTTTTACATCAAATGTAAAAAAAAAAAAAAAAAAACAATCCAATTGCAAGCACCGTGTTGTAACATTAACTAATTAACTTTGTACTCGAATTTATAGCTGTCATATGCGTTCTTGAGATCAGAGACTATTGTGCAGCATGTAAATCACATGAAAGCAGATTTAAAATAGATTAGTATATTCATTTTTGCCACAAGTACACAATAAAATGGATAGCTAATGCCATTTTCCAAACATCAAACCCAAACTTCCGATCATCAAAAAAGATTTTCTCAACAAACCCATTAATACAAAACAAATCCTCAAAGATATTTGTCTTTAAAAACCCATCAATCCCAAATCTGATTTGCCACCACTGTGCCCTTTAGCAAGTCAGCTAACATCACGGTGCTTGCCATTAGATTACATTGGTTCCTAGCTCCGGTGTAGCGTCCTGAGCGGAACTTACAGGTATCTGCCTACAGTTTAATCTGTGCATAAACAGTTTCTGAAAAACTGTGATGTGCCCTGCGTGTGGGTTGGTTGGGACATAGGGCAGGCAGAGCTGTTAGTTCACCTCAGGGACTCGCTTGGAGGTAGAAGTAGGGTCTGCACTGTAAGGTGGGTGGGTTGGGAAACAGGGCAGGCCCTAGATTTTTTTATCAAATCTAAAAATGTAAAAAAAAAAAAAAATCCAATTGCAAGCACCGTGTTGTAACATTAACTAATTAACTTTGTACTCGAATTTATAGCTGTCATATGCGTTCTTGAGATCAGAGACTATTGTGCAGCATGTAAATCACATGAAAGCAGATTTAAAATAGATTAGTATATTCATTTTTGCCACAAGTACACAATAAAATGGATAGCTAATGCCATTTTCCAAACATCAAACCCAAACTTCCGATCATCAAAAAGATTTTCTCAACAAACCCATTAATACAAAACAAATCCTCAAAGATATTTGTCTTTAAAAACCCATCAATCCCAAATCTGATTTGCCACCACTGTGCCCTTTAGCAAGTCAGCTAACATCACGGTGCTTGCCATTAGATTACATTGGTTCCTAGCTCCGGTGTAGCGCCCTGAGCGGGACTTACAGGTATCTGCCTACAGTTTAATCTGTGCATAAACAGTTTCTGAAAAACTGTGATGTGCCCTGCGTGTGGGTTGGTTGGGACATAGGGCAGGCAGAGCTGTTAGTTCACCTCAGGGACTCGCTTGGAGGTAGAAGTAGGGTCTGCACTGTAAGGTGGGTGGGTTGGGAAACAGGGCAGGCCCTAGATTTTTTAAAAAAATCCTAAAAAAAAAAAAAAAAAAAAATCCAATTGCAAGCACCGTGTTGTAACATTAACTAATTAACTTTGTACTCGAATTTATAGCTGTCATATGCGTTCTTGAAATCAGAGACTATTGTGCAGCATGTAAATCACATGAAAGCAGATTTAAAATAGATTAGTATATTCATTTTTGCCACAAGTACACAATAAAATGGATAGCTAATGCCATTTTCCAAACATCAAACCCAAACTTCCGATCATCAAAAAAGATTCTCAACAAACCCATTAATACAAAACAAATCCTCAAAGATATTTGTCTTTAAAAACCCATCAATCCCAAATCTGATTTGCCACCACTGTGCCCTTTAGCAAGTCAGCTAACATCACGGTGCTTGCCATTAGATTACATTGGTTCCTAGCTCCGGTGTAGCGCCCTGAGCGGGACTTACAGGTATCTGCCTACAGTTTAATCTGTGCATAAACAGTTTCTGAAAAACTGTGATGTGCCCTGCGTGTGGGTTGGTTGGGACATAGGGCAGGCAGAGCTGTTAGTTCACCTCAGGGACTCGCTTGGAGGTAGAAGTAGGGTCTGCACTGTAAGGTGGGTGGGTTGGGAAACAGGGCAGGCCCTAGATTTTTTTACAAATCAAATGTAAAAAAAAAAAAAAAAAAATCTAATTGCGAGCACCGTGTTGTAACATTAACTAATTAACTTTGTAATCGAATTTATAGCTGGTCATATGCGTTCTTGAGATCAGAGACTATTGTGCAGCATGTAAATCACATGAAAGCAGATTTAAAATAGATTAGTATATTCATTTTTGCCACAAGTACACAATAAAATGGATAGCTAATGCCATTTTCCAAACATCAAACCCAAACTTCCGATCATCAAAAAAGATTTTCTCAACAAACCCATTAATACAAAATAAAATAGTAATGCAAAACAAATCCTCAAAGATATTTGTCTTTAAAAACCCATCAATCCCAAATCTGATTTGCCACCACTGTGCCCTTTAGCAAGTCAGCTAACATCACGGTGCTTGCCATTAGATTACATTGGTTCCTAGCTCCGGTGTAGCGCCCTGAGCGGGACTTACAGGTATCTGCCTACAGTTTAATCTGTGCATAAACAGTTTCTGAAAAACTGTGATGTGCCCTGCGTGTGGGTTGGTTGGGACATAGGGCAGGCAGAGCTGTTAGTTCACCTCAGGGACTCGCTTGGAGGTAGAAGTAGGGTCTGCACTGTAAGGTGGGTGGGTTGGGAAACAGGGCAGGCCCTAGATTTTTTATCAAATGTAAAAAAAAAAAAAAAAAAAAAACAATCCAATTGCAAGCACCGTGTTGTAACATTAACTAATTAACTTTGTACTCGAATTTATAGCTGTCATATGCGTTCTTGAGATCAGAGACTATTGTGCAGCATGTAAATCACATGAAAGCAGATTTAAAATAGATTAGTATATTCATTTTTGCCACAAGTACACAATAAAATGGATAGCTAATGCCATTTTCCAAACATCAAACCCAAACTTCCGATCATCAAAAAAGATTTTCTCAACAAACCCATTAATACAAAACAAATCCTCAAAGATATTTGTCTTTAAAAACCCATCAATCCCAAATCTGATTTGCCACCACTGTGCCCTTTAGCAAGTCAGCTAACATCACGGTGCTTGCCATTAGATTACATTGGTTCCTAGCTCCGGTGTAGCGCCCTGAGCGGAACTTACAGGTATCTGCCTACAGTTTAATCTGTGCATAAACAGTTTCTGAAAAACTGTGATGTGCCCTGCGTGTGGGTGGGTTGGGACATAGGGCAGGCAGAGCTGTTAGTTCACCTCAGGGACTCGCTTGGAGGTAGAAGTAGGGTCTGCACTGTAAGGTGGGTGGGTTGGGAAACAGGGCAGGCCCTAGATTTTTTTATCAAATGTAAAAAAAAAAAAAAAAAAAAAGAAAAAATCCAATTGCAAGCACCGTGTTGTAATATTAACTAATTAACTTTGTACTCGAATTTATAGCTGTCATATGCGTTCTTGAGATCAGAGACTATTGTGCAGCATGTAAATCACATGAAAGCAGATTTAAAATAGATTAGTATATTCATTTTTGCCACAAGTACACAATAAAATGGATAGCTAATGCCATTTTCCAAACATCAAACCCAAACTTCCGATCATCAAAAAAGATTTTCTCAACAAACCCATTAATACAAAATAAAAAGTAATGCAAAACAAATCCTCAAAGATATTTGTCTTTAAAAACCCATCAATCCCAAATCTGATTTGCCACCACTGTGCCCTTTAGCAAGTCAGCTAACATCACGGTGCTTGCCATTAGATTACATTGGTTCCTAGCTCCGGTGTAGCGCCCTGAGCGGGACTTACAGGTATCTGCCTACAGTTTAATCTGTGCATAAACAGTTTCTGAAAAACTGTGATGTGCCCTGCGTGTGGGTTGGTTGGGACATAGGGCAGGCAGAGCTGTTAGTTCACCTCAGGGACTCGCTTGGAGGTAGAAGTAGGGTCTGCACTGTAAGGTGGGTGGGTTGGGAAACAGGGCAGGCCCTAGATTTTTTACATCAAATGTAAAAAAAAAAAAAAAAAAAAAAAACCAATTGCAAGCACCGTGTTGTAACATTAACTAATTAACTTTGTACTCGAATTTATAGCTGTCATATGCGTTCTTGAGATCAGAGACTATTGTGCAGCATGTAAATCACATGAAAGCAGATTTAAAATAGATTAGTATATTCATTTTTGCCACAAGTACACAATAAAATGGATAGCTAATGCCATTTTCCAAACATCAAACCCAAACTTCCGATCATCAAAAAAGATTTTCTCAACAAACCCATTAATACAAAACAAATCCTCAAAGATATTTGTCTTTAAAAACCCATCAATCCCAAATCTGATTTGCCACTACTGTGCCCTTTAGCAAGTCAGCTAACATCACGGTGCTTGCCATTAGATTACATTGGTTCCTAGCTCCGGTGTAGCGCCCTGAGCGGGACTTACAGGTATCTGCCTACAGTTTAATCTGTGCATAAACAGTTTCTGAAAAACTGTGATGTGCCCTGCGTGTGGGTTGGTTGGGACATAGGGCAGGCAGAGCTGTTAGTTCACCTCAGGGACTCGCTTGGAGGTAGAAGTAGGGTCTGCACTGTAAGGTGGGTGGGTTGGGAAACAGGGCAGGCCCTAGATTTTTTACATCAAATGTAAAAAAAAAAAAAAAAAAAATCCAATTGCAAGCACCGTGTTGTAACATTAACTAATTAACTTTGTACTCGAATTTATAGCTGTCATATGCGTTCTTGAGATCAGAGACTATTGTGCAGCATGTAAATCACATGAAAGCAGATTTAAAATAGATTAGTATATTCATTTTTGCCACAAGTACACAATAAAATGGATAGCTAATGCCATTTTCCAAACATCAAACCCAAACTTCCGATCATCAAAAAAGATTTTCTCAACAAACCCATTAATACAAAACAAATCCTCAAAAGATATATGTCTTTAAAAACCCATCAATCCCAAATCTGATTTGCCACCACTGTGCCCTTTAGCAAGTCAGCTAACATCACGGTGCTTGCCATTAGATTACATTGGTTCCTAGCTCCGGTGTAGCGCCCTGAGCGGGACTTACAGGTATCTGCCTACAGTTTAATCTGTGCATAAACAGTTTCTGAAAAACTGTGATGTGCCCTGCGTGTGGGTGGGTTGGGACATAGGGCAGGCAGAGCTGTTAGTTCACCTCAGGGACTCGCTTGGAGGTAGAAGTAGGGTCTGCACTGTAAGGTGGGTGGGTTGGGAAACAGGGCAGGCCCTAGATTTTTTACATCAAATGTAAAAAAAAAAAAAAGAAAAAAATCCAATTGCAAGCACCATGTTGTAATATTAACTAATTAACTTTGTACTCGAATTTATAGCTGTCATATGCGTTCTTGAGATCAGAGACTATTGTGCAGCATGTAAATCACATGAAAGCAGATTTAAAATAGATTAGTATATTCATTTTTGCCACAAGTACACAATAAAATGGATAGCTAATGCCATTTTCCAAACATCAAACCCAAACTTCCGATCATCAAAAAAGATTTTCTCAACAAACCCATTAATACAAAATAAAATAGTAATGCAAAACAAATCCTCAAAGATATTTGTCTTTAAAAACCCATCAATCCCAAATCTGATTTGCCACCACTGTGCCCTTTAGCAAGTCAGCTAACATCACGGTGCTTGCCATTAGATTACATTGGTTCCTAGCTCCGGTGTAGCGCCCTGAGCGGGACTTACAGGTATCTGCCTACAGTTTAATCTGTGCATAAACAGTTTCTGAAAAACTGTGATGTGCCCTGCGTGTGGGTTGGTTGGGACATAGGGCAGGCAGAGCTGTTAGTTCACCTCAGGGACTCGCTTGGAGGTAGAAGTAGGGTCTGCACTGTAAGGTGGGTGGGTTGGGAAACAGGGCAGGCCCTAGATTTTTTACATCAAATGTAAAAAAAAAAAAAAAGAAAAAAATCCAATTGCAAGCACCGTGTTGTAACATTAACTAATTAACTTTGTACTCGAATTTATAGCTGGTCATATGCATTCTTGAGATCAGAGACTATTGTGCAGCATGTAAATCACATGAAAGCAGATTTAAAATAGATTAGTATATTCATTTTTGCCACAAGTACACAATAAAATGGATAGCTAATGCCATTTTCCAAACATCAAACCCAAACTTCCGATCATCAAAAAGATTTTCTCAACAAACCCATTAATACAAAAACAAATCCTCAAAGATATTTGTCTTTAAAAACCCATCAATCCCAAATCTGATTTGCCACTACTGTGCCCTTTAGCAAGTCAGCTAACATCACGGTGCTTGCCATTAGATTACATTGGTTCCTAGCTCCGGTGTAGCGCCCTGAGCGGGACTTACAGGTATCTGCCTACAGTTTAATCTGTGCATAAACAGTTTCTGAAAAACTGTGATGTGCCCTGCGTGTGGGTTGGTTGGGACATAGGGCAGGCAGAGCTGTTAGTTCACCTCAGGGACTCGCTTGGAGGTAGAAGTAGGGTCTGCACTGTAAGGTGGGTGGGTTGGGAAACAGGGCAGGCCCTAGATTTTTTTTACATCAAATGTAAAAAAAAAAAAAAAAAAAAATCCAATTGCAAGCACCGTGTTGTAACATTAACTAATTAACTTTGTACTCGAATTTATAGCTGTCATATGCGTTCTTGAGATCAGAGACTATTGTGCAGCATGTAAATCACATGAAAGCAGATTTAAAATAGATTAGTATATTCATTTTTGCCACAAGTACACAATAAAATGGATAGCTAATGCCATTTTCCAAACATCAAACCCAAACTTCCGATCATCAAAAAAGATTTTCTCAACAAACCCATTAATACAAAACAAATCCTCAAAAGATATATGTCTTTAAAAACCCATCAATCCCAAATCTGATTTGCCACCACTGTGCCCTTTAGCAAGTCAGCTAACATCACGGTGCTTGCCATTAGATTACATTGGTTCCTAGCTCCGGTGTAGCGCCCTGAGCGGGACTTACAGGTATCTGCCTACAGTTTAATCTGTGCATAAACAGTTTCTGAAAAACTGTGATGTGCCCTGCGTGTGGGTTGGTTGGGACATAGGGCAGGCAGAGCTGTTAGTTCACCTCAGGGACTCGCTTGGAGGTAGAAGTAGGGTCTGCACTGTAAGGTGGGTGGGTTGGGAAACAGGGCAGGCCCTAGATTTTTTACATCAAATGTAAAAAAAAAAAAAGAAAAAAATCCAATTGCAAGCACCGTGTTGTAACATTAACTAATTAACTTTGTACTCGAATTTATAGCTGTCATATGCGTTCTTGAGATCAGAGACTATTGTGCAGCATGTAAATCACATGAAAGCAGATTTAAAATAGATTAGTATATTCATTTTTGCCAAAAGTACACAATAAAATGGATAGCTAATGCCATTTTCCAAACATCAAACCCAAACTTCCGATCATCAAAAAAGATTTTCTCAACAAACCCATTAATACAAAACAAATCCTCAAAGATATTTGTCTTTAAAAACCCATCAATCCCAAATCTGATTTGCCACCACTGTGCCCTTTAGCAAGTCAGCTAACACCACGGTGCTTGCCATTAGATTACATTGGTTCCTAGCTCCGGTGTAGCGCCCTGAGCGGGACTTACAGGTATCTACCTACAGTTTAATCTGTGCATAAACAGTTTCTGAAAAACTGTGATGTGCCCTGCGTGTGGGTTGGTTGGGACATAGGGCAGGCAGAGCTGTTAGTTCACCTCAGGGACTCGCTTGGAGGTAGAAGTAGGGTCTGCACTGTAAGGTGGGTGGGTTGGGAAACAGGGCAGGCCCTAGATTTTTTTTATCAAATGTAAAAAAAAAAAAAAATGAAAAAAATCCAATTGCAAGCACCGTGTTGTAACATTAACTAATTAACTTTGTACTCGAATTTATAGCTGTCATATGCGTTCTTGAGATCAGAGACTATTGTGCAGCATGTAAATCACATGAAAGCAGATTTAAAATAGATTAGTATATTCATTTTTGCCACAAGTACACAATAAAATGGATAGCTAATGCCATTTTCCAAACATCAAACCCAAACTTCCGATCATCAAAAAGATTTTCTCAACAAACCCATTAATACAAAACAAATCCTCAAAGATATATGTCTTTAAAAACCCATCAATCCCAAATCTGATTTGCCACCACTGTGCCCTTTAGCAAGTCAGCTAACATCACGGTGCTTGCCATTAGATTACATTGGTTCCTAGCTCCGGTGTAGCGCCCTGAGCGGAACTTACAGGTATCTGCCTACAGTTTAATCTGTGCATAAACAGTTTCTGAAAAACTGTGATGTGCCCTGCGTGTGGGTTGGTTGGGACATAGGGCAGGCAGAGCTGTTAGTTCACCTCAGGGACTCGCTTGGAGGTAGAAGTAGGGTCTGCACTGTAAGGTGGGTGGGTTGGGAAACAGGGCGCGCCCTAGATTTTTTTTACATCAAATGTAAAAAAAAAAAAAAAAAAAATCCAATTGCAAGCACCGTGTTGTAACATTAACTAATTAACTTTGTACTCGAATTTATAGCTGTCATATGCGTTCTTGAGATCAGAGACTATTGTGCAGCATGTAAATCACATGAAAGCAGATTTAAAATAGATTAGTATATTCATTTTTGCCACAAGTACACAATAAAATGGATAGCTAATGCCATTTTCCAAACATCAAACCCAAACTTCCGATCATCAAAAAAGATTTTTCTCAACAAACCAATTAATACAAAACAAATCCTCAAAGATATATGTCTTTAAAAACCCATCAATCCCAAATCTGATTTGCCACCACTGTGCCCTTTAGCAAGTCAGCTAACATCACGGTGCTTGCCATTAGATTACATTGGTTCCTAGCTCCGGTGTAGCGCCCTGAGCGGGACTTACAGGTATCTGCCTACAGTTTAATCTGTGCATAAACAGTTTCTGAAAAACTGTGATGTGCCCTGCGTGTGGGTGGGTTGGGACATAGGGCAGGCAGAGCTGTTAGTTCACCTCAGGGACTCGCTTGGAGGTAGAAGTAGGGTCTGCACTGTAAGGTGGGTGGGTTGGGAAACAGCGCAGACCCTAGATTTTTTTTTTAAATCAAAATGTAAAAAAAAAAAAACATCCAATTGCAAGCACCGTGTTGTAACATTAACTAATTAACTTTGTACTCAAATTTATAGCTGTCATATGCGTTCTTGAGATCAGAGACTATTGTGCAGCATGTAAATCACATGAAAGCAGATTTAAAATAGATTAGTATATTCATTTTTGCCAAAAGTACACAATAAAATGGATAGCTAATGCCATTTTCCAAACATCAAACCCAAACTTCCGATCCTCAAAAAAGATTTTCTCAACAAACCCATTAATACAAAATAAAATAGTAATGCAAAACAAATCCTCAAAGATATTTGTCTTTAAAAACCCATCAATCCCAAATCTGATTTGCCACCACTGTGCCCTTTAGCAAGTCAGCTAACACCACGGTGCTTGCCATTAGATTACATTGGTTCCTAGCTCCGGTGTAGCGCCCTGAGCGGGACTTACAGGTATCTGCCTACAGTTTAATCTGTGCATAAACAGTTTCTGAAAAACTGTGATGTGCCCTGCGTGTGGGTTGGTTGGGACATAGGGCAGGCAGAGCTGTTAGTTCACCTCAGGGACTCGCTTGGAGGTAGAAGTAGGGTCTGCACTGTAAGGTGGGTGGGTTGGGAAACAGTGCAGACCCTAGATTTTTTTTTTAAATCAAAATGTAAAAAAAAAAAAAAATCCAATTGCAAGCACCGTGTTGTAACATTAACTAATTAACTTTGTACTCGAATTTATAGCTGTCATATGCGTTCTTGAGATCAGAGACTATTGTGCAGCATGTAAATCACATGAAAGCAGATTTAAAATAGATTAGTATATTCATTTTTGCCACAAGTACACAATAAAATGGATAGCTAATGCCATTTTCCAAACATCAAACCCAAACTTCCGATCATCAAAAAAGATTTTCTCAACAAACCCATTAATACAAAACAAATCCTCAAAGATATTTGTCTTTAAAAACCCATCAATCCCAAATCTGATTTGCCACCACGTGCCACCCGAGCAGGATTACAGGTATCTGCCTACAGTTTAATCTGTGAAAAAAAAATTTTTCCAGTTTTCCCCCCAAATCTGATTTGCCACCACTGTGCCCTTTAGCAAGTCAGCTAACACCACGGTGCTTGCCATTAGATTACATTGGTTCCTAGCTCCGGTGTAGCGCCCTGAGCGGGACTTACAGGTATCTGCCTACAGTTTAATCTGTGCATAAACAGTTTCTGAAAAACTGTGATGTGCCCTGCGCTTGGGTGGGTTGGGACATAGAGCAGGCAGAGCTGTTAGTCCACCTCAGGGACTCGCTTGGAGGTAGAAGTAGGGTCTGCACTGTAAGGTGGGTGGGTTGGGAAACAGCGCAGACCCTAGATTTTTTTTTTTTAAATCAAATGTAAAAAAAAAAAAAAAAATCCAATTGCAAGCACCGTGTTGTAACATTAACTAATTAACTTTGTACTCGAATTTATAGCTGTCATATGCGTTCTTGAGATCAGAGACTATTGTGCAGCATGTAAATCACGTGAAAGCAGATTTAAAATAGATTAGTATATTCATTTTTGCCACGAGTACACAATAAAAAAGGATAGCTAATGCCATTTTCCAAACATCAAACCCAAACTTCCGATCATCAAAAAAGATTTTCTCAACAAACCCATTAATACAAAACAAATCCTCAAAGATATTTGTCTTTAAAAACCCATCAATCCCAAATCTGATTTGCCACCACTGTGCCCTTTAGCAAGTCAGCTAACATCACGGTGCTTGCCATTAGATTACATTGGTTCCTAGCTCGTGTAGGCGAGCGGGACAACAGGTATCTGCTACAGTTAACTTGAAAGTTTTTGAGTTTTCCAAATTGATTTGCCACCACTGTGCCTTTAGCTTACACTACGGTCTTGCCATTAATACATTGGTTCCTAGCTCTGGTGTAGCGCCCTGAGCGGGACTTACAGGTATCTGCCTACAGTTTAATCTGTGCATAAACAGTTTCTTGCAGTTTCTTCCCAAATCTGATTTGCCACCACTGTGCCCTTTAGCAAGTCAGCTAACATCACGGTGCTTGCCATTAGATTACATTGGTTCCTAGCTCCGGTGTAGCGCCCTGAGCGGGACTTACAGGTATCTGCCTACAGTTTAATCTGTGCATAAACAGTTTCTGAAAAACTGTGATGTGCCCTGCGCTTGGGTGGGTTGGGACATAGGGCAGGCAGAGCTGTTAGTCCACCTCAGGGACTCGCTTGGAGGTAGAAGTAGGGTCTGCACTGTAAGGTGGGTGGGTTGGGAAACAGCGCAGACCCTAGATTTTTTTTTTAAATCAAATGTAAAAAAAAAAATCCAGTTGCAAGCACCGTGTTGTAACATTAACTAATTAACTTTGTACTCGAATTTATAGCTGTCATATGCGTTCTTGAGATCAGAGACTATTGTGCAGCATGTAAATCACGTGAAAGCAGATTTAAAATAGATAACTATAATCATTTCTGCCACGAGTACACAATAAAATGGATAGCTAATGCCATTTTCCAAACATCAAACCCAAACTTCCGATCATCAAAAAAGATTCTCAACAAACCCATTAATACAAAACAAATCCTCAAAGATATTTGTCTTTAAAAACCCATCAATCCCAAATCTGATTTGCCACCACTGTGCCCTTTAGCAAGTCAGCTAACATCACGGTGCTTGCCATTAGATTACATTGGTTCCTAGCTCCGGTGTAGCGCCCTGAGCGGGACTTACAGGTATCTGCCTACAGTTTAATCTGTGCATAAACAGTTTCTTGCAGTTTCTTCCCAAATCTGATTTGCCACCACTGTGCCCTTTAGCAAGTCAGCTAACACTACGGTGCTTGCCATTAGATTACATTGGTTCCTAGCTCCGGTGTAGCGCCCTGAGCAGGACTTACAGGTATCTGCCTACAGTTTAATCTGTGCATAAACAATTTCTTGCAGTTTCTTCCCAAATCTGATTTGCCACCACTGTGCCCTTTAGCAAGTCAGCTAACATCACGGTGATTGCCATTAGATTACATTGGTTCCTAGCTCCGGTGTAGCGCCCTGAGCGGGACTTACAGGTATCTGCCTACAGTTTAATCTGTGCATAAACAGTTTCTTGCAGTTTCTTCCCAAATCTGATTTGCCACCACTGTGCCCTTTAGCAAGTCAGCTAACATCACGGTGCTTGCCATTAGATTATATTGGTTCCTAGCTCCGGTGTAGCGCCCTGAGCGGGATTTACAGGTATCTGCCTACAGTTTAATCTGTGCATAAACAGTTTCTGAAAAACTGTAATGTGCCCTGCGTGTGGGTTGGTTGGGACATAGGGCAGGCAGAGCTGTTAGTTCACCTCAGGGACTCGCTTGGAGGTAGAAGTAGGGTCTGCACTGTAAGGTGGGTGGGTTGGGAAACAGGGCAGGCCCTAGATTTTTTACATCAAATGTAAAAAAAAAAAAAAAAAAAAAAAAATCCAATTGCAAGCACCGTGTTGTAACATTAACTAATTAACTTTGTACTCGAATTTATAGCTGTCATATGCGTTCTTGAGATCAGAGACTATTGTGCAGCATGTAAATCACATAAAAGCAGATTTAAAATAGATTAGTATATTCATTTTCGCCACAAGTACACAATAAAATGGATAGCTAATGCCATTTTCCAAACATCAAACCCAAACTTCCGATCATCAAAAAAGATTTTCTCAACAAACCCATTAATGCAAAACAAATCCTCAAAGATATTTGTCTTTAAAAACCCATCAATCCCAAATCTGATTTGCCACCACTGTGCCCTTTAGCAAGTCAGCTAACACCACGGTGCTTGCCATTAGATTACATTGGTTCCTAGCTCCGGTGTAGCGCCCTGAGCGGGACTTACAGGTATCTGCCTACAGTTTAATCTGTGCATAAACAGTTTCTGAAAAACTGTGATGTGCCCTGCGTGTGGGTGGGTTGGGACATAGGGCAGGCAGAGCTGTTAGTTCACCTCAGGGACTCGCTTGGAGGTAGAAGTAGGGTCTGCACTGTAAGGTGGGTGGGTTGGGAAACAGCGCAGACCCGAGATTTTTTTTTAAAAAATCAAATGTAAAAAAAAAATCTAATTGCGAGCACCGTGTTGTAACATTAACTAATTAACTTTGTACTCGAATTTATAGCTGTCATATGCGTTCTTGAGATCAGAGACTATTGTGCAGCATGTAAATCACATGAAAGCAGATTTAAAATAGATTAGTATATTCATTTTTGCCACAAGTACACAATAAAATGGATAGCTAATGCCATTTTCCAAACATCAAACCCAAACTTCCGATCATCAAAAAAGATTTTCTCAACAAACCCATTAATACAAAACAAATCCTCAAAGATATTTGTCTTTAAAAACCCATCAATCCCAAATCTGATTTGCCACCACTGTGCCCTTTAGCAAGTCAGCTAACACCACGGTGCTTGCCATTAGATTACATTGGTTCCTAGCTCCGGTGTAGCGCCCTGAGCGGGACTTACAGGTATCTGCCTACAGTTTAATCTGTGCATAAACAGTTTCTGAAAAACTGTGATGTGCCCTGCGTGTGGGTTGGTTGGGACATAGGGCAGGCAGAGCTGTTAGTTCACCTCAGGGACTCGCTTGGAGGTAGAAGTAGGGTCTGCACTGTAAGGTGGGTGGGTTGGGAAACAGCGCAGACCCTAGATTTTTTTTTTAAAATCAAATGTAAAAAAAAAAATCCAATTGCAAGCACCGTGTTGTAACATTAACTAATTAACTTTGTACTCGAATTTATAGCTGGTCATATGCGTTCTTGAGATCAGAGACTATTGTGCAGCATGTAAATCACATGAAAGCAGATTTAAAATAGATTAGTATATTCATTTTTGCCACGAGTACACAATAAAATGGATAGCTAATGCCATTTTCCAAACATCAAACCCAAACTTCCGATCATCAAGAAAGATTCTCAACAAACCCATTAATGCAAAACAAATCCTCAAAGATATTTGTCTTTAAAAACCCATCAATCCCAAATCTGATTTGCCACCACTGTGCCCTTTAGCAAGTCAGCTAACATCACGGTGCTTGCCATTAGATTACATTGGTTCCTAGCTCCGGTGTAGCGCCCTGAGCGGGACTTACAGGTATCTGCCTACAGTTTAATCTGTGCATAAACAGTTTCTGCAGTGTTTCCAATCTGATTTGCCACCGTGCCTAAAGTAGCTAACACTAAGGTGCTTGGATTAGAATACATTGGTTCCTAGATCCGTAAAGCAAATGTAAAAAAGATTACAGGTATCTGCCTACAGTTTAATCTGTGCATAAACAATTTCTTGCTGCTTCTTCCAAATCTGATTTGCCACCACTGTGCCCTTTAGCAAGTCAGCTAACATCACGGTGCTTGCCATTAGATTACATTGGTTCCTAGCGCCGTTGTCAGCGCCCTGAGCGGACTTAAAGGTATCTGCCTACAGTTTAATCTGTGCAAAAACAGTTTCTTGCAGTTTCTTCCCAAATCTGATTTGCCACCACTGTGCCCTTTAGCAAGTCAGCTAACATCACGGTGCTTGCCATTAGATTACATTGGTTCCTAGCTCCGGTGTAGCGCCCTGAGCGGGACTTACAGGTATCTGCCTACAGTTTAATCTGTGCATAAACAGTTTCTGAAAAACTGTAATGTGCCCTGCGTGTGGGTTGGTTGGGACATAGGGCAGGCAGAGCTGTTAGTTCACCTCAGGGACTCGCTTGGAGGTAGAAGTAGGGTCTGCACTGTAAGGTGGGTGGGTTGGGAAACAGGGCAGGCCCTAGATTTTTTACATCAAATGTAAAAAAAAAAAAAAAAAATCCAATTGCAAGCACCGTGTTGTAACATTAACTAATTAACTTTGTACTCGAATTTATAGCTGTCATATGCGTTCTTGAGATCAGAGACTATTGTGCAGCATGTAAATCACATAAAAGCAGATTTAAAATAGATTAGTATATTCATTTTTGCCACAAGTACACAATAAAATGGATAGCTAATGCCATTTTCCAAACATCAAACCCAAACTTCCGATCATCAAAAAAGATTTTCTCAACAAACCCATTAATGCAAAACAAATCCTCAAAGATATTTGTCTTTAAAAACCCATCAATCCCAAATCTGATTTGCCACCACTGTGCCTTTAGCAGTCAGCTAAACCGGCTTAGATTACATTGGTTCCTAGCTCCGTGTAGCGCCCTGAGCGGGACTTACAGGTATCTGCCTACAGTTTAATCTGTGCATAAACAGTTTCTGAAAAACTGTGATGTGCCCTGCGTGTGGGTTGGTTGGGACATAGGGCAGGCAGAGCTGTTAGTTCACCTCAGGGACTCGCTTGGAGGTAGAAGTAGGGTCTGCACTGTAAGGTGGGTGGGTTGGGAAACAGCGCAGACCCTAGATTTTTTTTTAAAAAATCAAATGTAAAAAAAAAAAATCTAATTGCGAGCACCGTGTTGTAACATTAACTAATTAACTTTGTACTCGAATTTATAGCTGGTCATATGCGTTCTTGAGATCAGAGACTATTGTGCAGCATGTACATCACATGAAAGCAGATTTAAAATAGATTAGTATATTCATTTTTGCCACGAGTACACAATAAAAAAGGATAGCTAATGCCATTTTCCAAACATCAAACCCAAACTTCCGATCATCAAAAAAGATTTTCTCAACAAACCCATTAATACAAAATAAAATAGTAATACAAAACAAATCCTCAAAGATATTTGTCTTTAAAAACCCATCAATCCCAAATCTGATTTGCCACCACTGTGCCCTGTGGCAAGTCATCTAACATCACGGTGCTTGCCATTAGATTACATTGGTTCCTAGCTCCGGTGTAGCGCCCTGAGCGGGACTTACAGGTATCTGCCTACAGTTTAATCTGTGCATAAACAGTTTCTGAAAAACTGTGATGTGCCCTGCGCGTGGGTTGGTTGGGACATAGGGCAGGCAGAGCTGTTAGTTCACCTCAGGGACTCGCTTGGAGGTAGAAGTAGGGTCTGCACTGTAAGGTGGGTGGGTTGGGAAACAGCGCAGACCCTAGATTTTTTTTTTAAAAATCAAATGTAAAAAAAAAAATCCAATTGCAAGCACCGTGTTGTAACATTAACTAATTAACTTTGTACTCGAATTTATAGCTGTCATATGCGTTCTTGAGATCAGAGACTATTGTGCAGCATGTAAATCACATGAAAGCAGATTTAAAATAGATTAGTATATTCATTTTTGCCACAAGTACACAATAAAATGGATAGCTAATGCCATTTTCCAAACATCAAACCCAAACTTCCGATCATCAAGAAAGATTTTCTCAACAAACCCATTAATACAAAAAAGTTACAAAACAAATCCTCAAAGATATTTGTCTTTAAAAACCCATCAATCCCAAATCTGATTTGCCACCACTGTGCCCTTTAGCAAGTCAGCTAACACCACGGTGCTTGCCATTAGATTACATTGGTTCCTAGCTCCGGTGTAGCGCCCTGAGCGGGACTTACAGGTATCTGCCTACAGTTTAATCTGTACATAAACAGTTTCTCAAAAACTGTGATGTGCCCTGCGTGTGGGTTGGTTGGGACATAGGGCAGGCAGAGCTGTTAGTTCACCTCAGGGACTCGCTTGGAGGTAGAAGTAGGGTCTGCACTGTAAGGTGGGTGGGTTGGGAAACAGCGCAGACCCTAGATTTTTTTTTAATAAATCAAATGTAAAAAAAAAAAATCTAATTGCGAGCACCGTGTTGTAACATTAACTAATTAACTTTGTACTCGAATTTATAGCTGGTCATATGCGTTCTTGAGATCAGAGACTATTGTGCAGCATGTAAATCACATGAAAGCAGATTTAAAATAGATTAGTATATTCATTTTTGCCACGAGTACACAATAAAATGGATAGCTAATGCCATTTTCCAAACATCAAACCCAAACTTCCGATCATCAAAAAAGATTTTCTCAACAAACCCATTAATACAAAATAAAATAGTAATACAAAACAAATCCTCAAAGATATTTGTCTTTAAAAACCCATCAATCCCAAATCTGATTTGCCACCACTGTGCCCTTTGGCAAGTCAGCTAACATCACGGTGCTTGCCATTAGATTACATTGGTTCCTAGCTCCGGTGTAGCGCCCTGAGCGGGACTTACAGGTATCTGCCTACAGTTTAATCTGTGCATAAACAGTTTCTCAAAAACTGTGATGTGCCCTGCGTGTGGGTTGGTTGGGACATAGGGCAGGCAGAGCTGTTAGTTCACCTCAGGGACTCGCTTGGAGGTAGAAGTAGGGTCTGCACTGTAAGGTAGGGCAGGGCCGGCCCTAGTTTTTAAAAATAATGATAATCTAATTTTAAGTATATTCCAAAAACAACTATAAATATAAATCAACAAATAATTGTGTTTACAAACATGTATAGTATAATAATGTATAGTGTGACACAGGCCTGTGGCTGGTTTACTGGAGGGTTTGTAGGGCACAGCTCTTTGTCAAACTGCTTTGAAATAATATGCATTGAAAAAACCCCACTACATAAAACATTCAATTTAGTTAAGTACTTCCTAAAAAAGGGATAGTTTTAATGTCTTTCTAAAACAACTACTACAAGTCCCATCTCCAAAATTCATCAATCCTCCATATGAGCTTCTAACAAGGAATTCCCCCATACACTAAAGTTAAAGTATCATTATTATTAAGTTTAAAGCGAATCTAGTGTTCTTTAGCATTATTGGTGCCATGTCATGAACCCTGTCCCCACAGCAAACAAAACCAAACCATGGCTCCAAAACCGTAATATGAACCTATCCATATGTACCATATTGCTACACCCCTAATATTTTCTAATTTTAAATCACTTGTGTGTTCTTGAGAGTTCATTCTTAGGCTACATGAAGCAAAGGTTCGTTTGCTTTGCTTGTGAAGCTACAATAAGGTAAGATTATAAGGCAAGTCTCTACACTGAGAGCTTCAAATCCCTCATGTGCAGCTTTGTGAGTCCTTGGCATTCTAGCTGTAAATTTCTCTAGATACTTGAGCCAAATTTCACCCGGGTTATAGTTGTCATTTATCCTCAGTAACCAAGTTACAGTAGTTCAAAATGCTTATTAGGTCCAGAAAATACAATAGTTGTATTGTTGCATTCAAATTCAGTTTGAATGCAACGATAGGATGTCCTACTCGCCTGTCTCTGTATCTCCATATCTCAGCACTACTGGAGGGGGTGTGGCTTTGGAAAGTGCTCTAAATGGAGGGCGGGATGTTATGCTTTCAAAGATAGGTTGATATTGCCAGCCTCTCTAGATTAAAGACACATTTCTTTAGCCAAGCATTCACATAATGCACCGCAATATTTTGTACTCAGTTACAACAGATTAAAAGCAAAGATTATCATTGCCTTAAATGTTATGAAAAGCAGCTATGCTAATTTTTCTACATCTGCTTTACTATTTCTGTAAGTAGAGATTACACCAGCTCCAGTTAGAATCCAACCTGAAGACTTTAGATGCCCAAACACCTGTGAAGAGATGACGCCAATGCCTGCTCATGTCAGCTCCGGATCATCATGTCAACTGTCATATTTTACATATTGTAATTGTGATGATCAAGTTATTCTTACCTAAAAATGTACAGTAAAAGTATATATAATAATAGTAATTTGTACCATCTTACAACTGTACTTCACAATATCACCTGTTATTAGAGACCATTCTGATTTTGTCTAACATAGAAACATGCATTTTCAGTAAAGCTGCTTTGAAAGATATGTAATGTGAAAAGCACTAAACAAACAAAAATTGTACTGAACTTTTCATGCACCTTACAGTCTGATTCCAGAAAAGCACCATAACATAATTATCTGTTCCTTTGTCCACTCTAACATTTTATTTTGTCCACGCTAACTTCCCATAAAACTTGTGTGTTTACTGTCGTACATGAAACTGGTGATGAGCAGGTACAATGAAGCTGTCAGCTCAGGACATGAGGCATCTATTTCTCAACCTTCCACATCTCTTTCTGTCCTTGTCAGAGACAGCTGTCCTTTATATGTATGAAATCTGTTTTAATGTCTTTCAACGTTTTAATAATGTCTTCTATTTGTCACAAATATGCCAATTAGCATGTTATGTTATCTTCCTCCATAGTCTTACAAAATCCTGAGAAATAATGACAGATTGACAGATCATCTGGCATATTTATGACAATGTGAAAAAAATACAGTTGTGAAGATGTTTTAAACAGGATGCAGGACTTTTAGGAAAAGTCACAGTGCTATTTTTGCAATGGAATGATAAAATGGATACTGGTTATAAATTAAAGATATAGCTATTTCATATTCATATTAGTTTTACTAAGAAACAGGGTGGGATACAGCATCATTAATCTAATATGACCCCCATTTTACTAGCATGTGATGTTTATGGGGGCCTGTGTGCCTTTCCATCAGCATGTTCTTATCACCACCCACCAGAAAGCTGCTCCACCTAGACCTGCTTATGAACACACAGGGCTTACAACCACATATACAACGAATGAGGTAAAAATAGCTTCACACAGACAGTCTGTACAGTTACCCGAGCCCCAAACAGCTCACGCGCCAAGGGGGACCAAAAAACACACACACAAACCCATACACATTGAGAGAGTAGGTCACTTGTATGGTGACAGGGCTGAATAACTGGGCCACATTTAGATGTGGCAAATCCATCTGCTATCCCACATTACAGTGCTGTGCTGATGGGAAACACGGCCAATGGAAACTGCTTTTCACTTAGATGTGCTAAGGGGACCAAGATAAGATAAGTGTGGTCTCTTATTTGTTATGGGGGACCAAATGTCCCCACAAGTATAGTAATACTAGTAAATTATGGGACATTTTTGGGGGTCAAAAAATATACAATTTGTACAGTATAAAAACCATTACCTCAAGGGTCCCAAATCCATCTCTTCTGTCACACCTTTACACATATGCTTGCAGATGACATTATATGACATCATAAGTCTCTCACAGGCACAAAATCTTTTCAGCAGTAATTTCCGCACTGCTAGCAGCACCAAACAACATTAACTCTATTTAGCTTTAAAGGGCTCCCGCCACCAAACTAAGGTCTACTGCTTCCAGGAATGTGTGGGAATTCCTAAGCAAACTGTGCTGATGAGGTATGAGTGGGATGACCTTGCAAAATGACAGCCAGTGGATTCAGTAATCAGCATGTTGAGTTCAGCAGTCTCTGTTTGAACCTCACCTTCAACTACAGAGAAGCATCTTAATGTCATTAAATGTTTCCACCCACCTGGCTGCCTCCCCCAATCCCACGTCTCGATGATGGAGTGATGGACGGCTGAAGGCGATGCCTCCTCCTCGTCCTTCTTTTCCTTATCGTTTGTATCATCTTTCTTTTGGGTGCAATCACCACAGTCTTCTGAAAACAAGAAACAGCGAGAATGAGAAAGTCTGGCTCCTTCAATGAAACTGTATCCTTTCAGAGGAACATTTTTGTTACTACAACTATTAGATGTCATATAAACAATTACCTAACATAGCAGGTAGTAGTGAACCCAGCATTAAAACAATAAATGTCTTTTACAACCCCAAAAGCACATTACAAGTACAAAGTATAGTACATTTAAAGCTGTAACTTTTTTTGGTTAAAAATGAACAACAAAAAGGTATTGTGCAAGTACATGACAGAGTACATTCAGGGTTCCAAACAGTCTTCCTACTCTACCCCAATTTACAATTGTATTAATGATTTATAATTTGAGCTGTCGGGTCCTTTTTTTCGGGAAATGCCAGTTTGGTTTCATTTGACTTCAACATAGGTAAAGTATGTCAAACAGAGATGGCAGTAAAGAGGCAAAAGTTATGGATTGCAGCTTTAAAAAAAACAATCTATGCCCCAAGTCATCCAAACAGATTAAAGCTTGATTACATCAAGGTCTTTTTCAGTTTTATGTGCAATATGCATCTGACAATTAGCAGTGGGACAGTGGCCAGTTTGTGAGCATGTTTTCTGGGGCTGAAGGTTTACCTGTATGAGCAGACTCTTCTCTGTCAAAGACAATTTCCTCATCCTTCACCATCTCATTCCACATCTCACTCAGTCCTTCAGGAGAGAAGGCTCGCTGAAACACAGGAGATATCATGACACACGGCTCTCAAGATTATATTTCACCAACAAATTATTCCTGTAATCGTTTATAAGATTATGATTTTGTATGCCTCACAAAAGAGTCTGTTTTACTTTTCAAGAACTTCATTTTGCAACCAACTCTCTGACAGAAGTCATTACATTCAGGCAGAATAAATCACTTCTTCCATCCCTAAAGGTCTTTTGGTGACTATTTGCATATGTAACACTTCTATTGCTCACACCTTACAAAGCTGCATGAGGTCTTGGGCAATAATTAGTGAAATTCAGAGCCCAGTCTCAAATTTCAAATGTCCACATGACAAATTAAATAAGACACCGGACCTCGACCTGTGAAAAGCAGAGAGGCTTTCACAAGCATTGCTAATAACAGCTCCATGACTCCTTAGGCAATAAGCAAGACAAATATCACCCAGACCCAAATGTACAGACAGACCCACACAAACAGCACTCTGGGACATCTTTACACTACTTCTAGGAATCTGTACTAAATATATCCAGTTTTGAAATTAAATCTGTTGAACAATTTTCCACCACATCTGCATTTTTCTTTCCAATATGTGGAGAGCTTGGCAAACCTGAAGTTTACCATCATATAGCTGTGTAGCACATATTAAACTGCATCTTAATTTAATTGGCTGTCACACCAAATGAATTAAACATGTATCAACTGACCTTTGTGTGTAATCTACATACTATTTTAAGGTATAATCACACATACAATTACCAATACAAAGCCTTTAAAACTGTTTACTGTCTTCATACCTTGGAGGTATATATTTTTATTATTATCTGACATAAGCACTGAGACTTCTGCACCATTCAGCACATATGTGTGAATAGCTTTCATTTCAGTTTTTACAAACAGAGGTTTACAAACAGCAGCAACCGATTAATAACAAAAGTAAAAAATGAACTTGGTCAAACTGACATCAAATTCATAACCGGTTAAAATGACTCTATTCCCCATAAGTAACGAATAACCATAACAACATGCCAGTTACGTGTTAGTGTAATATCATAAATAAGATTGGTTGGCAATCTAATAACCTGTGCTCAAAATGTACCACAATCAACTCACATAACCAAGGCAAAATGCATCATCACCAAAATGTATTACTTAATTTCATGTTTTTTTACAGACAAAAAGAAAGCAAGCAAGACGGTTTCTGGCCCTTAATAATATTCAATATACAATGTTCAATAGGGCCGCTATGTGAGAAGTCAGACAGGCAGTCCGAAAAACAAGCATAAAGACACTTTTGTCTGCTTTGAGAGCTCTGACAGCAAGCCACAACATTGAGTATAAAGCTGCGTTCAACCCACTGCCAAGCAAACAGTTTTTAAAAATACATACAACACATGTTTCTGAACAAACAGCTTCATCCCTCAAGCGACATTTTCAAGATGCTACTAAACAGAAGAAATTAACTATTGACGTTACTCACCTAAACAAAATACAGATTTCTAACATCAACAGATAATTCCTCCTTCTACTGAGGCTTAGTAACCACATGGCTTGTGTTACTGAAAACAGTTACACGGATGTAAATGTTGACCAACAGCATAAACTAAAAGTAGACTTGAATTTCTTACTAGAAAACATCAACACTCTATATTTAGTATCAAAGCTAGGGTAAATTACATCATATTTGGACCAGTTACAAAATTCATTACATATGTACCTGCAGGTCTATCTTCAGCCATTTGTCGTGGAAGCGCAGCTGGGCATCAAGGGAAAAAGATGGAGATGGCATCCTTCCCTCTGCTCTCCAGGCTGCAGTTGCAGCCCTTCCCTAAAAAGACACATACAGGGATCAAACAACAGATCAAAGTTCACATCTCATTAAAACACTCATCCCTCCAGCTGATTTCCATTATTTACGTATAGATTTCCCTTAAGGCACAGTAGTTCATTTTAATGATGTCAGTTTCAGAGAACTGGGAACCGGATTCACAGCTACTGCATAATCAGATCCATATTCATCCCACATTCAGTACAAGCTGTACGATCGGAACATAACATAAGAATAAGTCTCTAATCCATGGTTAAAACGCTCCAACAGGCCTGGCAAGCACAATAACTAATTATAACGTCAACCATGTCAACCTTGAAATGTTAAAACTGGTCTTTCACCTATACGAAGCAGGCAGACGAACTGTGTTTAACGAACAAACATTGAAACATGAGCGTTTTGTATTTATAATGTGACTTAAGCATCCACAGTTGACTACATATAAAAGCGACAGTGTTAATCGTGCGCGTATGAAATAATTTATTAAAAACTGGGTGTTGGCGTGGTCTGATCATATTCCCCATCTGCTTCTCAGATCGTCTGTCCCATTAGATACGGGTGCATATAAAATAAAATAAATCAACAGATGTGGGCCGTAAGGCTGCAGGTTGCTGTGATCGGTGTGTTGTTGAGGAAACTCGGGCTGTCACCCGCTAACTGCTAAAAGAGAGGACATTTTCAGATACTGACAGCGATCTAACCTATCATTCCTCTACACACCCCAGTTTATTAATAATACAACCCAGCTATCTTTTATTGTTATATTGGGCATAACAAAATCAACGCATCTTTTACCTGATCGGTTGTCTTATTGAATTGCTGCTTCGGTCCTGCCACCAGCTTTACTGCACTTTAATGTCGGCCATGTCGTGTGCTGACTGACAGAATCTGCAGCCAAACAAATACAGAAGAATCAGGTGACGACCACAAATCTGAGGGCGGGACATCACACGGGCCAATCACAGACAGGCATGAACACACATGGAGTACGACGCTGACTAAAATGAAGAATATGTGCTTATTTCGTTTGTGTAACAAGTCAGATTATGGCAAACAAAAACACATTTCTACAGCTTAATTTATATAAGCGCATTATAGTAAAATAGCGATGAAGGCAAAGCTATAGAATGGTTTTCATTGTCTTGAAACATTTCTAACTAATTGCCTTTAATCTTGTCAATGTATAAATTAATGGTGATTTATTGATAATTTATAATTGTTAATTGTAAAAATATGTGTAAAAATGGCCTGATTCGATAATGTCAACATTTAATACTTTTTGTATTAAAACGCCACCTGTCGTTAAAAGCTCGAAGCTCTTCACGGATAGTTTTTACCAGGTCCCAAAAAGGCAAGCAACACAGAGAAAACACAATGGAGAGGTTTTAAATACCTTTATTTATAGCGTAATATAATTTTAATTGCGATGAGAAGTTCATAAACTTAGGTTAATCTTACTTACCAATCGGTGTGATGTTTCGTCTTAACCAGCAGGGGTCGTTAGTTTATAACACAGCAGTAGAATCATGCGAATGAACTTCCGGGATCTCATGTCCATTATTTTTACTTCTCAAGTTGGTGTGCTTTTAAACGAATGACAAAGTCCACAACATAACAAACCTGTGTGGTTTCCTGTAAACCAGTATAATCAAAGTGTGATTAAGTTCTATAGACTGCCATTGAGATATATTACGTCCAGAAACTCTGCTTAAATTGATGGACGAATCTTCATTTCCAGTGGTTGGTGTTGTGATTGCTATTCTATCAAGTTTTGTCAATGGATCCACGTTTGTGCTCCAGAAAAAGGGGATACTACGAGCTCGCAAATCAGGTATTTTAAATCCAATGACCCTAATCTCTCTACTCAGTCCCAAAGTTATCTATAAAGTTGAAATTTATAATGCTCACAGCTGTTTATATGCCCTTTTATCACTGCAGGTCGGACATACTTGACAGACTTTGTGTGGTGGTGTGGCACACTTGCAAGTAAGTATTTACTGTACTACTGCAAATTTACTAGTTAATTGCTCTGATTATGAATAATAATGATTGTGATGCCTATTTTATAGTGATTGTGGGACAAATTGGAAATTTCCTGGCATACAATGCTGCCCCAGCTGTTGTGGTCACTCCACTTGGAGCCCTGGGTGTTCTGTTTGGGTGAGTTACTGTATGATAAGGACTTAATCATACCTGTTTGCAACTTATATAATGTAACTTATTTACATCACATTTACATTAGCATGTCGAGACACTTGATCTTGGCCTGGAGTGATGTATGTTATTTGATTTCTTCATGGTTAACTAGGGCTGTTTTGGCTGCCTGGATTCTAGAAGAACATCTGAATCTCATTGGAAAGCTTGGCTGTGCTTCGTGCTGCTGTGGTTCAGTTGTACTCATCATCCACTCACCCAAGTCTGAGAATGTCACGTCAGGAGCAGAATTAGAGGAGAGACTGATGGATCCAGGTATGAATAATAAAAAGGTCTGCTGTAGCCACACATCTAATTATTTCTAATGTGAGCCCAGTAGTTTAGGAATTAGGTCTGTTAGCACAATCAAGTCACGAGATATCAGAGAAAGATCAATTTCAGGGTTAAGGAAATAATCTTTTCTTATTTTACTCTTGTGCAAATGACTTAATGCCAGGTTGTTACAGGGATACAAGTACTACAAATGCTGTAATGTAGCTTTGATTTGAGAATTTGTTACTGTTTTCTCCCATGTGTTGTAGCATTTTACGTATTGCAGTACATAGCTGGTAAAGGTCTGTTTTGTTTTGAAATCCATGTTGCTATCCATGTTTTATCATTACAGTAATTGATGTGTAGAAGAATAATCTCATTTTAGTCTCATAAAATTTTGTACAGTATGGTTTTGATAATTCCATTTGTGTTTCAGTGTTCCTGGTTTATATCTCAGTGGTGATCCTGTTACTTATCGTACTGATTGGCTGGCTGTCTCCAGCTCATGGAAAATCCAACATTATGGTGTACGTGGGCATCTGTTCTCTCCTTGGGAGTTTCACTGTGCCAAGTAGCAAAGGTCTGGGACTGGCTGCCCAGGAGGCCTTTAGTGGGACTCATACAAGTGATAGCAGAGCACTTTACCTTTCCCTGGGGCTGCTGGGAATTCTCTTGGTCAGTATACTGATCCAGTTCACCTTCATCAACAAAGCCTTGGAGAGCTTTAGCTCAAGCTTGTTTGAGGCCATCTACTATGTGACTTTCACCTCCTGTGTCATCCTGGCCTCTGCTATTCTCTTTAAGGAATGGACAGCACTTGGAATTGTGGACTGTTTGGGTATCCTTTGTGGTTTCATCACAGTTTCTGTAGGTGTTGCCTTATTACGTATCTCCCAGGAAGCTACACTTGCTTGGAGTCAGACCAAAGCTAAAAAGGAGTAACCCATATTAATACACTATTTAATATTTTATTATTAACTGGCATTATTGGTTTCTAAGATATGTTATAAAGAACCAGACCAAACTTAATGTGTAATAGGAATTGACTTTATTAATAGTTTTAAATCTGTTATACTATTCTGATATATTAATTCTGATAAATGTTTGCTTCTTTTTAAATGTAATAAATTATTAACTAGTTTAGTTGATGTATTAATTATTTAAATAATTGTTTTATGCACAGTAAATAGGTTTCCATTTTATTATGGAATAAAGTGTTTTTAATTAAGTGTTTAAACTGTATTTTATATTTCTAGTAAACAAATACAAACACAATTCAAATGTTAATCTGTGTCATTGAAAATGTTTTTATTTCATTGAAGGAAACGTTTGGCTTTTTGTTGCCATTATTAGGTGCTTTTGTTGTCAATGCTCACATTTTACACCTTTTTAATTTGCAATAAATAAATGAATAAAACTACAGTAACTGGTTGCATAAAAACAGCTCAGGGTTGTCACTGTGCACGCCTGGAATAACTCCATGGTGACAGTTTTAATCAGTCTACCATCAATAATTAAATGTCATTCTAGTTGTGCTAAAATGACGACCAGAAGGGGTTGTTGTCCTCACCTTTGTACACAGCGTTGGCTTCCTAGTCGCTGAGCTTGCTCCTGCATCGTGATCCTGTCCTAGCAAAGAACGCAAATCATTTAGAAAGTGTAAGTTGTGCTATGTTTTATGTGTTTTCATGCCACTTTTCTTGCTGTCTTTAAAGTATGCTTTTATTTTTGAATCCAGTAAATCGTTTGAGGTTCCTCTGGATGTATACCGTGATAATGCAATCGTTAAGATAAACTAATCGCTGGCAAAACATATGTTAACCCAAGTTGGTTTTAAAGATACAAAGTCTACTAGACCAAATGTATGTCTGGTTTATGTGTATTGACAGAACTTTGGTACCAATCCATTTACGTTTCACTTTGTCTAGCAATTGTGTAGTATAACTGTCTTTATTGTTTTTATTAACGGTTTTATTATTAGTATTTTGGTAACTGTTTTATTAACAGTGACGTCATTGTTTTCATGCAAGAAAAAGTCTTTGACGTTTTTTTAGTTATTGCGCCTGACAAAAGGTGCATTTACCTATCGGTACTGACGTCACTAGTGTAACAAAGCAGTCATTCATTACGAACAGCGAGGGCAGTGATAATAATTCGGTAATAATTTGGCTGTCAAATACATACCTATATAACTTAAAAGAGTTTTCAGAATGATAATCTTTTGTGTGCTTTACATGGATGGCAACGTTTAAACGCACGATGTTTTAACACAGAACGTAAGATGGCCAATGACCAATCAGCGGGCAGCTTTTGCGCACGCGCGCTCGCATATTCTTACGCCGTGTAGGTGGATCTGCGAAGGCTCGCGTCAACATCGCGTGTGAATTACACGGTCGCGAGAAAATGTGAAAGTCCAAATCGTGAAATATCCGTGACCCGACAAGATGTCGAGCTGATCGCTGGACACAACTAGGTACTCCTCACGAGTGCGTAACCTTCGTTAGCCATGCATGATCTTAAGATGCGTCTTGCCGTGAATGAAGCTAATTGGCTAGGCTATTCAGCTGGGTTTGGCTGTTTGAATGGGGTACTTGTCATGATGTTGTCATGTCAGGTGGATCTCGCCCAATGTCGCGACTCCCAAACGCAAACGATCAAATAGCTGGGTTGCACTTGTTTAAAAAAGACGTGTTTGTGCGAGTCAGTGATTGCTCTAACTTGTACTGGAAAGTTTACCGGATCAGCTGTATGTCTCCATACAGTATGACCTCACACTAGGCGAACGATCTGTGCTGATAAGGTTTGCTTCATTACAACACGAGTCTCTGTTTTGTTCAGCAGGGTTTCGAGACGGCGTGGCTTGTAGTCATTTCCTGCTTTAGTCTGCTTATGTCATATCAGTCATGCTGCATTACAGTCATTTCTCATTCTCTACCTGATCTGTGTGTGTTGTCATGAATACAAACGTAGATCGTATGAGCTGTAATGGGTGTAGTGTTTTTAATGAAAACGGTATGATATATGCTAACGAAATCAATGTTTATTTTGACTCAAAATCCTGTACTTATTTTCTTTAAACTTGATTTATTTCTTATTGTTTGTTTTTCTTTCACAGGTGTCGCAGTTGGTCAGGACTGCTCCTCTGGAGTGAATCTTTTGTGCTTGTATGTCAATGTGACAGGTGGAAATTCTACTGACAACACTATGGGTCAAGACAGAGGGAAGTACGATTTCTATATAGGCCTCGGCTTGGCCATAAGCTCCAGTATATTTATAGGAGGTAGTTTTATTTTAAAGAAGAAAGGACTGCTTCGACTGGCCAGAAAGGGCTCTATGCGAGCAGGTGGGTCTTTTTCTTTCTGTTTATCTTTTATCTTTGGATGTAATGGTGTTGTAAAGCAGTGTTTTTAGGAAATATACCTTGTTCTTCAGAGATGTTAAACTGGTAGGGGCAGGAAGGTGTTTGAGATGGGTTATTCAGACACACCTGCTTACACACCTGCATGTCTCTGGTAGCTGTCATTGTTTAAATGTAAAGGTGTAGCACAGCACAAATCACTGAGTTTCATTAATCATTAACAGCCTGAAACAGGCATGATTATAAAAATGTATGTATGATATTTAGCTTTATTTCAGTCCACACATGATTTTTGTACTGATTTCTAAGCATATTTTAATAAACCTAATGAGTTAATAACATCTGATAATAACATCTGTTAATAAGAAATAATTCAAATTATTTTTTATCAGATCATTTTTGTTACACATAGGAAGTAGGGTTTTTTTTTATTAGGATAGGTCTTTGTCAGAAAATATTCAACCATCTATAGTCTGTTTATTTACAAGTGCTCATATAATGCAAATGTATGGCATTTTGTAGTATATAATGTTTGGGTAACATTGATTTCAGAACATTGTGAATATTTAAAATATTTGGATGTGATCCAAAGAGGGTTAAGGGAACTTTTAGAAATCCTTTGGTTGGTGTTAATACTAAGTTCAAGGTTTGGCAAACTTTGTTGTCATTTACCTTTAACCTTATTATAGCAGTTCATGGTTTTGGGATGACACATGGATTAATCAGACTATCGATTACAGTTATTAAGCATAAGTTATCTTATCACATGGCGTGATTTACTGTATGTTAGTAATGTTAATTATTTCACTTTCCAGGCCAAGGTGGTCATGCATATTTAAAAGAATGGCTCTGGTGGGCTGGCCTGTTATCAAGTAAGTGACCTGCATTAAACTTTTAACTTGCCAACACAGATTTGAAGCATCTTTTGTGGATTAGCTCTGGGATCTGTTCAACTTTGCAGTAACTATTTCAATTCTGTTTTTGACAGTGGGGGCTGGTGAAGGTGCCAATTTTGCTGCATATGCCTTTTCTCCTGCCACCCTTGTGACTCCTCTTGGAGCGCTCAGTGTACTAGTGAGGTTTGTGACCCTTTTTCGTATTGCTTTAAATGTCACAAAACATATGGTGTTTAATGTTACGTGTGAAACTTTGCTTGAGAAGATGTTGTCTTGACACTGAGAATGCAGTGTGATTTATGCTGGTGGTTTGACAGGTTCGCGGTCCTCTTTTTTTGATGTTGCTGTTGCTTTAACAGCAAGTATATCAAAGTGCAAAATCTCTTAACATCTTAAAGGTACACTACGCAGGATTTTCTGAAAAAGGTGTGGTGGTGTTTGTCTATAGAAACAAGTGTGTGGTGGTGTGTATAGAAACACTGTCCTCTGCCTGCATTTTCCTTTTTTTAATGTTTTGGGGATGCTCAGGAGTCATTTCTGGGAAACAACCTTTGGCCAGTGGGTGCATAACCCCAGCCAATAAAGTAGTGTGGGGTGTGTGCTTCTGGCGGTGTCCCACCCAAGAGAAAGGCCCAAGTTTAAATGTTGTTTACAAACGATGACTGAAAGTCCTGCATAGTGCATTTTTAAACTTAGTATTCATTATTCTAAAAAGGATAAAAACAAGCTACAATTTATATATTAATGTACTCTTTGTACATGACACTGTCAGCTGCATCATTTCACGTTTAGCTCTTCATTAATCCCCTGGCAGGACAGGGCTCAGCTGTGTTGTATCTTGTTTCTTATCCCCTGAAAACAACAAGGCCTATAAGCATAAATGAATGCTTCTATTTACTTAGTACGCTTAGTGTAATGTATGGCTGTAACAGCACACTTACCTGCGAGCACCAATCAGTAATGGTTCCTGAACCTTAGTACTTGGTACCAGTGTCCCATCTATGTTTTCGCTCTTGTTAAGCAAAACCTATTTTTATTGGCCCTTTGGGTACCAGAGCAGTAGTACACAAGTAATTTTTAAAATTCAAGACTAACTTTGTTGTCACATTTTTGTAGATCTTTTCTTTGAGGGTGTTTCTTTTTAACAGTAACTAACAGCAGAAAATATATATTGCAAGTATTTATTTTAAATTGTGATAAGGCTATGCATTTAAGCTTTAAAGTAATTTAATGTATGTTTTTTTTCTTGCAGTGCAGTCTTGTCCTCATACTTCCTGACAGAGAGGTTAAACCTGCATGGGAAGCTTGGCTGTCTGCTTAGTATCTTGGGTTCCACTACCATGGTGATACATGCACCTCAAGAAGAGGAGATTGACAGTCTAAAAGACATGGCCAAAAAACTGGTTGATCCAGGTAAGCTATGACATGACGTGAAGGTAACAAAGGGCCCCTTTGAAATGTGATGCTTGTTATTTCTCAGCAGTTTCCAAGGTGCATTTACATCCACTTTTAAAAGTCGATTATAGTTGGACTAAAGCAGTTTGAATGTTTAATGTCATGTGAACATTTTATTAGACAGAAATGGTAGTAGTCCATTTTTTTGCAAATATTATTTGCAGAATTGACTAGCAGTCCTGGATAACATGGATAATTGATTCGATGGATTTGAACAATTAATAAGATAATCAATAGGGCTTTTCTAATATAAAGACACATCATTAATGTCGGTACAAATGAAATGTCAGTTACAGGCAGTTATTTCTGTTGAGTCCATTTGGAAGTTTTTTTCTTTATTTAATAAAGAAAAAACGCTTTATGTAACCCAATTTTATTTATTATTTCTTCATCTGTCTCTAGGCTTTGTGGTCTTCGCAACAGCTGTCATCATCATAGCTCTCATTTTCATCTTCGTATTAGGCCCACGCCACGGGCAGACCAACATCTTGGTTTACATCACAATCTGCTCTGTGATTGGTGCCCTGTCTGTTTCTTGTGTGAAGGGATTGGGCATTGCCATCAAGGAGGCCATTGCCGGGAAGCCAGTAGTGCAAAACCCTTTGGCCTGGCTGCTGCTGCTGAGCCTAATAGCCTGTGTTAGCACACAGATCAACTACCTGAACAAAGCACTGGACATCTTCAACACATCTCTAGTAACGCCCATTTACTACGTGTTCTTTACCACCTCTGTGCTCATGTGCTCCGCCATATTGTTCAAAGAATGGGAACACATGGGCGCAGATGACATCATCGGCACACTGAGCGGTTTTGTCACTATCATTGTGGGCATCTTCCTGCTGCACGCCTTTAAGGACGTTAACATTAGCCTGGCAACGCTGGCTGTGTCTATTAGGAAGGAAGAGAGGAACGGCCCCATTTCAAATGGCTTGGCAGTTCATCACTCCAGTTATGAGCTTCTACGTAATGAAGACACAGAGGACATTGGTGACAGAGAGATGGGATTGCCTTTTGACAGTATCTCCAGAAGAAATGGCGCTACGGCAACCTCTTAGGGTCAAGAAGGCCAGTGTGCAGCAGATGACAAATGAAAATGTTTTTGCTACTGTTTGGACATTTAGAATTTTTTCCTTTCAGATATAAGAATAAACCTGAGACAATCAACTCTTAAGGCAAAAAAGATGGACCAATTGATTGTACTAAGGGTTATCGTTTTATTTGCCTTACATTTATTCTTGGTTCAGACTAGACTACATGGCAAGGCTTCATCTCATTCCACATGTAGCATTGTAAATATACACCTGTACATTTTTGACTTTTGTTATATTGTATGTACAGATATCTGTATTTACATGCACCAAGTTTCTTTCTACAACGAAGTTGGTAGTTGCGTTGACTTTGTAATATCTAAGTGAAAGAACACCTTATCGAAAATCTATCTCCAACCTTCCAACATGAAGGGAGTAAAGGATAAAAATTTTTGTGTGACATTTTCATTGCATTTTTGTTTTTGATGAAGGAATATTAAAGACACTAGGATTTGATACACATTTATTGAATTAAAATTTGATTACATAACTCAAATACAAAAAGGCACGTTTATCCAGAGTACGAACTTGGTTACGATGAAAGTTTAAGGATAAAATCTAGCATGCAATTGTTAAATCACCACATAAAAAAATACCGCTGCTCTCTCACCACAGCAGAGCCTTAAATAATCAGCTGATAAAACCCACTTGGCTATTCCCCACCCTTTACCCACAGATTTCCCTAAGTATAAACCATGAAAATAAGTAGCACTTTGCTATCATGAACACATAGAAGATAATAGTCATTTGTCTATAATAAGGCACGTGTGTGTACAACCTAAAATATAAGTGAAACTGGGCCACTTTTGTCAACAGTCTTAAAATATATATCAGCCTGATTTTCCAAGCCTGAGGCGTGCAAAACCAATAATGTTACAAGTGATTGGCGCATACCAAATCACCTGGCAAATCGCAAAGCAGCTTACTGGCTTTGAATACTGCAGACTTGGGAACTAAAGGTTGCTCTGTATGTAGAATGTGACAGTAAAACTGGTCCTAGAGTCTAAACCATTGTGGCTTAATATGTTCCCTATTATCATGGCAACCTTTTGCTTTCACTGGTGCAAAAGTACAGTAATCTCAGTTACTGGCCAGCGACTGATGAATCGGAGGCTGGAAGCAACGCACATGTTCCACTGGCATGTTCTCTCCGTCTCCAGACTTTAGGTACTTGTTCAAAATAGCAAAGATTTCATCATTCAGGATCTGAAACTTGCGAATGCGGTCCACCATTTTCTTGAGAGGCTATGGAGAGATGACAATACACATGGTTTGCTTGGGTGTCCAGTAGATAGTTTAGAAAAAGATAGTTGAGAAATATGTTTAACGCACCACACTCTTGATGATCTCATCTTTGCCATCATGTTTCTGCACTTTGAGGAGATGATAGGCAAAATCCAGGACATCAAAGCGTCTCTGCTGACCCAGCAGCATGATAATCATGCAGCCGGCCCAGTTGAGTCCATCTCCAAAGCATTGCCTAGAGGAGGACCAATATGCTCTTAAACTCTTTACTAAAGCCTATAGCAAAACGTGTTTTCTGAACTGCTATAAAATGGTGCCTTCTCTAGTTAAATCATTTAATTGCCTTTCAAACAATTGTTCAAATACAACAATACAATGAAGTCAGAAACATGTGGAGAGTTTCCATTCAGTCACTCACTCAACAGTGAACTCATGTGCTCCCACAGGGATGCAGTAGACAAACTGCATGGCACTCCACAACCTATGAAACTCCACACATTCGTCCACATGCATCACACCATTGCTGGGCAATGGGCCGCGCCAGATAGGATCGTCCAGATAACCGCGAATGCGGGTCAGGATGACTTCAAACATTGAGAGGCCACAGCACAGCCTCTCTTTGGTCAGCAGGTCACCCTCACGAGCAATGGCAATTTGCTGATGAGAGATTGTAGATAATATATTAAATCAGACCGGTACTGCCATACTCTGTATGTTATATAGACTGTTATATTATTCAGATATAAATTAATTGACTAATTCTAATAGTATTCATAATAATACTCTTAGCATAAACATAATCGTATCTATTAAGTTTTTGCTTTGTTTTTCTGAGACTGAGGTCTCGACAGAACAAAAGGGGTGTTTCTCAATTACTGGGCATTTTCAAACTGAGGAAGTCAATCTCATTTCAATTTCCTTTTTTAATTGCATGGTTGAAAAATGTCTCCCATTTGGCAACACCCAATAATGGGAAACAGACTTCAGTCCTTTTTTGATTAGATGGCTGAGAAATGCCGGTTTGGAAATGCCAAGTAACAGAAAAATGCCCCTTTTGTGTTCCACAGAGATACTTAGTTTTTCCAGCCAGTATTGAGCCGATCATGTGATCTCAATATGGTCAAACTGAAAAGGTAATTTAGGTAGGCAGGAAATGGTGGGGCTTAGCGGCTTGAACATTTTATTGGTCAGGTATAATAAATCTAAATGACATTTTCACCCATTACTCTGTTTACAATGTTCAAAATGGCTACTCAAGTTTTCGGTGCAATCATCAATGTGTAACACTGAGACCATCCGATAATTACACTAAATTCACTAATGTCATTGAAAAAAGCATTTAAAACATTTGCCCTTTATCGTTGACACAACTCATCAATAAACAATGACATTAAAAGGCTCAGGATAGATCAAAGTCGAAGGTAAGTGTGTAAGGGTGACACTAATAACAATAAGTAAATGTGTCCTGAGAACAGTAATGCAATAAGGATCACCTCAAGCAACTGTCAGCACAGTGATGGTCTACCCACCTGAGGGGTTCCCAGACGCTCTATTAGAGGCACCATATGCAAAGCTGTGTACTTGGCCTCCAACCGCTTCATCTTTGCATCCAGGCGCTCACCTTCTGCATGGGTTATCAGAAGAATTATGTATGTATGTAACTACTCAAGTATAGCATTCTAAAAAAACTACAGTAGTATGTACTACTGTAAACGTACCTTTAACGTGAACTCTTGGCAAGATGTTTTGGAAGGGCGCTGCATGCAACAAGTCACAAACTTCCTCTTGAGACTGCGTGAAGGTAGAAAGGAGTAGAAAAGTAGAAAAAAAACTCAATAAGGAGCTTAGATTTCAGTCTTATAGGGGGACAAAGCCATCTAATCAATGCATCTGCTCTCAAAGCCTAAGTTAAACTCATATAAGCAATTTAAAACAAGTCTCCATTTCTGCTTTGACACGTACACGTATAATCACGTGTCTTGGTGCATTAATTTAGCTCAAGATAACAAATTCTCTCAAGATGAGCAAGACGAGTTGTGAATTTAATTCCTGGCATAAGTGAGTTTAATAGCTGCATATAGTGACCTTCACAGCAGCTGTCAGCAAATAAGGCTTGTGATTGTTTAGTTTGATTTGTAAACCTGATCAACTGGTTGACAAAAAAAACTGTTTGTTGGTTCTTGAGTTTAACCCACTGACCCTGTCAATACTAGACTTAGTACTGAGCTAAAGACATATGGACTACATCTGGTTGTTGTAACTGTTGTGATCACTGTCAACCGTTGTATGGAAAACACTTACATAAATATTTTTCAAAATATAATTTCTGTTTCTACAGAAGATAAAACTTTGATTTAACTCCTCTGCATAGATCTGTATGGTTACAAGTGCAATTCCAGTAGATGGAGCCATGCAGTCAGATAACATTTGCCTGAGCTCTTACAGGTGAAGTTGAGGCTGTTGACATTTAAATTAGAACGCACAGAGCTCAGACTGATGACCCTGACTCTACTGACCTTGCCATCAGGCAGAGCAGGTGCTTTCACACTAGCAAGAGTTTTTACAGACAGCCCTTGATTGTTGACACTATATAATCTGAATTTTAATGTGGATTCGGGACACTGGAGGACAGCATGTCTTTCAGTAACTTTCACATTTATGACTAATGCTTTAATCTGTAACATTTGTTGGTTAAAAATGAACAAAAATCAGTTAAGCAAGTACATGATTAATCAGTGTTTTTATACGATCTCCTAAGCATACCACAGTTCACAGCGGTAAATGTATAATTATGATATATATAATTTGAGCGGTCGGGTTGGATTTCCTGTGAAATGTCCATCTGTAAACAAAGATCCAGCTACTATATTACATGTACAGGATTTAAAAACAGTAAGAAAACTACCCAAGTTTCCTGCAATTTTACGTTTTAAACAGAGATGGCAATAGAGCGGCAAACGTTATGGATTGCAGCTTTAATTAAAAACAGATAATCACATCCGTAAAGAGACTCTTAAGTGTCTGATTAAACATCAGTTATTCCTAACCATGCCGAAATTTTGCTCCATCCATAATGCAATGAAAACTAGCATCACCTAAGATATAAACGCTTCTAATGATGAGGTGTTAGATTTTTAAGATGAGCTTAGTTAAAATCATCCTATCAGCTTTATTATTGCTTTTATAATACTTAATTGAAACAGCCCTTAAAATGTACAGCTGATCTCGGTTTTTGCACCCTGCCACTGCAGCTATTATTTATTGCTGTGCTTTGAACGTCATTGTACCCTGGAGAAAATATACTCCTTCAGAAATTAAAACTCATCTCAAGCACATTAAGTGCCTTGAAAGGCATTGAAAGCTTTCTGAGCAATCAAATGGCCTATCATTGTGGGGGGGTTAAACTTCTCACCCAACCCAATCACTTCAAAGACTGAAATGTATCATTTGGGTTGTATGGATTATGGATTTGCACTACCTTGATGTCTGTTTTACAGCTTTACATTTTTATCCCCATTGACTTCCACTATGACAGAGACAGTGAGCGCTGTTAAAAGCACTGGTTGTTAAACTCAAAATCAGAAAGTGAAGCTGATCTGCATCTTAAAAGGGCTGAAAACTGACACTGAAAAATCTACCAGGGCTGCCACATGTAACAATTGTCGATGTGTTTCCATGACAACAGTGTCTGCCATAGGTAACCCTTGTCAGCCTGACATTCTAAACATAATGCAGGTGACAGACTAAATGATAGTGTGGAAGTCTCTCTCTCTCTATATATATATCTATATCTTAAAAAAAATACACTGCATAGATGATTAATTTACTTTCTTCCTGTCATGAACCCCCTACATAATTCATCAAGTCAAAATGTAGAGATTGCTGGACTGAGGTCTTTAGTAAAACGGAAGCGTCTTTGGCACAGAAATCACTCATGTGTCACTCATCACAGCTCAAAGAAGAAAATATAAAAGAAACTGAAACCACAAAAAAAATAATAATAATTGGATATGCTGGCCGCACACAAGAAAAGCATTTCAAAATCTAACAAGCAAGGTGTGGATTTTTGTAAATTCTGGGGTAAGGATAACAGTGTGCGTTTGGTATAAGCTGATGTTTTAGAAGTAGTGTTGTTATACCAAGCTCTGTTCGCTCAGCAGGCAGAAGAGCACAGCGTTTCCAACCTCCCTCAGGTTCTGGAAGCACACAGTCTTCAGCTCAGCATACTCCACAATGTCCTTCAGCTGGTGGTGAAAGAACTCCAGAATACCTGCATTCAGGAGACACCACTATAGTTTGCAGTATAATGACTTTATTTTGTTTGTTTTTAGTAAACAAATGTTCTTAACGGTTAGTAATACTTTTCTAGACCTAATCTGTCTTCATGCACATTGCACAGTGGTATAAGGTATAAGCTGAACATATTCCTAAATCTATGAAATCTCAGCAATAAAAGATGATGGCACATTGCAGTGAAATGAATCAAAGGTGAGTTTTTACATATTTGCCTAAATATGTGTGTTTAAATTCTTCAACCTTTTTATCACTGTGGGGTGGTTTCTTTCTATGTATTAAAAAAATAAAATACTGATTCCAAAAGCATCACTGCTTAATGGAATAGCACACAAGGGAAATTCTTTCATTATTTACTGACTCTCACGTCATTCCAAACCCCAAAAAATAAAGCAAGACTATTTGAATGTCATGAAAGTGAATAAATAATGAACTGAGTAATGATTAATGTCTGAACTATTCCTTTAAAAATGACAGGATTTCCATTTGTTCAAGTACATCACTTGTCATACTTTTTCAGTAGTCAAAGAACAAATCATAAAACTTATCATAAAAATTGCCATTTTTTCTGCCAAGTCTCTTCTCCACCTCCTTCATCTTTTTCTTTATTTCATTTTGTTTTCCTCAGGCTGTCATAATCAGACACAGTCATGATTTCACTGTGGAGCTCAGTGTGGTCACCCGGACAAAAATAACAAAAAGAACGAAAAGAGAAACAGGCCATTACTAAGCCTTCACAAGAGGGGTCTGCTTAAGTCTTATAAAACACCCATCAGGCACGTCTGCTGCTGTGACACTGCGCCCTGCCAGTCTACCCAGCTGGACTTAAGAAAGCTTAATAATTCAATGGTCTTCTGCTATGTCATAGCAGCTGTTATTTACACGAGATCAAAGCTGCACTTGGGTCAGTCAGCTTATTAGGAGTTTGTGACGAGTGAGGATTTTCACCTGGCGAGCCGTACTCGTGGCGAGGCAGACGGCATATCTTGGGCATGACTTCCATCAGGGTCTTCACATACTGCAGGATGGTGCCCTGAAGCTACACCACAAATAACAAAAGACTTCAATTAGATAAGATTTTTTACTCTACAATGCGATGCTTAAGGAAACCTAAAATTTGGCCATAATTTTGCTTGATTTGATTATTTTGGTACAAATCCTAATTTAGCAAGTGAAATAAATGGGTAACAAATGACCAAGCAATTGTTACAGAGACTTATTTTCTTTTTTATACAACCAAATAGCTGGTCTGTGCATAAGCTCAAGTAACGTCTTTTTTAAACTAGATGACACTAAACCTCATATTATTACCTTATGTATGAACGTGGTCATACATAAATTCTCAATACAACATGCATTTCCACCAACATGTATGAGAGCCATTAATTAAAACATCTTATAGAGCCTCAGCTCTCCATATACATGTTAATTTCCATGCCTGTGCACGTACCAGGCTCTTGACGACCTTTAACAGCTCTTCCATCACCACAGCGATGCCCTGATATCCCAGAAGCCTGCAGATCGCCTTTATATGTGGAGGTCCCAAGAAGTTCCGGTAGAGGCTGTATATGCTACTGTATGCCAAATTCAAGGCCTGCATTCATTATTAAAAGAAAAAAAGAGTGTTAGGGAATGTCTTGAGCAAGTTTTTTATGCAGTTTTTTTTGTTTCAGAACAGTTACTACTCTCTACACTTTTAGTAATGAACCTGCCTAGTGCCCAGATTGAATCCAGTCTTTCGGTTTTAATTCTGGGGGAAAATCTGTGGCACTCTACATAATAGATTTAAACATGGCAAAATGTGCTAAACAGAACTAAAACTACACTCAACCTTTACACATTTACATTTATGCATTTATTCCTTTTATCCAAAGTGACTTACAGCACATTCAAGTTATACATTTGTTGTAAGTGCATGTGCTCCCATGGGAATCGAACCCACAACATTTGCGCTGCTAACACAATGCTTTACCAACTGCACAAATGATAAACCATTTTATTTTATGGAAACACACAAGTATAGATTATGTCGGAACTGAAACAAAACAGCCGAGGAATTTGTTTTTTCTGTTCCTCTGCTTGATGCGCAGTTGATGGATTAAAGAATGATAAATTCATGAGCACACAGTGTGTAGGTGGTGTGGCAGTGACGCAGGGGAGACAGGTCACCGGTCTGAGGGAGTAATTCAGAGAAGAGCGTGCAGAGTGCTCCTTCAATTATGGAGAAAGAGCAAGAATGCGTAAGAGATGAGGGTGAGTGAGAGAGTTTGCGCTCTCTCTCAGCTGTAATGCAGTTTAAAATTTACTCTATGCCCAGCGCTGATGTGTTGTCTGTCCCCTCCCACAATGCTATCTCTCTCTCTCTTACTTCATGTGTCGTCTGCTAGACAAGCTTTCTCAGTGCAGAGGAGTGGATGAGGAGCTTTTGCAGAGAGAGACTGAGCCATGCCAGACAGAAGCAGCTACAGGTCAGACTGTGAGCGATCTGGAGGGTTTCCATCTGCAATGCTGTGAGACGATGCCTAAGATTCGTAACAAAGTGACTCTTTTCTCATCTTAAGGTAAGATCTTTCTCTCTCCATCTCTGACCCACACACCTGTTTCTCAATTATTTTATTTTTTTTTTACAAAGTACAGGTGTGGATTTCCTGTAAAGAGCAATGACACAGTAAAACTCAGAAAATCAAAATAACAAGAAAAAAAAATCACATACAACACAGTGGATTGGAAAAACACTGAAGAGAGAGACGTGTGTGTGGGCAGAAAAGATATAAAACATGTCCTGTTTTTCTCATACATTTACTGCTGGTGCTGGAGAATCAACATGATTAGTGCTTAAGCTCTGACACAGATGAATGAGTGATTATGTTGTGTGTATGTAGCGTACATCCTGCATACACACACGTCTGTTTGCACAAAGTGAATGCACAGATGAACTTCAGTGCTAGTCAGAGTGTGCTACGCATGTTGCCATAACGTGCCACTAAACCATTTAACAATCTCAAACAATCTTGTTGAAATTAATAAAATTTTGTTCAAGTTTGTTAAAAGTTCAACATGTTTTTGTCATTTTGCCCACAAGTGCTGTTTTCGTTGACTAAAATAATATGCAATTTCAATCAGTGTAAAATTGATGAATTATTATGACAAGAAAATATTAACAAAATTTAAAAGACAATTTCAAAGCACATGATATTTAAAAATGTCAAGGTAACATGACACATGGACATGAAAAACAGCTTCTGCTGAAGTTCACGATCTGATTTGTCATTCATAAAATTAATCATGCTACAATAAACCTGCCAACAGTGTTTGTTCATGCTTTAATCTAAAAGCAGAACATAGAACAAACACATCTATGACATCAATGTTCTCTTTTATTATACACGTACCATGATATTTATAATATAATAGAATATAATTCTGGGATTAAAGATTGATTGGGCTGTAGTGTCATTCAATAATAATGACCTCACAGAATCCTTTAAGAACTTTTCTCTTGGTAAGCAGATATATAGATGTAACACCAATCGGAAATTTCTGTGGCTCATTCAAATAATCCTTCTTAAGATACCTTGATACCTAGTCTAGAAAAAATACAAAAGCAATCAAAGCGGATGAATAAAAAAAATCTGTTTTTTGTACTCTTTTGTCCTCAATAACCTGCTGTTTTTCTGCTCCAGATAAAGCTCTTCCCCTAAAGCTACGACAGAGTGAACCAGTTCTATTTAATGTAAAAAATGAAAATATAAAGGTATGGAATTACAGAATCAAAAGGCATCTTGTGGGTTACCTGCTAAATCAACTATTTGACAGACAAATTAGACAGAAAAGCTATGTAAGCCTTACATGTTGAAAAATCAAGAGAAGTCTTTTCTGTCTACAAATGACAAAACATCAGATATTTTTCTTACAATGACGCAGTTCCTTTCATATTCCTGCCCACAGCTGATTAAATCTTATAGACACAAAGTGACTCTGTTCAAAATCAATTTCAGCCATAAACAACAACAACTGAAGAGTCGCTGTTATTTAAAAACATTCTTTCATGCCCAAAACAAGCCCTTTATTCATGTATTAGGGCTCCCTGGTGCCAATCCATGATTAAGGATGAAATAAATTATTTATAAAAAAATGAATATTTTTCCTCTATTCCTCCAGATTCTTCAACATTGCTGCATGTCTTCTCAAAGCTGCCTTCATCATCAGGCAGTCCGTGCATAAGGAACCGAGTCTTTTGAGTGTTGAGCTCAAAATGACGATCACTATTCAAAACATCACAGCCACCTCTGCTATCGTGAGGTGGCCATCATCTCCAGGTTGTGTAGACACGTTCTACAGCATCATGTACCACCCAAACTGGAACAGCCTTCTGATGGGATACACACGCAAGAGCTTCCTGCGTGAGGACAGGGTTCCCGTCAGCCAGACGTCCACCAGTCTGGGTAACCTCAGTCCACAGACCACTTACGTCCTCTGTGTAACCTGCCAGTCCGCCAACCCCACCAGAGAGCAGTGCCAGGTCTTCAGTACCCTAGACGAGGGCACTGAGCTTGGGCAAGGTGGCAGGGAGTTGGCAATGGGCGTCTGGCTGGCAAGCAGCATCCTCCTCCTAATCATTGCAGTGGCTTTGCTTTGGGGGTGTCTCCACACCATATGTCCAACAAAGAAAAACTCTAAAAGAGGCAACCAATCAGGTTCCAACCCTCCTCAACTGGCTCTGACCCCCATGGGTGGAATCATGGGAAGTGATGGACGAAAAAATCTGTACACGCCAAGCTACAGTGAAGAGGACTTTCACAATGCAACAGTGATTGAGAATCCGTATCGAACAGAACAGGGAAACGGGCCGAGTCGTGAACTCGGAGCATTCTATAATAAACAGAGCTTTGGCCCCATGTCATAATAATATTAATGTCTCATAAACATTAATTAATAGACCAACCTCAAGAGTTCAAACTTTCAGAATTTACACAATGAGGGCAATCACAGTGGAAGCCGTTTTAAGCGAACGAGATTTTACAGTCTAAGCAATTGCGTTTAGGACAATGTAGGCTGATGGGGCTTAAACCAGCATTGAAATGTATTATGAAAATTATGTGTAACTTTGTCCACTTTTTAAATATTTGCACATTAAATTTTTTTTATGAGGAATGTTAAAATGAGGTACCAATATCGTCGTTTGAAAATATGAAATTAAGTTGTGTGCGACATCATTTAATGTATATATACGTACATATTCATTTTACTGTCCTTGTGTAAATTGATAATCTCATTGTGCACTGAAATTATATATTGCCTACCTATGTATCTTGCAAATAAAAACAAAACACATCTCTACTCTGCAGGTTATGATCTGTAAGAGGCTTATGTAAGTTAATGCAGCATAATATATAGGTAATAGATGTTAAAATCACTCATACCCACCTTTGAACCGTACAAGTACTGTGGCTGGGCATTGGGAGGCTTGTCTCTCTGGAACTCTTGAGAAAATGGCAGTATAGTGCGAACAAACCTAAGGGAAAGAGAAAGGTAAAGATATTGCCTTCGCTTTGCCTACTTCAGTCATTATTTGGTATGTCATATAATTGTCATCTCCATTTAATCAGGCAGCTCTACAATGTCCACTCTGGACACATTCACAGGTAACAATACAGGAAAACCTCATCACCAAGGCCAACTGACAGCTTTTACACACAGAGTAAGGTTTTCTATGGTAAAACTTTCAGAAGCTACAGATATCCTCACTGACAGCTTCTGAGAGATCTTCACAATGTGCTAGTTTGAGCGTAAGGGGAATGACAGAAACATGAACAGTGATGGGCATCGGTGTGTAGCTCTCAATCACTCATTGAATCTAATGAGTCACCTAGACAACAACAGTGACTCATGCAAGCTTTACAAAAAAATACTTCTCAGGAATAAGCAAGAACCTTATTTGCATGCTATGCGGAGGCCAATAATGTGTCTGAGTTTCTAGAAATGCTTGTAGCCTCCAGGAGATCCTCCTACCTTTTGTGAGCTGTACTGACCTGTGATGTCATCAGCTCTATTTAAAGCTCTGCGATTATATTCAGGATGCATTTGTCAGTCATCAACAGGTCTAACTGTCCTGAAAAGCCTGAGACTGTTTATCTCTCTCCTTTCCCCACATTTCAATGAAAAATGTCAAAATGTGTCTCCATTCTTGTAACAGAATCTTTTAGGCCTGTTTAACGCTGCATACGTCAACAGCATGTAAGGCCAATATTAATAGATTACAATACTCACACCACCTGAGTAAGTACCAAGAAGCTGCACGTATAGTGTCAGTGCTAAGCCAGTTGTTACGGTGTTGTGTGCTGACATCAGAAGAACATACTGAGAAAATACTTACATTATGTATATGGCCAAAGTTTGTATATATTAGGGCTTTTTATGCAACAAAAAATACTGCGCTGAAATATTCACTTGTTTTTTAAAACAAAATTTATCTGTCAAGCAGTAACAAGCACACACAGAACACTTTTATTTTTAAGTTGCCAGTTGATTCTCATGTACAACATAAAAACAAGATGGTAATAATTAACAGCTCTGACGTGGCGTTTATTTACTTGGCCACAAGTTCTATCAGAGCAGCTTTAGAGATGGATCAGAGCTGGCATATTTTATTACAGCTTTAATGCAGCTTTAAACAGATTGTGATGACTGCACATAGCCTCCAAAGTAAAGAACTTGGTTGTGTTAAGAATCCTTAAATTTTTATTTTTAATCTGTAATTCAACCTCTTTCCCCACTATTGTCTTGATCAATTAACCATTTACTGCTTGGAATACTTCCCACCTCACTTTGTTTTTCAGCCTGCATCTGCCAAAGTAAGTGTGACTTAAAAAAAAGTGAATATATGGGTCAGGGCTGTGCCTTTGTGTTCAGAAATATAATTGTGTTTGTGCTTTTTGACAGTGAATGTACTGAAAAGAACAAAAGACATGATAAATCCAGCGGCAGACAGCAGACAAACACTCTTCAATAAAGCACAGGGAAATGTTCAAAACAAGACTATATTTTCAAAGGGACGATGCATTCGCCTCCACTTGATTCTAATTAGTTTTTCTCAAAAGCTCCAAACAAAAGTTTTTCTCCTTCTGTTTTTTATAAAATAAGTGGATAAAATGGCATCTGAAACGGCACGGCACGTCACATCACATCTTCTGGGTGAAATAAACTTAAATAAAATAAATGTATCATTTAATTATTCACATTTAGACACAGGCTGATCATTAATAACTAATGACTTAAATCAATAATTAAGTAATCTCTAAAAAAGTGATGAAAGCAAGCATCTTTCTTCATTTAAGGGTCTTGTGGTGTTTGGTTTTTTTGACGAGTGATCAAAGAGACGTTCTGTGCTTTTTGACTTTTAATTTCAATCAAGTCTGAACTCATATTGCATCAGGTTAAAGTCCAGACTAATATCCATCTAATACATTATCACTAATGATTTCAGTCTGTCAGAGTCTATTTGACTTGTTGTTAGTCTTTAATAAACTCACGTGTTGGTTGACCCCGGAAGTTGACATATAAATTAAACTGCTCAAACAAACAGATTAAAGTTAAAAGCACCAGTGTTTAGACTCTACTTAGTCGATTTAATAATGGCTTATTTGACTTGTGCTGCACAATAATGCTGGGGCAGGACAAAACAATGACAAAATGATACACTTCCCCTTTAAGGAATGTAGAAACTTAGGAGTTTTGTGGTTGTACCTGTTTGTGGAGCCATTATAACAGTAGTTGGGCAAGAAGTCATAGTTGAGCTCCCAGAAGACATGCAGAGTGATTCTGCCGTAGGGTGCGGAAACATTGTGGTTTGCCTCTCGGAACATGGCGTCAATGCTGTCCAGTGTCAAAAACTTACTGAGGAGTTTATGGGTCATTCGATTAATCTCCAGCAAACCTTCCAACTCCTAAACACAGACAGAAGGGAGGAGAAAACCTGTGTGACTCACTTTCTAAAACCACATTGACAATAACCCATAATGCATTTCTATTCAAGCACGCAGACTTCCCATAATAGTCTGTATGAAAAGTGATATTGAGCCGTGAAACAATTTCACAGTATTTTGAAATGCATGAGTCACCTTTAGACGTCTCAATGAAACGCCAACACACGCATAAACAGAAAGGCAGAGCCAGACCTGGTTAAATTATTTCTGCAGTTCTTAAAACTGTAATCTGTAACTTCCTTGGGTTAAAAATAAAAAACAAAACAGTTATTGAGCAAGTATATGACAGGTCAGTGTTCAAAATGTTCAAAACGCTGGCCTCATTTGACTTCAACATACATAATTAAAAAATGATGTAAAGTAACCTGCAATTTTACGTTTTAAACAGAAATGGCAGTGGAGAAGCAAAAGTTACAAATTGCAGTTTTAAATTCTATTAAGCTTTGAGAAATGGCCTAGTGTTTTTTATTTTTATTTAAGGTGTCAGTAAGAGTGAGTATTATATCTCTTATTTTCCATGTTCAAAAAAAAAGACAAGAAAATGCAAGTAGCTAATGCAACTTCAGCTACAGCTAAAATTTGAAATGATAATGCACCATGATGGAGGTGAGGTCCTCGCTCTCAAAGCGGTTGATGGCCAACTCTAGGGATTTGTAAAGCGCAGAGGACACTCGCTGAGTGATCAGGCGGTTCAAGTCGATCGAACGACCCAGGAGCTGAGAAGCAGATGAACAAAACAAAATGAGTGGACTTAAGAGAGTTTATGAAGAGATAAACTTGTATGAAAGATGTATGGTGTCCTCACCTGGACATGTCTCTGTTTGAGGAGCGTCTCGTAACGGTTGGAGGAAGGCCACGGGATGTTGGCGCCCTGATTCTTACATTCGGCTCTTAGTCTCTTATCCAGAAGAAGACTACAGAAAGCAATCACATAATAAAATACACGCACAGACAGATGTAGGCCTATACACAGCAAATGCAAAATTGTGAAATGAACATGTAACAAATTACATGTAATTTTTCACAATAAGATGAAAATACATATTCAAATAATATGTATACTAAATAAACTAAATTCACTACTGTACAAGACAAAGACAAGACAGACAAATTCAAAACTCTGTTTAATTTACAATTCTGATTATATATTAGTGGGCAGTCAGTTATCTTCATCAGACCAAACTTTGAAGTACCTTGGAATAACTTGGAAATACCATGATATATGAAAAACAGTTTGATTTTGCTGCCATTTATGAAAAGGCATTAATAAGTCCATTAGAATCCACTGTTTCCACTTAAAATCTCAACAAACACTTGTGCCTGGTGTGTGACATTTAGACAGATTTAGTACTACAGTTTACAAGAAAAAACAAGCAAAATTGTCTCCTACCTTCCTGCAAGGATCTTGTAGTAGGCAAAAATTTGATCTGCAAGTTTGTAGACAAATTGGTCAAAGCAGAGATTCACCTGGAATGAAGATAATGCACAGAAAGACAGATACACCATAATTAAAAAGCACAGAGACTCAAAGCCTCACAGACAAAACAACAAACAAGACTAACAGTATTACATTTTCTTCAAAGGAATTGGTCTTACCTCAGCCTCAATCTCATCATAGAGGAACTGCTTTTTAAACTTTGTGAGAGCATAGTGTGCACTGTCATTGTACAGGTCCAGTGAATATAGCACATATCTGTGGAGACCAGACAGATGGAACAGATGGAATATTTTCAGTATCAGTGACTTCTGACAAAAAGAACACAATGGCTTTGCAAATACCATAATCCTTCAGGACCACAGCAATGCAAAATGTAATATAAATAATAACTGTAGTATCATAGCATTTGTTTAGTTAACTGTATTAGCTGGCACACAAATTCTCCAATGCTTCACAATTTTTCAATTCTATCTATTCTTAAAAATATTTTAAAATAATAAAAAAATAATAATTTATGTTAAAAATAAATGTTTACAGACACACATATCCTAGCCAAATTGCTTTGTACAAAGACAGACAAACTACAACCTGCACCATCAAATTTAAAAACAACTGTGACAGAATCAGGAAGTCAAATTTCAGTACCGGTGCATCCTCAGCCGTCATTTGAATTGAACACAGAACCAGTTTCTTTTAACAATAAATTTAGAATCTGTTCTCTAACACCCCGATTAGTTAGCTTTAAATGTCACTAAATTGAAGCCTCTGTGGCCGTCCATTCAATTAATGCAGTATAAAGTCTTGTCCTCACTCCATCATGGAAGCCTCTTTAGCCTCTAAGATGTGGTCAGTGAGGATCCAGGGCACCGACATCTCAATGGGGAACTGGATGCGGCGGCCCATTGTGAGCTCCAGAAAGAACTCCCGGAACCAGAGCTGAGACAAATCACAGCACTGCTGCAGTGTCTCTAAAACACAACACAAACAAAACATGAATGACATCTGACTTCATCCAATACCTTACAACACGAGTCTGTTTCGACCAGATGTTGCTGTTAACAGGTAAGCAACATGTTGATTACCACAGAAAATGAACGAAACTAAAAGCTGCACTTGCAAAGGCATTATGTAAGGTTCAAAAGTAGTAATGTGTGCTTATATCACAAATACAGAAAAATGCTCTGTAATTGGGGTTTTCACATCTCTTTCTTGCATCTTCGTAAGTAGCATACCAAAGTTACATGTTTTTTCAGCTTTACATGGTTATGACATACTAGCAAAACTTTCATTTATAAAAAAAAAACACGCTAAGCCGTCAGTTTAATTTATTGTGTTACATATGTTGTTGACAGAGCTTAACTCTTGAACTGAACTGAAATATGAATGGGGTGGACTGTTCCTTACCACTGAAGTTGAGCAAGTGAGTGTAGAAGAAGGATTCTCTATGGAACTTCTCAATGTCCAGGATGGTGGGCCCCTCCAGACTGCTGCGCAGAGTTTTTTTAGACCCGCTCTTGTCAGCAACCAGAGACTCCAGCATTGTCCTGACCATATACAGCTACACAGAGGAACAGAGAGTAGAAGCTGATGAAAGGACAGGAACTGTGATGCAGTCTGAAGTTGGCTCTCTTTATTCTTCACATATAATAGAATGTGCGAATGTTTCAGACAGCTCTCCACAGACAGACCCCCATCTCCATTCTGCACAATCTGGCTACAGGTGGATTGCTTCCCTGGAGAAATGAAGACCGACCTCTTTTGCATTCTGTTTGGAGTGCTTTAGCGCGCTGATGGAGGGTATGCAGGTGGCAAAGCCTTCTGGGAGATGTACAAGCATCAAAGGAATTGTCTCAAACTCCACCTTTTGAGAATCAAGTCCCACACCTAAAAACTGTGTGTGTGTGTGTGTGTGTGTCCATGTGACATTGCATACCGAAGGCTATTTTCACACAGTCAGTGTTTGGTACTAACATCCATATTTACAAACAGTGTCTGTACATGTAGATGCAGATAAAACACAGTCTGTGTGAACAGGTAACTGAAGTCACACCACTTTTTACTGTTTGCATTACTAACTATTGCATTGTTTGTTACTAACTATTTGCATTACACTGTGTTAAATGCAAAAAATAAAATGAACTGGTAATTTTTTATATTAAAAAACTTACAGATACAGATATCAACAGTTCTTGCTTTATTTTGTTGCCTGAAGCTGTTTATTTGTTGTTAAGGTATCACCTTAGTATATCAATTTCAAAACTGAAATATCAGAGGCTGGTATCGTACAAAAGCCAAACTTCTAGAAACTTGTGCCTCTCAACACAAATCGAATTTTTGAGGCAGAAAACCTTCCTGCACACTGCTGAAATCAATCCACACCAACACAAAGGATAAGTCAAGACTCAACTACAACAAAAACACACAGCACAGGAGAAATCTGCACCATGCACCCTGTCAACTGTTGAATCAGGAAATACATTTGACATTCTCTTAAAAACACCAATAGCAAAAAACTGAGATGGTGAGAGGCTTCAACAATTACAGCTCAAATCCCAGAGGTGCTTTTGACATTTTGACAGATAAACCGTGCTTCATGTAACATCTACTGCAGAACTGAGAAGATGATTACAAATTCTTTTGAATGACACTGGTGTGTGTGTTTGTGTGTACGTGTGGCAGATGAGCAGTTTTAGGTGTGGAGCTGCACAAGGTAAACGTGGGATGGGACAAAATGGTCAGATCTATATGGGATAATGGTGAGATCTGAACAAAATGGTCCTGAAATCTGCAATGCTTTGAGTAGAGCTGTGTTACTCCATACTTGAGTGCTGGAGGGCCCTACGGCCCGACGGGGAACTTTGATATCGAATCCTCCTTTAGGGTCCTTCTCACCACGCAGCGCCGGATCATTATGCGGTTCTCTGCCTGTCTCCCAATCACAGATGGTCTTACGAATGGCCTGGAGGACACTGCAATGACATCACTGTCAGACTACACAGACTTCCTGCTACAGCAATATGACAGACATATCCATTTAAAGGGACAGTACACCCAAAAATAAACATTTACACATCCTCAAAATTAAACATTAAAAGATTTATTAGAAGCTATACACAATTCACAGGAACCACGTTCATGATATATTTGCTCTTGAATCATTTTGAAACCTGAAAGCTCCAGTCCCTATTCATTGTAAATGCGTGGTTAAAAGAATATTTAAGATCAATACAATCTTAAAATTTTCTTTTCTTAGGTGTCTTACAAAAAGAAATTAAGCTACACAGGTTTGGGTGTAAGAACACTATGACTAAATGGCAAGTATAAATGACTTTTCATTTTTGGGGACACTGTTCCTTTAAGATGGCCTGACATGATGTTGTACCTCTGGATGACATTCTTCTTCTTCTTAATGGCCTGCCGCAGTGGTTCTCTCAGCGTCACCTGAGCAAAGTCCTGCAGAGCTGCATAGATGGTGTGACGGATGGCGTGGTTGAAGACGCTCTCCATTCGACCCATCAGTACCTGCAGGCCCTTGATCATGGCAATGACCTGAACATAACCAGAATCAAGCTCTTTATTTATTATAAATGTTACAATTACATTCACATTTATGCATTTGGCAGACTCTTTATCCAAAGTGACTTACAATGATTTCATACGTTATCAAAAGTACAGGTACAAGTCAACAAATTCACTTTAAATATTACGAGAAATAAACAAAAGCATACATTCTTAAACTATTTAAAGGTTTGATACTGAATTATTTCCATTCTCGAAGAAAGTTGAGGATAACTGAATGAATAATTCAGCATACAAATAATTACATTAGATCTTGCTTCTAAATATCCTGACACACACACAAAGTACATCAATGCTTTGAACATGCAGCTGTACTGACCTCCACCAAAGCAAATTTCTCCTCACTGGTGTAGTTGTATCTGGTGGCACGTTCATACTCCTCAGCATTGTCAGGGCATTCCTTGTTAGAGTATTTGTCTGTTGGGTGCACCAATTTCCAGGAATACTGCAAAAAATGACATTATTTTGGCCATATACATGTGTATAATATATTTTTGACAGTTTGAGGTGGTCAGGCTGGAAAACCATCTTAAATAAACTAAAACAAAAAGAAAACCACCTTTGGCTGGTTTAAGCTATTTTTCACATTTATCAGCTATGGATGAATAAATAAGCTGAACCAACTGATGTAGCAATCAAGACCGCTTGTCAACAAACAAACAAACAAACACAATTTTCGTAAACCATGGTCCATCACCTGTGATACCTAATTAGATGAAAATCCATTTGACTAATTGACAAGAACCTATTTCCATTAGTGTCCATAGCAACAGAACTTAAGACAGACAAAAAAAGGTGTATGAGTGTTGCTGGAACATCTATTAAAGTGAAATGAATCTAATAAAAGTTAAAAACATTGCTGGCCTTGTGAAGGTAATAAGACCTCCCATTGCGAGGGGCTGGTGGTATTAAAAATCAGTGAAAGACAGGCTTCATAAGCAGACAGGCTCGTATTTCTTACAGTGGATGCATAATTTTCTTCACTGATCTTCTGCAGGCAGATGATGGGCAGATGATGTTGAACAAAAACATTTGGGAGTTTGCAGACAAGTGTCTCAAGCCAGTATGGATGTTTTTAGCTATGTAACAGTGTATAAAGCAATATTTTTTCCACTCAAAAACCCTTTGGTATGCAAATATAATGTTTAATGTAAACATTACATTACGTTTTAATGTTTAATGTAGCTTTAAGCACTGTGCTGTTTTTGACTGATTTGTTTTTTTGGTATCAGAAAGATTTATTGGAGAGCAACAGGAAACAAATAGTTGGGAAAGAAGAAATGGGATGGGAATAACTGCCTTACATAACCCACATAATAGACATGGCTCGATGTGTCTGGTGAATACATGCCAACCACTGCAACACTGCAGCTGTGTGAATTTTCAAGTTCTAATGCAGTACAAATCCACAAACTTCTAATTAGTTATGAGGCATATACAGTCTAGGTGCTATGGACCAATCAGATTCAGTTTTCCCTGCTGGGTGTAAGAGACACACTTACCACTTCCATGACCTGGGCGCTCCACTGAGAGAGAAGCTGCAGGCCCTGCAGAGCCAGATCAAACAACTTCCTGTACTCAGAGTCCGTCTTCTGGGCCTCCTGTCGCCCTGAACCCGTCACCACCTGAGAAAACCAGAAGATGATAAAAGTGAGACACAGTCTAAACCCCAACCAAGATTACATTTAATATAACAGTAACGATCTGAAAGCAAATGAATGAATTACTGAAATGTCTTCAAGCAAACTACTGACAAAAGGGGGAAAAAAGTATGGTAGGGAATTCACAGTAAATGAAAAGAAAAACTACTTTTACTGTTTTAAAAGGCATCGCTGTGGGAATTTCATTCTGTATATTTTTTTTTATATACATATTTCAGTTTTCCTCAAATTGTAAAGGTTTATTCTGGTTATATTCTGGTTTACTCACTTAACATTGTTTACTCACTTAACATTACAAATTATGTCTTACGATAAGATAGTATTTTAATTTATTTTGGCATTAGTACAATGATAAATAAATGCCAAATTGTTTTGAAAAACAATAAATTACAATATTACGATATTATTTTTTCAAACTGTATAAATTAGTTTTTACACACAAAAACATATTTTTGGGGTTCCTTGCCAGGGGAACCCTAAAAAGTTTGAGAACCCCTTTAGATTGCTGCAGTACCTGATATTCTGACAGAATGACGATACGTTCTCATTACAGTTGTATACGTTACTGTCATATCTTAATTCAATCTTAGACTGTCTACCTCCCCTCACATTTCCATATTCGCCTTTGTTCCGACCGCAGGGGTTCCGATCAACTTGCAAGTTTGGAGCTGCTGAGATCGAGCTGTGAAACCAATCAGCTGTGGAAAAGGGAATCTTCTATGAAGCGAGAGCTGTTCGCCCTCCCACAGTTAATAAATATTTCTGCACATACTGATGTCCTAACATGAGGGAAAATGAGCTCGGCAATAGCAACGTGGGCACAGTATCATCTGATTCTCATTAAGCTGTATGATTCAAACTATTAGAGCAATTTTGTGGGAGATTTAGTTTCACAGCTTCTAATAATAAAGCTCATTAAATTTTACTGGCAAATATTCAGCAAAAGAAAATTAGCATTAAGATTAGAATATATCAGACTAAAAACATTTGTACCAAAAATTTACCACAAATGTAATCATTTTACGAGTTTTGGCACGTAGCCTACACAACTTGCTGCATGTATTTTGTTTTGTAAATTATCAAAGCTCAAGTTTAAAGTATCACATTTCTGTGAGGCAAAAGACCTTTTTACACCAAGCCTAATTTTGAGTTATCGTTTTCAAACCCCATATAAAGCAAGAAAGAAGGTTAACTCTCATCAGAGTTGCCATAGCTTTTTGTTTTGTGTACAGAAATAACGATTATATATGATGCAATAAAGGCCAATTGGCTTTGAATGAAAAAAAAAAAAATAGCAAAATCATCAATTTATCAGAGAACAAACTTCATCAAAGTTTGTATAGCTAGAGTAAGTCATCTGGTGGATTAGGTAACACTCATTTCACCCCCTGCCAACACTGCCGCAGTATGAGTCAGTGATGGTGACTGGGGACTCTGCGCTGCACTTGTGCAGAAAGAATGAAGAAAGAACTTTTTGGAAACTCGCCTCACTATTGCTGTACCGGGCCAGCTCAGAAATGAAGCGCATGTGATCTTCGCGAATTTGAATCATTTGTTCACAGATATTATACTGCGGACTGCTGCCCGCAGATGTGCATGACCACCTGGAGAATACACAGGGAGCAAATGAAGAAACACAGAAGAGTAGTGTTAATTATAACTAAATTATTACTAAGCTGCAAACACAGTGTTCCCATTTGAAGTCATATCCAAGTCTGATTTAAGGACTATGTCTTCTATTGCGCTCACCTGGACTTGTTTTCTTCATAGTGAGCACTGGTTTTGATGTAGCGGGCCAATTCAATCTGCATGTCACCAAACAGAGGAACCACCTGCAATTGCTGTAGGACCAAAACAGATTAGATCAGATTGGCTGTGCTTACACCTAGAATAAACTTCCATCTTAGGTGGTCTGATCATAAGCCAATTGATTATATATTGCTGTTTACACATTATAAACATGCATCAAATGTTTCTCCTGTAATTACTTGTGGTTTTATTGGAATGGGGCTTCAAAGCTCAAAGTCGACACAGGATTGCTTTCAAATATACTTCAAAATTTGAATCCCTCTGCCAGTGTGACATTTGTAGCAGAATACTGATCTTCTGCTGTGTGCTTCACATGTTCTGTGTCACTGCATGGTGACATCAGGCAGACAGATTTATATGCATGTGCTTTACAAACATTTCAACTGGGTGGTTATTTTCTTCTGAAGCTGTACAAAGCCAGAAAAACACTACAAAATAGTTGATTGACAGGCGAGTCATTTTATGTTGTGCTGGATGCATCTTGGCAGATTAGTGTTTATACTATGAATGCGATGCAGTTACCTGTATCTCTCCGAAACACAGTCATTGTATTTATAGTAGGGACGTGTTTACAGCCTGTTTTCTTCAGGTGTCAGAGATGAGAGCTACTGCCTCTTATTCCATATACATCAAAAACACCACACACACACACACACACACACACCACAACAAACACACACACCCACACACACCCCACACACAACACCCACACACAAAACCAAAAAACAACACACCCACACCAAACAAACCACACCCCAACACACCACACACACCACACACACCCCACACACACCACACACACACACCACACACACACACCCACACACACACACACACCACACACACACACCCACACACCCACACACACACCCCCACACACACACCCACACACACACCCACACACACACACACCCCACACACCCCCCACACACACCCCCCACACACACCCCCCACACACACCCCCCACACACACCCCCCACACACACACCTTGAAAAACTTGTCAATCTTCGTAAGGTTGATCCTCTTCTTGGCATCCAGTTTGTAGATGTTGCTGTTGGTTCCGTCCATCAGGTAGAGACCAAAGCCCATCACCTACAAGACATCAAATTTACACTGTAGTTAAATCAATGGTGTTTAAAATTTGCAATGAAATCAGGCAAGTATCAAGAACCAATGAAAATGACCACATTATGATAAAGCATTTTAGCATTACCAAGTACATATAAACTACGTAACTAAATAATTATGTAGCAAACATCAGCTTTTCTAGATGCTAACCGACAGAGTGTGATGTAATGTGTTAGCGTGTCCATGCTTACTTTGAGCAGCATGTGCTTCTCACTGGGGGTGAGGTACATCTTGTTTTCATAGTAATCCACACAGAGGTTAACAATGTCTGCCAACAGCTCATCGTATCCATGGATCACCTCAAGCTGCTGCTGCAGAGACTGAAACAGATACACCAGTCATTGACAATCACTCACACACTGAACATGAGTGTAGCACTGCTGCCTGTATTTCTATTTATCACGTTGCTGTATGCAGAGACACAGCAAGTCAATTAATGAATTACACTATTCAAGAACTTTTAGTTTGATTTGTGTTTTTTAACAGTGCACGCTCATGTACATATTTAAATTAAGACAATGGGCACAGACCCTACCAATGACAAAGTTTCTGCATGGCACTAGCAACAACAAGGTCATAGGTTTGAGGGCCTCACACATGAATTCACCTTTAATGCACCGCAAGTCACTTCCAAACCATCAGTGACACGCATAAATGTAAATGTACCTGAGTGATCTTGTTGTGATTGGCCAGGAACATGGATAGGTTCTGAGATTCTTGAATGGAGGACGGCTCAGACATTTTCCTCAGGAACTGAGCAGCTCTAATACACAAAGAGGTAAAAACATACAGTTATACAGTAAGGGAGGAAAATAAATTGAAAGAGGCAGAAATTTTTGCAGGATATAAAGAAATAAGGCTAGTTTAAGCAGCAACAATCATAATAGAAATCCAGGCCAAAAAAAGAAAGAGTGAAATAAACAGTAGAAAAGCAGATGGCATAAACTGGAAAACAGGATGGCAAATTTGACATTTCATCCAGGGTTTTTGGACAGTGAGCACAATGAAACTAAACTAATATCTACAGAGTCACACTTTGAAAGAGTGAATGGATTGAAACAAACCCACTTTCTTTGGAACTTTGCTGACACTATACAGATTCTGTACAGCATCTCTATTTAGATTTGTTTTGATATTCTGAATAAATTTACAGTGACTTACACTGTGGACTTGGCATACTGTGAGTATGCCTGTTTCAACATGATATAATGAGTCTTCTGCAAATGAACAAGTTGTTTCTGCTGCTCAACCGGTAGAGCATGACGCTAGCAACAGCAAGGTCATGGGTTCCATTTTCAGGGAAAGCACAATATAACGTATACCTCGTAAAGCAATGTAAAGCACTTTGGATAAAAGCATCTGCTAAATGCATAAATGTCAAATTAACAGTGCATCATTAATCACATCCCATAATAACACTGCACAGAATGGTGCAGACTTATTTCACAGCCACAGGCATAACATATGCCTGCCACATGTATATGTATAGGCTACCATAGGCTTATAGGCTTATGTATAGGCTACCATAAACATTCTTATACTATATAGTATATAAATAAATAATATAAATAATCAATTCCGATGACGATTGACCAGCAGAATCCAAGTGTAGCTTTACTGCCATCTAGAGGCCACACTGCGTTAATGACAAGGCAACAGGCAGAACTAGCATCTGTGGGCAGTTACCGCTTGTAGGCAGAATGGTCGTTTTTGACGCTGCACTTCATGTTCTTCAGCTCGTCCAGCACCGCAAACATGTTGATGAACTTTCCCAGCGTGAGAAGGTAAGCTTCAGACACGAAGTCCTTCCGACGTTCTGCATGACAAAGCCGGCGCACTTCCCCACAGAAACGGTCTATCGCTGTCCGCTGAAAGAGGAACGCAGGACGAGAGAAAGAACATCACTGGCTTGTGCATAATCTGGTATTTAATTTAAGGATGTAGTGTCAGATACAAGATATACCTGAAAATACATGAAGTTCATCAGTTTGGTGACTTCTGGCTCCAGCACTTCCACGGTCTTCTCATAGATCTCCACTCTGTTTGGCTGTTCATTACACTTCACCTGAGAAAGAAAAGAGAGGCAGATGTAGAGGACCAATACAGCAGACCACTAGAAATAGATATTATGGTAATTAGCTGTGCTATTTTTATAAAACTTGAATGGTTATTGTAACATTTAGTGATTTCAGACATTTTCAGGACACTGTGGCATAAGGAACCCATGGAACGAGAAGCCTTGTGGCATGAGGGGTCTATGGTGTGAGGAGCCTATGAAATGAGAAGCCTGTAGCATGAGGGGCCTGTGGCATGACTTAATTACCTGAGGAATGGCTCTTGAACAGCTCCTCCATGTGTAGAGCATCACAGCATACTCCTGACCTTCCTCTAACATCTCATTCTGCAACACAGCAAAATAAATGACTGAATGCATACAGACTCACTGTACATAAGGCACAGATTTCACAATACATCAGATGTATTTCTAAAGAACAGATTAAACCACAGGGATATGAACAACTCTTAAACATTGGCAGAGTATGAAGAAACTTTTCACTCTTTTTAAACTTATGTTTAATATGTGTGTGTGTGTGTGTGTCACTGCAGTACTCCCACACACTGATTCATTCACTGATGCCAAACACTCCTTGACAGCCATTACCTCTCACTAATAGAGCACACAGCAGTTCACATTCATTACAAAATCTATTCAGAACGGGTCAGTCCGCCTGGCCAGGTTCCTTGAATCAGCACGGTGGATGAAAACAATGAAGGCCTCTAATAGGCTGTCTTAAACCATTCAGGCCACTGACAGATTCTTTTAACCATGCTACCAGAGTGTTGGCAAGGTGGACTGGTTCAAACAGTCAGGGTAAGGTTTACTGCGCTCTGACAGAGTTGAGGTTAGTAAATTAAAGCCCATGGATGTGGAGTTAATCACCCCAAGCTGTTTGTGTGGAGATCAGGCTCGGGAATCAACAGGGGTTTGGGGCAAAAATGCCAGAAGGTGAAGAAAAATGACCCCCAAATTCAAGGTAAAGGGGCAGAAAATACTGCTGCCTATTTAAACTATATTTATTACAACTGTCGTGATTGAAATGGAATGTGAAAATAAAAACTAAAAGTGTCGATTACAGCATTATTTTTAGATCTGCTGTAATTTACTCAAGCATTTGGCATTAAATGCAACACATACATTTAAATATAAAGGTAAATATAAATGCAACATACATAATTTAAGGTAATTATAAAAATTGCCCTCATAAAGGTTAAAAAAAAAAAAAAAAAAAAAAAAAAAAAACACCCATAAATTTCAAACCCAGGGCGCAAATATTGCAAATAAGTTCATTACTGAGCCTGATGGTGATGTTAAAAGGGTCTTACCATGCTGGAGTGGACCGTGGCCTGCTCGATGTAGCGGGCGATGCCGGTCACAAAGGCATTGCGGTCCTCAAAGTTGGTGTTGAAGTTGGGCTGAGGGTGGCAAAGACAGACAGTGTGAAGCATTGCAAAAAATAAACTCTTTTATGAAGCATAATAAATAAGCTACATATTTTAAATATCTGGGTCATTTTTGTCACTGTTTGTATTATGGCTATACTGGATGATGTCTAGAGTACAGCATTTTGAGAACATGGGTTGAGCATGTATTGTGGGTTGAACTATGAAGAGCTGATCTGGGGTCAGGTGTCACCTGGTATATGAGAGAGGACGGCAGAGGTTCAATGCAGGGCTGCTGATCTGGGAGCGGCAGCTCCTCCAGCAGGTCCACATTGGACAGAGCATCTTCCAGAGTCACTGCAGATGTCATGGCTCTAAAGCAGGGAAGAAAACACATGAAAGACACAAAAATGTTTAAACTTTGGCTATGTTTGAAACAGTATACTACTCGTAGTGTACTACTTTTACAATGTGTTCTGTGCTCAGTATGTACATTTTCTGAATGAAACACACAACTGAATTATAACATTTGACAAAAATTCACAAAATCCCATTATGCAATGTTCCTGCTCTTGTAATATAAAAGTAATAAATGAATCCTAACATTAAATACTTTCTAAATACTTGATAAAATGCAGGTTAAACTAGAGTTGCACGATATATTGAAATTATCGAAATATTGCAAATGTGTATATCACAATTTTTTAAATACTTATGTTATATTAAGTCAAAGTTTTAGGTCGATGCAGAGTGTCTGGGATCCCATTTTAGGTTGCAAGAACGATTTCCTTAAATTTTCATTAAGTAACAAAACTGTATATATGTATATACGTAAAATGTATAAGTGAATTTTCTAGGAACATTCAAAACATTCATGAAAGTTTTTTGAGAACTTTAGAGAACGTAAACCAATGTTCTGTGAACATTCCCTGTTAGCTGGGATGCAAATGTTAGTTTGTAGGAACGTGTTTCTTTTCACAGAAAGGATGTGAAACAAGTATGTTGGTTATGTAATCGAATATCGTATATATATTATAACTGGACACCACTGAAAATAACATAGCAGTGTATAGTATATACAGCATACAACATACTGTCCTTTCTAATCTTCAACCACCCTCACAAACTAGCATCTCTTCCTGGATCTCTGCACAACTGTCTGGCTACACAGTTTGCGTTGATATCAAGCATTAACACAAAAAGGAACTACTTACGGAAACCATGGCAACAGGGCAAAAGCAAGCAAGAGGTTTTATAGCTGACAGGAAAAAATAAAATCTATAGCAACCCTAACTGTTCTCTTCCTTACAGCTGCAACTGCAGGGCAACTTTTCACACCTCTCAGCTCTGACTGTAAAAACGAAAGTTTCCATCTACATTAGAAATCTGCATTATTACTCCATGCGTTTCCCTTCTGGGTGAAACCTAAACCCTTTTTATTAATGCTGACACATACAGAGAAGTGACCGGCAGGACACAAAAAGGACAAGAGATTAGAAGAGGAAACAAAACAGTCTTAAAGGGATAGTTCACCCAAAAAAATTCTTACATTAATTACCCTCATGTTATTTCACACCTGTTTGACTTGTTTTCTTCTGTGGAATAAAAAAAGATTTCTTAAAAAATGTCTTAGTGGTTTTGTGTCCATACAGTAGAAGTTAATGGGTGCCACCATTGTGTAGTTACCAACATACTTCAAAATATCTTCTTTTGCGTTCCTCAGAAGCAAAACAGTCATTCAGGTTTGGAATGTCACGAGGGTGAGTAAATGATGGAAGAATTTTCATTTTTGGGTGAACTACCCCTTTAAAGAAGTGGAGATAGGCTACTGTAGATTATAACATATACACAAGCGTAATCTGGAGTCAGACAACTACAGATTCTTAATATGTATGTTCGAGGCACATATCTACACTTAGTGATTGTTGAAATCTAAACGTGTATATTTAAGCTGTCCAATAACTTGATGACTCAACTAACAGTGTGAATTGGGGACAGGATTACTTGCATGGAGCCCAGAGACCCCAATAACATCTGATATTAGCATCCATAACTGGTAATCTGATCACAAGCGTTACACAGAGGTGTAAACTGGGACAAAAATGTTATGCGATGTAATTGATGATGATGGGCCTCTGGCTTACCTTTTTCATTAAACCAGTTTTAAAATTTGCTGTTTACATGCAACTTCAACGGAAACAACCATGAAACCATAAAATAACAATACAGGTAACTGTTAAAAAGTTTTCAGTGCTTGCTTTTATATCATGTTACTGTATGTTGATGATTTACAACAATAAAGTGATGCATGTAGTCATAAAACAAAAAGTATGCAGAAATGTAACAAATGTGACTGGTTTACAGGAGATGCATCAGAGATTCATATAGATAACTGGTGTAAACAGCCTGATCACTTGTAATCTCGATCAAGACAAATGTTAAATACCAGATGTGAACAGGGGCCACAAACAGTTTCAAGTGTGTGAAAGAGACGGTGACCGAGAAAGAGAGAGGAAGTGAACAGAAGACAAAAGCAGAAGGGGACAGAAGATCAGGAAGCGATGGACTGCAGGAAACATAAGAGTCTGAGAGTGAAGCGCTGCAGACTATCAAGAACATCTCTAGAGAAACGCAGTCACGTTATCACACACAATGCTAGACAGCTGCTTCTGTCAAGGGCACTTGACTGAGCAGCTGCGAATATAAAGCTACACTGAAATAAGGGTAAAGCTTTCCTTTGGTGAGGGTCTTGGCAGTTCATATGTTTGAAAAAGCCTGCAGTTCATTGGTCCCTGGTATTATTTACCTAGGTATTACCAGCATTACTGTAACATTTTGTTGTCTCCATTAAACTACTCCTTAATTTCCAAAATAAATGCACCTCATTATTTAGCTAAAGTATAAATCCCTGCAGATTTGTATTTATAGCTAATATTTACAGAAAGTAGGACTAGCAGAGGGTGAAAAAAACATAGCCCCGTGTTGTGGTTTTGTGTCGAAACCAAGTAACGTTTATGATGGCATAATCTAGTACTTTAGAGCGTAGGTTTGTGATAGAATTTGGTCATATGTCTCTAGACACAAACCGCAAATCCCTTTTCTAACATTAAATGGCCATTTTTTTTACTTCCATGAGGCAAAAAAGAAGTTGTCTTGATGCAGCTGGCCATTATTCCTTTTAAATACTGCAGCAGGTCCTTGACCTATAGTTCAGATGACACTTTCTTAAAGACAATGAAAAATGCTGACATGCAAGAAATCTTTCTTTGTCCTTTCTAGTCCAGGGACGCAAACACAGGAGATGAGAAAAAGGCGAGACATTCTTGGTAGATGTTCGTGTTTTTAAATGTATTTTTAATGTATTAAAACTATACAAATTTAATAAAAAAAAAAAAAAAACATTTCAAATGATTTAGTACTTAACCCTAAAATATCCCTTTCAGGCGATTTTAATGGATAAAGTGTCAAATAGTTCAATTAACAACTAGCATCAAAATAGGTGAATTTAGCTGAAAGGTGATAACTGTGCTCTGGGAAAGACTAGTGGAGTTCAGCACCTCCTCCATCTCATGTTATGCCTTTTAACCCACTCTAGAAACTATTACCCTGATCGGACATGCGATTATTTTCTAATGGGAGATTAAAAAAATGCAATTGGTCCCACAGACTTGCAATGAAGAAGTGTCTAGGGACCACAATATCACAGAAATTAAACAACTGCAATCAACCAATAGCCCTTTCAGCTGCATAGCAACAATCTAAAAAACACACCGAAAATTTACGCAACCGCATGACATTGCCATGGCAACAACACCCTAGCATTGAGGCAGTTAATTCTGTATAGAAAAACACCATATCATATCTTTTTCTAAAAATGTGACGTGACAAGTGTAATCTCTCACCATCAACCATTTAACTGACTTTATCTGCTGAGTAATAACCGCTGACTAGAGACTACACATTTACGCTACATAACTAGGAAATCTAGTGTTTTCCTTCAGCAGAAATCAGAGACTGTCCAGCATAACTGTGACCTTGCACATGTCTACAGTTCTACAGGCAGGCGAGGATAAGCCATCGATCCTGAATGTGTACATGACTCACAACCTGTAAAGCTAGACAAAATACTTCATCTACTGTCTGAAGTCACACAAACCATCACAAAACAGACACTACACCTTCTGCACAACTGCCTATCTGCCCCAGTCTGTCTGCTCTGAGCTCTTTAACTCTGACATCGCTCACTTGAGATTAAACAAACCATGGCAACTCCATTCTACAAGGTATTAAGGACTTAAGACTACTAACTGATCAGACCATGCAAAACATAATACAACCTCAATTCTACCTTTAGATCAGCAGGTTTCTTGATGTTTCGCCATTTCTAAGTGCTATTTTGTACCATCAACGCCTGTAGCATGTGGGAGTTCTCCTTTCTTAAAATGTTCACAGGTCTACAAACATTTTAAGCATGCTGGCACTCACACCTTCCTCTCATAGCAGCTGTGGTGGCACGCAGTTCACAGCATGAACCCAGCACTGGTTTGCCTCTCACACATTCCCCTGGCTTTCAAACACTGACACATCACACTCTGCCCTGCAGAAAAACAAAGTGTCAACAATGCAGATTTTGCATGTGCCACGTGATTCACATTACAGTGTTTGTTACATTAGGCACATTAAAATAAAGCATCCACAAACTATGTCTGGCTGGACCTTTCAAAGACAGTTTGCTATAGATTATTTGATTAAACTCACTCATGCTGCCACAGGGGAACAAGCAATGGCCTGAAGCATTTTCAGTCCAGATATAAACTGGATTAAAGGGGAGGAGACAGGGACTGATACCACAAAAGTGATAATACAGATATAGACTAAGCCTAGTTTTAGACTAAAGGGATTTTCAACAGAGAACCACCCCTGCTGTTTAATCCATGTTTAGTCTTAATCACTATTGAGGAAACAACCCAGCAATGTTTCAGATAAATGGAGATTGGTTATTCTGATTTAAGGTTACTCAAACAACATACAACCAGAGACAAATCTTTCTTGTTTAAAAAAATGACCTTTGTTGTTGAAAAACATTAAGGACATACACAATTAATTGTAATACACGGACAAGCATGCAAATGAAAGATAAAAATTATGATTCAAATGTATTCAAAAATGTCACGACTGTAAAGCATACAAGATTACAACATGCTCAAACGCTACGGATGAAATGTTAACCTGTGCAGATCACACCACTACGCCAAATCAGAGCAACGCGACAAACTGCGACGCTCTTTTATTAAGAAACCATACTGCTGTATGTACTGCAAACGCAGAATATCAACCCTTAGTTTATAAAGGGAGCGATCACGCCTGTCGCGTCGCGTCGAGCGCTTGCAGTCCGGACGTCGCGTTATCTCTCGCGCAGACGCGCGCACGGGCCCACCTCACTCACGACCTGAAACTTCAAACAACTCAAAGGAATCTGAAACTTTCATCCGCTTCAGTTTTTACCCACCAAAAGTAAACTTTCAGACCAAACCATCCAAAATCCTTCGGTTTTAAACTAACAACAATGAAGCTCGTTGAAAACAGGCAACACCCAGAATGAAAGTAAGTCACGGCTCCGCTGTACCCACCCTCGCTTTAGTTTTCCAGGACAAACTATCCGCTCCAGCTACTCAGACGTGCATTTTTCGGAAAGACTTCCCGGTCCTCGGAAGGCGACGATGAACTTGTGAAGTCGTTTTCGGGAGGTAATCCGCGGCGGTTTGGAGGGTTTGCGGAGGAATCCCGGCCGCGGTGACTGTTGTCGCGGGCGCGGAACGCTCGCCGGAGTTCCTGTTGCGCTCTACAGGGAAATTGAACAGGAAACTCCAGCGGCGCGGTAGCGCAACACGCCAGCAGGGGGCGTTCAGGATCAGAGTCACAGGGGGCGGATGAAGACTTTGGAAATGAGCTTGTGTTGGCTTTGTCATGTTATTGAATGTAAAATGTCATGTTGAAAGAAAGTTACGATTGCGAGTTTTAGGTCACTTGACAAAAATGTTTCTCATGCTATTAAAAACCTGAAAGGAAGCACATACCTAAATACATTTGTGCCAATATATTCTTTTATAACGAAGCTAAAATTTAAATAAGTTCTGAAATGGATGATTTAAATGATTAAAAAAGCAGCCAATATGCATAGCCCAACATCAATGAGGGCATCTTGGGGTGAGAGCTCAAGAAACTAGGTAATAAAATGGCAAGAGTACAATCTTGCAAATTTTGCAGGGTGACTACTTTGAATATGCTAAAATGCAACAGTTTTAATTTTTTTAATCACAGCATAATTCCCATAGTTTCATTTGTTAAATCAATAGTTTTGAGACTATTCACTATCCTTCATTAAGTGGAGAAAACTAATAAAGAATGAATGAGTGACCTTAATCTTTGGTGAGGGTGTGTGTGTGTGTATAATATAATATAGGCAGCGTTATAGTTAAGAGCAAGTTTAATGTATGCAACTTTTCATTCAGCACACTGAAAAACAGCCTTAAACAAACACAACACATACAAATATGGTCTTAAACAGCATACAAATGTAGTCTGCAGCTTTCAAAGTTACTGTACATAAACTTCTGTACAGTATTTACATTTGAGTTTTTAGTCAGAATATCATTTATTGTTGAATTCACTGTCATTTAGATCACTGTTTCTAGTGCCATGTTTTCTTACATAAACCACAGTTATGTAGACAACATTTAAGTTTTACATCTGACAGTAAGATTCTCCACTACACATTACAGTGTCTCAGAACAGCAGCTGTGCTGTAGACAGACAGATTAAACACACAAGCTTTACTCTGTTTACAGACACAAAGTGCTGCCTCTATAGCAAAGAAAAGCTACTGTTATTTTGTCTTTCTCATGTTATGATGTCAGACACGCTGGTGAAGTCAAACAGGAACAGTATAGCAGCCGTCATATAGCAAGACAATAAATAATTGGACTTGTGTTGAGTAATCTGGATTGTATAATCACGCTCTGTTAACACTGTTCAAACCCAGCCATCAGCGACAGCGCCAAAGACTCCACTGTAAAAGAGCACAGTAAAACAGAGTTAAAAAAACAGGGTTTGTCAAAATAAATTTTGAATAAAGAACAAAATCCATTTTTGCTATCTTTAAAATTCCTGTGTCAGCTGAGCATGGTACTAGCAATGCCAAAGTTATGAGTGCTTTCCTCAGGAAACTAATATAATGTATAAGGTAAAAATATCAATTCAAAAGTATAAATTCAAAGCAGAATAACTAATATTATCATAATATATTTACCATTTATCGTTGTCTCCCCTTAATAATAAGAATTATATTTTTTTGCAGTAATAAAAATTGTGTTTTTTATTACTGCAAAAATTGTGGTAAAAAGTGTTGTTTCTTATAATTTTTATAATTGTCCTAGAAGTCTAATTTTCTTATAATTTAATAAGCTCTAACCCTAACCCTAACTGTACGACCTAGTGATTTTCTTGACAGCTTTCTTCAGACTGACCCTGCTTTCTTTTACTAAGTTCAAAAGTACTTACAGTGAGGAAATGAGCCTCTGCACACAGCCTTGTTTAAAATAGTCACAAGAAACATGTGACAGTTTTTAAAATCGGACTCCATTTTGTCAATCGACTCAATTCTGAGGAAGAAAAACGACGCATTACAAAATGTTACGATTCAGACGACATGAATAAAGCTTAAGTTAAAGGGAAATGAAACATGAAGTGAAAACTGCAGGCTAATAACACGTGACTAGACTAGAACATCTGTGAAGAACCCTATGGGGTTCTGAACTTACTTCCAGGCCCCAAAACCAGCCTGCCATCGGTCTGCAAAGATCAAAACTAAATTCAGCACTTTCATGATGGCCTCCTTGACAAAACCGACCTGCAAAGACACAGTAACCTAAATTAATGCATCATAAACAAGCTTAAATGCTTCTAAGTAAAAACTAGGCCAAAGTCCACGTGATAAACGAACATGTTTATAACATAAAAATAGGAAAATAGCATTAATAGCACAATAAATTAAGAAGAGAAATTGCAATTGTCACAATGTGCAGTTTTGAGCAAAACTTTTTTTTATTACTCACACATTTTCTGTCCAGTGTATGTCTAGCTTACTTTCTGCTTACTTTAGCATCAAGCTTACTGTACATCAAGCTTACTTTAGGTCGAGCTTACTTTCTCTCTGAGAAGGCATCGGTCATGAATGGTGGACAAATATCTGTAGTGGATCTTTATAAGCTGGTCCAGGTCCTTTGCCTCCTGCACTTGGTGTTGAAATTCTAATCCTGTACTGTGTAAGATCTGTGGATGTAGTTAAAAACATGGTTAAAATAGAACTAAATAGAAAACGTCAACTTTTTTTAAACCTGTTATGTGCTATGATCTACTCTTCACACTTCATGCACCACCTACCCTTGTCATAATGTAGTTATGCAGGCTGTTGACAAAGTGCATGAGTTTAACCTTCAGGAGAAACATCCTGTGAATCTGCTGGTTTATAGGCTCTTTGGTTGTGCTCTCCTCAGACTGGCTTGTTTCTTGCTTCTTAGCAGCTACAGTCAAATCTGTGGGAAGATTCTATTTTGAGATCCTGTATGAACTGGTGAACTGCATATCAGTATTGCAAATAAAGATCTGTGGCAGCTGAATGAAGAGTTGGAATGGATTTATAGATCCAGATAGATAAACAAAAATAACTGGGTCTGACACCTGTATTAATATGAACAGAAGTATATTGACACATTGCTTTTCTTGGCATGAGTACACACTAGTGTATCCATTTTTTGTAATGAACGATACTATCTCAATTTTATTGCCCAGAAGGAGAAGCACCAAGAACCTCCGTCATAGCTCACCACTAAATCGCAATGTGTCCAGACTGTATTTAGCCCATTTGATTTGAAGCAGAAGTAGGAAGACCTGATTGTAGATTTTCTGACACTCTGAACTAATAACAATATCCACAGGCCATGGAACCTGAAAAGAGAAATGTAAAGACAATTGTTATTGTTAAACATATAACTGCAACACCTCTAAAGCACAAAAACATGCTTTTTATTAGGTGAATAAATGCACTGAGGGTTTACAACCTTATAACTCAGTGTAAGACCATCAAGGTTATTCACAGGCTGTTTCTTTCTTGCAGGATCAAGGGTTTCAAGAAATATTGACAACCTGTGGGGTTGTGAAAAAGACAAGAGTAAGCCACATATAGGAAGGATATGGAGTGGTAACAGGTTTAAAAGGTAAACCACAGGGTTTTCAAAACTGAATGATCAGCTAAGGAGCACTACCGGCTGCTGTCCTCCGGGTGGCGCTGACTGACAGCTTCTTGCAATTGCACATTGAGGAAAGCCAGCTGCTGCCAGCTCTCTTTCTCCAGAACTTTGTCAAAAATGGCCGTGTAGAAATCATACATAGTGTCTCCAGCCTCCAACAGGAAGTAGTTTCTCATGGCTTGCAAGTATTCCAGCAACCTGAGATAAACACAAACAATCATAAATACTCTATTGCAAGACTCATGCACCAAAAATGTTTCTGAGGGATCTTACCTGTAGTCCTTTTTCAAGGTTCTCATGAGGTTCCCGCAACATTCAATGTACCGCCTTTCAATATGTGGGTACAGACAGGAGCGCAATGTGAGCTCAAACGTCTGACATGTCACAGACTCAGAGGAGCGGTCCAAACTCACACTGCCACCAGAGAATTTCTCATGGAAGTCATTCTGTTCTAAATATAGCCTGCAAGAGGGAACAAGTATTATCTCGAAGGAAAAACAAGCTAATGTAATTGTGATCCACACTAAACATAATTTGACTTTGTTTAGCTGTAATCAGACAGAAGCAAGAAATATAAATCTTGTGTTAAGGATGTTAAAGGATCCATATTTAGCATCCTTTTATATATTCTGTTCTGCTGTTATATTTTATATAACATACTATGTATTTTATATATTAAATTCTGATGTTACCTTGCGAAATTGATGGCCAGCAGGGGGTCGTGAATGTCGTCCAGCTCCAGATGACGTGCTACAATAGACTGCATCTTGATCAGGCTCCTCTTTGTGGCCTGTTGCTCGGTAACCATATTTGTAGGAGACTCTTCTCCATGGCGAAGGCGTGTCTGTACTGATTCCAAAAACAGCGTGTACAGACTTTTCCTCTCAGCATCTGCAGAGGAACACAAGTGTAGGAAACACTAAGACAATCAAATGTCCTATTTGCTATATCAAACATTATAAAAAATAAGCCAGTGCTGCAAAACAAACTAAAACAAATGAAACATTTACACAACATTTACCAAAACAGAACATGCCTTGATATTGATTGCTTCAAGGTTATAAATATTCATCATGTAAAATGTGACTAACCACAAATGTGCAATTTATCTGGTAAGATATGTAAAACATTAAGAAAATATGAAACCACCAACAGCAGCAGTGTGAAGGAACATAGAAACTCATGCAAATAATAATGCAATAACAATGCAGAAAGTACGTTGTGTCCTTGTATATTTGATGCTCTGAATGAAACTGTTTGAATATATATACAAGGCTCAGGGCCATAAATCTCTTGTAAATGTTGGACTGGATCCGTCAGATGCCATTCTAATTACAATTTTCTGTTATCGTAGCAACAATGGCACATTCATAGCACATTTTGTAGCGAGTATTGCAGCATGTTGTCCATTTGACAAATAAAACCCTGAACTTTTATGAATGGTAGTTTTGTGTTATTTTAAGTATGATGCAGTCATCATATGCAGATGGATCAATCTGTGATTTTCATTAACACTAAAGCTAATACTGAAAATAAACATTACCAAATATTTGTTTGTAATAAATTTATTTATGCACTATTAAAACTGCTTAGAATTAACTGAAAAGTAAAACACCAAACCAAATCAAAATAAACACTGATGATGTTTACAAAACTACATAAATCTCCTCATAAGCTGTTTGGCACTTCCTTTCCAAAGACTCGGCCACTGACCTCTGGAGAAACCGTCCGTCTGCTCCGTTTCCTTGCAGTCCAGGTTCTTCAGCAGCTGCATGGATTTGCCTGCCATGATGATCTGCTTGAGTACAGGCTTGAGGAAGGACACCATGGTGTGCTGTCTGCTGCTGGAGGCCTGCTCACCTCCAGAGCTCCCACTGGCTGCATCGCTCAGTCTCTCCTCACTCTCCACTGCCTCAGACACGCTATACAGCGTGTAAGTAGCGTACCAGAAGTCTCTGTGGTTTACTGGGACATCCTTGTTCCTAATGCACACCATCAAGCATGACTTAGGTATACTATACAAAAGTTATGCACAAGCACATTAGTGCATGTGTTTGTAATATGTGTTATTCCTTATACCTCTGAATTACAAACTCTTTGGCAGGATCAAATAAGTGTCCGTGTACGATCCATTCGTCTACAATCTCAAGATATGGCCGGACCGTTTCTACCCACAGAGAGAAAAGGAGTGCCACCTGATAGTAAGAGAAAAAGTGACAATTTTGTAATCAGGAAATGATTCATTTTTTTAACAATATAAAGTATTATTACACATTTATAAGGTCTAGTATCTACTGCTAAAAGCTGAACAGACACACTTACAGACTGCTCTGATGCATCGCCCACACTGTCATACTCTATGATGGCCTTGTAGAGGGTGTTGAGCAGATGTGAGGCTCGTAACACATTGGGCGTTCCGGATGGGACCTCAGCCACTCCTGTGCAGAAAACCTTGTGAAGCATCGTGATCTGGGCCAGATGTGGGCTTAACCGATCCAACACAGCAGATAGAGTCACTGTCTCATCTGTAAAGAATTTATTTCCCAAACATTATTACATTATCAATTATACATGGTTTCCAACAATTCACTTTTGTTTAAACTCACAAATCATTACCATAGAAATAACTTCAGCGTACAGACAAAAAATAACCTCCCTACTGATACGTTTACAAGTAAACAAAAAAAAAAACGGAAAATACATTGAAGTCTGAAGGTTATTTGGCCTTATGTAGTTTGAATAATTAGAAGGTTTGACAAAATTAAAGTCTGAAAAGGATTCATGCCTTGCTAGGTGAGTGCAGAGCAATCCTAGAGCACTTTGGGCATTTCTTTGGAGAAAGGCTGCTAACATATTGCTAAGGTATTCTGAAGGGCTTCTAGCTAGTGTGGTTGCTAATTAGACAGACAGGTGTGATTGTTGCTGTTTACTTGTACAGCAATAGCCAACATCAGACATGTTTGTCAAGCCAACATAAGACTGACTTGTTCAAAAGAAGCCTGAGTTTATATCCTAAAACTTCGCTTCTGCAGAATAATATTCATTGTGGCATCTACTATTTACTGTTACATGCAAACACAAGCCTAGATACCAACCCTTGCCAATGATGTCTTTCTCTATAGAACTAAGATCTTCTTTAAAGGTGGTAAAGTATTTATACAGGGCCCACACGAAGGCTTGGTATGTCCTGAAAGGAGGTTCAGAGCTCTTCTTGGAGGAAGAGGAGGAAGGGTTGAGACCTGGAGGGCAGGGCTCTGCACTGTGGCCAGTGACTTCATCAATAAAATTCTGCAGTCGGGAAACAGCCTGTCCATAGGCTGCTATGTGCTCCAGGACTGAGTGAAGACAGTTCTGTCCAAAATATTATAACAAAGCAATTAAAATGAACAAACTGTAACTAAACTAAAACCATCTAAATGGTACATTTGTCTTTATCGAGATTTGTTTTATTTAAATTATCATTACCAAATGAAACTAAGACACCTTTTACATCCTAAATTAGAAATGTTATTTCTTTGCCCACATAATCTGACTGGCACCTCCCCTAGTTTAAATTTAACAGAACATGATAAACTTACAATAAATTCTATAAATTTAAACCTAATGGCAAAACACTAAATAAGGCAGATTGCAAACATAAATCAGCTGAAGAATATTAAAAAATTTAGCCTCCACTCACATTAGTTAGATGTGTGACCACCACATCATCCCTCACGGTCACCTTGCCATCACTGTGCTGGAATATGAAAAGTTTCTTCACACCAGAAAGAAGCCTGAGAGAAGAGGTAGAAAAGAACAACTGATCTTTCCTGCAATATTAAGGACATTTTAATATAAGCAATCAGTTTTACATGTTATGTATTTCCTTCTGGCCTAAGGTAACATCCAAGCTTCATCAGCCATCTCATTTCCAGAACTCTGCTCATTCCATTCAAGTTTCAACTTGCATCCCAATCTTTCATCACTGATGTCAGCTTCACAAACATAACAAGTGCATTATCCTTTGGTAAGAATGTGTCTGTCAAGATAAGAAATGTAAACACGGCAAGAGATCTAATCGTACCACAGAGTTTCCCGAATCACTTGTGTTTCTGTAACAAAAGACTTCTCCTCTGGCAGGTAGAGAGGCCCAGTGTTATAAAGGTGCTGATCCCTGGACAGACAGAGAGTTGCTTTCAAAAAATGCAAGAACCACCTCTTAAACTCAAAATCTTTCAGTCTCTAGAGCATTTGCATCTAAAATACCATGCAATCATTACAGAATGTAAAAATTAATGGACTTGTGATAAGCTGTGATGATAATGCTAATGATAGAAAACAGGAAATCACAGTTTTATACACGTTGTGTCTTGTGAATGTCTTACCAAACGTTGTAAAGGTTTGAATGGAGATGGAGGCTGTGTGGAAAGCGAGGCGAGTTGGGAACCCAATATGAAGTGACAATATGCTGCTCCAACCAGGCCCTGGAGTCAGGCTCACCCACTACAAGAACAAGGTTTAGTAACTAGAAGTCTTTATATTAAATGATATAATCATTACACTAAAGGCACCTATAAAGATTTGTGCTAATACCGTCCCTCACCAGTCCAGGTGACTTGAACGGTCTTGTCATTTTGCTCATGGTCTTCCTGTGGAGTTCTGTCCACTTGTATCCCAGAATCCTCTCTGCTCAGGGGCTGCTGACTATCTTCTTCCTCACTTTCTTCTTCAGACCATTCCTGGCACAATAAAGATCATATGACTTCAGTATCATATATCAACATCTATAATTTCAACAAATCCACACATCCTCTAGTAAACAAATACTTTATGAAACCACAGAACCAGTCTGATAATAGGGCAATACAGTTCACTTACTGGTGTGTCTGGAAACGGTCCAGTATCAATATCTTCTCCCTCCATTAAGTATTTGGCCCAATCAAATTTGTCCACTTTCTCTGTAGAAATAAAATGTATATTTAATTAGACTAATTAGGTAAGGATAAAGTGCTGTCCAACTGTATCCATGTGTGGTCACAAAACTCTCACCAGTTTCCTTTAGTCTGGGTCTTTCACAGTAGTTTGTGTTGGACGGAGAATCAGACAGGTGAAGTAATAAAGCCAACATACTGTAGTGGACATCAGTCTGTAACCATACACAGAATAATAGTGATATTCAGCCCATTCCCAGGTAATGGTAAACATTCTCAAATTTATGAAAAGAATTCTTGCTCTTATGTTAAAATATTTTTAGAATTATATATTATATAAAAACGTCAGTCCTAAGTAGTTAATGTTACAGAATTTAAAAATTTTAATAACGTTCTTATAAGCAATAACATTAATACAATGTCTTAAAAAGTTCCTAGAACTTTCAAAAAACATTAATTTTTTTTACCTAAACATTAGGGAAATGTTCTTACAACCTAAAATTGTTAGCTGGGTTTACTATGACTGGGTCATTCTGAGTCAATCTCCATGTTATACCACCTTGGTTCCCTCAGTATTAGGAAGAGGAGAAGTAAGGAATTCCTCAGTTAGTCGCTTCCAGCTTTCCGCTTTGCTCAGGTCAGAGTGGACCATGAGTTTCTCATGAATCCTGACAGAAAGAGAAATCACAAAAGCGTTAATATCAATATCAATCTACATAACCAAAAAGTAAAGGAGAGAGCGTCAGATGTAGTACCCGTTGATGGAGCGCTGTACATTGTGCCTGTTGACATCAAGAAATCGATGAAACCTATCAAAGGGGACAGAAACATATGATCAGAATTTCCCGCTCATGTATATGCTAATTTAAACGGCTGTGGTAGGACAACTGTGTAGTCTGATTTAAACCAGGGCTCCAAACTCATTTATAATAAAGTGTAACGTATTGTCTTTTATTGTTTTTTTTCTTTGAAGTTTAATTTCTGTATTATTCCTTACACTCATTATTTATCTCTGTTATCTCTCTGTATTACAAATACACAACTGCTTGTTAAAATTAAACTTTATTTTCAATAACAAGTAAAAAAAATAAGAGGGAGAATAATAAGTGCATCGTGTCCTTACTTGAAATTGGACCACGTATATTTTAAAGCCATCTGAAAGTTCTGATCTTCCTCATCTTGAATTCCGGTTAAATCTGAGATGAGTCTTTTGGTCTCCAGTTCCAACTCCTTCTCAAACCTGCTCCAATGAGCCATTTTGATGATCCCAACTAAAACACAAAATGCACATAGAATGGTTTCCTCTTTTTGTCCCTTTAGGGCCACGGGTTTAATTACTAGGTTAATGTGCATATTTTATATACAAACACAAACCTGATTTGGTTGTGCTGCTGATGAGAAAGGCGTCAACAACTGCAGCGGTGCAAGCTAGCAAAATTACGAACCCATGACAAGGGTGTTGGCTACGTGTCGAAGATAACGCTGAAATATGCTGAAAATATCCCGAAAATATCTCTATAGCGAAAGTCGCATAAATGGAGGATTTTTAAACAGATTTATCTCGTTTTCATTATTACACATATGACAATCTCCCCTGTTGCCGCCTCCATGACTTCAGACGCTTCTTCTGTGGTGCTGTGTGCGTACGGGCGAATTACTGCCACCCACTGGGCATGCGCAAAACCTCAACTGCGGACGACACACAGTTGAAAGCATTTTATGTTTATGTTCTACTTTAAATTATTTGGAAAGAATGAACAGAGTTTTACAGAATTAACATTTATCCATTTCTAAAGTAGTGACTTTGCTGATTTATTATTGCATTACTTATCGTGTACTATTTATATGTAACAATGTTCGTCATTACATATTATTATTATTATTATTATTATTGTTGTTGTTGTTGTTGTCCTCATTTGCGGTCTTGTTTTGTTAGGTAGTCGAATCTTACTTTTTCTCACCCCCGCCTTCATTTTATAAGTCTTGGCCAAAGCTGATAGGGGCTGCGTGAATGACTTCACGACTGTCCAATCGCTGCCGGTTATGACGCATCTCCACGAGCCAATCGTGGGGTAGGAGGTGGGACTTATCAGAAAACGGGTATGGAAAAGGATTCCGCCCTCAAAACTTTGCAGCCGTAGTGCCGTACGGACGGAGGCGCCTCATCCGGAGTCGAGCGTTTTGCCGGGATCCACGTCCGTGACTCCGCTGAGGCCATGAAGAGAAGGCTTCAGAAAAAATACGTCATCTTAATTCTAGGATATTCCGTGGCGCTGCTTTTAATTCCGTATGTGCTAGATTACCGAAGCAAATCGCCTCACGTTAAAGATGGATTTCAGCAGCAGAAGTGTCCCGATCTGGAGAGCACCATCGCCTTGTGGAGTACTACCAGAGACAGGACGGGCAACTCAACGGAGATGGAGGACTATGGCAACAGGAGTCAGTCCAGAACACACATATACCTGCACGCCACCTGGAGGACCGGCTCTTCTTTTTTAGGGGAATTATTTAATCAGCACCCCGATGTGTTTTATTTATACGAGCCCATGTGGAATATGTGGCAGGCTCTTTATCCAGGAGATGCGGGGAGTTTGCAGGGAGCGGTCAGGGATATGATGAACTCCCTTTTCAGATGCGATTTCTCCGTGTTGAGACTCTACGCAGGATCCTCCAACATAAGCACGTCTGTTATATTCGGCTGGAAAACAAACAAGGTCATATGTTCGCAACCGCTGTGCAATGCGTACAAAAAGCACGAAATCGGCTTGATTCAAGGAGACGTGTGTGGCAAATGCCAGCCGAGAGATCTGAAAGAGTTGGAGAGAGAGTGTAAAAAGTACCCGGTGATGGTCATTAAAGACGTGAGGGTTTTAGACTTGGGTGTTTTGGTTCCTCTAATGCGGGATCCAGCAATAAACCTGCAGATCGTCCAGTTGTTTCGCGATCCGAGGGCTGTGCACAACTCTCGGCTGAAGTCCAAACTGGCTTTGGTGAAGGAAAGCATACAGGTGCTGAGGAGCAAGAAACAAACGGACAAATACAAGCGACTTCTGGTGCCCAGCAACAGAGTCAATCGAGCGGAGAACTACGTCTCCAGCGCCATGGAGCTGATATGCGACAACTGGCTCAACGACATGCTGCTGGTCATGAACGCTCCGGTGTGGTTGAGGAGAAACTACATGGAGATCAAATACGAAGATCTGGTGCTGAGACCTGTGGAGGAACTGCGGAGACTCTACCGCTTCTCCAACCTCACCATCTCTCCAGCCATGGAGATGTTTGTGCTGAACATGACCCGCGGACAGGGTTATTCCTCAGAGAAACCCTTCCTCATATCATCCAGAGATGCCAGAGAAGCTATATATGCCTGGAGAGAAAGGCTGAACGTGGAGCAGGTGAACCAGGTTGAAGCTTACTGCAGTGAGGTGATGAGACAGCTGGGTTATAGGAAGAGGAACATGGACAAGACCTAATATCATCAGAACATGAGTGTATGGTATGTGTAAATGTGCTCTTCAGTGCACATAAAAGTCAACAAGTGCAACAGACTTTATCATCGTGATGCTCGAAATGCTGTCTAGTTAGGCAGCTTTGAGATCTATATAACTATGTAATGCTAGGTCACGCTTTACATCAGTGTTCATGGTATATTGTATTATACAGAGTTAATACTACTTGTGTATGTATATAACTGTTGTATAAAAATGTGGTAATTATTAAGTAACATGGTACATTTGGTCAGCAAAACTTCCCTCTTTGATTAGTTACACTAGATCAGTTTCTGTCCGAGACCGATTACGCAACACTGTAATTGTCTAGTTGTAAAAGATATAGATTGATTTTATTGGCAGTGTACTGTAATGCAGTATGTGTCGCATGCCATGCACATAGGCTGAGTGACTGACAGCTATAACATAGACTGAGTCACACTGTTCTTATACTGAGAAACAGTTTCAGGTGAGATTTTATAATGTTCAGCTGTGCCTTGGGGAGAGAAAGCTTCATGTTTTATAAAATTGTTGATTTTTGCTATATTTGTCAAGGTTACATCACTTCTTTGTGAGTGCGTTTTGTACATTCATTTAAGAAAATTAGTTTTTAGTCTTTGGGCTTTAAACATGGCTGTCATTTTGCTATGTTTGGTGAATTTTGGTGAAGCCGAAGACAAAAAAACAGAATGGAGCTGCAGTATCAAATTAAATCAAGAAAAAGTGCTCACATTTAAATACTAGAAAGGTTAAAAGGTAAACTGTTAACTATTGACTGCATCAGTAAACTAGATTCTGTTTATTTTTCTGAAACAGACAAAAGAAATACAAAGAAAAAAGGTTTAGCTGAGGTCATTGGTCAACATGGACTTTATGTGCATGCCTACATTGGCTGGCGTTACTGTAATTCTCTCTTTATGAACTCTTTTGTCACTTGCCAAATAGATGAGGAACAGCAAAATCACCAGTTTTATTTTTGATCTAGCTTACATTATAGCTAATGTGCTGTGTATTGAGTCAGCACAAATTATTTCAGTAAAATAAAAATGATTTATTCAGCACTGTCACTTTAAATATCTGACCTTTAAAGTGACAGTAGTATGCACCACTGCTAAGGAAGTGTCACTGATTATCAATGCTTGAGTCAAATTTCAGAGTGAAGTATGTAAACAGTGCTGTATATAAGACATATTGATAGTGATAAAGGCTTGTTATAGTGATCAGAGGCATGTGATGGAGGCTGGTATGACCTAACACAGATCTAGTACACATGGTTAGAACAGTCTGAAATAGGGACTGCATTGTGTTGGACAGACCCTGGAGGGACCAGTACTCTCTGACCTGAGCCTGTCACCAGCTCAATCCGTGAGCGCTAGAGGATTTGCCATGACTAAACTTAGACATGCTGGCACCAGATTCACACTGCCGACCAGTATAGTACTCTGTCTGTCCCTTTGTGCCACATAAAACAACCTCATGATCCAGCGCTGATCACAAGTTTTATATTTAAGGATAAATTGTATAACAAAAGTTAAATTGTTTTGACTTTAAAGGGGCTGGAGTGGGGGCAGGATAAATGCAAGCGAATTGCGAAATGTTAAAATATTCCCATGAGAATGAAACAAATACCTGTTGAATGCTGAATGAAAACGAGATGTAACATTATTACTGATGAAAACAGAGACTTTTAGCCGATCAGCTATAAACTACAGAGGAAAACAAGAAAGCCTACTTAGAAAGTAGCCACCTTTCTTTGAAACAAAACATTGAAGATTACTTTATTTTACAACATCTGTTAAAATCAAATAAAGACAAACTGCCACCCCCCGCAGAATCGAACCCAACAGCTTAAATTACAAAATTATCAGTCATTATTAGAAATTTAATGTTGGAGTAAAGGAAGCTTTACTGTTATAAAAAAAATTTTATAAACATTGATCTGTTATGGACTTGGTCAATAGCTGATTTTTATTCATCTTATACCTAAAAAAGTTACAGATTGCAGCTTTAAAAATTTGCAAACCTTAAGGACAAAAAATCCTGTGTTATCATTGAACCAGTTTTTGTTGCCGGTATGAATAGGTCAATAAGAATGCATTACTTGTTGTGTTGTTCACACAAAATATGTGGCAGTAGCAGAATTAAAATCAGTTTGTTTCAGTGACCTAATGTGTCAATATTGACTTAACCAATGATGTGAGTTTGAGGGCGGGATCACCTTTTTGTCTAAACAACAGCATATCAAATGTTTGAAATCCCACACTGCACGTTTAAGACTAAAACATTGTTGATATTTTATACAGGGACATGCTATATCTGTGTTTTCACTAAACATCCACATTTGCCCTGTCTTTCTCACCATCTTTCTCTTTTGGCTACAGGAGCCTGATGTGCAGAAAGCAGAAGAGGACAGAACAAATTGACATGCAGCCAAAGCAGGAGGTATGGGGCACTGATGAGGCTGAGGAACCTCAACATCTCACAGTGCCACCATAAGACACAGAGTGGACGACAGGAGGGTTTGAGTATAGACTTACAAACCCACCAACCACAAATGATACTGACAAGCATCTAATGAAACAAACACTAACAATATCAGAAGGAAAACGAGAATGCATGGAAAAATAGAATGGATCATCTACAAAAGGCTCATTCCCGGCTGTGTCCTAACAGCCAGATTTCATCAGCATTAATCCCTGCCCAATCCCCAGCAGCCCCTAATCAGCCACAGGAGACAGACGCTTGGGTCTTTGTGTGTGAGCACACATGTGTTATTGCACACACTATACGCCCAGCAAAGAGAAAGGTTGCGCTTTTAATCTTCCTGTTTCAATTCAAGGAAAATCGTTGAGCATTTCAGTTCATCAGGAGGATTCCACAAAAACATGACAATGTTCTTAGATGTTCTCGTATACAACTTGGGGAAAAGGGGATTATCTGTCCCAAATAATCCACATGTCACCGCCCAATAAATAAATGCAGAGCTTTTTTATGTAGTTCAAAGTGCAATTCAGTGAACTGTCCCAATGTAATTGCCAGCACCTGTAGCTTTTCTCCAACAAATCACAAAACACCTCAGGTGGTGTGAAATGTCACATTTCCCCTGGAACTCACCCACTGGTTCTCTTTGTATGAAGATGGATTTGAGTCTACCCCAGGCTCACCACACGCAGACTGATTGTGTTTATCTGCACGCATGTAAACAGGCTATATAGAGAGCATAGGTTTATATTTTAAATACCTAAAGGAGAGGAACATCTAGTCATCATTCAAAACGATCATACTTAGAGGAAACAAGTGTCGATGAGCGCTAATGGAAATGCTTGTACTGGTCAAAGTAACATGGACAGTATTATCATTTTTTTGTAAGTTATTTTGTCGACTAGTGTTCATTGTTCAATCCGCTGCACCTTTTAAACACATTTTGACTCTAAGCCATTTGAAATTGTGTGTCTTGAGGAATTAACAAATGAACTCTATGAACAATTCTGTTATTTATAAATAAAACATGTAAATAAAATTTTGTAGTAAACACTGTAGTTTTCTGGTTTTATTGTTTTATGACATAAAATGAATCAAATACCACTTTATTTTGATATTGCTACTGTAGACCACGTCAATACATTGGCTGTTTTTATAAACCTACAATTGCAGAACTACAATGCATACCACAGTTTTGTTGCATTTTTGACAGACTGAGTGCATCATTATAATATATAATAATAATCATTATAAACAATAATGGTGACTCTTAGGGAAAAATGGAGCATCTTGGTAATTCAATACATCACAGACATGAAAAATGGCAGCTTATGATTTTTGTTTCTTTGTTTATATGGTAGATACTGACACATGCACAACAGCAAGTAAAATGTGAATGCTACAGGAGGGATTTACATATCCTGAACATACATACAAATCCATTGTTGTATGGTCAGGAGAAAAGCTATCAGACATGTTGGAAGAGTCATTACACTTCATCGGAGGGGTGACTTCATACAGCCCTGGTGTTCCAGGATTACATCATAATTCAGTCTTTTGCTACAGCTGGTTTAAGGTTCAAAACACCTCAAAACACAAAGTCCATCAGGTTATTCACTAACAGAAACTCAACTTAAATAGTGCAAATCTTCTCAGTCGTTTCAGTCCCCACTTGGAAACAAAATGACAGCTCCAATAAAAGCAAATAGCTCACACATCAAAGATAGCCCCAATAAAAGCAAACAGCAGTCAGACATGGGATATTAATGGGACAGGGCGTAACATTATCCCAGTTAGTTAATGGAGAGAGTGAACAGTTGTAAAGTCAGATATATAAGAAAGAACTATAAATTGTTAAACGTTTGTAATTACAGCCAAGAAGTTGTTAGTCATTAACTTGAAAAATTAAAAAAAAAAAATCACATTGACTTCGATTAAACGTATAACATGATTCCTCTCTAGACGCCAAGGGAATGATTCTCATAACATGATAGGAATGCAGGTTGGCAGGGCGCCATCCATATACTGTAATGATTGAGAAACAACCAACTGCGTTCTCTCAATCTCATGCTGTACATTCCAGATTCCTGATTTTCAGATTTGTTTTTTGTCATATAATAGTAGCTCATTCATAATAAAAACATCCACTCTAAGAATGCTCTATATATTGTGTGGAGGCATGGAAAGTACACCACATGTGCGTTTGATGCAGATATGCAGCTTTTCTGTTCTGGCTGTAAGTCTAGCAGTGGTTAAAAAGCGAATATAACAAGAAGTACTCCTTCTAATTGTAACACATGCATGTAAGGACTACAGCCCGGCTGCAGCTAAAGTGCATGGGTCATACACTCAGGTTGCGTCCAGCTGTGCAAAACTCCCACAGCTGTTGAGATCTATGGATTTATATTTACAATGGTTGGCCAGGAGCCAGTTGCTCCTATTTGATGTCAAGAGGCAGCTGCATGTAAATTTGACCTGTTTGTGAAGGGGGATATTGCAGAACACAAAGTATACTACTTAAAGAGACAGTTCACCCAAAACTGAAAATTCTTCCATCATTTACTCACCCTCAAGTCATTCCAAACCTACATCACTTTTATTTTCTGTGGAATACAAAAACTATTCTGATAATGTATTAGTGGTTTTGTGTCCATACAGTAGAAGTCAATGGGTGGCAATGTTGTTTGGTTATCAACATACTTTAAAATATCTTCTTTTGTTTCTCATAAGCAAAAAAGTCATACAGATTTGGAATGACATGGGGTGAGTAAAAGTAAGAATTTTCATTTTTGGGTGAACTATCCATTTAACTGATGAGGTTTGGGTATGAGGTATAGTGAAGTGCGTAATGCATAAATGTCACAATGTTGCTATTGTGCTTGCAGGCTTTCACAAACACCTGTCACATACTGTATAGCCTTAGGTATTTACAAACATCGAGTCCTTATCTAATTTGCCTGTGGAAAAATTAAATAAATGCAAATGATTCAACAAGATCTGGTATAATACTGGGTGGCCAGTTCAGTGTATTTACATCAAAATAGTGACTGTTCCTTTAAGAAATACCAGCTTTGCGTGTTTCTCAATATTTCCAGATTCTCCCCTCTCTACTTAGGTTAGTTGCAGCATGGCCAAAAGAAAATAAAGAATCACTGACCAAACATGTTGGAATGTAGCTGATGAAGCATTGTGTGTGACTATGAATGTGAAGATTAATGACTGCAGAGGAAACACAGAGCTACTGTTCAACATCAGTCCATCACCATGTATGACAGCACTTAATGCCCAAAGCTATCATTACAAATTCTTCACAGGAGTTTTATATTTCTCTCCTACAGCTCACATTAGCACAGGAATCAAAAGTCTTGGTCTTTCTGCCTGAAGACAATCAGTCTGCCCCAGCACCAATAACTTCTGCTCTGGTTCTTCAATGTTCTCTGGTGTTTTTCATCCAAATGCATATCCAAAAGTCCTCCTCTCCATTTCTGTTTCTTTACATTTTTTGACCCCCTTAGTGAGATCTTTGGCAGGGTCCAGGGTGGTCAGATGAAGTGATGTACTACCAAACTGGAGGCATGGAATGCAGGGAGGTTTGGTTTGGGGATGGAGTTTTGCAGGGGCAGAGTCAAGCGTGGTCCTCGATAGGGAAAACAAGACGTGTGCCACGGCTCAAAAGCTCATGCTCACGTGTGTCCAGTTCTCGCTCGAGAGCGTCCTCCGACGTGCTGTCGCTGCGTTTGCCGTTGACACCCCAGCTCCCAGCCATTCCCTCGGGGCCAGAGGAAGACGAGGCTCCATTGGCGGTAATGGCCGTGTCGCCGTATGTCAGTGTTAGGTCTCCTTCATTCAGGATAAGGTCCGAGTCGTTGTCTCTCAGCTGCTCGTGGGTCTGCAGAACACAGTGACAAGTCGAACGTGAAGGAAGGAGGGCAGGAGTGCTTGGAGTACACACACTCCCACATACACACTCATACAAGGTCAGCACAAAGGTTCACAAGGGACACTGTGGGGTCACAAAGACAGAGTAAAAGTTGAAGGTACACTTAGATGTCATTACATGAAATAAAATAACACACTTACCTGTGCATAATTATGCAAAATCACACAAGTTTGTGAGATGGGTGGAGCTACGGTATTTCCCCCTCCCCTTCTGTAATACCAAACTCTAGATCCACTCCACTTTGTTTTTTACTAGATCCACTCCACTGAATTTTACTTTTAAAAAAAGACTTCTACTTAAAAAATCAGACATGATTTGTTACAACAAAACTTGCAGTTTAAAGCTTGGCAGTTCAAACCCTGACATCCCATAGTCACTGAATGCATTTAAAATAAGAGGGAATGTCAGTGGCGCACAATTACAGCAGACTGCAGCAGGGATTACACATTGTGCCAACAGCTCAAACAAACTAAACTCTGTTGCATAACAGTTAGCTTCGCATATAGCTGCTGTTAAATCCTTTGAGAACGACTTAAATAGGTGATCTTCACATACTAAATCTCTCCCTACACCATTATTATGGTACAAGAATTATTTAGATCTTTCTAAAGACTCTGGGCACTAGACATGGGCTCAACATGAAAGTAACCAATTTCCTAGCGCTAATTCAAAGAGTCTGCTGTCTCTTATTATATAATGAAGTAATAAACTCAAACCAATATATTGTTATAATGGTCAGCTGACTACATTATGATAATACATTAGCTTATACTGTATATGGCTAATTGCCAAAAAAGTGAAACTATATTAGCGTAAAATAAATGCCTGTTAATGTTTATTTTGTGGCTGGATGAGTGTACATTATCCCTCATTTGACCTCATAAAGAAACCATCAACAAGAAAACTAGTTAACTTGAGTGCAGTAATAGAGTCCTTGTGCTATACAGGAGCAGAAACAAAACTTCGAGACAAAGAGGACATTTCAAAGAAAAAACAAAATGATAAATTAAGCAAAAAAAAAAAAACACTTGAGCAAGCAACCAATAAGCAGACAGATTAAAGAAGTGAATGTGGAAACAAGAGCTTTTTTAACCTAGACAAGACAGCGGAACAGAGATGGGGGAGAGCTGAATATACGAGACAAAGAGAGGCCAGACTTTATTAAATGATAATTCAAGGCAGCAAAGAAAGAGACAGTGACCCAAGAAATACATGACAGGTTTTTAGAAGTGCCTGGAGAGAACAATCGAGACAGGGAAAGAGGAATAGAGAAATATACAGAGACACACACACTCACTGAGGACTTTAGAGAGACTGACCTAGTTCAAGAGGCTATATGACTCAAACATTATGACTCATCCCAAAGTATGAACCATCTTCTTTGTTGGTTTTAAAGCAGATAACAATTCCTCTTTGCTGGTGTTATCATTGTTTTGTTTAGTGCTGATATGGGGACATAATAGTGGGAATCAGGTGGGAGTCAGGTGGGCAGCCCTGCAGGACATTAAAGCTCATTGTGACCCAACACAACAATGCAGGACTGTAAGATGCAGGACTCGCAGCCCCAGCTACAGTATGAGCTTTGTGATGAATAGGGGAATTTGTGGGAGTGAATAGGCAGTGACGGCTGTGAATAGCAATGCTCTCCATGCTTGAGATACTGAAATGGAACGCCTCTCAGGCTCATGATCATCAGAGCACCATCAATGAAAGGCTCTTTTGTGAGTGCGTCTTCCTTCGGCCTGTGTCCAGTCTGAAAGCCCCAGTGCTTTTGTGCATCCGTCTTTCTCTCTTCCCTTTTCAAGCAGGGCTTTACAAAGCCGCAATAGCATTAGAAAGCAAGCTATGGAAACCAAAACATGCTGTTGGGGAACTCAGAGTGAGCTACTTCCCTAGACACTAAGAAGAATGTGCAGTGAGGTAATGACTGACCGATACACCAATCAGGTGATGTTTGGCTACTGTGAGATTGACATCTGCTGATAGCTATGCCAATTAACAGAACTATTTGTGCCGTCGTAGGTTCTGTAATCTTTAGATAAATTTATTAATAAACAATACATGTTTTTTGTTTTTAATTATTATCTCATTGTAAATAAAGGTTCATTTCAACACTCTTGTCCTTTAGTATGTCTTATATTAAACTGTATTATTGTATATCTGTATACATTTGTGTACACACACACACACACACACACACACACACACACACACACACAAAATACTTTGACTGATTTATTGACTGCTCTTACCTCATAGGCCTGGGGGCTGGTCAAGCAGCGAGCCAGGGGACCACAGCAGGCCGGCAGAGTGGAGGTCAAAGGAGGACCGCTGTGGGTCAGGATAGGTTTCAGGTAACTGTGCTTAGGTTAAGGAGAAAAGATCTGCCAAGCAGCTTCAGTAGCTGGTATGAACAAAGGACTTACGAATCTGTGCTGCCACCAGACTATAGCTGACCATTCTTCACCATACATACTAAATTAATTTTCGTTGTCTCTTATATCTTATGGTTTTGGAGTGACAAAGGATACTATTTTTTCAGTAAGAACAAAAACACTACCATGGGATATTAAATATCATAATGGTGAGTAAATAATGAGAAAATGTTTATTTTTTTGGGTGCTCTATTTTTGATACTTCAGACTGTTACTTCCAACATTCATCCAAGGCAAACATATAAAGTAATCCACCCACCGCGCAAAACACACCAACGCAAACGATTCAAAAATAGTACAGCTCAAAGCAGAAGTTTCCAAATTCAGCACGGCACCAAATGCATCACAAAGGGCTCATTTCAGAACAGATATGATTGAGTCTCAGCCTCATAATCATGGTGTAATCAGATCATCATCTCCTTAAATACTTCCCAACACACATTTCTAATCATGACAGCTCATACATGGCAGCAATGTAGTTTCTTATTTTTAACAGACAGGGAAAAAATGGAAAAGAAAGTGTCAGTGGCTTGAAACCAAGAACACCATGTGATGGATTTGGAAGCGTATAATATGTTTGAGGGGGATCAGAGAGCAGGATGTGCCCTACAGAGCTAGAGAGAGGTTGCCAGGTATGCGCTCTGAATAAATATCTCTGTAGAATGTCCGACAGTACGGTTTGGTAACCAAACAGAAAAAACACCAGGCTGTTTGCCAATTCAAGACCTCTGGCCTTCTGTATAACAAACACACAAACCTAAGTACACTCTCGAGGGGCTATGAAAAGGATCTAAATACCTGTTTTGACAACAATGTAACACGAGACACTTACATAAATGGCAGCTATTGTGCGCATGAAAATAACGTAAATCACTAACAAACACTCCTAATAAATGTATGACGTAACTTTGAGGACTCATGAGTCACCACATGTGGAGTTGTTTGCTACAGCTGTGCAGGAAGTGGTGGACAATGTGAGAAAATGGTGTGTGGTACTTTCACCTCTGTGTTGTATTTGCAGCGGCCACATGCTAAATAAAACTCATTGCTTTGCAATTCTCAGTGCTTTGCCACCCACGACTGCCAGACTGAAAAGGTACAGCTTCTACACTGAACCACTCAGCACAATATAACTGCAGCGGAAGGGCCCCGCAGAGAACTTCAGAATCACAGATTGCTATGTTCCGGACTTGAAAGCTTAACGAGAATGGACTGCAGTCATTTCTGAATCATTTCCATTAAGAAACAAAAACACAAAAAATGTTATTTTGAAAGTTTTAGGAACATTCAAAATGTCCAGGTTTTTAAATGTTTTTGAACGTTATTGCTTGGTTATAAAAACATTGTTCAAACATTTAATTCTGTACTGTTTTTAAAACATTAACCTAACTACTTAAGAATAATGTTTTTTATGTATAATATATAACATTAAAAAACCTTATATATTACTAGGTTACTGCAAGAACATTTTCAATAACTTTGAAAGAACTTTTAGAGAACGTTAGCCAACGCTCTGAAAAGGTTCCCTGTTAGCTGGGATGCCTTTTCCAGCAGCCTGAGCTCAGGCCAAGCTAGGTTAACTTAAGATTTTTGGAGTGTAAGGAGGGCAAGCCTCTCGGTTCTGGGCTTTTGATGCCCAGTTAGGGTCTCGGAGGACTTCCATCATTGATCAAAACAACCGCCCTAAGAAGGCTCGGAATTATTCATCACTTCCGTAGTCTCCCTCTGCATTTATATTCATGGAGATCTGCTTTACAGAGTCTTCCAGGCCTCAACAATATGCATCTCTCATTTCATTCTCCACAGCGTGGGAGAAGATGTCACGTTTTTGTGAATTATTTGCATGGCGTCAAAGTAATCTCAGTGGCTAGCATACAGAAGAGTGTAGAGGAGTAAGGAGAAAGTGAGAGGTAATGCTTAACCATGCGTGCATATGTGTGTGTGTGTGTGTGTGTGTGTGTTTTTGAATGGAGTGAAAGGATACTTGTGGTCAAAAGAGTACCAAAGCCTGAAAAGCCAAGCACTCTCCTGCTTTGTCTTGCTCTGTCCTTCTGACTGGCTTCCATCCTGAGGAGAAGAACAGGGTGAAGAAAAATAGAAAACATAAATTTAAGTCTAAATCTATGCCCATAATGTTGCTTACAAACATACTTTAGATGTTATAAAGCAAATCAAAGGTTTAAACTAATACAGCCTTTCACAGGTTGAACCAATAAGTCCTCCTTTAATGCTAACATTTATAGTCCAACTTTTCAAAGGTCGCCTGTCCAGAATTACAGACTGACAGAAGTGATATACAGTACAGATAGGTATATGTATGTATATTTTCTATTTATACAGATATATCTTAAAAGTATATTGTTAAATATATAAATATAAAGTATATTTATGAGGTAAAAGTCAAATATGTTGGATAAATCCTGTTAAAAAGATGCCACAATAAAACCAGGCCATATCCACATATACATGTTTATATTTACTGTATACGTTTATGCATTTGGCAGATACTTTTATCTAAAGCGACTGACAGTGCATTCAAGAATTTACATTTGATCAGCATGCATGTTTCCTAGGAATCTAACCCACAACCTTTGTGTTGCTAATGCAATGCTTTATCAGTTGAACTACAGGAACACATACTGCATACTTTGTAATGTGTGATATGGAACCCTACACTTAAACACTGATCTTAAACCAATAATTATCACACTCAACTCAATATTCACTGCTTAGGCAGTAAAACCTCAAGAAAGTCTTGTTTTATATTATATTAGTTCGAATAAACGCACAGAGCGTCAGAAGAACACATCTTATGCTCAGTGCGTTTATTCAAACTAATTGAATGAGTTCATCTTGTAACACTGCACTTAAAAAGATTACAGATTAATGCTATCACACACAAGTTCACAGTAACACTACACTGCAACCCACCCTAATCTCGCCCTGTTCCTCTACCATCAATATGTGTGATACAGAAAGTGGATGAACATTAATAAAACTTGCTTAGAGAAACCAATAAAATAAAAGCTGGTGTGCCCAGATCCTGAAGTCTGTACAGTTTGCATCACCTTGATAAATGAGTGTGTGTGTGTGTGTACTTCTGAAACTTTACAGAAGCCAAGATGATGATTGGCTTATACTGATCTGAGTTCTGTCTTTGTGCTATTGTGGAACAAATATAGCCAGGAAGTAGAAAGACATGTCATTCCTTTCAAAGGCATCTAGTTTTAATTAGCTTAGTGATTCTAATCCGATTGTAATTTGAGTAATAATTAGTGATATAAAAAGCACCCTGTCTCTCTACATAGATGCTTGTATATACACTCCTTCACACAGACCCCAGTTTACAATTTTAGGTTGTAAGAACATTTTCTTAACGTTTCCATTCAGTAGCAAAAATGATATACAAAAATGCTACTTTGAACATCCAGTTTTTTAACACGTTGTATTAACATTAGTGCTTGGTTATGAGAACGTTACTCAAACATTTTTTAATTATGGTAAAAGTTATTAAAATAACTTTTTCGATAATTATGGGAGACCTTTTAGAGAACGTTCTGAGAACATTCCATTAGCTGGACCCACAGGTTCCAGTACATGCTACAGTGATGAAACACTATACTGTCTAACAGTGGCTAAGCAGCATTAGTGTTGTCTGTGTTAATGAAGGCAAATGCTTTTGAAAGGGCTCTAAAGTTCTGTAAAAGTCATCAGCCTACAAAAAAGGCCTACACCCATTTTTAGAGTTGTAAAACCGTGAAAAATATTTACATGTGGTTTTGTGATATATATATATATATATCTCAGATATATAAGGTCTGGACGTGCAAAAGAAAACCGATGGCATGGGTGTTTCATAACATGAATTCAAAACATACAAACTATATTTTAAATGTTTTGTGTGTATGTTTAAGCACTGTGTAGACATACTCTCAATGGCAGTGCAGAAAATAACACTTGATGTCAATGTTGATGTCAAAAGCTTCAGTCAACAAATCGATACTTACACCCTGCAGGACCTGGAAACTGTCTCCACAGGGCTGAAGATCCTGGTCTGGGTCCACTCCAACCCTGGAACAAACATACAATACAAATCAGGGTCTTTGGAGGGTGCGGCTGTTTGTTTGTGTTTGTGCACACGCGAGACATGAGCATTACACACAGTGCTTAATAAAGACACAAACTGTACGCACACAATCAGCAGCAGAAAGATGTCAAGTTAAAAAGAAAGCCACGGACCTGAACACAGATACACTGATCATGTTTGTATCTAAAAACACACAACAGGCCTAATGCAACATTAAGTGTACTGTGGCTGAGCTTGCATTCACAATTTTGTGTGACAAGATAAAATAAATGTTTTCAAACTATAAATTGTGTTTAGTGACCGGATGCATGTAATAACAAACCACATTAGCAAATGAGTGACTTGTTTTCTGGTTCTCTTTATGAATCAAAAATAGTCACAAATAATCAGTCTGACTTTGTGTAAATTACATATCTGTCAGCAGTGGTTACTAAATCTACTAAATCTGCTCCACTGCAAAATGTAAACACTGGCAATATTTCCTAGTACAGTTTTTTACTAAAAATAACGCATTTTTAAAAAATGTTTTAAAAAAACTGTCCGACCTAATTCACTTTTACTGCAGCTTCGTTAAGAAACACACACATCTGCTTTGTGTTGCTAGTCAGCCAAGTTCTAGCCCTTGCTTGACCGGCTGAAATGTGAAGACAACCCCAGAGACCTTTAGAGCTCAGAGGGGCCGAGACTCTGCTCAGATAATTGATACATTAGTTGAACTTTCACTCTGGCCTTTAAGTACATTTGCTGACCCTTGACGCAATAGCTTGTCTTTCATTCCTGATGAAAATTAAAGTAGTGGCTATATGATTAGGCTGAATTTAGGCTGGCTTTTGAACCCAACGAACAAACAGAGACTTCATTGTGCAGTTAGATTTGGCTTGAGGATTAACAGACACTCAGGAATTCTGTCCCATATGGACAGGGGCCAATTTAAACAGAATGAGCTGACTTATTATCTGTCTTTCTTGTGAAAGTGGTTAAACCTTTATTGAACATCTTATCTGCTCAGAGTCAGCAAGGAATATCTGTTTCTCAAGAGGTGGGCGACATTAATTAAAACTGTGAGGACAGAAAGAGAAAAAGGATAACATACTCCTACCAAATCTAGTGACGCATATCTGCGACAGACTGGCTGTTTTAACGAGCTGCTGTTATTTCTACCACGTCTGGGGAGCTGTCTGAGAAACAAAAGACGAGAGTTTTACTCCCTTGTGGTTTACAGCAAGGGAGGCCTGAGCTGTCTAAACAGAAATATGGCTAAGAACTCTGGGTTAGAGGTTAGAGTAGATCTGCTCATCTGCAGTGCTGTGGCGCTAAAGCACAAGCTATGCAGGGGAAGGGGAAATTATGGGGAAGTGGGGTGCTTGAACTGTGTACAAGGAATGGCATAAAGCCAAAATTTGACGATAGGGATAACATGGGGAAATACAAACAACTGAGTTTTAAGAAGGAAAGAAGAACAGATGGGTGGCTTTGCGTAGAAGAGTTTGCTTTAGTAACTGCAGAACGTTATCAGAATGCTGGGTAACGTTCTCTCAAAGTTATCAAAGTTTTTGTAGTAACGGTAACAGACATTTTAAAACATAATAAATATATATATATATATATATATTATATAGAACATTTTGAACATACCTAGAACATTCTAAACAACATTTTAACATGCTATTACATTGCTATTTTTTGGAAACAGTAGAGAAGCATTCTTGAAACCTAAAATTGCAGAAGTATACTGACATAAAGATTATTCACTGTGAACAGACCAGTGAGTCTGAGCAAAGGAAGCAGTCGCTTGCACAGTCGCATGCTTTATAGTGAGCAGAGATGACTCAAGCAGAGTACAGTGAACTAGCTTAGGCCAGAGTACAGTACTACTGTACAGAATGATGATGAGTAGAAGTGGAGCCTGTCTTTCTGTCAGAACATCCTGTTGCACACACCATCTGTGGTTAACAGAGCCACAAATTACTACAGAGGAAGAAGCTGTTATACACTATGTATGCTATACACTAAAGTTTGCCTTTGAAATTTTGTGTGAATATTATGTTGCGTTCATTCAATTTTTAACAATTTTATGTCCGTCACCACACCCAGCTCTCCAGATAACAGCATCAGCCATGAAAAGCATGGCTATTGGTCGACAACAGCTAAGTAGTATAGGACAGTAGAAAAGAGCAAAGCAAAGCAGGAACCAGGAAATGTTTATGTGGAAAGATGTGCTTAATTAAAGCATAAGCAAATACATTTATAACACTTTCAAATGAAACTTCCCGATGTGCATATTTCCATGTGAAAGGGGAGTCACCATCACCTGTGCAAGAATGTAAAACATATCACCTGATATAATGGCACAGTCTACGCAGCCTCTCCTTCTCTGCTGTAGAGGACTCTCCCACCCTGAGCACAATACAGTAGCTCTTGAAACAAATACAGCATCAAACACACTGTCACACATCAAAGCTGAAGGATCTCCAGCATTCCACCAAAAATGCAATAAAGTTCTCAATCTCTGTTTTGTAATTTGGACAATCCAAGATTGAGGAATTAGTTCATTTATTGTTTGTGTGAAGTAAAAGTGACACATTTGTCAAGGTAACCCATACTTAAAATACGACCTCTGCATTTGACCCAGTGGGTACCAGTGGGTAGTGAACACACACACACACACACACACACACACACACACACACACACACACACACACACACACACACACACACACACACACACACAGAGCAGTGGGCAGCTATTACTGCAGCGGCATTGGGAATCGAACCTGTCACCTTTGGGTTACAAGTCCAACTCTCTATCCATTAGGCCATGACTGTCTCAAACATTGTAAAGGACACTGTAAAACATGCAGAAGATCTATTTCTAACACAAGGGTTAAATGGCCCATAGAGTGGAAATCTTTGAGTTTTAAAAAGATAATGTTTTACCTCTTTTTACAACAGACATTTCTTTACATGTATAAATCCCACGAATTACAATCTGATGCTTCACATTGCTGCTCTGAATTGGCTCTCTGTGTGTTGAGCTCAATGTTTACAGAGTCACTGGAACCTCCCAGAACTGTTTAAGAAAAGACAGAACTGGCTAACACAAAGAATCTAAACCAATGCTGAAAAAAGCAGTCTCTCTTAGATCCTAAGCAACAGTGTACAACTGGCTGTCATCTGCATCTCATTTTTGTATTTGTTTTTTCTTTAATAGACCTTTAATCAAAACATATATTCAAGGTCAGATAACTTTTGGTCTGTGCAAGACTGTACCACTGTATTCAATAAAGGACGTGTCAAAACTAATACCTGGTTAAATTCCAAGTTCCAGTAAAAAAAATTATAGAAAAAAAAAAGTTTCTTCATTTCTTCACTCGTTTGCAATTACTAAAATTGATATAATGGCCCCCCTGAGGACTTTTAGGAGAAAAGTAACACATGGTGACATGAAAACAGCCACTCTTTAGATTCTGTGGTCTGTTTTCCCCCAGCACTCAGACTCTACATTGGCCAGGGGACTAAATATACAACACTGAATTCAGTTTCAAAAAGGAGTTATGTAAAATCCCCTCTTTAATCCTGAGTGACCTGGTCATCTTGAATAAAAGCAATGAAATGCCATCTGTTTCTTTAGACTAAACATGAGCCTTTTCTCTCATTTCCTGAAACATTTTTTGCCAATGAGATATCGGATTGCTTTTTTAAATTGCACATTGATTAGCTTACAGTCGCCCAAAGCTAGAGACAATCATAGTCAGGCATTGTCGCATGCATGTGTGTGTGTGTGTGTGTGTGTGTGTGTGTGTGTGTGTGTGTGTGTACAGATTATTGGAAGCTAGCCTTCACTCTGCATGGAAAAAGTGTAGCATGAGCCAGTCCAGGGGTCAATTATAGTGCATGTGTGTAAACGAAAACCCTTCCCAGAACAGAACGAGACAGCCATCAAATTTTGTTGAAATGTAGAGCAACAAAAGACTAGCAGTGGAATCCCTTAGCGCTTGGAAAACACATCTGACTAAAATATTCATATTGTTAATACACTAATGCACCATGTGACTGAAGCAATACTTTGCAAGATAATCAAAGTGAAAAAACTGAATGCATTTGACCTATGCCTAGTATATAGCAACAAAATCAGCTAATTAAATAAAACTGGTTTGATTCGCAGCATCAATGCTCTTGAGGGAGAACAATTACCTGTGCAATATTACTTCAAAGCAACTGCTCACTGTGAGTGTGTGTAGCATTAAAGCCACTTAAAAGAGAAGCAGAAAATTAAATTACAAATACATTCCCTTCTTTATCGCAAGCTCTCATTTTCCTGATTTGCATTTACATGCATGATTTGGTCTTTTATGAGCAAACTCATGTATCCTGTTTTATTAATATCGTTAACTATAGGTCGTTTTAAGTCACCAAGCAATTTTGAATTAATACAGGATGTGCATACACAGAGGTGCTTTGAGCTGACGTTGGATTTGGCCCGAGGATGCTATGTTTACTATTACAATGCCTATGTGTTTACATAACATATTTCCTTATTTGCTGGTTGCTTGGCATGGCAAAAACATAAACACAAGATGTAAATGAATTTAATCCAGGATTAGCGATCAAAAAGTCAAAGCACAAATGTCAATATCACAGAATTAAATATTTGGATTAGAAAGAAAACAAACTCTTGCAGAGAGGTATAGAGCGCTGTTCATAGCTGTCAAGTCATTCTGGCTTCAAGCTGTAACTCAATTTGACAAGCTGAACTTAGTTTGACAAGCTGAACTTAGTTTGACAAGCTGATCTTAGTTTGACAAGCTGAGCTTAGTTTGACATTTCAGGAAAATGTTAGTTCTGCCTTCCCTTGCAAAACCTGCCACCATGATGCTACAGTGTTATGAGTGGCTGCTTTGCGATTTCGAAGGTGCTTCAGGGTGTTTTTACGTGTGTTTCCAAGCAGTTGCTAGGGTGCTCTTGGTTGATGCTGAGGCATTACTTAGTGGTTGCTAGGGGGCTGAGAGCCCACATATGGTTCAGGTACCTTCCAAACCCAGTAGTCAATGTGTGACATATTAGTGACACTTTTGAAAACACAACAAATTAAAATAAAGTTCCTCATGAAATGGAAGATATTAACCTTTGCAACTGAATTAAACTACTTGACATACAGACAGTTTGCTTACAGATGTGCTTGATTTATTGCACCGTTCCAACACACGCCCAATCGAATCTAGCAAAACAGACGCTGGTACCCTACAGTCCCTCTAGCTAACATACCAGTCCACTGACCACAGCACAACCTCACATCGGTATAACAAAACAAACTCGTTCTATTTACTTTTTAAGCCCGCCATTCCACAGACAACACAAACAGTGCCAGATGTGTATAAACAAATGTCTAAAACATTTAAACAAACCTTTTAAACATTTAAACAGCAATTATAATAATACAAAATATACGCTTCTACTATTAAGGCTTAAACCACTAAAACAGACTAATTTTAAAGTTATGTTGTGTTCAAAAGTTACCCAAAAATCAAATTCTGTCATCATGTGTTCACCACCATGTCACCCAAACCACGTTTTATCAAACAACACAAAATGTTTCACTTAGTAAGTGTATTGTGAAGGTTTTTGGAATGAATGATGACTTCAACAACAAAAATAAAAAAATAAAATCAGTTATTTATTCATCCTCATGGCAATTCATTATAAGAGAGTGAGTGTGAAATGAGTTCCACAAGAGTGTAAGTCAGATCTTTTTGATGAATCTGTCACACTGGTTTAGTGTGTCGCATGGAATAAAAAGCATACAGATTTGGAACAGCATAATGACGAATTTTCATTTTTTGGTAAATTTAAATGTGAATTGATATGATAACTTCAAATGAGTAACAGGGGTCTTACAGAGAACTAGTAATATGTACTTTAAAAGTGCTTTTTAAAGCTAGACAGCCACTGGTCACTATTTATTTTTGTTGTATGGAAAAGAAAAACCTGTACAATCTGCTAAACAAAACAATATGAGTGATCATTTTGGGTGAGCTGTCTCTTTAAAAAAAAAACTACTCAAACTGTTTGCATGTTACTGTCTGTAGCTGCTGGGTGTTCATTGGAAATGCAAAACTCTTTTTGTGAGTGCATTATGATCATGAGCTGTGATGTATTTTGAGCCAAACAACAAAGCATCCAATAAAAGTATTGTAGCAGCGGGAGTCTCAAAACAATTACAATTATGAGTGCTGTCTATTATTAAGCCTGTCCGTTCTTAATGGTAATCAGCCTACATATGACCAGTGCATTAGCTCTCCATTATGCAAAGCCATTTAGATGGTGTTTGAAAAAAGTTAAGGGTGTATTGACCTAATTACTTTGCTTTGAAGAGCACAATAGATTTATATTTAGAAATACTATTGATTTCAATGAGCACTGTTTATGTCTTAGTTAACATTACTACTGCCACGAACCATGTCTGAAACTCATTGAATGTGTGGCAGTTTTGCAGATACAAACCCGAGTGTCATTCTGTGGCAGCTGCCATCAGCATCACTCTTCAATAATCCTCTTTATTCTCATAAACTAGCAGCTTTTATTAATGGCCCTGGTTAGGCCCGGCCAGCCCCTGCTGGGAGACAGTCTGACAAACAACTCCAGCTCCTCTGCCATCTGCACTGTGTCTACAACTGCTGTGGATGCAAATTCGGAAAAGTGGCTGCGGTTGGTAAACGCCGTATGAAATCAGCTGCGTTCTGAATTTGATGCTTATTGTAGCCTGTATATTGCACACCAAACTTATCACAAGAGGTCTTACGAGGACAATCAAGTGTGACCTAATTCGTTAAAATCTGCTCAATTACGCCCTTGAATAAACAATGTTTGTGGTGAGCTTTTCCTCCACCTGCTGGACAGTCTGCGTAACTGATGTCTCACAGCTAGACGTGCAAGTTTGTGTTATCCAGCGGGGTGTTAACCTGCTGACAAACACCACTTTTGCATTTTCTTCAGACAACGTGAGCAATGTTTGCCTGTCACAATGCTAGGGTGTTTGCCAGGACGTTACAGGGTTTCTAGGTAAGTAGCTTTATATAAAAGCGTCTGCTAAATAACCAAATGTAAATTTATGTAAATGGGTGGCAGCTTTCTGGCCTAAAAAAATCCACCCCTAAGTGTCTATAATATTTTGGTTCCTAAATAAGGATACAAAACTTTATTAGTTTAGCTATTTTCTCATCTGCCATGTATAAACATGAAGCCTGGTCACTTTAAGTAAACCAATGAATTGGGGTATGATTCATAATCATAGCACGAAAGGTGTGAGACGCTGCAAACTGTTGCACATCTAAGTTGAAAACAGAGTATGAGCAATGCTCGCCTGTGAAAAAAGGATCATATAGACATAGCATTTATCACAGAAAGCTCAAGGCAGAGTTTCTTCAGCTCTGACCTAATATGTAGCCAGGACAGCATTGGTGTGGTCCCTCCCCCAAACACCCAAACTGTGAAGAACACAATCAGCAGTGTGGTGGTGAACATCATCTGCCTCGCGTACGTGGCGGTGTCACGAATCGCCAATGCGAACGCCATTGCCCCTCGAAGCCCTGCGGAAAACAAAAACACGTTCAGCGGGCACAACAGAGAAGCATCACGCTGGATCAGTCGTGTCTTTGAAGGGCACTGCACTTTGCTGCCCTTTAATCTGGGCGATGTGGCTGATCTGAGGGGAACTGCTCCACATTAAGAGCTGTTATTAGATGCGTTCTGATTTGGATGCCTCGTTTCACTCTTAATTTAGATCTTGATAAGGTTCAGTAGGTTGCTGAAATCTACTGAGAGTTCACATCAGACAGCCTGACACTAAAGGACACCTTACAAATCTGATTCTATTAGAAACCCTTTAATTTACTTTATACTTCATTATATTGTTCATATTTGCTCTGGATTTTCATTATCATGCAGGCATCGTGAAGTGGAGGTAAGCCAGGTGTGGCCGACTTGCCTGCAAACATCATCATGTGCTGAAAGTTTCCACTGATTTTGTGTCTTCGGCCCAAGTTAATCATGAAGGACAGGGGGTAGATGTTTAAGGCCCGGCCAATAAAAATGGCTAGCTGGTAGTGAGAATATGTTAAGGAAGGAAATTCTCAACAGACCCAAGCTTTAATGGAAATTATGACATGTACGAATTGTGTTGCCTTAAAGGATAGTTCACACAAAAATAAAAATTGTTGAAAGTTGAAAGTTCTGACATGAAAGTTCTCACCCTCATGTCATTCCAAACCTGTATGACCTTTTGATTCTGAACTCAAAAGAAGATATTTTGAAGTACGCTGGTAACCAAGCAACAGTTGCACCCATTGACGTCTATTGTATGGACACAAAACCACTAAGACATTAAAATATCTTTTTTGTGTCCCACAGGAGAAACACAGTCATATAGATTTAGAACGACATGAGGGTGAAATATTATATCATAGGGCATAGTTTAAGATATTAAAGCAAAGTTTACCCTGTCCCTAAAGATCAAACAAGTGTGGAAGATTAAGAACTGGTGCACATTCAAGACTATAAATACAAATCAATGTGACATTTTTCTGTGAAAACCACATACTGTATGGTTCTGCTGTCAGAATCGTATATACTTTAAGCAGGTAATAAAAAGGCATTGGATTTTTGCAGGTTTGCTTCAGCCTATAAAGTGCTTGGGTTAGCATGTTTTTCCCCAAGTACATTATCTGTAACTCGCTCTTAAACTGAGAATTCCGCTGCATTGCTGCCTCAGCAGAAAGATTGTTGCGCTCAGTGGGTTCTCAAAGGTGCATGCTGGTGGTAAACAGGAGAATGCCGCTTTTCTCTAATACAAAGAGATCTAATTACGTTTCAAAAGCTTCATCTAATATACATTAGCACCCATTCGTTTGAAAGACAGGATCTGAAATATTTATTTCAAATAGGATACAAAGGCCCCGACTATGAAAATAGGACTGAAGACGTGATTCTGGAAGGTGAAGAGTGCCAGGCCCATGTACGAGAAGATGAAGTTCTCAGCCAGGAAGTGCAGCACCTCAAACAACTGCAACAGCAAAGAAACATGTGATTCATGATTTACAAAAGCATGCATGTGTTGCAGGTGCTAACAGAGCAGCTACGACACTGGGGTACAAGAGAAAGTTGATTCTCTGATGCATTGCAAGTTTTTCTTAAATGATTCTGAATCTATACTTAAAAATTCTGAATTCAAAATCACTTAAATGCTCACAGAAGAAAGCATCCTAGCAAAATCACTTCATTTGTACAAACATTTGACAAACTACGACCTCAAACTATGACAGAATCGGGGGGTCAAAATCTCATGGGTAGTCAAATTTTTGTACAACACAGGTACACGCTGAGTCATGGTCTGAAGTTAACGCAGAATTGATTCAGAATTTTTAAGACAAGATTAGAAGAATTACAATGTATCAGAAAATCAACTTTTTCTTGCACTCTTACTTTTCAATTCATCAAAATGACAGATTTTTAAAATGAATTTCAAAGTTTCAACCTCTCTATACTCCTCTCTATATAATCTTGCCCTTTACCACAGAGGAGCTAAAGAAACTTGTGACTGATGTAGAGCTGAGGTCGATAACTTCAATCCCTGTGACTCAATAACTTCTCACTCGCTTGAGAAACAGACAGGAGCTTTGATAACAGGGGGTCCGACCCCCTGGAGAGAGAGCTGGAGCCACAGAGGTGTTATAATTACTGCTCCCACCCCACTGCTCTCCATCACATTACACACTGATCTGACGACACCACGGGTGGGCTGGGATTTAATTTAACACTATCCCTCCACTGGTGTCTCTGCATCAAAGCATCTTTTGAAGTAGATGCTTCACAGCCTCTCTCAGGAAAACAACATCCTTGCCTCTTCTTTCCAGCCCTTTACTGTTTTATCTTCTAACCAAAGAAACGTACCCATACCATGTCCTGACCTACCCAGACAGCTAGAGCACAGAGTACTTTGGATTTACACAAGCAATTGTAGATGCATAACCCAACTGACATTTACATCGGAATGTTAATCTAGAATCCAGTCAATCCAGAATATACATTCTCAACATCCACTCATTTTGTACCAGGGAGAAAACCTTGTACCTGTTTGGAACGTTTGGTTGATTCCTCTGAGAGATTGTTGTAAGTATAGTGAGCCTGCGTGATTCCACAAAACAGCACGGCCACAACACCTGAAATGAAGAGAATCCGCATTACATATGCAAATGCCTCCGATTCACAAATCAGTGGAATGGGATGCAGGTTCAGTGAAGACCGGAGGTGACCCTTAAATTGTAGCAATCATACTTCTCCATGTGGTTTAAATAATTTCACTTTAGAATGTTGTATTGTGAAAAACCATGTACTTCAGTGTAGAGCTTCACAGTACTAAAAAAAAAATACTTTAACTTTCAGAACTCTGAACTTTCCCCCGTCTCAAAAGACCATCTATTAAAACACAGCTGCTAAAACAGCTTGTTTCCAAATTTGAGACTTGATGTCCTGGGGAAAAATAAAAGAACACAATGACCATTATACTTCCACAACAAAAACACCCACCTGTGAATCCACAAGCTTCAGCCAAAAGAAAAGTACTCCATGACATGAGGAAGAACAGAGCTGTCTCCAGCAGAGGAAAACAGTGCAGCTTGGTGAATTTTGTCACGTGGGTAGAGTTAAGAACTTAAACCACATAAATCTAAACACCTAACCAATCAAAAAGCTCAACAATCCACGTATATATATATATATATATGTATGTATGTATGTGTGTATGTATGTGTGTATATATGTGTGTGTATATATATATATATATATATATATATATATATATATATATATATATATATATATATATATATATATATATGTATGTATGTATATATATATATATATATGTATATATATATATATATATATATATATATATATATATATATACACACACACACACATATGGTGCCTATGAAAGAAAACAAAAACTGCTTGTTAGAGGATAATGTAACATTGTTACTAATTAGGCCAAAACTAAATGTCACATTAAAAAGCATCAAACTACCTGATTTACATTAAAGAAACTACATTACACATATGTGGATTTTGTCAATATATTCAGATGGGATATGAGGGCAGTAACAACTCCAGTAACGGCACCCATAGCGAAAGAACCACTAAAGATGCCCAGAAAGATTCCCACTGATTTGAAGAAAGCTGAAGCATCAAATGTGTGCGTGTTGGCTCCTGCAGGTTGATACGCCACAATGGACCTACGATCAAACACAAAACAAACATTTCAACCAATCGTGATGTTCCAGGATCAATGTGTTGCAAGTAAAATGAATAGAGAGTAACATCTACTTATTGCAGTTTTTACTGTCCAGTTTGTAAACTTGCATTTTAATTAAATGTAAATAGAAAATATACAAATTAAAACATTAATTATATAATTACTTTAATAGTGTTTATTATTATTATTATTATTATTATTATTAATCAGATGATTTTTTCTTTAAAACTGAAATCAAATTTAAAATCTAAAAAATCTAAAAATTCTGTACAAAACATTGCAGGTTACATATAAAATTGCTTTGAGACATTCAGATCATCCTTCAGCTCAAGACAAAGAACAATTCACATTGATATTGTTATTGTTTTGAAGGAATGTTAGTCCAAACTGTGATATTGCTGTGATATTTTGACTACAGAGACGTATGATATCAGTGGTGTGGTAAATAACCTCAGAAACAAACAGCGATTGGTCATTCTGTCCAAAAGGGGGAGTCAGGGTTCCATCTGAGGGATTTTTTTTACCTTAAAAAGTGCTGCAGTCATTAGCTTCTATTATCAGGCACTACAGTGAGAAAAATACTCACACACATAGACACATATGTTGGGTTTTCATGTTTAATGGAGACATTCCATAGACAATGTTTTTTATACTGTACAAACTATATTCTATCCCCCTGCACTAACCCTACCCCCTTGTTTCCTCATGGGGACCAAAAATGTCCTCATAAGGTCAATGTTTACTGGTATTACTATACTTGTATATTCATAACATAGTGAATATCAGGATACACACACACACACACACACTGCTGGCAGCCTGGAAAACCCCACCAACAGTTGCTGAAAACACTGTGATTTTACAATTTTTTTCTGCCAACCTAAAGGGAACAAGAAATTGATGTGAAAATAGACTTACGATGAGAGGACGATGGCAACTGCGTCGTTCATGACGCTCTCTCCAAACAGCAGTGCGTAGAGATCACCATCAGCATGAAGTTCATTAAAGATTGCAAGCACAGTGACTACAACCATACACACACACGCGAACATACACACAACACGCGAACATACACACAACACGCGAACATACACACAACACGCGAACATACACACACAAAGACAAACAATAATGTATTAGCATGGCAAATGTTAGTTTACCCATCTTTCCTAATCCACTTACAATTCAGCATTATAGACACAAAAGCTTTTAGTTGCAGTCCATATATGAGATCCTACATTTCAGGAGCCATTGTAAAATATAATTTAACAAAATACAGGCCCATATCAGAGACATAAATGGAAATGATGTACCTGGATCAGTGGCAGATATGATGGCACCAAAAAACAGGCAGTCTGTGTAGTAGAACTTGTCAGTAAGTTGACCCAGAACCTGCATCAGTTTCACCACACCATACATGAGGTTTCTGAAACACAAAACCAAAAGTAAGTCTCAGTTCCAATCATAAAAACCTAAGCTATGTCCGGACTAGCACATAACCCTACATAACATAAATTATCACAACATCTATTATACAACAGAGCTCACTGCAAAGTAATACTGCATCCCACAATGCAATGCATTCAACCTGATCTTTTATTTCTAATTTGATGAATGAACCGCTTTCATCAAATCAGAGTAAACCTCAGTTTTTAACATCTATTTCATGTTACATTATTTAAGCAGACAGACAAAAGATAAAAGTTTTGATGACTTAACTATTATTCTAAAATGTGGAAAATAGTATTAAATAGAATGGGCAGGCATGTCCAGTCTTTTGACAGGTAGTGTATATTAAGTGTTGTTCTTTAAATGAGAAACCTTATCACTGCTTTTATCATCACGCTCAACTAACAGCAAATGGAGAGAAAAATAATGCTGCTGTGAATTCCACTGTGTGTCTGAACCTGGTTCTCACGTTATGGAATTGCGTGCTCGACAAATAACTTTTAAACTAAGAAATGTTATTAGATATAATTTAAGATGAAGTAAAAAAAAAATCCACATGAATAAACTCTTTTAATTTATTTGTTTTATAAAATGAAAGTTTCTCTGAGGGATTTTGCAGATGATATCACACTGCATATTAACTTTCTAGTCAATGGAAATACAGTGAACTATAAGAACTTACCCGATAACAAAACAGGAAATGGCAGTGCCCAGGAACGCATAAGTTATGATGGATCCCAGATTTCTGAAGAAATGTCTCTGGAGAAACAGTGAAGAGCATGTTACTACCTAACATAACCTCACCGGTCAGCAACAAAAAAACAAAACACCAAAATACATTAAAAAACAGTAAAAGCAATAACACTGAACCAGGAAGTTGGCAAAGGTCACTCATTTGACTGGAACACTGGCACAATTCATTGTAGCACTATAGCACAGAACTCTGACCTTTCCCAGCTTAGCTGAGTGTAGACTTTAGCTGCATTTACAATTATGCATTTGGCAGAAGATTTTATGCCGAACGACTTTTAAGCTATACATTTTATCACATTTTGTGTGTGTTTTAACAGTTCTAGTTTTCTATCTGGAGCTTGTTTATAGATCAAGCCACATTTTCCTGTGTGAGTATCAGTCACAGGACACTGAGTCACTATGTTGCTTAAAAGCTCAGCAACTACAGGACCATCTGATGTTAGGACCTCTCCTTCACAGTTTCTTATTTAGCAGAATTAAATGTAAACTCCCTCACTGCTACTCCTACTATTGTCTGTGGCGTGCAGTGAGTAGAAGGGAACAGAAACTGTAAAAAGTGATTTCCTCATAACAATGAGTCTCGTTAAGTTGATGTGAAATTGCTTCCTAATTTTGGGTGCACATCAGAGAATTACATTGTTAAAAACAGTGTATTTTAAAATTTATATGGCGGGGTACTGCAATTTGAACTTTGTTACAGGTCACAGCAGGAATCTGACCTGGCTTGCGAAAGTGAATCATTGTTGACGTATAATTTCCATATTTGCATGCATAAGAACATGCATTTCTCATTGTTACTTGCATCTGGAGAAATTGCCAGCTTACAGCACCCCACATTCGGCAAATAGACACAAATGGTGCTTCATTTGCGAAATGTGAAAGGTCTTACTACATTCAAAGCAACAAATACTTAAATAACACAGTGAAATGTGGATCTTCTTGTTGTACAACAGTAACAATGACTAGTACCATGACTAGTTTTCATGGTAGTACTGCAGATCAGACCCAAAAGAACCACAACCTAAAACAGTAATTGTTATCTTCTGACCCTAACACAACATTATACACACACATACACACACATCTCAATTCTATCTAACAGATAAAGAAAACCACTGCCTAATCTCTGTGGGTTCTCTTCCAGGCCACCAAAACTTGTTCATAACAGACAAAAGTCACATATGTTCAGAGTTGCGCAATTTTTCTCCATTTTGTAATTCTAAAAGTTAGTATAAAAAAATACAAAGAAAGGAAACAATGTAGCCTGTGTGTGTGTGTGTGTGTGTGTGTGTGTGTGTGTGTGTGTGTGTGTGTGTGTGTGTGTGTGTGTTTCGGTCTCACAAACAGACAGCTGGCAGAAACCCATTACTCTCACTTCCTCAGGGCCTCCCTGCTCAGTCAGCACTATGTAAAACTTCACATAATCTCAGGAATCCAGATAAACATGATATTCTCCTGATACACGCTGCAGTAATATGAACTGATGGAAATACTGTAGATACTGTATGTACATTCTGAATACACAATATGCAGCTCATATGGTAGAGAGTGCTATATGGATGTCTTTGACTGTACAGTACAGTACAGTAAGTATATTTAATTTGACATAAATGTACATAAAGCTGAAAGGAAAAGATATTTCACTTAAACTTTTTGTAAAAATGTTAAAATTAGTGAAATTTAAAACGAAAATTGAATAAAAATGTGAAAACTTTCATATTTTATTAAGGTAAGGTATAAGGTATGTATAAAGGTAGTTCTTTTCATTCCTTCTCAAATTTAAAAATGGGAAAATAATTAGACAATGTTAAGGAATTAGAGAAAGTTTAACAAAACAAAAAAGATAATGAGTAATGCTTTGGTTATAGCACTGCTTCTGTGTGTCTTTATGCCAAAACTGTTTGCTGCCAAAGAGCTCTGTAATAGTTCCATAAATAAAGAAGTAAGACTGTAAGCCATTGATTAAGAGGTCATGAGGAGTAATAATGTTGCAACAAACCTGGCTACACAAAGGTCAAGGTCTTACTGCATGTTAAAATAAGCACAATATAATTTACACCAACGATGACATTTCAGTCACTCTTAATCATGAGCATCAGATCTGAATCACCCTTCTGGCCTGCAGTTAAACTTCCACTGAAGCACAACAATGATAAAAACAAATATCAGATTGCTTTAGACTAGATCATATCACACTATTTCATAACGTACAGAGATAAAGATGAGAAGAGCTTTCAGAGATGAGCGCTCTACTGAACAGGCAAAGTGAAAGCTGATCAAACAGACAGAATGACACTCGTACCTTTTTGAGGCTGTATCCAGCATGAAATATGATGGGAGGTAGCAGGATGTTGAAGAACACCTCTGGGTCAAAGGTCAACTGCAAGCAAATATTTCACAGGTGGGGATTTTTTAAGATGCCTCATTAGAAGTTAAAGAGGGTTTGCACACAATAAACACACTAAGCAAAAATCTTTTTAAAAAGCCCCCGTGAAATTTTCTTTATTTTAAAATGCCTGAAGATGCTTTTGTATCTTTGAGGTATTGTCTTCTTACTGATGTACCATTACAATGATCATGGGTGAGATTTATATTATTATAATATCTTATTCTAGAAAGCATTTTATTGGATGAATTCTTGTATATGCTCCGAGGACAAGATTAGCCATCAATTTTTTTCATCCATATCCCATGAAATAAACAAAATTGTCAGTTAAATTAAATGTTTATCTGCTGAAGTCTGCATTGTTAAACTTCACAAGTACACAAGCATATAGATGACATACATTCATCACCTATTGTTATTTCATGGGGTCTTTTTGATCATTGATATTCAAAGAAAACACATCAAGTATAACATTTAATTCTGTAATTCTGTACAAGTGACATGAATTTAATACACCTCATAATTACAATGTAACATATGACAGGCTTCTACTGCAGGTCGCTGTTTGTACATGTGCGTGTATTTGCTGATGTACCTTGCGCAGCATGTCATTCTGCTCCACATTGTGGATCTCTCTGGAGTTGATCTCCCCCTTGAGCGTGTACTCAAAGAACTTTCCGCTAACATTGAGGAGCAGCGTGCTGACAGGACCCTCCTTCAGTGAGCAGCTTGGAGGAGTTTTATTATGGTAGCTGGTGGAAGGGATGCCATACCGCAAAATAACACCCACCAATAGACCTGCTCACAGACAGACAGACAGAGAGAGAGAGAGAGGATAAAGCATTCATATATATATATATATCTTGTCATATATATATATATGACAAGATTTTTGTTAATATAACACACACACAAATATGATCTCTTCAGTTGAAACCCACTTTTGAGAGTGAAGGTGATTTTTAGTTAATAATTTCTTATAATTAAAAGTATCTAGTAAACCATTTATACGCAATTTCACTCAAGACTGTAAACATTGTGGCACTTCATACGGTTTAGCATGTCAGCTTCTGGCTTAACTGATAATTCTGGTGCCTGAAGCTAACATTTCCCTAAACACTGGAAGATGAGGGAGGGGTATAAAAGATGCTAAGAGAGTCATTTGGAAACTTTTTTAATTGTAGATTTTTGCAACATTTCACTTTAAATCTTAGTATAAACAGATTTAGTTCTGCTTGATTACAGCCTTGTGAGTCTGCTGTGTAAAATTTGTTGAGGGGTATTTCCATACCATATAGTGCCAGGGGAAACACACACAGGGTGTGGGCTACAGTTCAGAAACAAGAACAGAGGTAGAAACCATCATATCACACAATCTCGTTTCAAAACCAGTCAAAACACAGTGTCACAACACAGACCCACTTTATAAATATTAGTGGGCTCATTGTGGAATAGAAATTTGTGAAATTATTTGTAAAATGGTAAAAATGCATTAGATTAAGCTGAAAGTATTACACAAATCAAATTAATATAACATATAAAGTTTAAATGTGTCATTTTGCACCCCAAGATTACAAAAAGACTGTTGTCAAACAGGTTTCCCAAACACTCCACCCATCTGCAATTGGTCAGCCAACAAGATAGTCCCACCCCCAACTCATTGTTTGAGATGTTGATGTGTCAGGATTCTCAAGAAAACAGAACAATGTTTTAATAGTAACAAAGTCACTGATCATTATGTCAACATAAAAATATTCAACAACAAAAATATACTTCATATGTAAACACGTTCATAACCCAATGCCAGGACCTTTGCATAATGTGTGAGGCACCAGGAAAGCCTGGATACAATCACAAAACTAATTATAGTAAGGATAAGATAGCAAAGATAAGATAACATTACACCAGGTTAGTATGGAGAAGAAACTGAAAATGGTCAAGCATGTTGTTTTAATCATATTTTCTTCAGCAAAGCATCTCTTATTTCAGTAACAGCAAAAATAATGTCTGCAGTGAAACTGAATTAAAGGTGAGAGGTGTGGACACACATATGGGAAGGGTAGTAGAGTGTGTATTATCGCATATACCAACATATAAATCCCCAGAGCTGCTGTGGGCATCAGCGTGTAGACGGAACGACTCCAAACTTAACATACGGAAGACTGATTTTTACAAGGACAGAAAGGCACACTGAGCTCCTGTTTTACGCACCGTGTGCTCCTAGGCTTAAATGAGCATGTGCTGGGCTTTAGTAATTGGGTTAGCATTACATTTAGAAGCAGGCAAAGACAATGAGTGACCTCTGACATTTTCTATCCAATCAAAATCTGGCTAATGCAGCTTAGTGTTTTTCTTCCGATGCACTGTTACTATACACCACAACATGACAGAAATTACACCACTGGTGCTCTCCAGAGACAAAAGTGATGGAGCAGAAAGCCCCTGATAGCCCTTCCGACACAGGAAAAGCAGCTAGAAGGAAAACCAAACACTCCAGTTCACAACTGTAACATAACCATCTGCCCAGCCCTTGAGCAGGTTTCTCAGAGAACCAAAGCATGTCCAACGTGATTCTAAATTTAAAAAATATAAATGTTACCATAAGCCAAACAGATTCAATGCAGTAACAATCGAAAAATCACAACAGAGAACGCTTGAATTGGAATAAGAAACTGCTTTACACAGTTGTGTAATATGCATCTCAAAAAGACATGCTGATGATAGGCAAAATGATTAATTAATAGTGAAGAGTAGAATGAGGCAGATTAATTGAACAGAAGTGCATCCTATCAAAGCTAATTACACAGTAGAGAAACCACTGACATTTGATAGATAGGAAAGCACACAAGATCCATTTTCAAGGGGGTGGAAACAGCCGGGTTACTATAAACTCAGGCAGTATAAAACACCAAATTGGATTTCCTAAGTGCGACTGGTTCCACCCATCTGAAAATTGTTTTTGGTCAAAGGACGCCCATGTCAGAATGTGCTGCAGCAGAAATAACAAAATTTAGATCACATGACAACTTTTGCAAATCATTGCATTTTTATTTTTTTAAATTTTGCCACCCACACAAATTAATTATTGAAATTCTAGTGTAAGCACCCTAAGCAGAGAACATAAGTTTACGAAAATGACATTTCAAGATAAAAGCAGAAAATTGTGTAATGCAAAATCCGAATTAACAGGTTAAGAGACACGGGTGTTCAGAAGCTATTTTCACTGTCTTGTACCAAACTTAAAATGTTGTAACATTCATCCCACACTTTTGTTTCTACACCATTATTTAAACTGTTTTTGCATGAACTTATGTTTTTACATGAGCGTATACTGTATGACCTTCGGGATGGCATACAGTTGGGTTGGGCAAATTTAAATTTAATATTTTACTGCTATAAAATAGTACTGCTGGTATTACACTGTATGTATTCAGCAAAAAAAATAACCTGGCGAGTTCCACTGAAACCTTACTGCTAATGAATAGGAAGTCCCCCAAAATTTTCTGTGAACCATTATGTTTCTAGTGTTTTTGTTTTATAGCGAAAGCCAACAGGTTTAATGTGGTTCTTCAAAAAGGTCGCACAGTGAAGCAGACATAAATCATCATAATTGTTGTCCAGTGACATTAGACAGGTATGAGGATAAACCTGAAAACAAACAAGGCCCCAAGACAAACAATTATACAGACTATATCCATGAACACAGTGATTCCTTTCAAAGTCATCTAAACAACATTTTAGTTTGGTTTGACTTTTGATGTGGAACCATACAGAAAAAGAAAAACCTCCACATGTGTGAACCTACATTTGAGCCACAGCAGTAAGGAACTGCTTGCTTATATAAAGGGATGATATAAGAGTGGCATAAGTCTACTAAGCTATGAGAGGTCTGATTTAAGTTCACTTACAAATAGTGACATCTGTCTTAAATAGCTACAGTAATAACGTTCACTACCTTGCATACTTTGAAGCATTACACAGTTAAAACACTGGCTGTTAAAGTAGCCTTGGCAAAAGAAAGATTTAACTAAATCAGACAGACCAATCCAACCAATTAAGTGCTGCATAAGTTTTAACCATATAACCATAACCCAGTAGATGAATCAACTTAAATACAGTCTTGCACACTTTTGAGCAATGAATTTACATACATTTTCTAGCTCTTTGTGAGTCCCTACTGCTCGGTGAGATGCCTTAACATTGGTGGAAAACAAAAATTATGTTTTCCCTTTCAAAAAACACATATATGTGAGTGCAAAATACAGCCTACACATCACATGACTGCATTTATGAACTTCAGACTGAAGAAAAATCACAGTTGTGCTGCCTTACACTGATCTAACTTTAAACACAAAAGGTGTCACATTACTCAAAAGCAGTATGAGGAATTCAAGGGATGATCTCCTACACATCTAAGACATTATGCAATATCAAAGCGGTGTGTTGCATTCAGTTCCTCCGTTAGATTTGATGGTACATTCCAGAAAATGAATCTAGTACAGATCCATCTAAACAGTCACATCCCAGAATCAACGGGAATATGAAATATTATAATATGGGATGATATTCGGTCCATCAGGTTTGCATTAGCAGTTGTACTACATTAGCTAGCAAGCAAGCAAGCATACACGGGCTCATTCATGTGAGGCTTAGCTAAGTATTTAACATGAACGCAGTGTCTCAAATTCTACCACGCTGCCTACCTAGTCAGCAAATGCGCAAAAAATATGCTAAAATGAGTCCGTTTTGATAAACGCGCCTATGATGCCCGAAATTCTGTCTCGGTAGGTTTTGAGACACAACCGGTGCCTAATGTTGTCTTTAAAATACTAATTTCTCACCGTATATCATCGCCAGCCCGGTTTCGTGCAGGAAACGCACTCTTCTGTGTTTGAAGAGCCATATCGTGAGGATAGTGAGAGTCAAAAGCAAAATGAATGTGAGTAAATTCACGCTGTCCTGCCTGTGACTTTCCTCAGCCTCTTTCTCCGTGGCAAGTTCCTCCATGCCGCCGTCATCTGCTCTTATCCGACAGCCTTGGCTTGCAATAAGCATTAAAATGGGAAACATTGAGTTGTGTCCTAATATATACGTTGTCCATGGCTTTGGTGCCGCGGACGCCTCCATGGTGCAGGATGCTGCTGGCGGGTTCCCTCACTCGCTGCTTCAGGTAGTCAGAGAGAATAACGAGACATCAGAGCAGCCCGAGCTCTTAAAGAAACAGACACACTGATACACTGCTCAGCAGAAACAGAGGGAAAGCAAAATGTGGGTACATGATAGTTTATGTGTTACTGTGTATTTTTAAATGTACGTAAAAAAAGAGCCAATCAGAACTTAAAGGAATCCTTTACAGCAAAAAAATTATAATTCTGTCATCATTCATTCACCCTCTTGTCAGATATTTTGAATAAAAGGCCAACAACAGTGGTTGGTGTTTAAATTGACAAACTCAAAAAGGACAAAATCTAGACGTAGACATTTTAAAATGATTCCAGATTCATGAATTTAAAGTCAGGGTAGATGATCTTTGCCAGAAACATTTTTGTTATGCTGGTTAAAAGTCTCTTCAGATCCAGAGAGCAAGTGGTATAAATATATTTATATTTTTATTCATCTTCTGTGGAAGGCGCGGGACCATAAAATGTTTGTCAAATCATTGCATTTCTTCCGAATATAAAAGGATGTCCTATTTGCTATTGCTTGTCTCTCCGAAATTGCGTACCCTACCTTTAAGTATCAGATGTTAAAGGAGTTGTTTATGCAAAAATGAAAATTGATTTGCTTTTATGTAACATTTCACAAAATGTTAATAAAAGAAGATAGTGATTAAAAGTGACAAGCTCAAAAAGGATGAAACAAGACAAAGACACTTAAAAAATATATAAATCAAATACCATTAAAAACATTCCATACAGCTTATGAGCAAGTATTCTGAGGCCATACAATAGCTTTAATGTGAGGACCAGACAAACAGCTTAATTCACGCTTGCACACAACTTTTATTTTGGGGTGACTTTACAATAATTTCTGTGCCCCTTTTTCTAAATCAGTGGTAAGGTTGTTTTGAAGCATGTGAGGCCCTATTACTGCCTCCAGGGTCTAGCTGTCACATTGATGGAGGCAAACAGGAATTTAAGATTTCCTTTTTGCTCTTCTGCATGTTATCACACTTCCTTTGCGATATGAAAAATGCAAACTCATATTTTCAGTGCTTAAAGGTTTGTTTTGAACACTACACTTTATAAATTAACTTCATATTACTATAATGATTATATCCCTCAAATAATTACAAAAACAAGTCCAAATGTATGCATAGGTTACACTTTTGACCAACATCAACAACTGTTTTTACTTCAGGCCAGAAAATTTAAAAAATGCAAGAATTTTGTGTCAAAATGATATGGACCTTTCAAGGCTATTTCCACTAAACCTCTATGTTCATGTCAGAACACTAATTCTTTATGGTTACTTATCAGGTGACATTTAAAGTCACACAGATGAGTTTATGCATATAGTCCACTGTGTAACATTATGTTTGCTTGTTTTACCAAAGCAATACTCACAGTAAGTAGCATGCAATGTACACTGAGGGCACCATACAGTATGTTGTATTTCAAGTACAAATGTATATCATAGTAAAATTCATGTATAAAAAGATGACCTTTTAAAATGTTGGTTAATTGTAAATAAGGGCAGGAGTGCATAAATAGTGCAAAAATGGCTTCACAATGGCTTCCTTTTATTCAGTTTTTAAATGATGATAATGTTAAACTCAGAAATTATCCCATTAGCCACCCCAGGTCACTAAAAACAATGTATTCACAATTATTATGTTAATCTTTTAAAAAAACTTTCTGTTGCTCTAGCACCCACAGATTTCGCATAGCATGAAAATAGGTGTGTAATTGAAATCTTTTACTTTCCTTTATCCTTCCACATAGGCCTACATCTTCTGTTTCTAAACATTATTTGTCTTCAAATTATTCTTGGTTAAATATTTCATTATGTAATAATCTAATTATGTAGATTCATTTTAAGTATGTGGTATTTTCCACTGAAAGTGAAAGAAGAATACTAGCACACAAAACCTTGTGATTAAGAGCAAGTGGCCATAAACTTTTTTTTTCCTCTGATTTAAAAAAAATGCTAAGCATGCAGTTAAACCTCATAGTAAAAACACAACAAACAGATGACAGCTGTGCTTAGCAGGTATAATGTGTGTTGTTTGACAGCGTAAACTGACACATTTGATGAATGGGTTGTCAAAGAGGTAAATGTAAGATATACTAGTATACTGTTTGCATATTACAAAAATATATATAATTTATCCATCCTCATGTCATTTTAAACCTGTGTGACATGCCAAATTTGCATGAGATTTCAGTCATGGTGAAGTGGAGAATTATCTATTGGCAATTGACTTTTTTGTATGGTAGTATGAACATCCTGCCTAACATTTGCTTTGGTGTTCTAAGAGAAAGAAAATTTGTTTTGGAAAAACATGAGGATGAGTAAAGGATGCCATAATTTTCATAATTTTGGGCGCACTATTCCTTTAAAACAATATACAGAAGTGCTTATTTTATGTCTCAATAGACCGTGCCTTGCTAGTATTACGTCTAACCAAACAACCGGAAATATAATTCAGTTGAAACCAATATTAGGTTTCACACCCATAAATATTTTGTTTGTATAAAATAGATAGGGCCCGTTTATAGATAGGGTAGGTAGATTAGACATGGGTACAAAAATTGTGACATCCCCACCCCCAATGACTTCATAGATGTGGCTCGGGTTTGATTCGCTGTTACCAGGTAACGCAGTCCGCTGTTCTGATTGGCTGCCTCTCAGGTCAAGGAAACGGGAAGCTCACAGGTTGTGTGTTCTTGAGTATTTTCTAGGGAGGGTTGAGGAGAGCTCTTGCATTTGCGAACCGAGAGTATTTCAGAAACGACAGGAGGGGCAAAATCGCTGAATATCTGCAAGGGCTTTAGAGACCGATCGCCCTTTGGTCCTCATAAATGGGGTGCTTCTTTTCCAAAAAGTCGAGGAGAAAATCTCCTAAAAAGGACTGTGGTTTTTCCGCTGGGGACGAGAGCGCTGCGGGTAGTGACCTTCCCGAAACTAACAACACTGCGCTTGGCAGCAACAGCAACCAAGAGGCTCCAAAGCAGTACAGCTGGGACAAACGAGAGAAGGTACTGCGTTAAAAGACGCAATCGTATCCAGGGCGATGTCTGTTATATGCACAGATAGTTAATTGAAAGCATTGCACTGCTTTAGGGGTAATGCAGGTTGAAATGAAACTAACGTTTACCAGAAGCAACTACTTGTAAGTACCACGATGACATATGCGTTAGCTAAAATCACACCGTTAAAGCTCAACACCAGCCGAAATGTGTAAAATGTAGTTCACTTCATGCGCAAAATGTAGTTCACTTCATGCGCAAAATGTAGTTCACTTCATGCGCAATCACGCCAGCGAATGACTTGGGCTCTCTTGAGCAGTGTTTATTACCGTGAGCCACTATTGCTTTCGAATTGGCAACGATGTCTCGTTGGTTATGGCTTTTTACAAGCTACGGTAAATTTTAGACAAAGCTTATCGGCTTAAAGTCAGTGCCCGTAACTTGTCCAGATAACGCTGGTAGGGATTAGCAAATAAATGTGTCGCCATCAACATGTATGACAGTGTATCAGAGGAAGAGCGTAAGGGAGTGCCTCTCTGGCCCTCCGGCAGCAATACCATTAGTAATGTTTTGAGGTCTCTGAAAGTATGAAGGCATTATGTTCAAATATTGGCCTGATGGAGGCTTTAAAGTACAAATTGAAAGGCAGTGGGACAAGCACAGCGATTTATGAAAGTTTTCCGTTAAATATATTGCTTGTCAAGGACAGTGTTTGATCCAATGGATTAGACTCTTGTTTTGTCCTGTTACATGGCAGCTGCCAACTATGGACTTGACATGGTAGTAAATATCTGGGCTATTATCTCAAATGTGATCTCACATCTGATCGCAGACTGGCAGTGACAACCTGTCAAGTTAAGAGAAACTGCATGAGGACTGTTTCTGTAATTTGTGGACTCTGAGTCGCAATGGGTGAAAATAAAAGCTAGATGTTCACATTTTCTGAAGAAAAGTTTGCCATTGGAAAAGTGACTGGCACAATGCCAGGATGTTGGTTATAAATGTTTTCTGGGTAGTTGCTTACTAGGTCTTGTCAAAAAACCCACCCCCAAGTCCGTGTGATGTCTTGGTCCATAGATATAGCATGGCACCCTATTGTAGTTAAACTGTATGGCAGGCGTGTCCAATATTGCTCATGGAGGGCCACTCTTCTGCAGAGTTCAGCTCCTACCCCAATCGAACACACCTGAACCAGCTAATCAAGGTCTTACAAGACAGACCAGAAACTTCCAGGCAGGTGTGTTGAGGCAGGCTGGAAATTTTTACATTTACATTTACATTTTACATTCATTTAGCAGACGCTTTTATCCAAAGCGACTTACAAGTGCGGAATACAACAAGCGAGTCAACCTGAAGAGGCAACTAGACACAATAAGGAAATAAACTCTACAGGACACTGGCCTTTCAGAACTAAGTCTGGGCACCTCTGCTCTGTAGGATTTTATTGTAATGTCATGAGTAACTTGAAAGTCTGAAGCTTTGGAAAATAGCTTCAAGAAACAGCACAATTTAGGTATCATTTGTTCATTTATGTTATATTTATTTTAAAACCATTCTGTTGTATTTTTGTTTTTGCATACCCTGTATAGCAGTTTGGGTCCATTTCTGTTGTTTTCACACTCTGTAAATAAAGTTTGACTTGACTAATAAACACATCCTCTGAAGGACATCCTGTTGCACAAGCATGAATAGAAGCAGAAAACAAAAACAGCTGGTAACAGTTTAACTGTTTTCTAAAATTCTTAATTTATTAACATTTCTGTAATGTTGATGTGTTATTATAGGTTGATCCCAAAGACTTCATGCTAACAGGCCTCAAGAATGAAACCGTGGGTCGGTTGCCAGGCACACTGAACGGCCAGCAGTTTGTCATTCAGGACTGTGAGAACTGTAACATCTATGTATTCGATCATTCAGCAACCATAACCATTGACGACTGTGTAAACTGCCGCATTATGTTAGGTCCAGTCAAAGGCAGCGTGTTCTTCAGAGATTGCAAAGAAATCAAGTGTGTGGTGGCATGTCAGCAGTTCCGCACCAGAGACTGCAAGAAAATGGATATCTTTCTGTGCTGCGCCACCCAGCCTATTATTGAGTCATCTACAGGCATGAAGTTTGCCTGTTACCAGTACTACTACCCTGAGCTGGCTTTCCACTTTAAAGATGCAGGCCTTAGCATTTTCAACAACAACTGGAGTAATATTCATGACTTCACGCCTGTTTCTGGAGAGACCAATTGGAGTCTCCTGTCTGAAGATGCTGCTGTCCTGGAGCATGTGCCTGTACCAGATTCGGAGTCAGAGTTCAAGTCTGTGAGAATTTCTGCTGAAGCAAGCCGGAGCATAGTTCCCCTAACCAAAGGAGGGCGGCGGAAGGAGAGTGAAGAGTCCTGCTTGTTTGTGTTCTTTTCTGGAGACTACACCACTGCTAATGCCCGCAAACTTATAGATGAGGTTAGAACTTGTTTCATAGAGTTTGCTGATTCAAGAATTGTGACATGTCAAGGTTGCAGTTAATGGTTGATCACCTGCAGCCTGTTTGTTAATTGTTGAATTTATTTGTGTTACAAGCCTGAAATTTCTCAAGCAGGAACTTCTCAATGAGTCAGAAGTTTGTAATGACACATTTCTAAAGAAATGCTTGAGAATGCTGCCACATTCGATGTGTTCAGTCATAGTCACTCTGCAAATATAAATAAAAAAAAGGAAATAGGCAATTTCCACTTCAGTTAGATTTCTAACTTTTATCAATCTGGCATAAAGCCAGGGAAACAGTGTATGATTGATTTTCAACTTTTAAAGCATGTTTAAAGCTTATTGGTTTTAATGGTTTTTTTATTATGTCTATAAGTTAAATCTGAATATGTGTGGTTGTGGCCACTTCTACTCCTACTGAGTAATCAACAACAACAGAAAACTTTAAGCTATATATAATTCACATGATTTGACAGTGCAGTATAATTGGTATAGGCATAGTCAACAAATGCTATTTAGGTAAAATGCACTTGTCAGGAATCAATATATACATATGAAATACTGTAATATTTGTGAAAAAAGGATACTGAACGGAAGGTACAGTACTTATGTGCTAATAAAAACAGCATATATGGCTTGCATTCTGGGATTTGGACTGTTTTGTGTGTTGATATGTATCCAGACATTAATTTACAAAACCTTCAAGTTACAAAAACGTTTTATCTGCCCTTTAAATGCAGGCAACTGCCAAAGGCTTTGTCCTCATTCAGACCAAAGAGGTTTCCATGCGCCCAGAAGATGTGAGGAGAGTGTTCCAAAATAACGCTGAAAGCCTTACTGAGTGGATCACCAAAGGTGCAATAATGCATTGTGTTGTAACTAATAAGAAATTCTCTGCACAAAATTTTTTTTGTAAATATAATCTGTGAGTTCTGATCTATTTCTGCAGGTCCAGTGATAGCACTTGAGCTGAATGGAGATGGTGTGGTGGAGGCATGCCGAGCCATTGCTGAGGAAGTGTTTAATGGGACTAAGGTAAACGCAACAGGAAGCTGTTATTTCAAAGGTCAATTTTTTGAGGATGCGTTCTGATCACCTGTCTGCTGCTTTTCCTGCAGTTGTTCGTTTCTGAGAGCAAAAACACGTCTTTGCGTGACGTTGACAACTTTTTCAACTTCGCCGACATGCAGATGGGACTATGAACCTGACATGGAGGGTCGCCCCACATCACTTTTTATGTGCGTGTATGTGTATTTTGTAATGTCAGTGTTGTGACAAATTGGAATTACTTCATTTTAGTAATGGCAAAACATTGATGCCAGGCCACAGGTCTCTTAATGGTTTTCTAATGAATATTTACTCTTCCACACATTTAATATTTTATTTGTATGACCTGACAATTATACTTTTTCCTAATTACACAATGTTATAATGGCATGTAGCCAGTGTCAGGACTTTGAATCAAATCAAGAAGGCAAGTGCCTTTAGACAGAGAATAAACTAAAAACAAAACTGGAATTTTAAAGTCTTATCAAACATTGACTGTGGATATTTTTGTCAGATGAAAATCATACATTTGATTATATAGATATTTATTTTGTTTTTAAAAGTGTATAGCTGGAAACAGTGTTTTATTTTTTTAATTCATGTTTTCATTACATATTTGTATAGTTGATTAGGTTGTGTATACTGGATAGCTGTAGAAATCTGTAACTTTTAAGATATTTGTCGCATGCCGGAAAACATTGATTGTGCTGAATCAGATTTTTATATCTAATTAATGTGTTGGATTAGGTCGCACATTCCTATATTTAATTTTCTGTTATATTAGCATGATTTTTGACCAATCTTTTGCGTCCAGTTTGTATTTTGCTTTTTCAGTATTTTTTGTAAACGTACAAATGATATTTGTCCTCCATGTGAGTTTTTGAGGTAACACTGTTCAGAAAAGAATGTAAAATTGAAACTAATACAATTGTTTATCAAATTCAGTTGAATGTACAACTAAAGGGACATTTAGTGTCTCTTTCACACTGCTCTATTTTTGTAGAAATGTTTTAGAACTCGACTTTGCTGTGATTCAAAAAATATTCGTACATTTGACAATCACAATTTACTTTTTTTATTTGTATGAGACAATTTTGTAGTAATCAATATAAGCTGTGATTTGTCAATACATTCATTTTGGTCGAAAATTCTGTCCAATGCCTTGTGATGTCTGGGAAATAAAAAATGAATTTATATGAATATCAAGGGGTGCACATTGTTCGTATTTCACAAATGTTATATTACACAAAGTTTTAGTTACGAACTACTTTTGATTAAACCTTTTAAAGTAGCTTCTAGGGGACATTTAACTAACCTTAGAAAAAAAACTGAATTATCTACTTGGTCCTGACACTCTCAGTCTGGGGCCACAAATTAGGCGGAGTTTAGGACCCAGCGGTCGACCCGTACAACAGTGCTGTTGTGTCGTGGTGAGAGGGTTATGCTGCTTTTGGGATATTGACAGCGGAACAGAAAATAAGAAAATACGCGTATTTTCTCGCATATATACACTGCTGACTTGAACACAGTTTTGTGGAGTCAATTTTGTTGTGCTATCGGTGTTTTTTTTGGATGTGAGGTAAGGGTGCAGTACAAACAATCCTGCTCGTGTCTTCACACAGAGCTCAGTGTGCCAGTTATCCAGGCCTTGTGCTTCCTACAGATCCTTTATGACCGGGATTTCAGCGTCCATGTCTGAAAATCAGGGCAGCGTAGCTAACAGCGACCCCAAGATAATGTGTTTAAGTTAGCGATTACGCGGTTATATACATGGGCTATTACGGGAGTGGAAGTGAATGTGGTCACTGTAAAGTGTTCGACTTTTAAGGCGGCTCGAGTTTGGCGCCAAGGCCATAAGAAAAACCCTCAAGCTTTCAGCAATGGAGGATACCACCACCTAATGCCCACACATAGCTATAGTTCTGCTGATCAGAGAGCATTAGTGTGAGCTTCACTGGAGCGTGGAGTATATTGCACTGGAGCAACAATAGTGCAAGTTAATGCAAAGATCACGACAGCGTGCAAAAGATTGCTAAATAGATTTCTCCTTGTTGCATCACGCTTGTTGCATGGTGGGGGGGGGGATATTTTAAGTGTCGTATGATTGTTTTACGTCTTGTGTGATGGGCCGTAGGTGGTGGTTGCTATTGCACTCCGTTATTCATCACATAATGTTCATACATTGCATATAGTTGAAAGCTTGTGCGTTCAGTAGAGAGCACCACGAATATAGCCGAAGCATAAACGCAATTAGACAACAGATTAAAAACTTAAAGGACGTTATGCAGCGTCTAAAGGTAAAGACACTATCTCTAAATGAATTTCTATCCCTGGGGCAAGACAGAGCAATAGAAAGTTAGGACCGGAAGTGCAGTTGATGGAATGCGAGAATGCCCTCCTGAACTTCCGCTCCTCCCTCCGTTCCCGCGAAATCCTTGACCGCAGATCTGTATCATTACAGTCGAGGTTCAGTTTAACTGATCAAAGTTAACATCTGCTGATAGTTTAAAAAGATGCATTAAAAACAGTGTGATCTAACAAAGATCTATAGAAAACAAGTTTTGTAATGAACATGTAATAGATCTAGTCAAATGGGAGGCTTGTTGGTACGCTAGGCCAGTGTTATGTGGGTTGTGGGGTGAAGTAGCTCTCAGCAGCCACTGATCTGTTAGGGGGTGTGGGCTGGTCTTTCTGGGCAGAGCATTGTGCTTTATCATGGCGCAGAAGGGGTGGGGGTTGGTTTCTGGCTGTCATTTTGTCTTGCCATTTTGTACCACAAAGCAAGGCTGTGACTTTAAAAACGGTTGTCCCTTATCCACTATTTTGTTGCCATGCTTTTCTCACAAACCATATTTATTGTTATTGTTCTTGATTGATGGCCTTATTTGCCACCATTTTTTGTACCTCTTAGTCTAGATCCAATGTAAAAAGAGAGAGAAACTTTTTAAGGGGTTTGAAACTAAATATAGCGAATACATGAGTATGGTGAAATGGTTACCAAACAAATTTCATTTGTTTTCTTTATAGACAGCATCAGTTTACCACTATCAGTCCTTCTAAATGCAGGCCAGCAGATCTTTACCATTCTTTCCATCTCATTAGTGCTTCAGAAAGCACCAAGATTGTGTCTGTGGAGGAGTTTGTGTGTCAGAAGCAGATGTTTGTCTGTACATTTAAAAGCAGGTCTGTTGCTGTCACAAATGTTAAAAATCCTTTATGGAGTGGGTGAGAATGCAAGCTGAATGTGTTTTCTGTTTACTTAGTCTGACATTACAGTGTATAAACTTTATACGTATTCACTATGCTCTCTGAACCCAATTTTTAATTCATAATTCAATGTAAAACAATTCATTGAGGGTGATCAATCTTATCGACAGCTTATATATAGTACTTCTATACTACACCTATACTATACCTATGTCTATACTATTACTATTAAATTAATTGAAAATATAGGAGCTGCATGGAAAAAATGGTTGGTCCTACAATAATATATTATTGATACTATTATAATATTATTATTAAGAATGTAGGTCATTATTTATAGGAGCATGTCTTCTGATAAAAGAAGCAGTCTGAGTGGCCATTATACTCATTTCTTTAACAGTCTCTGGACTTTAGGGGGTCTGGCCTGATGCCTCCAGTACATCCTGTATGCTAAGCTGTTACATATCACAGTTGCTTTTTGTGTGAATCAGACAGTTTCTACTGTTGGCTAAAATGAAAGCTATATAATGCAAGTTATATATTGCAGGCACTTTCTTTCTTATGAGGGGTTATAATGGTTCCTATGCAGTAAAATTACCCAAAAATCTGTGGGTGTGTATGTGTGTCCGTGTGTGGTAAATAACTATATCCCACAGGGGGCGCTATGCTTGTAATTTGGTAAGTAGGGTTACATGCTGCCAAGTGGGCAAATTCCATCTCAACTCCTTGGGCTGTTTCCTGTCTATGGTTTTCATAGTGTCCATGCCAAGAAACTGATGCTTATTGAAAGCCCTTACTACATTCACCACTATACTATAAATAAATAACCAGCTTTGACATAACATTACCTTATAAAACAAGTGGGAAAACATTTCGTTAATAACAGATTTTTAAAACAATTGGTGTTATTAGAAATGTGGCTTAGTGGGTAACTCAAACTCCAACTAGGTAATGATGCTTGTATAAGCAATGCAGGTTAAGTTTTGTTTGCGTCATTTCCAAACATTCACTTTTTGTGAACATTCTTTACTGTTCACTTTATATCCCAGAATCCTATAACTAATTCTCTTTCTTGCTTGCTTAAAGCAAATGAAGTTTATTTTAAATGATTTTACCTCATTAGAAATGTCATTACTTTCAGTAGTGCCTGAAATACCTTGCTTATAAGCTGTGCCTTGGCATATTTTTGTATATGTGGGTTGGCTGCAATTGCTCCTAGTGAGACAGGTTAATATTTATTTAAGGAGGCCACTCCCAGTCAGGTATTGGGGTATAATAAATCACAGTACAGCCTTTTCTTTGCTGGGTGTCTTGTAGTCCTGTTACCCTCAGCTGGCTGTTTACTGTCCCACATTTTCAGCTGAGACTTCTCTACCACATTTTAAACAAACAGTTTGTATTTACTCCTCATGTGTTTTTCTTTGTTTTTTAGGTATGAGCAAGCCACAGAAGAATCACGGTGGATGAATACAGTAGCATGCGTTTTGAATTTATGGTGAGTAAAAAACATAAAGAAATGACAGGAAATGGTTCAGTGTGCCCTTATAATACAGTTCTGGCAATTTGAGATAAACTACTGTTTTGTCAACAATTTGATGTTTATTTTTCCCTTCTCCCCCATTTCCTTTTATGTGACAGGTTTTTTTTTTACTGTAGTTTAAGTGTAGATGAAATCCCCATTGTATGTGAAATGTGGAAGTGTAAATGTTTCTCCTGTGGTTAATTCAGAGAAGCATTTGAACCAGACTTCCTTTATCTCTCATTGCAGGATACGGCAGGATGAAACGACTCAGGGCTTTGAGCAGCAGTGACAGTTCAGACAATGAGAGTAAGTAAAACAGTACAACATTTGGAACCCAGTAAACAATACTTTGATGTTGACGCTACAAAAAAACGTAGCTTTATAGAAGTAAATGTAGGTACGAGAAGTAAAGTATGTTATTTATCTTCCTCCCTGGCTTCTCAAAGGTCCCTCAACGTCCTTTTCCTCTAACAAATATGGAAGCAAACCGGGCACCCCCGCCTCTGCTCAGAAGAAACCAGCAGAGGTACAAACAGACGAAGCACTCATTTTTTCTCTTTTATTTGCCTTAATCAGAACTCTAGTTGTCAGAATACTGCTCATATTACTTATTCAGGTTAATTTGTGGAGCTTCTTTCGGCAGGTGTTCAGAAAAGACCTGATCAGTGCAATGAAGCTGCCAGACTCTCATCACGTCTCTCCAGAGGATTATTACCTTCTGGCTGACACATGGAAGCAGGAATGGGAGAAAGGTGTACAAGTACTTGCCAGTCCAGATACCATCCCTCAGCCCTCTGTGAGGTATGACTTTTGTAACGTACTTTGTAGACCACTTCTCATTTACCCACAATGTTGTTCAGACTATTATTATATCATTTCTCATGGTCATGTAAGTGGATGGTGTGTGTGAGTGGCCAAATCTTAGGACAGGACTGGTGACCTGCAGGTTGCCCCTGGGTCACCTGTAAGCCACTTTGAATAATAGCCAAAAAAGTACCATGGTATTAGTATTACATGAACCATAGTATTCTTCAAAATATTTTGGAGTACCATGGTGTTACTGCTATGATACCATTGTATCTACATCATGGTACTAACACAGTACTTTTTTGTAAGGGCTATCTGCAAAATGACTACTTGTATTTGACTTGATCTCGTTTTGTATGTTTTTGTACAGGATAATAGCAGAGAAGCCAAAAGAAGTCTTCTTCACCAAACCAAGGAAGTATATTCAGTGCTGCAGTCAAGACTCCACGGAGACAGGCTATGTCAATTTCAAGGAACTGGCAGAGGCTATGTGCAGATATGATCTAGATGATATGGATCTATACTGGCTCCAGCAGCTTAATTCAGAGCTTGGGCAGATGGGTAAGAGAGAGAACGCCAGTATAAAGAAGGCCACTTCTCTGTAAGATGTGGTGTAGTAGATCTTAAGGAAACCCAAAACAGTACTTGGAATAAAGTAACATTTGTCCCTTTCAGGTGACGGGCCATTGGATGAGTTGACAGTGGAGCAGGTGATGGAGGCCCTGGAAAAAAAGTGCCATGAAAACATGAATCACGCGATTGAGACGGAGGAAGGCTTGGGGATAGAGTATGACGAGGATGTTATATGCGATGTATGCCGCTCTCCTGACAGCGAGGAAGGAAATGACATGGTCTTTTGTGACAAATGCAATATTTGTGTGCACCAGGTAAGACACTAAACTTCATTTTTACTATAAAAGAATGAGTACTATATACTATACTATAAAATTTAATTCTAAACTGATATTTCTTTCTGTTGTAGGCATGCTATGGCATTGTAAAAGTGCCAGAAGGAAACTGGCTGTGCAGAACTTGTGTGCTTAGCATCAATCCTCAGTGCCTTCTGTGTCCAAAAAGAGGGGGCGCGATGAAGGCCACCAGGGCAGGCACCAAATGGGCTCATGTGAGCTGTGCACTCTGGATACCAGAAGTAAGTTGTGTGGTGGGGCGGTTTAATAGAATTAGACCTGCAATCTAATTTAACTTTCACATAGTGTTTTTATTAATACATCAAGCTTCTGACTTAAAAATGTAACTTTTTATGACCCCATTCAATGTTGTTAGCCTTTATTTATCTACTTTAAAAATAAAAAAAATAAAATGTATTAAAGTAAAAAAGTGTTTGTCTGTATGTTTAGGTGAGCATTGCATGTCCGGAAAGGATGGAACCCATCACCAAAGTGTCTCACATCCCTCCTAGTCGCTGGTCCCTCATCTGTAGTCTCTGTAAAATCAAGACAGGAGCCTGCATACAGGTAATGCTGGAGAACCAAAGAACGTGAAGAATGTGTTTTAGAGTGTCCCTGTTCTGACATTGTCTCTCATCTTTTAGTGCTCGGTTAAGAACTGCACCATCCCTTTCCACGTCACTTGCGCTTTCGAGCACAGCCTGGAGATGAAGACCATCCTGGATGAAGGTGACGAGGTGAAGTTCAAGTCCTACTGCCTGAAGCACAGCAAACCCAAAGCTGGAGAACCAGGCTTGAGTCCAGCCCGACACAAACCTCCAACCGAGACAGAGAAGCTGGGCCTGAGAGCACAGAAGCTTCAAGAGCTGGAGGAGGAGTTCTACACGCTTGTGCATCCTGAAGAAGTGGCCCTGGATCTCGGACTATCTCTCCACCTGATGGACTTTATCTTTCAGTACTGGAAGATGAAAAGAAAAAGTAATTTCAACAAGCCTTTGCTGCCACCTAAAGAAGATGAGGAAAACCTTCTTCTGCAGCCGCAGGAGGACAGTATCCACACACGGATGCGCATGTTCATGCACCTTCGGCAGGACCTGGAGCGGGTGGGTGCTCCTGTTATTATCATGGATAAATGTTCTCTTATTATATGTGATCTATAATAAAGGAACCAGAGAGAAAAAATGTGTGCATTTTAAGCTTTTAATATTTTAAAAGCTTAAAAATTTTATTTTGTCAGAAAACATGGATATTTTGAATGGGTGTGAATGGGGAAATATGTTTTTTGCACTGGCTGGTGTAGACATACTATCTATCAGCAGGGGCTGATGGGGTCATGCTGTTAAAATAAACTGGAAATGTGTCACTTATGTGATACAAATACAAGATGTGTAAGACCGCTCTTACAGACCTGATCTTGATGTATCTGTCGTTTGATCAGGTGAGAAACTTGTGCTACATGGTGAGTCGAAGAGAAAAACTGAAGTTGTCTCAAAGTAAAGCTCAGGAGCAGATCTTCAATCTTCACGTCAAGCTCATCTACCAAGAGTTGTCTGCAGGTAACAAATGATTTCCTGTTTTTTCTTAAATCTTAAATTTAGATAACAGTATGTAAAAAATGTTCACCGTTCATACAAAGCTTGGAAAATGCTTTATTTTGACTACAATGCTTTCAAGGTTAGGAATGTGCTTGATTTTTAAACATTGTTACAATAAAGCCAAACATTTTTAAGGTTAAATGTTTTTTTAAACATTTTTAAGGTCGAAATGAAAGCAATCTGGTTATTATGTGTGTGCTTTTTACACTGTTTAGCGTCAGCATTTGACTCGAGACATATTAGTACAAGTATATTAAGGCTATATTATAATAATTTAATAATGGTGACAGTGCAGGACTGCTGGATAATTTCTTCTGCATTCATTGACAGGGCTTCCAGTGACAGGTTCCTTAGAGAATCTGTTCCACCCTCCTCCCAGGATAACCTTAAAACTCAAAATGCCCAAAATGTCACTTGGCAATGGCAAAACCACCTCCAAATCTGCTAATGGACCTTTGTGCCCAGATAACAGTAGTAATGTGTATGACATTGGTGAGGGAGGCATTGGTCAGGGAAAACCACAGCTCAATCAGAGTCGGCCACGGATAGAGGAGCGCACTAACGGCCTCATCCCTACTTCAGTCTGCATTCGACGAGACAGTATGACTCCCCCTTTGGCAATAAAGCAGACAGGCAAACCTCTGGCTCTACATGCTGCACTCCATGGTCAAAAATCCAATGGGAAAGGTAAAGCAGAACAGGAGAAATCGCGCCAACTGAAATCCAATGGCATTATTGAGAAGCCTGTGCTTCAGAGAGACACTTCCTGCCAGACGCCCACTGACAAGAAACCATGTACCGAGATTGCCGGGAAAGTTCAGGCAGGTGGATTTAACAAAACCTCCCTTGAGCACTTAAGTAGATCCCTCAAAGAGGCCACTGTCAGTTTAGTACGGACTGAGGACCTCCGGGCCTTAGAGAAGAATATGCGCAAGTCTTCCAGCTTCACCAAACAGGTTTCCAGTGAGCGACCACCAGGGGGCGGCAGAGTGCACCAGGAGAACGATGGTTACTGCCCAGATGCAGAGCTCAGTGACTCTGAACCTGAGGCTAAGAAAAAATCCAGGCAGGGAGGTAGAGTGCAAAACCAGAGAAGCCCTGGTGGGAACTACGTCAAGTCATCCAGTCGAACAAAACTGTCTTTTGGCTCAAGGACATCAGTGCAAAGGTGACAATCTTCAATGGCATTGAAATATCAAACCCACTGCCACAACTTACCGTAAATACTATGGTAATCATAAGTGCCAGAAACATTTTTCCTCTGTTGAGGATTAGGCGATGGTCATTGGATAGAGGTGTTACAAAACCAGAGCTCAGCCTTTTTATGTGACCAGTTTAGATTTACTTTTCACTGAGAAGGGGTGCCAAACTATTCTAAAAAGATTTATCTGTGTACATGATGGGTATCACTGTGTCTATCTTCCCAGCTCTAAACCACAGTGTTTCTGTGGACCTGGACTCAGTAAAGGAGAACACACCATGTGTCTTGTACAGTAGGTTTTATAGGTCTTGAAGCAGTGTTTCTGTACATAGTAATCAAAAAAGGAACCTCCGTTTTTTGACTGTACATAGTAGTTTGTGTTAAGATGTGGAATGCGTTGAGATGATTTCCACATACTGAAGCGTTATGATACTTTCTTACTGATATGGTTATGCAAATAAATAAAGACTTCAGAACTCTGATGTGACATGTTTTTGTGAGTACTGGTTTATCTCGAAAATAACAGGCTGTCAGGCGGCTTTGTCTGTATTTTTTTCATTGTCTCCCTCGCTTTTGCTTTGTTGTGTTTGCCTTTCTTTCTTAATATTAGGATTGTCATGTTTGCTGCCCTGTTTTGTTTTTCAGTGAGACAGTCTAGGCCTGTCAAATGACTGAATCACAATTAATTGCATGATTTCATCCCTGTTAATGCATTTACTTAAAAACAAGCTTATGTGTAATTATTAGGTTTGATCGTGTGTGTGTGTGATGCTAGCTTAAATTTATGCAGCAGTGCTTTTTCTTACACAAAAACAAATCGTACCACTTTACAATAAAGTTCCATTTGTTAACTACCTTAGTTAACATGAACTAACAATAAACAATTCTACAGTATTTATTGATTTTAATATTAATTTAAACATTTACTAATACATTTCTAAAGTCATGTTATATCTGTTAACATGAATGCACAACAAACTAACATAAACAAAGATGAACAACTATTTTTGCATTAATTTACATTAACAAAATAATTGCTGAGAAAAATATATTGTTCATTGTTAGTTTAAGTAAATTCATTAAGATATGTTGACGAATGGAACCTTACATTATAAAGTGTTACCAAACAAAAGATGTATTTAAACACTGAAATTGCTAACAAGATATAATACAATGACTAAAATAACTTTTCCCACACAATCTGATAGTTATGTTACACGTAAAGATGCAGCTTAGTTGGTGTTTGTTAGCTTTTCACTATTGCTTCAAATTCATTTTACCCTACGAAGAAAGCAAATGACTACATTTCTTAAATATCTTGTCTGGATTGATTCCTAAAAAAACTACCTGCGGAATGGAATTAATCAGTTACGTCAAATGTAATAAATGCTTAAATGGCGGGAAACAGATTTAATCACATGCATGAATGCTTACATTTTGACAGTCTTAGTGCAGTCTGCAGTAGTGCAGTCTTCCTTTGGTGTGTTTGGAGAGCCCACTCTAACCTCAGTTTCTATACTTAGAATGGATCTTTTCATAATAGATGTTGCTTTCTTACTCCAAACCATTTTCCTCTGCTTTGTCAGTTTATGTTTAACCAAAGCCGTAAGAATGGCCTGCTAACTGGCCCTATAACAGTGGTATTTTACAAGCATAACATTAGTGCAGAATTTAAAATAAATTAACCTTGTTTTGGTCAGAAAAGTACATTGTTTGTGGCAAAATCTAAAAATATCTATAAATGTTTCACATCACTAGTTTGTGAAATGTACAGTTTATATGCTACCTTCGTCTATATCTAAAGGTTTCACGTCACTAGTATTATGCACTCAGGTTCATGCATCATGTGTCCAATAGTCCTCTGTAGTTTTTAAAGGAGTGCTGTCTGTAATGTTCTCCAGTAGTTTCCAGAAATTACTCTAGCAGTAATAATGATGCAGCTTCCAGCAGAAACCACTGTCTTTTTTTAAACAAATCATAAGGTTGGACCCTAGTTGACAAAAAAAAAAGATTTTTATATGCTTGTTTTATTTCTGGGTAGAACTCTGTTCAGTAGCAAGACAGCAAGTGTTTAAAATCAGTTTAAAAGGATAGTTCACCCAAAGATCATAATTTAGTCATCATTTGCCCACTATCATCACCATTCCAAACCATATACTTCACTATATAATGATGTGGATTGAGACTGTCGGTCATTAATTTTCTGCCTAACATCATCATTTGTTTTCCACATTAGAAAGGTCACGTGTATGTAACAATGTGTGAGTAGATGAGGACGATTTTTATTCATGGCTGAATTATGACACCTTTATTTACACAGTATGCTATTATTACAACTTTATTAAGCCACGCCCCAATGTGTATTGTATATGGCTCCAACTCTGCTACTTTCAGTAAGGTCACAAGTCGTGTGCATGTAGGACTCAAGAGCAGTAATTAGTGTCCCGTCATTCTCCGTCACCATCATTCTTCACCAAGGGCCCTCTGGCTAGTCCACGTGAAAGTGTTCTGTACAGTTTTATTAATCCTCTCTGCTCCAAAAAACACTATTTCAGCACTCTGTAGTGATTCCCTGAGGCTGTATCCACCTCCTGCTGTCAGCGAACACACTCAGAGAACTTGATAATGACTTTATAATTTACATTTTGAAGAAATTAAAATCTTGGCTGTATATGTAGAACGCTAGTCTGTGTTGCAGTGTTTTCAGAATTGCTGCCAAAAAACATTCCTTTTTAACTTGAATATTGACAAAGTTTTAGTGTCATCTGATGTTTCATTCAAGCTTAACCAGTTAATCTTCAGACTGAACTGATCTTCTTTGGGTTGAGTGGGTGCTGTGTTAGCTACCACAGAAGGGCTTCAGTGCTGCCTATTGATCATTGGTGAAAGGGCTGAGGTAGAAACCAGCACAGCACACATTCTGTTGAGTTTGAAATATAAATTATAAGAAACATCCACATCTGCAGTATTATATAAATAAAGGATAATGTACAGTTCGCTGGTCATTGTTGCAAAATAAACCCTGACAAACATACAGCAGAATGCCATGCTTGGCAAATCAGAATTCCAGAGAGCTTTGTAATTTAATTATATATATATATATATAATTGTTCCGAGGATTAATATGTTATGTAGAAGTATTGTCTGCAAATATATGACGAAGACTTGTACAGTGGATACTCATCAAAGGTGCCAGCTTAGTGGTGTACACCTTATTATCATACATATTATTCGTATTACTGTGTTATACACAAATGATGAGTAATGAACAAGAACTTCAAATAATTATTTTGTGGAACAGCTTGTTTTTCAAGGGTAGCCAACCCTGCTTTTGGAGAGTTTGGCTATTACCGTAATCAAACACTGAACCTGAAGCTAATCAAAATATTTAGGATTATTGCAGGGTTAAAACTAAAATCTTCTGGAAAGGAAACTGGCGTTCCCCAGAACCAAAACATGTTAAAGTGTTTCACATTTGAACAACATAATGCCAGCTGTTTCTTCTATAAAGCATGAATCGACTTGCCCAGTCTTGCACAGCGACTTGCACAGTATCTGAATCGATCAGGTGATCTTTCATCCTGCAGAATTCATTTCCAGCTCTTATCTAAAACACATTCTTATATTTTTTGGATTCCATTAACTGGGGAGTTGTTTAACCAGAGTTGGACCTTAACGCTACTGGGAAATCACCTGAACTATATTAATCTGTCCAGGTGACAATACCAAAAGTGTCAATAGTAATTTAGTGACATTGAAATCAGATTGTGAAGAGAATTAATGCTATAAAAGTATTAATAATATTAAAAAGTATTAATAAGTTTAAATGCTGGGAAAGACTATGTACTTTTGAGTCTATGTACAATATGACTATTGGGACACTATAATGTCCCAATAAAATTGCGTCTTGATATTACAGATCCCCTTGTCACACTGTTTGCATTTGCTTCTAACATTTATGTTTTTACTGTATATGTAGTGATTTCTGCGATGAATGCTGATGTGATGAAAATGTGTATCCACTTCTGCTGAGTGACAAAAGGACACTCTTACTGGAGTCATTGAAGGATTGCGGCTCAGAGCACCAAGAAAATTAAATACCATCTGCTTCTATTCTGTAATAATATAATGAACATTAGACCATTCATATCGCTGTTTAACAATATGCATAATGTGAAAAGGCCCTATTGTGCTACAGCTGAAGCCCTAAGCCTATTTTGTCTTGCTTTCTAAAGTGTGTCTTTAAAAAGGGTTTTGTGACATAATACAGCACAGAGACACCGTTGGAGTTTCCATGCAGAATTGAATTCCTGGGAAGTGAAAGGAAAGTCAGCTGGAGCTATTGTACCATGGGGCACTGGATTATATTATTGTTACATTGTCAAATACATGCAACAATAAAAATGCATTAGAATGAAGCTGGAATAAATAGGTTCCATTATTTCTTTCGTTGACAGTTTTATGTAATAGCGATACACTCGCTTGTCTCTTCTGCACAGTGGAGTGTCTTTACAGAGTTTTCTATTATGGGGTGATGCTCAATGCAGCGAGAGAAAAATCCCGCGTCATCGCGAAACTGTTTCTCTTACTCCACTGAGGTCAGCAGTTTACCATTCTGCCGCCTCATACCAGCAGAGAGCGGGAACAATGCACGAAATAATACTTGCGAAACCGAGACAGCGGCGTATTCTGCATTAAGCAATAGCGATACAGTTATTTATATCGGATGCTATTGCTATAGAAGAGTATAGAAGCATCTGCCTAATGTGAAACCCCACCTTTGCCCGACGCAAATTTACGAAGCCTACTATAGGATTCACCCTATGGAAATGAAGTAGGTGAGGCTAAAAGCGACCGAAGGCGTAATTATCTAATTAATATTCATGAGACAGGTTTAGCCATTGGTAAATTCAACAGCCGTGTAACGCCCACTTACAACCGCATGCGTTCCAGCAAATCATTTCGCTCTATCGGTTCTTAGCGTGTCGTTGCGTAATTAATATGTATGAGCCAACCGACATATACCTTCGCCTTAGTAGGTTCCTGAAACTGTCAGACTGACCGGGTGGAGAATGCAGCGGACAAGCGCACGCCTTTTATCGCCTTTTCTGTAACAGCTCTGAAAACGATAAAAGATCGAAACGTCGAGCAGTACGTAGATCTGTTTGATCGTTGCAATGACAAGGACTGAAACCATTTCATTTTCACGGAGAAGAGAGTTACTACCGGACTATCACCTCGGGGTTTTGTTTTGGATACCGAGCGCGGCTGAACCTTCTGCCGCCAATAACAAGTTCTGCTCCGCGTAATATCTGCCTCACTTTTACGCCACCAAGATGGTGTTTTGGGAATCAATGAACTGCACGAATATCTTGTTTCCTCACAGCCTGAGAGTCTTTTGAAGCCGGTTTAACCTGTACTCACTTGAAAACTGTATACTCATTTATATTTGTTTAAAGATCAATACGGAACATCTTTTGCTGGACTAGGAGCCTCATTTAGAAACCCGGTAAATCCTGATACTGAAATGGACAAAGTTCTCTCTTCCCAGGAAACCTCCGCAGGGATTTGAATGAAATCTTCCATTTGAATAGGCAGTAGTCTCTTCTGCTCTCTCTGTTTTGACTTGATTTGAATGTTTACCAAAGTTCAACACTGGACCTGAATGACCTATATGCGACACAAAATTCACCCATTTGAAGTTTTCACAGTAATCCAAGATGACATCGGAGGTGTCGCTGAGTGAGCTGCCCACGGACAACTGGATGGCCCATCTGCCCAGTGCATTGTGGGATACTCCTCTTTGTTTCATGGCTATTCCAGGTATAACCTAATAACCTAACCATTTAGTTTAATCCTGTACAAAATGTATACATGTACAAAGTGTTTTACACATTAAAATACTAAACATTTACCATTTTCAGGAGAAAATTCCACATTATTTTGTTGGAAAGCTATGTCTGAATATTGCGGAGAATATGTAATGAAAGTATGTATATACAGTATTGTTATATTAGAAGGATGCTGCTATTATTTGATGTAGTAATAGCAGTTTTTAAATGATTATTATTTTGAAATATTTTATATGGCATTTGAGCACTTAGTCAACTTATTTAGCATTGATTTACTGACTTAACCAGCCTGGATTTAGATTAAGAGATTAAGTTCAGTGTCATTTTTGGTTGCACGGTCATCATGTGTGTCATAGACTTTATGGGTTTACAGGGAGCCATAATGCAATAACATACTGTCTGGATAAAAATGACCGCTCCCCAGTGGACCTCACTCAACCAGATATGCTCCAAAAGCTGGACAAATATATGAAGCCCCTCATACGGCCATTTGTTTACAAGTGGGCAATAGCACAGGTATGTAAGTTAATGCAAAAGTGCATTTATAGTTTATTTTCTTATGTTATATATTTAAATCAGTGTCTATATTTGTTTAGTTTATGTATTTCTTTATTACTATTTGATTAGTATAAACCCTTTTAGGCAAATAGATCAAGAATAATAGGTCAAGGAACTTATGAAGGTCACACTTAACCTTTTCATAAACAAAGAGTGAAAAGCATTGTAGTTCTTTAAATGTTAAAATGAACACAGTCACTACTTCCATAATATAAGGCATCAATTTGTTTTTTTATATCTTAAAATTATGTTACACAGACTGATCTGTAACTATGTTTAAAAAGGCTTCACAATGGTGTCTGGCTAAACTTGTAAAGGCTGAAATGAATGCAATTATGTTGACTGTTGGTATCAAATCCCTCATGAGGTAGTAGACCATTTTATGTCAATGTGCATCAGCAGATTCCTGTATAGTATGAGTCTTTCAGCACACAAACTGAAATCTATCAGCACGAGAGGGAATAAATTGCCGTCTGCTTTCCTGCAGAAATCAATCAAACACTGAGTGGCTGTTTGAGCCTTAGCTATTCTGAAAGCTTTTCTTCAGTACATTGGAGTGTGATTAGATGGGTTAGATATGATCATTATACAAGTTAATTACGGCCCTTAAATCTGATCTGACGAGAGATGTTTCAAAAATGAAATAAACCCCAGCACAATTTTTAAACTTGAGTGGTTGTATTAAAGCAATAGTACAGTCATAATCATGCATTGTGACTGTATGTAAGCATGTCTATGGTTGTCTACAGCACTTGCCTGTTGTCTTGTATCTACAGCCAAATCACAAGCATTCTGATATAGTCACAACATACTCTTGCTTGTGTGATGTTGCTTTGTTAAAGTATTTACATAAAACATTGATGGATGAGCAGATTTCCCAGATTTTCATGTGAGAAACAAACATTGCATTATTACAGAGAGATGTTTTTTTTAAAACTTTCAATGGTTTCACTCACACTGCCTCTTCAGCACTACCCTGATGGCCCCTGCATTGTTAATGAATGTGGTTTACATTATTTACTATAGGAGTGTAACATAAGGGAGCAGTTGGATTCTGGCGTGAGATACTGTGACCTGAGGATAGCACATCGGCCTAATGACAGCTCTGATGATCTCTACTTCTACCATGGTGTTTATACCACTATTACTGTGGAGGTAAGACATCTAGCACATACAAACTACTGATATGTGTGTCTTGTAATGCAAAGTCGTATAAAACAGACAAGGCCTCTAATGATGTAAAATATAGCATATAGTATTCTTTATAAATTATATCTTTGTACAGTTTGATATTTCATCATTTGATATGAGCCATAGTGCTTGCATAAATCCATGTGCTTCAATGAATTTACTGTGACCCATTTCCTGTGTGATTGCAGACAGTATTGAAAGAGATCAGAGAGTGGCTGGATGCTCATCCAAAGGAAGTTGTCATCCTCTCATTTAGTCACTTCCAGGCCCTCTGTCAAGATCTCCACACGTTGCTGGTCTCCACTATTAAAAGCGTTTTTGATTCCAAACTGTGCCCAAAAATGGTACGCATCCATTTTCTTTGTTTAATTTTAGAAACAGATAAATTTAGAAAAATCATGATGAGATCAATTTGATTTTCTACCAGGAGTGTGTGACGCTACGGAATTTATGGAGTCAGGGTTATCAAGTTATAATTTCATATGAGCACAACATTGCCTACAGCCACAGAGAGCTGTGGTCCCATATTCCTTATTGGTGGGCCAACAAGTCCAAGGCTGAAGCCCTGATTGAGGAATTTGAACGTAGAAAACAAAATGGACGACCAGGTAACCCATATGATATTCTACATGTTTAAAATAAAAATAAATCATAGTACATTCTTCCTAATTTCTTTGTTTGATCACAATCTTTGGAAATTTCTCGCATCATTTTCTGCAGGAGGATTTTTTGTGACCGGCATTAACCTCACTGAAGATCTGAAGTACATATGCTCCCATCCCACAGAATCACTGAAAGATATGGTCATGTCAACATATCCCACCTTACTTAGCTGGGTCAGGCAGCAGAAGCCTGGCTCTAGACCTGGTTCTCTTAACATCATAGCTGGGGACTTTGTGACAGAGAGCCAGTTTATACCCACTGTCATTGCACTGAATGAAAATCTGCTCAACGGGACCAATTGATTAGAGCCTTTATCAACTTTGTCTTCACTATGTGTTTAATATTTGAAGAAAAACAGTTTATTGTTTCTGTGATGAACTTTTATACTAGGTAATAGACATTATAACTTTGCACTTTTTGAGTAAAAGGGTAAAAGGTAATTTTGAGTTACGGGTAGAATAATGCATTGATTTTATGACTTGAATTTATTGTCTTATTAAGTATATTTATGCAGTGCCCAATATATACCTCTGATCTTGCAATATTGTTGGTAAACTTTTGAGTACCTGGTTCAAACTGGATATTAATATGAGGGCCCAGGTAATCACAGCAATTAAAAATAACACTTATCACAAGCACAATGGTATGAGACATAATAGATTCTCAGTAAGCATCACAGTTTCACAGTTTGCATGAAAAGTGATGATGACTACTTAGTGCACAAATGGGATTATCAAACACTCAGGACTGCATTCTTTATTAGCTAGTCTTTTCAAAACTCTACTGTATGGAATGCAAAATGGCGATATGGTTACTGTATGTACATCTCTGCATGGTATTTACACTCGTGAAGCATGTAAAGACATTCTGGTTGCAGTTGCAAATTTGTTTTCTGCCATATTAGCATGCCATTTAAACCAGCTAAAGAAGTAACGTTCTTTTTGGATTGATCTCTCCTGAAAATACCTTATAACAGAAGTATCAAACTGTTTGAATGGTGTATGTAATATGCACATTAAATATTTGAAGATTTCAAATAAAGACAATATTGATATTGAGTTTTTTCCCCATATTGCAATGATGTAAAGCTACTTAATGAACATTATTTTAAACAATTATGTTAAGAGAACTATTTTAAAGCCATTTTGTAGCATATCTTATTTAAACTGGAACAATATATTTTAATCTGAAGATGTATTATTTTAACAATAATACACGCTTTCATTTGTCAGTTTTTTGGTTTAAGTTAAGTCTTTTAGACTATGGACAACACAGGTTAGCTGCAAAATGCCAAATGTCTGTTTCGAGTCAATGATACTAATTTTAATTTAATGCAGAAAAATAAACTCAGTCGAGTACAGTAAACAAACTGAAAGTAGCTGCTTGTACTAGTATGTTGTTAACCCATTCGACTTCAGTGTAGCGTATGAAAACTGTTCTGGAATCAGCTGTGAAGTTTTGTGAAAAAACGTAACAGGGAACAAGGAAATAGAGAAATAGACTGTAGCACGTCATTGACTTTCTCACCTTCCGGAATGACTCTTAACGTCTCCAAACGACTTAACATTTCATAAAGAATATAGTTTATAAACTGCTCAAGTTGGATGGTCATCTGTTTTTTGACAAAGCTGGGCTTTGGACCCCTTTATCACTGTTATCTGTTGTTTGACTCAAACGGGGAATGTTTAAGGAAATCGGGGGAGGATCCGAACTCACTCTGTTTTTAAGCGCGTTCACACACGCAGGTTCAAACACTCCCGTTAACTTTGGACTCATGCAGCGCATTAGAGAAATCGCTTCCAGCAAGGAGAACTGGATGTCTTCTTTGCCAGAGAAACTGTGGGACGTCCCTTTAACAAATCTCTCAATACCAGGTGAGTCCCAGTGGACAGAATTAGTACTACAACGTAGAAAGTAATACTAAGCAGAAGGGTTGTGAGAACATGTTACATAATCATTTTTATTATTCTGTTATTGAATGTTTATTTTGGTTTGTATGGAGTTTGGCGTATTGTATGGAGTTAATATTATTACTGTAACAAAATTATACACTTAAACATTATTTAATATTTTATTCTATAAATGCAATAACATACAGCCTGAAATAGCTTATATCTATATGAACTGCTTTTTCAACAATAAGAATGCAACCAATCAATAAACCCTCACTTGTTTACAGGTAGCCATGATGCAATGAGCTACTGTTTGGATATCACTTCTCCACTCCTCAGGTCAGAGTCTGATACCTTTAGGTTGCTGGACAGACTTTTCTGCTGTTTCACTCGGCCAGCTATTTACAAATGGGCCACCACTCAGGCAAGCTAACTCATAATTCACTTACTGGTTACTGTATTGAGTGCTTATAATGCTTAATATTTGCGCCTTTCTTATAGCTCTCAGGGCTGTAGTCTTGTAGTGTTAATTTATGTATTTTCTCAGGAGCAATTTATGTCAAGTATATTTGCACCATCACATCAAAGATACTTATTGCATTGCAAACACTATTGGCAGGTGCAAAACATTGTGGAGCAACTTACAGCAGGTATTCGATATTTTGACCTCCGAATAGCCCACAAACAGTACGATTCTTCCAATGAGCTGTACTTCACTCATGTGATTTACACACATGCAACTGTTGATGTAAGTTGATGTAAAAAACACTTGTTGCATGGGTTACCTATTTTGTGTATTTTCTGCTTCTTTAGCATGTATTGTTTTATAGGAAACTCTACAGACAGTTGCTTCGTGGCTTGAGTCTCATCCTAAAGAAATTGTCATCCTAGCTTGTAGTCATTTTGAAGGGATGGATCATAAACGTCATGAGGACTTCATCTATTCTCTGAAGAAAATCTTCGGCTGTAAGCTGTGTCCTCGAAATGTAAGAGACCTTCTGGATTTGTCATTGGTTATCAATCTGATATATTAACAATTAATCTGATTAATTAACAATTAATATATAACAAAGTTTATGATCAGAAAGCTTATGACTAAAATTTTTTAAAAGACTTCACAAACTCAAAATTGGAGTTTTGTGGGTTGTTTTAGTCTTTGTGGCCTGCCATCATCCTGTTTTAGACAAATTAGATTTACCAGATATACACATTGAAATTTGCACTCTCACTTTTCCATGAAAACATACCAAAAATACTGATGACCCATCATGCACTACACTGATTTTTGTCCAATCAAATTGCATGTCTATTCCCCCAATAATACCACTTGCAACCAACTAGCAAGTAGGCTCATGACTATGACAAGTGAGTTCAAATTACACAAGCTCTGAATGTTTTCATGACTGGTTTAGCTTATTTTTCTTAAGTGTCTATGCAATACTTATTAAAGGAGGCAGTTTTGACACTGCGCAGTCTGTGGACATCGGGCTATCAAGTAATACTGTCATACGAGGACCAATCTGCAGTGCGCCATAAAGACCTGTGGCCTGCCATCCCATACCTGTGGGCGAACAAACCTGATGCTGAAGAGCTGCTCCAGTATCTTGAATGGCAGAAAGAACTTGGCCGACCTGGTGAGAGAAGCCTGGGATTCATTATTCCAAGAAATTATGTCAAAATGGACTGTTTGACTGCAGGATCACATTCATTTAATCATTTATTTTGTAATTTTATGTACTTAAATTTAACTGTGAATTGCCCACATGTACATATTTCTGTGCAGAGGGGTTCTTCGTAGCAGGCCTTAATTTGACGACGGATAGATGTTTTATTGCCTCGCACCCTCAACATTCTCTCCAGACTTTGACTGTTGAAAACTGGGACTGTGTGAGAAAATGGCTGGAGGATCAGAAACCAGGATCTGAATCTACAAGTCTGAACATCATAGCTGGGGACTTTATTGGACCTATCCCTTTCTGCTCATTTGTTATCGCTCTTAACAAAAAGCTGCTTTAATCAAGGAGCTGATAAAGCAAAATATTTTTAGATGGATGGTAAGACATCTTATGGCTCTCAAATCTTGAACAGTCAGAGAAATGCATAAACTTTAGTACTCTGCCAGTACTTTATTGTGTATGCAGTTTCTATGATGCCTAAATGCTGATATTGCACATTATTTTCTCCTCAGTGTGTTTACATGTGCCTTTTTGCTTTAAGTGGTGCTTTAAGCAGTGTTTTAAATGTTTTCAAGACTTTTGAGGGTAAACATTTTTATCAAAAGACGTGTGTTTGAATACAACATGTTTACACAAATCCATTTGGTTTCTTAATGTCTCATTTTATTGTATTAAAATTTAGAACTGAGTGTAACAAATATTTACACATTATTATAGTTAGTGTGTGATCAAGACTGCTAGTGCAATAACTCTGTAAGTTTAGATGATGAAGTTCTGTCTGTGAAACGGGGAGTCTGTTGCTAGGTGACCTGAAACAGTTTCCTGTAGCGGCCATACACAGCTTGGCTAATAATGACCTTGACGTTGGCAGTACAATCATCTCCCACACCATCCACTGCCTGAACTGTTGCCTCCTTATACAGCCAACTGTGAAGGGCAAAGGGCACAACACTGACAAATCTGTAGATAAAAGCATGTATTTCTCATAATTTTTTATTGACCCAAAACTTACGCTAATTGGGGGCTGTTGAGCTGCACCTTGAGGGTCATAGTTTGTTTTCCAGTAGATTTAACAACAGCTTCTTCAATATTTTTCTTTAACACCTCAAGTCCGTGCTGCTTCAGAGCTGATATAGGGATAGCATCAGGATTATTTTCCTGGTATCTGTAAAACAACATACAGAACAACTAGATTTTTAGAGCAGGTGCAAAACTTGGAACATAATACCAGGATGTTCCTTAGCAACTGTTGCTATGCAGTTGCTACGGCGTTCTTAGTTGTTTGTAGCACATTAAGCAGTAGTTAGAGTGTTGCTAGGTGGCTGCCTACATTAGTTTGGACTGCTCCTTGAATACATATCTATTATTTTTTTACACTTGTTTCCGTCATCTAATCAATAAATGACTTTATTAATGTAAATAAGTATCATACCTCTTGTTATGTACTAAAGCTTAATACATTTAATACGTTGGGGTTTGTTCAAATCCTTAAACTATATATAAAATATATATAAAAACTATTTCTGTTTGAAATTGATACAAAATAGCATGAAGAAGATAGCTATGTCTCACCCTTCAATAAGGTCGATCTTATTATGCACCTCTATTATGGTGTTGAACAGTCTTTCTGGAATCTGAAGATTCTTCAGTACATTCAGTACATTTACTTTCTGATTAACAGTTTCTGGATGACTAATGTCTCTCACATGAATTATGAGGTCCTGCAAAAAGTGCATTAAAATGTTCTTAAACACCGTTGGTAAGTTAAGAAAATTTTATATAGAACTTTTATACTCTCTAGATACATACAGAATGTGCCACATCCTGTAGCGTGGCAGAGAAAGAGTCAATAAGCTGGTGAGGAAGCTGGGACAGAAAGCCAATGGTGTCCACATACAGTACGGTCATGTGACTTGGCAGCTGTCCTGCGTGTACTGTAACATCCAGGGTGGCGAAGAGCTGATCCTTAGGCTGGAGAGCAGCATCCCCAGTCAGTGCTTTGATCAAAGTTGTTTTACCTTTGGAAGTAAAGGTGAAACATTGATGTGTTTTTGATCATCAATAAAACTAATAAAGCCAAACATTGCAAACATTATCCAAACCTCACCACAGTTAGTGTAGCCCATGACAGAGATGATGGGGAAATCCTTTTGTTTACGTTGGGAGCGGAGTAGGTGTCTTTTCCTCCTCAGTTGCTCAAGGGCCAAGCGGATCTTCAGCTCTCTCTCCTTCAACAACCGCTGTTGTACTTCATACAAGGTTTCACCTGCACAAAACCATATTAGCTCCAGTGAGGGATCGACTGTGTGACTCTGGATTAACTATGTAAAGTGTGAATGGCCCATTCTTGTTCTTACCAGAGCCCATAATGTATCTTGAGCTACCACCTTGCTGGTCTAAGTTTGCTACTTCATTTCTCAGCCGTGATCTTATGAGTTCAAATAGCAAACAGAAGTTGTTAAACATGATATTAAACAGAAAGATAAATGCTCAATAAATGTTTAGTTTGAATACTACTAAAAATAAAACTGGACAAAATTAAACTCTTCATCACTTTTTGTTGAAAATTATTTTAGGAATACAGTCAAAACAAAGATGTAAAATTGACTGAAGGACTATAATTACCTGAGCAAGGGAATCTCTGCCAAAGAGATCTGAAGTTTGGCTTCTTTTGTTCTAGCATTACAGCGAAAGATATGCAAAACGAGTGAGTATCTGTCAAGTACTTTTACACCCCAGGCTTCCTGCAGCTCTTTCTGGAACACAAGTACTTATTAGCTTGTTATTGCATGTTTCCCAGAAAAATGGGGGCATGTACAAGATTATGTAAACCTAAATCTTATGAGAATGTAGTAAATGTAATACTATAATTTTAGAGATACTATCTAGTTCTGTGATAGTCATCTAATGGTAATTATGTCTTTTGATGCACAATTACAATGCCGTGTTGGTTAAAAAACCTTTGAAGTGAAACTTACTTCAGATGATGGAGAAAGACGCTCCACGTTCACAAAAACACCTGTGACCCCAGCTGTTGTTCTTATCTTTTCTTGACATGTAAGAGCAGAGAAAATGTCAATTTGTGTCTAAAACAAACAATTTCAGTTGTAGAAATCTATATACCTGTGAGCATCTGAAAGTTTCCCTTGCCAAATATTTTCTTCTTCTCTGGTGTCTTGGTGGAGACGATGATCTTGTCGATAACAGACCAGTTCTGCAATGTGTTCACCAGACCAACAGCCTCATCCATTTGAAGTGCCGCTGAAAATAAAACATTTCTGATTTATGCAAAATCACGCATTTCATTTTCCTGTTTAAAACTATGTAAATGTGTCTTGATATTTATACATTTTAAAAGACAGTGTGTAAAGAGCACATTGTTACCTGTGGTTAGATATTGCTTTTTTCTTCCCCATTTCACATCAGGATGAACAATGGAGATTCTGTGGTCTTCTTCACCAATTCCTGTAGGGATCTGCTGCTGAAACAGCTCCTCTATTTCTGCCTCATCAATTTCATCTTCCTCTTCCTCTAAACTGTCGTGATCTGTGCCATGATTTTTGCTCTTAAACATGCAAGTTGTCAAAGAAAAAGCCCTTGCTGGAAGACATTGAACAAATGATACTGTCTTTAAAGATGCAGTCTTTAAAAATTGTTTCTGGTATGGTGACCTGGTACCCACTTCAACAAATTGTGATGTACACTGAGGAAAGCTGATTGGTTTACATTTGGCAAAGTTCATGTACCATCTCCCAAGAACATGTTTTGTGCATAATCTTCTCCATGCAAATCTGCATAGATAAACATGTTTGGTCAAGTAATGTAGCTTTGTTAAATCCATTTGCTCAGGTTACAGTAAAAAGGACGTCCAAATCATGTTAATTAAACTTTCCAAAAGAAAAAAACTACAGCGACTAACCTAAACAAACGCTCAAGAAAAATGTTATTTCACTTTACTGTACAACTGACTACATATCAGTTAACTATGCATGTTTTGGTGCATGTTTCTTCCTCTCCTGTGTTTAAACAACGACGATTAAGCTGCATCGCCACCTGTCGGCTTGAAGCAGAAATGTATAAACCAAAAATAATAATAATAATGTATAATAATATAATACATATTTATCTTTATATAGGACGTTATGTTTATAAGAGCAAAGGTTAAAATATTGAACATATTAGACTTTTAAAGCTTTTTTATTCACAGAGGCACAACAAATATATCTACATTTGACAGCAGACTTTTACTTTGAATTTGTTGTAGTGGGCGGAGGATTTATCCGTCTCTTATCGCTGCCACTCGCTGTATTACTATTTGTACCGTAGATCAATGTCTGGTATCTTTAAAGCAATGTCAAGTGAGTATAATTTTATAAATTAAATAATTGAATTGTGCTATTTCGTGCATTTAAAGTTTGTGATTAACTGAACGTGGCAGGTTGCTCAGTTCTCCTGTCGTGTTAGATTTACTTACTGTGCACCTACATACGAATATTGAATATGTTTTCACAAGGAAAATGTGTTCTGCACATTTGCATGTTTGACTCCTTTTATATTTAAAAGTGCAGGCTAAACAAAAAGTAGGAAATGTGGACGTTGGTTTAAATGGTTAAATTATTGATCCTGTCCCAGGTAATGAACAAACTCTTTCTGACCTCCAGAGTTTCGTCTGGCTGTGGTGCAGTTACATGTGTCAAAGATCAAGGCTGACAATTTAGGAAGAGCACAAAAGCTTGTAAAAGAGGCTGCAGGCCAAGGTGCAAAAGTTGTAGTCTTACCTGTGAGTATTACATTCTCCTGGGATGGGTGCACATTTTAAGTGAGTTTTATTACCAGCATTGCATGATGAGTGTGTTTACAATATATGGTTAACAAATCTGCATGAAATTCAAACGAATATTATTTACTCTGGCAATCCAAACCAGAACGTTTAAATGTGCTACTTCCATTAAAGTCTTAGTCTTTTGTTGTCCATGTTTGTTTGTAGGAGTGCTTTAACTCCCCGTATGGAACCGGGTACTTTGCTGAGTATGCTGAGAAAATCGCTGGACAATCCACACAAATGTTGTCGGAGGTAGCCAAGGAGTGTGGGATCTATTTAGTGGGTGGTGAGACCTTCAGTCTTAAGCATCACATTTGGCGTGACTGAAGCGCCAGTGCTTGAGTCATTTATTTCCACGTGCCCACGTCACTGTGTGTGTGCTGTAGGTTCCATACCTGAGGAGGATGGGGGTAAGCTCTATAACGCCTGTTCGGTTTTTGGTCCTGATGGAAAGCTGCTTGTCAAGCACAGAAAGGTCAGTGTGCATTTCATTTAAAGAAATCATTAAACAAATGAACAGATTGTCAGGGGCTTATTCAGCTATGATGTGTTAAGTTTTGTTTAGAAAATACCTTTTGGAAAATATCTATAGCATCAAAGCTCTATAAGTATATAATTTGGTTTAAAAAGAACATTTGCTGCCATAGAGCAAAACTCATATAAGTTTGTTTTCTAAATCTTGATTGTGACTCCCCTGCAGATTCATCTCTTTGATATTGATGTACCAGGGAAAATACGTTTTCAGGAGTCTGAAACCTTAAGTCCTGGCAACAGCTTGTCCATGTTTGAAACACGTGAGTGTTCTTTATAAAACTGTTCACTGTGTTACCTTTATATTGTGCTGATTAAGGATGTGATGTCATACTGTATTTACAGCGTTTTGTAAGGTAGGTGTGGGGATTTGTTACGACATTCGCTTTGCAGAGCTTGCGCAGATCTATGCCAAGAAAGGTGAGACAACCTAAAATAATACATCTGGTGATTTTAAAAATGTGTTTTAAATATGCTTGGTATAGTTTTCCAGTTTCTCTCTCTGTGTAGGTTGCCAGCTTTTGGTTTATCCTGGTGCTTTCAATATGACTACAGGGCCGGCTCACTGGGAGCTGCTGCAGAGGGGGAGGTCTGTATCCAGAACCTTCTGTAGATACTGAGTTTGCGATCCCTCATGCGTCCATGTAAGACAGTTTGTGTTATCTTGACAGGGCAGTAGATAATCAGGTTTATGTGGCCACTGCTTCTCCAGCGAGAGATGAGACTGCCAGTTATGTGGCCTGGGGACACAGCTCTGTGGTTAACCCTTGGTAAGAGATCTATGATTTCTGTGTCTTATTGGTTATACAATTGAATGGGTTACCATGGTAACTGTGTCTTGCTTTCACTCAGGGGTGAGGTAATCGCAAAAGCTGAGTCGGAGGAGGCGGTTGTGTATGCTGACATAGGTGAGCTTCTAAACAGTTGCTTTTTGTTAATGCTTTATAATAAAATTATAACAATAAATAGATCTTAAATTGCGTTCGTCTTCTGCTTGCAGACCTGCAGTATTTGGCTGATGTTCGTCAGCAAATCCCTATCACCTCACAGAGAAGGAATGATATATACAATATCAGTGCTGTTCAGGAGAGCTGAAGTGTGGGTTGTCGTATCAGAACTGTGATTGGTTTAAGATGGGGCTCAGCAGGCGGGCTAATTAAAGCCTTAAAGCAAGTTGTCACCAATCAAAGATGTTTTAATTATTGTGAAGAACAAGTGCCTCATAATTTGAGCTCTGTTTCTAATCCTGTAAAAAAATAAAAGTTATATTTACGGTAGTTAAAAAGGTCTTACTACATAAGTAAACTGATTGTACAGTTGTTATAGCATAAGTAAAACTACTGTTGTCAATACAATGCTAACATTTGTCCCTAGCTCTAGGCCTAAATCAAACCTGAAATTTTGTAAGTTCAAGTATATAAACATTTTTCCAATAATATTTTTGGATATGCAAGCCGCTCTTCTGTCTGAGGCATGACAAAATTAGGTCAAACTTCAAGATGCTGTGAAGGCTGTAAATTATTTATTTCATGTGATTTAACATGTGATTTCATTAAAGGAGTTTGTTATTCATTGAACTAAAATCAAATGTCCTCTAACAGACTGTTGATACAATATTTCCCACAAAAACAGAATACATTAAAGCAGAAAACAATAGCATAAGCATAAAATACAATATATCTTATTGTGGTGAAATGCATTGGATTTAATTGGATTTCTATTTTTTATTTATGAAAACAGGAAATGGAGTGAAGGTATTATTCTCTTGCATAATATATAAAAATAAAAGTGAAGTTCTATTTGAGTTTTTTTTAGTAGTTAGGTGAGAACGTTGGGTGCTCCATCAAATCAAGTCAAATGAGTTTATAACATTGTAATATTTTGTGTTCCAACCTGTCTAACCACTTTGGGGTTAAAAGTATGTTATGAAACCAAGAAGAACTTTAAGCTGTTTCCCAGTTAACAAAGCATGTCTTGGATATCTGTATGTATTATCCAAACATGTAGTTTTAAAATAAATCAATAACACACATTGATGCCTATTTAGGGCATCAGGCAACAATGTGTAACATCAGAAAGTGTTTGAAATAGAAGTATTCCTGTTGCATACACATACAGATAGACATAACCCTTGTATGTTATATAACTGCAACGTCTTTAAAATATCTATTTAAAATAATAACAGATAGAAAATATATTTAGCAAAACAGAAACAATTAAAATTTGTGTAGAAATGATTTTGTAAAGTGTTTACATTTATGCAGATCTCTGACAATGGTGTTTCACTCTGAATCAGTCTATAAAATGAGGTGATGAAACGCTACAGCATGAAAAATGAATACAGCTGCGAGTGGTATCAACATTCCTATAAAAAGTCTATTTTTAAGACTATTTTTGTGTTTTGTGGTTTCATAAAGAATGTTTAGCAGCAATAGAACCTTCTTATTGCACAAAGCGTTGTAGTGGAAAAGCATAAATGAATTTTCAGAACATATTATACATCTGTCTCGGGAAGGGAAGACCACTTCTCCATATCCATTATAATCATCTCAGTTCCTTCACTAGATGAATCATCTGCAACACAAACGAAGAAATCCACATAACTGGAACATCTAATCAGAAATTATCCTCAGGAAAACCTCAAAAGCCATGTCTACTTTCATACCTCCACATTGGTGGTGCTCTCTCCTATTTCGATCTAGTTTCTTCTGGAAACACAGAGATGCAGCCACAAGCAAGAAAACGACCACACACAGAACAGTGCTGAAAATCCACATCAACTTTGATGGCTGTCCATCTGCTTGACTTGACTTAACACCACCTGACAACATAAAAAATCACTTAAAAAATTACACCCTTTTACCCCTCCCCTTTTAAATGGATGTAAGTACCATTATAGATCTATCCATCCATCATCCATCCATTCATCCATCAATCCATCCATCTAATCAATATTCTATACAGTCTATACAACTTTTAAGCTAATTCTTTTTACCTTTTTAGACAAGTTGTCAAGTCAACATCAAAATTTGCTCTTCTAAATGTTCTAAATGTTGCATTTTTTTAGTTATCCAGGACGCCACTTGCTTTACATATTATCTGGTGTATGCAAAAAGCCCACCACCATTACTGTGCATGAGAAAAGCTCTTACAGCTTGTTGCAGTCAACGTTTCATTTAGCAGTTGGTTTTCTATGACACAGGATACTGAAGCGTCTGGTGAGATCTTGACGTATAGGACACTTGTGATGTTGTAGAGCTCAGACTGTGGGAGAGTATTCACATATGTGATAACTGTTGATTCTGAAAGTTGCTGTGTGTGGTTAATTAACCAGTAGATGTTTGGAGCAGGAAATCCTCCTCTAGTGTTGCACACCAATTGTGTTTCTTCTCCATTCACTAGATTCTCTCTCAGTAAAGTAGGATGGCTAAAATGACCTTCAGAACAAACAGGTCAAAATGTATCAATGTTTTAAGTGTTGTTTTTTTGTTTTACTTTAAAATGCTTTTTAAGTCAAACTTATAACAAGCCAGACACTGATAACTGGAGCTTAAGTAGGTAACTTAATTTCATGGGGCCCATGACAAAATACTTTGGGTAGGCTATTCAAAGTGGTTAATGGGCTCCCTCTTTGCTACAGGGCCCGACAATGGCCCTTAACCAAACTGTTGATTTCCAATATTAAGCAATAGGCTTTTTCTGGGTACTTAGCTGTTTTATTCTTACCTGCTACAGTGAGGCACACAGTGCAAATCAGAGAACTTTCTTCTTGATCATGAAACTGTAGATAAAAGCTGCAATTCTGTGCATCTGGTAAATGTATATCACGCAACACCAGAGTGAAGTCTCCGGTATCTGGGGCTAAAGATGACACTGTGGTCTGGGTACTGTGGGACACATTTTGGGTCTTCTCCTGGTGCTGCATCCAGTATGTGGTGTGTATCACTTTCATGTCTCTTCTCCATTTAGATGAGATGGGCATGAAGGTCAAATTTTTTACCCCTTTATAAACACAGGGAAGGTGGACACTCTCTCCAATAACCCCTATTATGCATGCATAGCAAGCTAGATATTAAGAGATAAATTATAAATATTAAATGCATTGTGTTGCCGACAATGTATGTAATGTATGAGAACAGAATCAAAAGGTCAGTTAAATTAGAAATAATTAAAACATACACTCACTTACCTTGTAATGTGACGAGACTAAGCAAAAAGGCACTGAAGCAGGTCTCCTTCATTGTTTATATGATCTGCGTTTCAAAGCCCCCCTCAGGTAAGTAGACAGTCACAGCATATTAAATTGCCAACAATTTCTTGTTAAATCATATCTCAGAGCCATTCTTAAAAACTAAAATATAATGTAAAATAGTTTACATGCGACCTGTCTCAGCGGTCCTCTCAGTGGTGGTTTAGTGCCAGTAGTCAAATGAACTGAATAAAACTTCCTTCTGATTTTCATAAATTCATGTTGTGTGGCTTGTCAGGAATCTCATATGCCAAGAAACACTCTGACGCTTGCAGTGTAAATTCTACAAACATTTTTCAATATGGTCAGAACAAGTTTGACAACTTATTACACCTTCCCAAAAAATGTCAAAAGTTCTTATTCCATGTTTATTAAACATGCTCAATTTAAAAAGCCTTTGAAAACCTACATGAGTTTCTTAGAAATATTTATATCATAAAAAATATAAATATAAAAAAAATCATAAAGTCATGTACTTGTTCATCGTCAGATAAAGAGATCTTTATCATTTGAATTTGTTGTAGTGATCTGTAAAGATCATCAGATCTTTATCATTACCCTGGGCACATTGGTCACGTGGTACAGTATGCCCTGTGTAATCGCCAAACGGTCTGAAGCCGTTTTATTGGTCGAAGCCTGACCAGTTTTATGCATATGTATGAGTTATTGTTAAAACTCTTGGACAATATTTTCATTAAATATTTGTTTTAATGGGATTTTATATTACAGTAAAGAGTAAAAAAGTTGTTTTACTGGTTAAGGTTTGTTGGTCTGTCTATTGTAATAGGTCTTGCTGTTGCCTCGGGATTAGCTGCTACTTTGACCATCACACGTATTTTTAAATCTGGAGATGGAATTGTGTGCATGAATGATGTCCATGGAGGTGACTGATTCTTAAATACAACTGTGACACTATAGTGTTTCATAAAAAATGAAAGATGTTTGGCTCAATGACACAAAATGTCATGTTTTTTCACAGATACTAACCGATATTTCAGAAAAATAGCAGCCGAAGTGGGTCTTGATGTCTTTTGCAGATTGTACAAAGCTAGAGGTGCATTACTTAAACCAAATACAGAGGTACACCTGGCCTTGGAGTATTAACCAAAGAAAGCAGGTTTTTCTTATATAAGTATATAATTTTTTAAAAATATCTAATATAAAAAATCAAATTTTTAATTTACTTGTGTAAAAATGACTTGTATCAAAAATGGCCTTTATCCCGTTTCTGCAGATGGTATGGATTGAAACTCCCTCAAACCCTACGATGAAGGTTGTGGACATTCAGGCCTGTGCAGATGATGTCCACGAGTACAGCAAGGACATCATTGTTGTTGTGGACAATACTCCCATGTCAGCCTACTTCCAGGTATACACATTTGTGCATTTTTATATGTATTTTATCATTATGGTCTGATTTAAGTGTTTTTAATAAAATGCATGCATGGGGTTAAGTAACTAGCATCTGAACATATGCATAGTTAGTGTATGTTTTTGTATTTTTAGTACATCAAATAAGTCCAGTGTTCTGTTTGTCAAGATTTAAAACTCAAATAATTATTACTAATTCAAAGAACAAAACTGTAATTTATTCCAGTGTTATATCAAAGCACTAAATATATGCTTTTTAATACAAATGTAAGCTAATACAACATTTGTTTAATTTATTCAGAAGACTTGCAGTTGTGAAGTATTCCACTGACACACACTGGATGCTAATGAATTTAAAGAATTATATAACTATAACTATATAATATATATAACTATATATATTTTGCATGGAACAGCGCCCCCTGGCACTTGGAGCGGACATGTATTCTGCAAAAAAAGTACATGAATGTAAAAATAGAACTGACATATTAAACAGTCATTAAACAGACATATTAAACTTTTAATTTAAACTAAATTCAGTGTCTTAAAGTTGGGAGTGCCAACCGTGCCAACCTTTATAAGCAACTCAAATGTTTGCAGAACAGTAAGGCATTACTAAATCTAATGGTCTAAGTGTAATCCAAAACCTTTCACATTTAAGTGTGATACTCTGGTGGTAACATTCTTGTTTGCTAGGTATGCATTATGTCTTTGTGGCACTAAATTATTGAGGTCAAACTTTATCAATGAGGATCAATGGGGCTGTTGGATGGGGCAAAGGATGTATGATAAAATGAGGATTATTGCTTGTGTTCATTTAAAGAGTTTTTACCCTTTTAAGTAAAGATGCATTAATAAACAGAATTGAGGCCATTCAGTGCTTCTGCATGGATGACACCATAGCATAACACAAAAACCCAGCAGATGTGTTCCACTTTAGTACACTCAAATGTGTACTAAGACATGGGAGGAAAAGTTGTATAATATGTAATAGCAAAACCATAGTATATTCCTCAGATTACAATTGCAATTTTCTTACATTATATACCTTTTATTACATCTGGTATGTTTTTAGAGCTGTCAATGAGTTCCTTTAAACAATACTGGGCAACAAAAGCCCTTCTGTTGTTGGTTACTTTATAAGTGCTGAATAAGACAGTTATCAAATGATGAGTTTTGATTTTTTGTTAGGTAATTGCAGAGCTATAGAGTCATTGTTGAACTTTATGACTTAAACATGTCCTTGCATGCTCTGCCAATGAATCACAAGAAGTCAACTCAGACTTAATGTGTCAATCTTGTATTTAGTGATCAACTTTGTTTATTAGACCAGAAGAAATTTAGAATCGATTTTTATATTACCCTATAAAACTAATCTGTGACATTGTTGCTTTTTATAAAGTGCAATGCATTCCTATCTGTTAATACCCTTTAAAAATCCATTGTCTGTTCTCTTTCTCTCTCTGTACATTAGCTCTTGGAGCTGTACCCTCCCTTTAAAATGTTATATGTGCAGTCGCGGTCTGAAGATACTGCACCTGAGAATGAAGCAGCACTTTAAGAATGCACCGGCCGTGGCACAGTTTCTGGAGGCTGACCCAAGGGTGGACAAAATCATCTTTCCAGTTGTTTATGACAGGGTAATTGTCCTAACCTTGCATAACAGTATATGTCGGGCACATGGATATAAACCAATATGAGTGTAACTAAGTGATGTTTTTTCATTTTTGAGTGTAGCACTTGATTAAAACACCAGGCTAGAGAATCTGAGAATCTCTTTGGTGTGCCATCTTACCCTCAGCATGAGCTGATGAGTGCACAGGCTGTCCGGGGATGATCCCCTTCTACATCCAAGGAACACTGAAGCATACCAATACATTCCTCAGCAATCTGAAGGTAACGTAGACCCACTTAACAATTTTGGATTGAGAGAACGTTTCCATTAAGTAACAAAACATGAATATGAAACATTAAAAATATTATTTTGACATCCAGTGTTTAGATGTATTAATGTTATTGCTTGGTTATTCAAACTTTCAAAAGTATTCAAAAGTATGATTTACTGTAATTGCATTTGTAAGGGCAGGAGTGGGCTTCTGGGAAGGCTTCATTTTTTATGTCCACAAGGAGGCGTAAGTGGTTTAATGTTGCAGTAAAAGTTGCAGAAACAACACCTCTGTTGTCTGAGTAGTTTGCGTCATTCTAGAACATTATTCAGTGCAAAAGAATGAAACACATCTTTGGGCTACAGAAATTAGCCTTCAATATAAATACAAAGTTCAAGGTAATGCGTGTAACCAGATGGTTTATGAATTCAGTGACAGTGCAGAAGTTATTCACCAGAATACCAGTATTAAGAATATTTCATTGAATTGACTCTAAAATGTCTTCATCCATGTCCCATGGTGCATTTTTCTTTTGCAATATGACTCATGCTTCAGTGTGTGAGGAGGAGAGGAAGGAGCTGGGAATCAGTGATACACTCATTCGTCTGTCTGTGGGCCTGGAGAAAGAGGAAGATATTATTGCAGATCTTGACCAACAAACTTTTGACCAGGAACGGGAACTTTTGAAGCAAACATTTGAAGCAAACGTTTAATGTACATTTTGTTTTTTTCGGCACACAAAGCTATCTTACGAATTGTGAGTTTTGCGGATTACTTTTATTATTCTTTCATGGTGCTTTTATAGCCTATTTGAAGGTGCTGTCCCCAGAATTTGCACAGAAAAAAGTCAGGAAATTACATGAAAGCAAGTAAGTCATGACACAAATGTAATTTTTGGGTCAAACTATTACTTTGAATTGACCATCCTTTTGGCTGGCAACATTTTTTTACATTTATGCATTTGGCAGATGCTTTTATCCAAAGTGACTTACAGTACATTCAGGTTATACATTTTATCAGTACTTGTGCTCCCCTGGGAATCGACACCCACAACCTTTACACTGTTAACGCAATGCTCTACCAACTGAGCTATAGGAACACTGAATTCTGAATTCTGAATACATAAACAAATATAGATTTATGTATACAGTATACACATATGTGTCCAGGTCACACACAGTGCAGATGAACAATTCCCATACCGCATATCATAGATACATGTACATTTAAGATAAAAAAGTATCACTTTATAGATGGCCAGTGCGTTATCTGTATATGGCACCAAACTCATTGTCTCCATACAAAGACTATTGATTATCACATACAGGTCTATTTATACTGCCTTTGTTGCTGCCCAAAGGTGCATACAAGACGTTTAATGGTGCATCTTCATGTAAATTGATTTTATTACCTGAAATGATGTAACTTTTTTTAAAGCATGTGTCAGCACAGAGATTATTTTGGTCCATAAAGTCCAGCGATCCATGTCTGAGAGCTCAGGCCATTTCCCCTCTCTTTTAAGTGCAGGGCAAAATAAGGTTCCAGGTAATAAAGACAAATCGAGTTGGGTCAGAGTTTGACAATTATTCCCATAGAAACATATTTGAGCTGTAAAAGGTAGGGGCGCAGGAGATTACTGCGGCAGCTTGGCTGCATGCAGTCTCTTGGGAAGACCCGATCGCTCAATTGAATGCAGTATTTGACCGTGATATCACACCAAAAGTTATTATATAGCAACGTCTGATAATCACATCTCAGAGGTGAGAGCCTTTTGCGCCATCAGCAATTTAGTAGTTTTCTGTTGCGTATCTGAACCCACATGTGCTTTGCTGCTCATCTGAGGAGAATGGAACTGCAATCAAGACTTGTATCCAATTTAAATCCAGTACGAGGTCATTGCAAAAAGAGCCTTTGTGACTGGTGGTGTGTTTTAATTTAAGATGACATAAGCTCTGGGGGGGAAAATTCCATTAGGTCCTGGCACTTTCTTTTGAAAGATATAGATCGTTGTTCCCTTTATTCCCTGTGAAAAGACAGAAATTAATTATGTGCTCTTTGGTGAGGTTAAGTGCTGTCAGGTTTTTGTAAGTTACAGAATATGCTAATGTTCACAGCATTTATTGAGGTGCTCTATGTGGTGAACCTCAAATTACCACCTCCCCAGCGGGCCACTATTTCTGGTTGTCAGGGACAGTGAGGCTCTACTTATAAGCCAACTAGTGAACTGAGAAATTGTAAAGTAAGAGTTCACCCAGAAATTACAATTTTGTCATCACTTACCCAGTAGTCTGAGACCCATATTTTTCTTTCTGTGGAGTACAAAAAGAGAATGTTTTTGAGCTCTCTTTAAATACAATGACAATTCATAGTGACCATGTCTGTCAAGTTTTACAGAGGAAAAAACAGACACTAACAAGTTTCTATATCTTAGGCTTTGTGTAAGCTAATGTATGGCTTCAGAACTTGATATGCAGGCCAGAGTTGCATGTATTACTTTAATGTTCATTTCATGGTGCTTTTTGCCCAAATAGAACTTGTAAACCAAAAAAACTGATGTGATTGTTATGTAACAACCAAGAAGAGTGTTTTATTTCAATATTTCCCAACTCTAATGTTATCAAATCTGTTTCTTGTAACTGCACCCCAAAAAATAAGAGGCAGTTCAAGATCCAGTCAGGATAGTCCTGGAGCAAAAGCGATGCCACATCTGGATAAGATCAAGACGCGTTTTTTTGGCACATTTTAAATTTACTTAAAGTCTATGACAGTTACGCTTGAAAACATTGATTGCAATTATCAGGGAACAAATGTGTTCAACAAAATCAGCTATTTCATGGATCAGGAATTAGCTGTTTTTTTCAGTCAACATACAGAATGTATTTAGATTACATGAGCTGAATTCTGAATTTGCTGCTTATCTTTTGTAATTATTACTTGGTGAGGTAGTGGGGTGCTAAACAAGACAGGCTCTGTTAAAGTTTTAATAAGGGAAAATGTCAGGACTGCAAAAGGAAAACTAATATGCAATTGTTTTTATATTTTTATATTTTGACTGTTTGAATGAGTGGAATCAACAAGTAGTTGATTGCAAAAATTGTAATGCACAATTGACACCTACGTCAGTAGGTTTCCGAACAACACAAGTGTACAATAATAATCCATTTCGGCATCAAAGAAGATGCGCATGCACAATATATTCTGTCAGCCTTCATTGCACAGTGTATAGTTTAAATACAAGATCTTGTTTCAATGCTTAAGCGTTTTAAATGCTAAAAGGGTCTCGTTTGAACTTTGTTTGTGCTACCAGACCCATTAAAGACCATTTGAAGTCTCTCACTCTGTTTTTTCTGCTTTCTAAACATCTTTGATGGCGGTACATCATAAGCGATTATTCTGCAGTCACCCAACACCACACATGTAATTGAAGGATAAATAGTTAAAGGAACATCTAATCTATCTAGCACATCAGATTGCCAGCATCTGCTAATAACATCAGTAATGTTACAACACTAGATTGAATGACAGCTTGTATTGAGGAGTAATTACTTGTGTAAACAAGGGGTGTTTATCAGGGCTCAAATTTATTTCTAGACTGATCGTGATGTGATAATTACTCTGCTTGTGGACTGTGGCATTGTGACAAAGCTCATTTTTATTCTTTAATTTCCGCCACAATTTAAGTGTTTTTTAGGGTATGTTGAAACAAGCACGGGATAATGAGGAAAAAAATTGATATAAAATAGTTCATTGGGTTGGTGAGTTTTATCAAGGCATGGCAGGATAATTTGTCATTTTTATACCAGAATAGTGTTAAGAGTCAAATGAGACTCGGTTCTATATATAATAAATGAAATTCATACTGAATGGAACTGGGGAACTTGGCTATATCAGAAGATTGAGGGAGGTAGGTAAGGTGCATATCAATGCCTTTGTGTCAATAAATTTTAACGCCTCTCTTTACCATCCCCCAGCAAGCACTTTTAATTTTAAATGTAAATAATACTTCATTTACATTATTTACTTACTGCACTTCTAAGAAGGTCTATTTAGCAGACTAGATGGCATTAGTGTCCACTAGTCGATATTTCAGTGTCTGGAGTAATAGCTTAAAGATAAAATGTTTGTAGCAAGATAACTTATCTGTTTAAAATCATCTCACTAATGGAATGATTGTACACACAGGAAGCAAACATTGTTAAGCCAAGTATGGGAGTATGGGAGTATGATGTTTTGAAAATGGAGTAAATGCTTATATTACAGGTTGCAAATGTTTCTATAACACAGGGGTCCTACCTGTACAAACACAGGAACCCACAACATAAAAAGATTATGTTGGTTTTCTGCAGTTATGCAGTTATGCAGTTTGGTTATGCAGGTTGTCTGTTGGAATACTTTGTAATGGCTTTCATTAAAACATTAACATATTGTAATTCATATTACATAAAGGTAATGTTCAATAACATATCACAATTCTGTATCTTCTTTCACTGTGGACTCTTTGCAGTACCTTTAAGAACCCCCAGGGGTCCACAGACTGGCAGTAACAGAATAAATCAGAAACATGAGCAGGGCTGAGGATGAATCTATTTTGTGACCCAATGTTCCTTTTCAATATCAAAGTAATGTCTCAGGCAGTGATTTCTGTTTTTATAAAAAATCTGAGAGTGAAGGTGGATGTTGTTTGATTTTCACCCACAACAAAGTGTCACAAAGATGATGATTATAGACAATGTCAGAACCTTAGCATGGTTCGTCTTTTAACAGAAAACGTTACTCAGAAAGTTTGTTTTTGCAGTTTTCATCATTAAGAGCATGTCAATTATCTAACCAAATAAGCAAATAACATGAGGTTTATTATTATCAAATAACATGAGGTTTATTATTATCAAATAGCATGAGGTTTTGTCGATTCTCTCATACCTTGTAAGATTTCCAAAGTTCTTTCAATACTATCCACTTGGATTTAAATTGGTTAATAACAAATGCTTCTCATTCATATTAGGAACAGGTATAAAAAAATGACTGCAATTTTTTCGACTGCAATGACTGCAATATCTCAGTTGATATTGGATGTTAAGTTTTATAGATATAATTATTAGATGATGACACATTTTGTTCCTCAGAGTGTCCTTGAGAAGATGTGCCAGCAGATACTATATATGCAGCTGAGGCACTGTAGGGTAATTCTGATGGCCCTAGTGGGAAATCACTTTGTTAAACTTTTTTCTGTGGAGAATCAAGTGCTTTAGGAAAGCACTTGACTTTAAAGTTTAAGAAGTTAAAATAGTTAGCGATTCTATTATGATGAAACACTGAAAGCCCAAATATTCTTTGATAGAGTTTTAAGCTATCAACCAAATTCCAGCTTCCGGATGAATTCCTACTCATTTATTATAAGAAAACAGTATATTTTATATTTATTGCAAACTATTCAGATAAATAAAAATATGTTGTAGTTTTGAGTAGCGCAAAGGAAGTTGACTCGAATTTGTTGAATATGTAACAATGCATTATGTAACTGAACAGTTGCTCAATTCTTTTGCAATTTTCATTTCCATGGAAACAACAATAACACTGAATGTGAAGAATTGTGGGTAGTGTAGTTTTTTTTCATTTGGCTGAAATCACACTTGTAGTTGGCTTCTACTAGAAGTGAATATCACTTAATCTCTGATCTTACATGATGGGGTTATGTAAAAATGTTTCAATGCCATTATTAAAAATCAAATTTTCTTTAGAGAAAATAAAAGTGATTTTTACTTCCAGGACCTTATAGCCTACATACAGAGAAAATAAGTTACGAACACAAAGATTCGCAAATATCTCTTGCAGATTCTCTCATTTTGTCAAACGAGAGAAAAGCATTATTTGTGAAAGTTTGTTGTTGCTACTGTGGGCAGGGAGGCATATTCTCTTTGACAGCACTAAGCAGTTTATGCATGTGTTTATTTACACACTTTTTATTTAGGGTAATTCTTCCCAGGACTGGTCATCTCCTCCCACGCCTTCCTCATTATCCATTACGCCATGTAGACTAACAAAGTGTTTTAAAGTAGATGTGAATGAGCCAGACATTTGCACAATGTGTTGCGTGCATCTTTTCATTTTGGTCAACTTTTAGGGATGCTCTCTTCATCATTAATCGTAATCCACATGAATTCTTACAAATATTTGACTGCTCAAAAGAAACAATCAGATTATGGCAGAATTGTGCTTTGTTTTTGTGAAAGGTTAATAAAGGTCAACCCATTCCATCTTTGTCAACAGTGATGAATCCTCCTTCCTCTTATTAAAGCTTGGTGTTCAACAGCAGGTCTGTCAAATTATGCTAAATTATATTTCCAAAGGAAAACCAATTCAGAGCTTTGCAGGCAATGAAGGCGTATGGTGTGTATTGAACCTCTTGTCAATTTTTCTATAATTTTCTGTGGTGCCGCACCTAATAGACTCGTGTCCTGTGTCCATCTGTCAGAAAGGAAAGACAATCAAGCTAATTGCCTTCCTGGATGCAAACCCCATCAGGAAAAATTGTGCTGTCATCTTTGGGAACAGGAAATGATTCCTTGGTCACTTATTCTCATACTTGTGCTGAAAACGAAGGGTGCATAAACTGTGTGCAATTTCAGTGAAATGAAAGCTGACGTGACTGATGTCTCATGAAACCATTCAAAGGAACAATTAAAAGTCCTTCTGTATTCATGTAATTCAAGAGATAACTTTATCATTTAATTCATCTATCATGTCAGTTAGATATTATTAAAAAGAAAAATGGTCACAGGCACTCCAGGTTCAGTTCTTTAATTCCCTGTTCGCAGACCTCCAAAGAACATGTTGTGACAGTCACCAGAAAATCATTCAAGTACGTCACGGAGCAGAGATGCATCTGTTTCATCAGAGATGGAGGGTTCATCTAGCAATATCCAGTTCTGACAGGAACAAGGTTTGCTAGCACTGATTTACTCTAATGCACACTAGAATGAAGATTACCTGTCATCCAGAGGAACTAAATTACTTTATTTTCTTGTATCAGGGAGAGTATTGTCAAATACATCACTGCACTGAGAGCTAGACCATGCTTACCTATGGACTAAAAGCTAAACTTTATCATAGCATAATAGCATTCAGACATTCATGTGCTGCATAAAAAAGCATGTATTTTGCATGACATATTTCCATCCCAGCAAATTCACTTTCAGGAAAATCTACCTTGCAAGCCTTGTTTCTACTCCTATAGAAACAAGGCATTTCCTTTAATATTGCAATAGTTTGTCACAGACTTGTCAATAACACATTTTACAGTCATCAATACATCATAAGGACATGTGTACAAATACTACATTTCTGCCAATACATCAGTATCACATATCAGAGGGTTTCCTTATTTGCTTAATTCATAATGATTACTGTAAACTCAAGTCTAGTTTAAATGAATCAAGCTGGTTATTATATTATATATTATATGGCTCTATTTGCCATTTCCTTAAATATTTGATTAGTTAGAATTTACTGAGATTTCTTTTGGGTCCTCAGACAGTTACAGGTCTAATGTGCATCCATGTACAAAGTACAAAGTGACACAGAGTTTAAGATCGATAGATGAATCAGACAGAGAACATGACGCACTTTTGAATAAGGCTTCTCAGAACATGCGGTTCTTTTCAAAAGATTTCTCCAGCAATGATTCATATGTGGGTAGAAAGTGTCATTTTTTTGTTAAAGTTTTGTTGTTTTATTAGAGTTTTATTATATACTATTATATAAAGAGAATAATATGTTACATCTTTTTTCTTGCTGCATGAACAAACAATATCTTAGTATTTTAATTACATTTTTTGTGTCTATAACATGAAAGGCAACGCGAAGCAAGATATTAGTTTAATAAAAATTGGTCACACAAAATATGGGTAAAAATACCAGTGAAAAAAAAGCAGGAAAAATACCTAAGTGGTTCAAAATCTCTTGAAAACAACCAAACCCAACAAAATGGTTCAAACCCCCCACCAAAAAAAACAGTGCCTTACAGTCACAGCTCGGGCCAGCTCCATTTAGAATGACACTTGACCTAATAGTTTATCATCCTCTCTTACTGCTGAGATAATATCAAACCTGCCCCACTCATTATCTAAACACTTTTCCTTATAAAATTTTGGATGTCTGTTTAGAATAACTACTAGTTGCAAACTAGTGGAGCACTTCAAAAATATAACATTTTATGCAACAAAAAATGACCCTATGGCTACATTCATTCATATATATTTCCTTGTTAATATATCAATATATCAATATACATATATTTCCAATCAAACAAATCATTTCCTTAGCACGTGTAATGTATTTTGTAATGTATTAAGTGAGTTTTTGCAAGTTATGGTATGTTTTCATAGTTCTTTGATTCCTTTTCTTTAAAGGTCACAGAAAATGTTGCATGTTATAATCCCTTGTGTATAATACTATTGTAGAACAGAGCAGAATTTCTGTCTCACCCTCTCTTTGATTCGATAACTGTAGGTGTAGCTCCTAAATAACTTTATATGTTTTCCTCAAGACTCAGTAGATCCTAGAAAACCCATAAGCAGCACTTTCAGTGCACAACCATAAATCAAACTGCAGCATCGCACCACAGAGCGTGTCGTCCAATGGCAGCTCTTGCTCATAGACTTTGACTCAGCAACATGCAGTGAGTTTGCCTGACTAAACGCTTGTCCATCTTGAATTATAAGACCTTGACTCATTTAGACAGAATTACCACCAGTCAGACAGAAAGTACTTGAGTAGCAAAACATGAATGATCTTCATCTTGTGGAATATGAACTTTCTTTCTTTCTTTCTTTCTTTACCTTTCACTATAAGAACATTCAATGTAAATATTCTATATATATATACATATATATATATATATATAAATATATATATATATATATGCATATATATATATATATATATATATATTGGCATATATATATATATATATATATATGATATATATATATATATATATATATTTGATATATATATAAATATATATATATATATATATATATATATATATATATATATATATATATATATATATATATGATATATATATATATATTGATATATATATATATATATATATATATATGGTATGCAATTTTCTAGTATTACCCCAGAGAGCACATGCATGACAACAACACTGACAAAAATGTTGTCAGTGTGTCATAAAGTACATAAAGTAGTTGAACCAAAGTTGGTAGGTGTGTAAAAATATAAAAAAAATTGTTTTCTAGAAATTTCTAGTAATATCTAGTTTCCAATTAAACAGTATTATTTTGAATTGGATTTAGTGGTGTCAAGGGAATATGGTCAGCCAATCCAGATGCTTAGTAACCAGATTGTTCAGGAGCTGTGTTCATCTGCATGGATCGATGGGGGAAGAGGGCTGATGAGAAATCACTCCCAGATCTACATTAGACAGATTTACTGATTCACCCTTCAAAGTGAATTGATACTTTCCTAAAGTTTTTTAAATGACTCCCCTGCCACATTAAAATCCTTTTTATACAGCTTTACTTGTTTGTTTTTTACATATTATCAGCTTTATATGCAATCTGATATTTATTATTGTTGGCTGCTAGTTTAAGAACAGAGACCACTTTACAGTTATGCAAAGCTTTTAATAAATTCTGAATATACATTTAGAATAGTATTCTGAAGTGTACAGTGCATTATTTAAGGTTATTGTATATATTTAAAAAGATTTATATGCACTGCACTCTATAACCCTCATAGCTTCAGGAATGCTTAGCTCGCCACTGCAGTTTCTCAGCCTATATTTCACCTCTGCAGAGGTCATGGAAACTGCAGTAGCGGTATATGTGAAATGTTTACAAAACAGTATAACACAGGCCTCTAATCTTAGTGGGCACAGGGGGAACATGTATAGATTTATGATTCTTAACATGTGCTACAGTAACTCATTAAACAAACGCTCCCTTATGCACTAAAGCACTGAGTTAGCACTTTCCTTGCTCTTTATTCCCCTTTATTCACAAAAGCACTTAAGTATAGATGCAGAAAAAAGAAAATAACCATATTAGGTTCCTATAACATTAAGAATGTCTGCTGCATTGTCCTGTTAAATAAAGACACAAAAAATGAGTTTATAAATGAGGTTATGTGGTTATTATACAGAAAGTTCAAGTCTCTGCTGAGCAGGTGCCTTTCTGTGCAGAGTTTCTATGTTCTCCTGTGTTACTGTGGGTGTATTCTGTGTACTCTGGTTTCCGCCACAGTCCAAAGACATATTGATCAGATTTAACTGGAGATTCTAAATTGCCTATAGGTGCAACCCAACTAACAATTTTAGGTTGTAAGAATATTTCCCTATAACATTTCCCTTAAGTAACAAAAATGTTAAAAATGTTCTTTTGAATGTTTGTATTAATTAATTTGTATTAATGTTATTGCTTGGTTATAAGAATGTTATTCAAACTTCTTTTTTTTTAAACATTCTAAATACTAACAACTTAAGAATAACATTTTTGATATATATGATATATTACATTAAAAAAGTTCTACAAATTTTACTGCAAGAACAATTTTTGATCATTTTGAGAAATCTTTCAGAGAACATTAGCCAACATTCTGAGAACGTTCTCTGTTAGCTGGGAATTAACCATGTGAATGTGATGGACTGGTCATCTACCCAGGGTGTTTTTCTGCCCTGGCCCAAGGTAGCTAGGAAAGACTGCAGCACTTCCTGTGACCTCATATATAGGGATAAGTGGCACAGAGAATCTGCGGATGGGTTATTATTTAGAGTAACTGTGTATTAAAATGACTCCTGACAGTGTCAAATAGTAAAGTGAATAGAGAGATCATCTGATAGTTTACATCAGCTGCATCTTGAGAATGAAGCCGACCAGCAGTTGATAAGTGATCAAGATCATCCTGCTTCCTAATGCGAAATCAATTTCTGTTACTCTGTTTTTTCTCAAGAGACCAAAGCAGAAGAATAATGATACTAGTGAGAATGTGAGAAATGACTTTCACACGACAAAGCAGCACCATCACCCATCTTTAAAATCTATGTTGTTTTGAATGGAATCAAATCCTGCTACATCTGTGTGGATTTATCCTGTGACTTTTCCTGATGTTACAGTTTTTGAAGCATATTTCCAGGACAGTATTCACTTCAAAGACTTTCCTGCAGTGCATGCTGGGACAGGAACTAATTTATCATTAACAGCCTCAACCTTTGAAGGGCCCAGTGCTATGATGTAAAAATGAATAAAAAATAAACTTCTTGTAGTCATGATTTACATTATTCCAATTTTAGTAATTTAACTGCTTTCACAGTTATTTTCAAATCTGAACAGATTATTTTCTCACCTCAAAGATATTTATAATATTATTACTACTAAAGGTCTTATTTCTAATTCTTTCCAATAGCTTTTCTGAAAGACATTAGCACACCTTGGCTATGTTTTTTACACTTTCAGTATCCCATTTTAATCCCAAATTGTAGTACTACAGTACTACTATTGCAGTAACAAATTCATATTTACATAAGCTTTAGCTACAATATTGTCTCAGTTTCTGTGTTATTTCTTTTTAAATCATGGATTAGAAAGTTGATTGATAGAGGTGAAAGGAGAGAATCCCATATTTAGAATGTTCCTCTTTTAGTGAACACATAAATTATAATGGTGAGTGTCTTCAGACAGCATCCTAGAATGAGAAATGAGGGGATCGGATGAAATAAATAAAAAAGAACATCAGCTTCACAGAAATTTAATGAACTATATTATCAGTCAAGAGAGAAATTACTCGAGACTCGCTTTTGAGGCTGTGTGGTAATGTAGTATGAATGCTGCTGACAGATGCTGAAATGGGTTTGTTGGCCTGTGAAATATTGTATTACACGTCTGAGTGCCATTCTAGAGCAACACATCTTTTATACATAAAATGTCTTAAAACTGATGCATCACATCAGATTTTGCACCAAATGTGATTGGTTCTTGTGTCTCATGGCCAAATGATGTCATCGATGTCAAACCTGCCAATGATGTCATATTTGCTTTGAGAGCTGCTCTCAGCTCAAAACTGCTTAAATGTTCACCTGTTCCTCACAAGCTATCCTATGACTTCAGAAAACTTGGACTATTGTACACAAGTGACATAGGCTTTTTTATGATATTTTAAAGGTTGTTTTTTTTTCTAATTGGAGGTTGACTGTCCCAGTTCCCATTTACTTAAACACACTAACTTTTATTTAAAACTTTCCTTTAAAAAGACATGAGAATAAGCAAATAATGACATAATTTTTTTGCGGAACTATTATTTAAGTCATCACCGCCTTATATGATAATGTGCGAGACTAATGTAGATGATATACTGTACCTTGTAATTCATCTTTAATTGATGGATCTTTCCAGGAAGCACACAGTCAAGAATAATCCACTAACAGCTAATGGCTTTTCTCTGTGACCTTTGTTACACCTGAAGGCCGACATTGATACTGGCAGTCAGCCTTTGGGATGATGGTCTACCACAGTGATTCAGAAGATCCATCCAATTAATACTCTGGGGAGTGAAGCTTTACTGCACTGTTAGACAGCTGCCCAAAATGATAACTAAATTGTTGCATCGTTTACCCTGTGCATCTATTTTAAATTAACTCTTTTAAATAAAGTCTTCAAATACAGAGATGGTGGACATCCATATCTGGTCAAATATAAGCAAATATGTTAAAATTTGCTAATGTTTAATTAATTTTTTCTTATCACATTCCTAGACCTTACAGCTGTACATACTGCATTAATTTACTAAGATAAAACTCAGATAAAATTTGTTTTGACATTTTCTTCTTTTGAGAATAGTGAAGATTTTTTGAGTTTGAAAAGCCCACCAGCCACTAGACACCTAGTAAAACCTGCTGCACATACTAATCTTACTTAGACATCAGGGCTTTGACAGGCCTGCAGGAGAATCTAAATAAGAAAGCAACATCAAACAGAAGATAGAGAATAAAGAGAATACATTTTATTGTGTCTAGACATTGCCCATTGAATGACCTACACTGTAAGATATAAATAGGCAACAACAGATGTTACAGTAAGAGGCAAAATATTTTTTGTTATAGAAATGTTTTGTCAACCAAATATGGTCACACTGAAGGCGTTAAATAACAGTACATTTTTTCCATCTGTTTCTATTAATTGTTTCACAACCCAAAATTCTGTAATATATACAAATAAGATATCAGTTCTAGTTATATAAACACTGTAATCGACTGTTTGAGAAAAAGGATAAACACAGAATTAAGATGTTAATCAAGCCGTCATGATGTTATTTCTCAATTTTTTTGGGCTTCATGTGAGAACATTATCCAATGCTGACAGAGGTCCTTGTTCTTCGCATCACATAAAACCCGGCTGTGTCTCAAACTAAGCATGTACTTCTCGGTTTGCATCACAACACTTACCAATATCTTGTGTTGAACATCGTAATGAATTATTTATGAAGTCAACAGACTGGATCTAAACAGCTCAATAGGGTTACAGCACGAGCAACTCCCTGCAATCATTCATCATACAAAACTGATTCATTTATATGCCCATTGTACATTGACCTTATCTGACAGAAGGCATTAAAGGAATAGTTCACCCAAAAATAAAAAAATTATTCCAATTAACCAGGTGTATATGACATTCTTCTTTCAGCTGAACAGAATTGGAGTTATATTGAATAATATCCTGGCCCTTCCTAGCTTTAAAATGGCAGTGAATAGCGTTAGGAGAATTTGAAGCTCCTAAAACCGCACTCATTTTTCATTTCAGCGGGATCATTTTCATTTTTTGGTGAACTATTTCTTTAAACTCCTAAATGGCTTATAAACAGAGTGCCATTTAGAATTACCTGCATAATTAACAAAGAATGCTGTTTAAATATCAATTCAGTTCCTAAAACCAAATTGAATTTGAATTTAGGTAGCCAATGGTTTGCAAAGTAGAGAAAGTCAAATTAAATGGAATACATAAATGGTAATACATTTTTTAATATGTATATATACTATTTTTTGGTGGAACACTACTTAATTTTCACTTCCTGGTATTCCAATGACCTGTGGATGTGACCAGTTCCATTTAAATTCCCGATTTAGAAATGGAAAAGGAGCGAATCTTTGAATTATAAATTTTGCCCAAACCTGTTTCTAAATCAATGATGTACAGAACAGTCTGGCTACAAGTCCTTCACACATTCTTAGAATTGTGACTATTTATAAGGCAGCTGAACAACAGCCCCTTCTGCACTTAGGATCAGAATTAGCCCGGCCATCTGGTGTATTCCAGGCTCACCTCGCTACCAGAACATTTATATAAATGACTCTGTGATGGCTTCTGTTTCACAGTACAGGCAGTAGCGGGTCAATCCTTAAGGTCATCTTAACCAATTTATTTATGCAGAGCCCAGAGCTCCTGGTAACATCAACTACATGTCTTTCTATAGGTGTAGATAACAGCCTTACAAGGAAATATAAACACTTTATATAAGTTCTATAAACACTTCTGAATTTTGTATAGAATTTTGTATTCTAATAGAAGTGATTCCCTCTAAATCTATACATGGCAACAAACAACTGGTCTGACATTAAACTAGGAATTAAAAAAATATACGTGGTTTAAACACAGAATGAATGTTGTTTTGACAATTAGTCCTATATAATGTACCTTTATATATGGGTTATATATGTAAAGCTATAGTTATATAGCTTGACATATTGTGGGGTTAATTACATAAAGCCACTGCTAGATTATACAGCCTAGCATCGTAATCATGCAGTTGAACAGCTTCTAACAGTTGAACAGGCTATTTGTGGTTGCAGCTGTTAACCTCAAATAGCCACTTCATTTATCATCACAAATTTTGATAATACCTGTCAGGATTTTAGTTAAACTCGTCTTCTCGATCTCAAATCATGACATGAATGCTAACTTCAGGTTCTCTTTATTCAGATCCTGGAGGACCTCAGCCATCATTCTAATGAGTCATTTCTTGTAAAATACTGAACTGTGCGCACTCAATTCTGCAGAAGACTGCAGAGGAAGAGTTTGGACCAGGTATTGGCTTATTTGGATTCAGATCACTTCCAGTGCGGTAGCATACAGAAACATTTATCTATGACTTACAATGAACTTCATTCATTCTAGAATTCAGAATTGCATTCAATTGTATTTGAAAGACACACATTGTTTCTCTTTGCCCTGAATTGAACAATAATGTGTCACCCCATATCCAATAGTTTTACCAGGGACAATGCATAAATGATTTTTAGATTAACTTTTGATCTCTTTGCTTTGTGTTGTTGAGCTCAAGCTTGTAACATATTGTTCTATTACATCTGAAAAATGTCAGAGCAATTATTGATTATTTCAGGTCCAGAAAACATGAAAATCAAATACTTTTCAAAAATAAAACAGGAACAGGAGTCATCATTGGTTCATGTAAGGTTGTTGTGAACCTGGGTGATTTTTAAAGTATGTGAGAGCAATGTGAATGCTGGTACACATGTAAGCTTTTCAGGGCTTATATGTACTTACCTTCTATTGGTTGAGCCCTATAAAGACCTGCACAGCTACATAGCTTATTAGATTTATGTATCTTATCATATGGACCTCAAAAATGACTTTGATTGAACAGATCTGACGTAGCATAATTAAACTGCTACGCCTGGTTCATTTCTCGGTCTCTGAAGGACATTATGATCCATCACAGTGGTCTCTATGCTGCATACATGGATTTATGATGTTGTGAGCATGTTTTTTTTAATATTGCTTTACAGAAATCAATGCAAACCCAAATGGCAGAGAAATAGATTTGATGTTGTAAATCCAAATACAATATTTCATAGGGGGTATAAGCATACAGACTTAAACATAAAAAAGAAAAGAAAACTTGTAGAGGTAGATCTCACCGCATAGAGAACTACAGAATGTTTCTATGCTTCTGAAACAAGGTTTAGCACTTGTTAAATGGCAATTTTGCTGATTAATATAATGCATTGTACAAAGTATTGTAATGTACAAAGGTGCTATAGAACAAACAGTTTCTCAGCTGTAAATTTCATACTGTTTTTTAAATGTCTTTCTAGAATGGCTCTATATTGCAGGGTCCTTCTCTACTTGCAGCGGAGAGTAATTTTTCTTTGAGACAGACAGACATGAATCACTGTTACACATTGACCAACAGCCCACAAGTTAAATTAACTATTAATAATTTATGGATTCTGCATACCCTATATGTTGTGCCTTTAATATTCTCATATTGTCAAAATATTTTTATAATTCTTAGAATGAAGATTGTCAAATGGTTTATCACGCTACAGGTACTCCAGAAGTTTAGATTAACAAAAGACCTTTTTTAATGTGTTTTCCCATTTTTCCCATTGGAAGCACACAATAGACCTAGAAAGATGATTCCTGAACAGTAACCATGGCAACAGAGGGCCACCTAGTTATTTCTGTATCACAAACGGGCTGAATGAGTGAAATGAAGGAATTTAATGGGTGAAATAAGTTTGAAATAATTTAATTTAATTAATATTCAATTTTAAATGTTAAATGCCGAAATTTTATAGATAACACTATAACTTATTCAAAGTGTATTCTGTTTCTCACTATAGCTACATGATGCCTGCTGTTCATCTTTTTCCCAGTTAATATTTCTTTTTTTCTTTCTTTGCTCTTTATGTCATGTACTTTTTCATGCAGCAACAGAGGAGCAATTGTTTTTATAAATGCACCTCCCTTGGGACCTCCAGCATATCTGTTAAATAAATAATACGGCCTCAGTGACAGCAGTGAGACTATAACAAACTCCATCTGCCATAATTAATCATGGATTAAGACTGTGTAACTTACAGGGTCTAACATCTGAAACTGACTGTATTCAAATGTAGAGCCTTATTAGAAGCTTAAAAATTGATGAAGTTTTGGTTCTTGACACATAAACGGCCCTTTTCTCATTACAATAATCACAGTGGACCTTTATGTTTACTGTTATCTTGGCACAGACAAGCACCAGCACAATAAAGCATGCTTTATATGCTTGCTTATGTAATGCAATTAAAATGATATTGTACCTCTGATTGTTTTATATTGTGGTGGCTTATGGCCCAGCTGGTAAAAAGTGAAATTTTCATTTCAAGACTTTAAAATGAAAAAGCTCAGTCTTGCCTGGACACACTGACAGCGCTCAGACATTTGCCAGGTGTTGAGACTCTGGAGTCTGGACTTGCATATGGACTGCAGTCGTCAAGGAAACACTTTCTCATTGCTTAGCAAACAACAGAGAGCCTTAATAGATAAACAGATGTAGTTCGATGACTGACGGTGATATGTGTCTTTTTAAACAAAATGCTAACTTGACGTGCATATTCACAATAGCGTTGTTTACTTGCAGATAAATGCTCCCTGGTGTTTGGATAGATGGTTTTGATTAAACCCTGCACTGTTGTCAACATTCAGGAGGACAGACGTGCAGCTGTGCTTCTATGAGGTAGCAGCTTGATGCAATGCATCTTCACAGGATGTCCTACAATAAAGGCTAAAAAATTGGTTTGCCTGTCAAATAAAAAAGCTATGAAGCTATTGACTCACCTTGTCTTTCAAAACATCCTAAAACAGGTACATAGATGAAAAAATACACATAGAAAACAAAATACATAAGCACTATTTTTAATGTTAGAAAATATGGTTGAGTACAGTGAGTTTTATTGCAACAATAAATGTTTCAGTCACAGCCCAGCTAACAATTTTAGGTTGTAAGAATGTTTACCTAAGGTTTCCATTAAATATCAAAAATATTAAAAAATGTTTATTGAAAGTTCTGGGAAAAAAATTGCTTGGTTATAAGAACATTATTGAAACGTTTTTAATTGTGTATGTTTTTAAAACATTCCACTAAATACGATATGATAAATAACATTAAAAAGTTCTACTAATGTTACTGCAATAACATTTTTGCCATAACTTTAAGGCTCAGATGTCTGTTAGCAGGAGATGACCACACCCCAAAACAAGGAGACCCATTGAGCCTGAAGTCACAATATCACATGACATGTTGCTTGTCAGATACAGTCATATGTCTCTGAGGCCATTAGGCTAATGTTTCTGGCTGGTGTTTTGGTCACAGTTCTGTGTGACAGCTCTGGTCACTGTGCACAACCAGTGATTGAGAACAAGATTAGGGCAAAGTCTCAAAGCCCTCACATTGGATGACCCAAAAGCAATGTGACAACAGGCCAGTGTATCTCACAGTTGTCACATGACCGGTAAGTGTCTCAGACAAAATGAGTTTTACAGCCCATTACTCTGTGAATTGCTCACCAGGTTGGTGCATCTGCTTAATTTAACTGGTGAGTGATTGCTTTACATGTACATATTGGCTATATTTTAATCTTGAGCTTGATTGGTTCTTGAGGAACAGACCTTATGAACCCAACAGGGACAGAAAGGTGTAATTTGGGATGATAAAGAAGCTTTGTACTGTATTTGCATCTTTTATATCATGCAAAGGAAGACATTTTAATTGACAGTAGGAAAGAAGAGCAATATTTCCCCCTTATAAATTGAGGTTGTTGCGATGTAGTGCTGGATAAGTCATAAATGAAGCGCAAAACCATTTTACAAAGCATTTTATAGCTAGCTGTATTCTATTTGAATAACAGACCCATTTCATTTCCAGCACTGCCATCTGGAAAGGTGCACATATCTCAGAAAAGCCCAGTGGACAATACATACAGGTCTCTGCACTGAGTATGTTTTTATTAGGGCTGAAACATCTGTTGTGTATTATCAAATGATTAAGTAAAGGTCAAAATTTGCATTTTTGAAAGGAAATTAATGAGCGTTTACTGAAGCTGTTATGAGAACCATGGGACTGAAGAATTTAATGAAATTTGGGAAAGGATTAAATATTTAATAGTAATGATGCAAAGATATTCCATCAGTTTATACAGAAAAAACAATATTTCCAACTTTCTGTCAGGGATAGAGAAAAAACTGAACTGTGGAACATTACAAAAAATGTATGTTTAAAAATGATATTATATATGGTAATAATTATTTCACAATAAATTGTTTACAAAAAAATTGTTCTCAGGTTTATGACATTTCTTCCAGCGACATAAAGGAAAAACATAATAGCACACCTGAATGACGTTTTTATACGACTAGTTACTTGCTGCTCTGCCTTTTATATAATTATGAGACGTTTCACTTTTTCCAAAACACAGAGAATAAAGCTATTTACTGAATTCTTGGGGCGTAAACATTACACAGCAGAAGCAACATTAGATGCACAACAACTTTGTATTTTATTGTTACTGTGCTCTGCTAGGCTGTTCTGAACAAGGTTAAATGCCAGTAGAATGAATACTGATCAAGCTCAGAGGGACATCATGCTAGTGAGATTTGTGGCACTGTGCCATTGGAGAAAACTAATGAAAGCTAATGGAAGCAGAAATATTTATTAGTCAACAGGGTATGGAAAGTAGCAGGCTAATAGGCTAAAGTTATTTACTTTAACAGAAATAAGCATGAATGCTTTACTTTGTCTGCTCTTCAATCTCGCCGTGCTGTTAATAAAGCATAATAAAGCTTAATTGACTGTGATTAGTGCTGCCCCCTGCAGGTTTGATAACTGTGCTCAAAAACACAATAAGAAACAATCAGGCTGCAATTAATCAATTATTTAGACCCATTTAAAGCTTTGACTTACGAGACTTTTTTTGTTAAGAATGAATACTCAGATGTTTGTATTCAGTCAAGCTGCCTTCAAAAGTAAGACCTTCTGTAAATTATGGCCCTTTCTGGCCATACATATTTGTATGTTAAGACTAAAAATACTTTTTGTGACAATTTGTTTTGAATTTGTTTACAGTGATTCAATTTTAAAAAATAAGTGATGACTCATGGCACTGTTCTTTTAAAAAACTGCCAGCAATGTCTCAAGATTTACTAAAAATCAAGTCAAGTGTTTTGCTGACTTTAAATTTAAGATTTATGAGATCGATCATTTCCACATTAACTAAATTGCTTGTATTAGCCACATAATTTCGGTTTTCTACCTTATCATTTGCAGTTTTTGGGAGCAGTACAATTTCCTGTAACAAAATGCCAAAATGCTCTTACATACTAATCAAACAAGAATATTGAGTCCAAAATGATTAAATCTCTCTCTCTCTCTCTCTCTCTCTCTCTCTCTCTCTCTCTCTCTCTCTCTCTCTCTCTCTCTCTCTCTCTCTCTCTCTCTCTCTCTCTCTCTCTGTGTCTCGCTTGCTTTCTCTCTCTCATCTATATACGTGCACATGTGCTCAAGTTCTCAAAAAACAAAGAACCATAAGATATTCTGGACTTCAGAACATGTTCTCAGAACATTGGCTAATGTTCTCTAATAGTTGATAAGTCAAAGTTATTAAAAACGTAACCTTAGTAGAACATTTTCTAACGTTAAATATATCAAATAATATATCAAAAACGTTATTCTTTAGTTAGTGAAATATTTTATTACAGAATGTTTAAATAATGTCCTTATAATCAAGCAATAATGTTAATACAACATCTAAAAAACTGTACGCTTAGAATGTTCCTAGAACTTATAAACAAATAACATTTTTGTTACTAATGGAAACATTAGGGAAACATTCTTACAACTTAAAATTGTTAGCTGGGTTTAGTCTACTTTCAAGTTTTCATTTGGAAGTGATAAAGTGAGTGAGATAGATTCACTTTCTCTCTGGACAACAGAACACTGAAGTGCCTCATTAATAAACTCCATTAGCTTCACACTGAAACTGCTTTTTACAATCTCTGTCACACCATCTGTATAAATCTATTGAGACAGTAGTGCTATGAGGTCAGTCTTGGAAATACAACGTGAAATAACAACAGCATGTTTACATTTACATGCTTAATTTGACAAAAGGTTTTTTCCACTTTTAAAACCACATGGATTTGATTGCAGATTTGAAAGTCTGATTTTCACAGGAATCCTGTCCTGATTACAGATGACATATACTGGAAAAGAAAAACAACACACTGTCGTATCATGAAAGAGTTTAATGTAATTTAAATGAATCCAGATCAGACGGAATTCCATTTTGTATTCTGTGGAATATTTTGACTGAGAGCAGATCAGAGATAATTAAGAAAGAAAATACACATATGAAACGTGACAACAAATCTGTAAAAACCGCTTATTAAAATGCTTTTAAAGGACCTAACAATTTTTATAATGTGCATACAAATCAGTGGGGATTTTTCTCAACAGACATTTTAATTAATCAATCCTGAGATTATGAAAATGAATGTTTTGTAAATTTCATAAACAGAATTCATGGGTGAACATGAGGAAATATAAACAGAGACACTCTTGTCTATCAAAATGATTTCTAATAGCTTTCATTAAATGAGGTATGTCACCAGGATTATGACAGAATGGGAAAGGAATGCAAATGTCAGTCCCCAAAACACTGCAGTAAACTGACAGAACATTCCTACTTCAGATGCTTCAGGGGAAGCAACCTCGAATGCTTCCCCTGGAATTCCCAGAGAGTTAAATTTGTTGTCCACAATTTTACTTGATTTAAACATCTAACCCTCTAAATCTAAGTGATCAACGAATTAACATTTGCCTTTTCATTCCTAAGCACACCCACTTAAAACCACAATTTAGAATGATCACACTGAAATATTTGGGGAAGAGATGAAAAATTGTTTTGTGAGAAATGTTTTTATTAGCTCAATGTTATAAATTACATTAGGCAATTGTGAACCATCTGTTAATTGCATACTGTTATCTATGACATAATGTGCTATACATCTCAATTATTGAAAACATTTCAGGCCATTAGAGAAACAGTTATTTAGGTGCCTGTTTGTTTTGGTCAAAAACTGGTGTAAAAAAGGTTTGATGTGGTGCTTTTTGATTTTTCAAGTGAAGGAAAAACAAGGGTTATAAACTTAAGTCTGTCGTAATTTACGCATAGACCTATAAAGGATTAATGTTATTAATGATTAATAATCTAATGTTCATTTTTGAAGAGTTCCATACATCACAAAAACTAAAGGTTTAGTTTTGCCCATATTGCAACCATTTTCCTATTTAAAGCTGTAACATGGATTTTTTTACTCTCTATCGCCACCTCTGATTACAATGTAAAAAGCAAGTTACTTGCACTGCCATAACCAGAACCCACACAAGTGATATAGTAGCTGGGTCTTCTTACTGATTACAGATGTGACAGATATATCAATACAGATGACTGACCATTGAGATTAAGGTGAGGAGACAGTTTTGCAAACTGTTTAATTTACTTGCTAAACTTGCTATAAAAACAAATTATAGCTGTGAATTATAATAAAATTATAGTGAAGTACATTATAGCAGATTTTTCATTTTTGAGTGACCTGTCCCTTAGAAGAGTTATACTCCAGACAAATCAACCTACCTTATTCATTTTCTTTAAGTCCAGTCCAGTTTTAGATCGTCAGTTTGCTGAGTTTACCCTATTCCAGTCCTGCATCACACCTTCCAGTGTTCCTCACTGGCAATTCCGATGCTGCTGAACTTATTAGCAACTCTACAGTTTACATCTAATTGCTTTAAGGCCCCTCAGCAGCCTAGAATTAATTTTGACCCCATGAGCCATTGATTCCACTCCTCATTAGTGTTAGTTTCTAATTATGTAAAACTTACTGCCAATTGAAAGGCTTTTAGTCCCTTTAGAGAACTCTCCAAGAAAACATGGCTTAAGCAAATGAGCTCTCAATATGTCTGGGGAGGCATAGTAACACTCAATGAAGGACTTTGGAGACTTGGCAAAAATGTAGACTTGGACTGACCTCATAGCTGTGAAGGCATTAAAAGGAAGAGGGCTGTCCATGAGGCCTGATTAATAAGGTCAGTAGAGATGTAAAATTGAGTTGTAAGATTTATGCATTGTGTTCGTTTGCCGCAGAGGCCATATTAATGTGATTTTATAGCTCTCTGTAGTTTTTATGATTCCCTTGATTGAGATCAACAAGTTAATTTCAACAATATCCATGTGTGGTCTTTAGGCAACTTGCTGTCATCATACATTTTAAGTATCCTATTAGGCAATAGCAAGCAGAATCTTTTTTGACCATTTTAACATTTTGCTTGAACAAACAAAATTGTCTTTTTTCTTATGTGAAACAAAAAAGATCTTCACAATCACAATGTTAGTGATTAACACCCTCAGTCACCATCCTCTGTCATTGCATGAAAAAGAGCAGTGTCAACATTTGTCAGAGTTTCTTCTCTTGTGTTCCACAGAAGTAATAAAGTCAAATGGGTTTTTTATGACATGAAAGACAACAAATGATGAGAGACTTGTAATCGTACTGTCCCTTTAAAAATCAATCACTAAATACATTCTGTTATACACTATAAAGAAGCTGGCAGTTTGACAAAGAAACCACTGGTGTGCAGTTAAATTAGAATGATGCATGAACCATTCACAGCTTTGGTGCACTGAGCCTTGAGGCACAGGGCTCTCTCGGTTTCATATTACTTTCATCCTTCTTGAGTGAGCATCTAGTACACATCCTTCTGGCTGAAATCAGACACTTTATGCTTGAATGCTTTAAGTAACACAAATTACATATTTTTCTTTTCAGAATTGTGACTGACCATTATAAGATGGTGTGGACATTAGAACACGGAGCATTTGAGCTGGCAAGAGGGTAATAATGATATTCAAAGCCATGACTGAGAAGCAATACAATGGTAATGTGATTAGTCTGTGGTTATATTTGTCAAAGAGACATTATGAAGATTGAGAAAACAGCTGTTATAAATTACAGCTGTTTGTGTTTGTTCATTCCCCACAATTACCGTATGGAATGCATTTGCATTTAGACACCGCTGTGTAAATAAAACAGGCTGAAAAATAGCAAGTGTTAAAAAATATAATGACAGCAATTATTACAGACAGTCAAAAACTGTAAGCATCTCTTAAAAACATTTGTTAGATTGTTATACTGAATTCACACAGTTTTTCCCAGAACATAATGCATGTAAGCTTGAGTTGTGTTCTCCCCCTCTCTCCAATGAATTGTCCTGTTCTTCCATCACTGTTGTTTCTGCAGTACTAGCAACACTTAATAAAATAGCAAAAATAATAATTATTTTGTTTTTTTTATGACTTCCTAAACATTTAATTTCAAGCAGAGACATGCATTGAAAAAAATTATACATTCATGTAAAACGTGTTATCTGTCTATAAGACTATTGGTATGTCTAATACTGTTTAGTCTTAAATAACCATTTAAAATAAACTGTACTGTGGAAAGTTACCACAGTGAAGTTTCCAGGATCAGCTGTAGATTATACAAGAGATTGTTTTGAAAAGCCTGGAAATGCTCTGGTCCAATAAATCCACTTAGCGTTAAAATACTGATTGCTTACATTGAGAAATCAGATTGTCTTGGTTTGTTGTGAATTTTCAGAGAAAAATAAGTCTTTATGCTGTTAACAAAGATCTCTGACTCTGATCTCTGAATTTGAGAGACAATTTCTACACCACATGTCTAAAATGATGTGGAAACTTCCTTTTAAGTAATTGTTTTAGCTAGTCTCCTAATTCCAGTGAAGACAAATATTAAAGGTTGGGTAGGCAGGTTCATAGGCAATTTCATTCATAGTTTGACAGTCAGGTAGGACATCTTATCACTGCATTTCGAATGGACAAACATTTTATGGTCCTGCACATTCCACAGAAGATATAAAAATATTTAAATATATTTAAACCACTTAGTGATTGCTAAGACATCAGGTTGTAAAGAACAGACTTACAGCCTGAATAACAAATGTCCTACCCTGCCTCTAATGCTATGACATACAATGCAGTTTAGATAATGCTTCCACAGTTTGTTTTTCTGCTCCAGCCTGACAATGCCCCTGTGTACAAAGTAAGGTCCATAACAAACTTGAATTTATTGAGTCTGTTGAAGAACTTGATTAGCCTGCACAACCCTACCACACACTTTAGAGATAAATTGAAACAGAGAACTCATCACCTAGCATCAGTGCCTGACTTCACAGATGCTCTTTTGTCTGAATTTAAGCAAACCCCTGGAGCCGTGTTTCACCATCTTGTGGAAAGCCATCCCAGATAAGTGGATGCTGTTAGGGAGGATCAGTTTGGAATTAAATGGTTGTCAAGCATATATGATTGCAGTGTTTGTGTGTATATTCTGGGCAAAGTATACATCTGTTTACTAGTTCAACTGTGAGTTCCAGAGTTGTTTTTAAAGGGAGGAAGCAGGCCACTTTACTAACCTTGCAATCAGTGATGTTACCATGACAATCAATCCAATGCAGGGGATGCAGAAAGTGGCTGATGGCTGCTGTTTTCTTGGGCTACCGAAAAGGAAAATATTGACTTTTTGCAAATCCAGTCTAACCTTCCCTTCACTAACTACACAAGGATGTCAGCCAAATCATCACAATCATTTAATAATTCAAGTTTTTGTTGCCTCGGAATTCATAAGAGCCCTTTAAGGGCAGTTTTTTAAGCCAGACCTAGCGCACAAAACCATGTGCTGTCACCCGTTTCAGAGATAATGTTCTGACCTTTTCAAGCTCAATGAGAGAGAAAGAAACAAAGAGTTTTCTTTGGTTAAACCCAAAGAGATTATGACTGTAATGGACATGACCTATTACTCATTAAGCTATGGTACCAAAATTAATGAACTGGAGAAATACAAGGGCTGAAAACTGATTACATAACATGAATGTGTATAAAAAGGTAATTAGCATATTTTTTAATATTCAAGCATAGGACAATAATGACTTTGTAAACTTCCATTTAAACAAAAAAATCTTTTTTGAGATTTTTGAAAACTTGTCACCATGACAACAGCATGCTACAGAAGCAACCTAGCCAGAAAAATTTCGTTTTCTAAGAATAAAAATATGCTGGGTATAAGAAGGACTGCACGGCATGAAAGGATGCATGAGGCTCTCCAATGGCAGTGACAAGGTCATGGTGACTTCCAGAGAACCTTGCAAAACAATTTTACATTTTACTTGAATAAGGGAAGTGTTGTTACATTGTTGTCACATCCTTAAACTCTTATGATATCCATTAAACAGGTGTGTTATAGAATGTACCATACTAAACCTTATAAGTACTATAATTACATACTTATAAGTGTCCATAATTTATATTTTACTTGTTAACATTAATTAACAATAAACAGCAATAATCAAACACAAATAACAAGCGAATCACAAGCATATTTATCAATGTTTGACAAAATGTTGTAGGTAAGAGAGAGAGAGAGACTGTATACCGTATGTATACTGTAAGTCACACTATATTACTTTAACAACACTGTAAAAGCTGCAGAAATATGGCTGTATTTTGATGTATAATGAACGTTTAATTACAAATGACATGTATTTCATTTGAAAACTTTATAGCAACTCTCAATACCTTTAAAAGCAAAATAAGGAATCTTGCAACTTCATTTCTATCGATTTCTGGCGCAGACATCCTGGCACATGTACAACAGAGAGCCAGGCTGCCAGATAACCATTATGCACATTAGCCAGTTGTATGGTAGGCTGTTAAAATAATCGTTGGGTCTTCAGAAAACCCACTAATGGATTGCATAGCTTTTTGGTCTATTATCTTCTCTTGTGATGGCTATTTTTATTTCTCATTTCAGATTGAACATAATGTTCCTTTGATACCTGTAAAATTCCTCTTTTCTTGCACTCCCTTTATAGCTAAAGCATTGTTAAATAAAATTACAAAATCAACAAGTAATGGAAGCATTTTAAAATATCTTAAAACTTTTTAGATTAAATTTAAATATTTCAGCCACACTAGAAGACTTTAAAAGCCAAAGGGTATGAATACATTGACTATATCTGTAGTCAAATGTATTTGTGAAAGAAATTAACAAGCTAGCAGTGAGGCGTACCTGACTTCATAATAAATTAAATGACCTGGGGCATGTAGTCATAAAGGCTTTTTCAATTAATTAACACTCTGATAAACAAAGTTAATCTATAATCTGTTCTGTAATTAATGGAAAAATCAGCTGAAGTACAAACAATAAAGAAGCAACAAGGGGGAACATAGAACATATATAAATGTATATAAATGTGTGAACCAGTCGGAGATATATGAACTGTTGGGTCACAACAACAAATTTCTTAGCACATGCAATACTTTGTTTGATGTCTACTGTTTATGTAACAATCTTATCTGATAGGAAATCTCTCAACAGTTCCTGCTGCAACAAAACAGTGAGCTTTATGGCCCCTGAAATCTCAAACCAATGGACTTCAATCCAGTATTATCAAAGTGATTTGAGTATAAACAACTGTTCTGTAAACCTTTTTTTACCAAGTACTTAAGTTTATAGTCCAAAATACAACAATTGGAAAAACACGCCAATACTAATGAATTTGGCCCCTTTAAATCTCAAACCAATGGACTTCAATCCAGTATTATCAAACAGATTTAAATATAACCATAACTTTCATGTAAACCTTTTTTTGAATTGAATTGAATAACACGCCAACACTAATGAGTTATGCCACTCAATTCATTGTGTCTTTATTTTCTTTTTTTGCCTGGATATTTGTACATATATCAATAGAGACATTTATTTCAATGGAAATATAAATGAAGTGCAGTGAAAGACTGGTGGTATGAAAAGATTGATTTTTACACTGTCATGAACAAAATTATATTCACACATTTTTTTTCTTACACCACTAAATTTAGAAATACAGATAACTGAAGGAAAACTTGGAAACCACTTCAAACCGCTCTAAGTTTTAGATATTGTGCAAAATGTGTATGGGGGAGCTTACAGTAACAGAAGCACTTCAACGTACCCCAACCCCCTCCCCGATCAAATTATGATAATGGTTTGAAACTCAGTCTATCCCCACGGATGGAAAACACAAACTGCACAGAATCAAATAATGATACACTTTAGAAGCACCATTACAAGGCAACCACATAGCTGGGCCAGAGCGGTTAGAAGACATCAAACAGTCGCAAGCATATGCAAACATTTCTTATCAAAAACACACAAGCAGAGGCACGGCCATCTGTTGATACAAGCTTAATGACAGCGCTGGCTGTGAACAGACTCCAGGAACTGACACAGGGTCTTGTCTTACAACATAAATAAATGTAAAACCTATAATACATTCATAACACCCTGTGTTTTATAATGCTGACTTGCTACACTTGATTTGGCATCTGGCTAGTGACATTCACTGATAGGTTTGACCCACAATATGATTTGCTGGTGGCTTCACATGCAAACATTATCTGGCAGCTCTTATTGCATGCACATATACAATTAATTATGATTTACAAATAAATCAAAGATTCATTTTAAAGCATTCTCATCTCAAACTGTGTTCTGCTGTTCCACTTATGTTTCACAAACATGCTTTACAGACAGTCAGATATTTTCCCATCCATTTGAATGAATGCAGATTTGTCCTGTATTTACTAGACCACTGTCTCGGTTTTAAGCACACATCACCCATTGTAATTTTAAACCTTTCTATGAAAGGAACTCAGATAAAATTCCCTTTGGCAACATAAATACAATGTTAAGTACAGCTGTATGGTTGGATTTGATAAGAATATAGGAAATGATCACAGTCATATTTTTACATAGAAAGCACTGAATGGTCAAGGCTTTAGCTTCACGCACAGGCACACTGACAGCAGACCTGCTTTGTACTCCTTGATGCGGCAGTTTGGGTAATTAAAGCAATGAAATATTAGGCAGTCATATTATTTTCCATTGCTCTGTTCACAGTGTAAGCAGCTACCCAAGCAGACAACAGCAAATAAAGCTTGACTAGGCCATAGCTCACGTTGATTTTATTAGTTCTTCATTTTCTCGCATGCCTAATTCATTAGGGACATCTCATTTTTTCCTCTGGAAATCACTGCCTGGGAACATATGTCAAATTATAAATAACGTTTCCTGTAAAATCCATTTACAAAAACTATTCTGCTCCCTCCAGACAACCATTCATGCTCAGTGTAATCCTGATTTCCGTTCTTGGTTTTTCTTTGATGCACTGGCTATTTTTTGGCTTTGCTTACAGTCCTTTTAGGTAGAAAATTGGCGGTTTCTAACCCCCCGTTTGCAATTTTCATGTTCCAAATGTATTTACAGGTCACACCAACTTCTCACATCAACCAATTTCATACTGCTCTGACCTCTAAGAAAATGCACTACATTGCATTTCCTGTTTTCTAAAACACTACTAATCTTCTTCACTCATATTCTTTAATCAGCAGGGTGTTAAATTATTGTTGCAAACATTTTCAGTGTCCTGCAGATCTCAGTTTTAAAGAACTGAGGGTGGAAAGGCATCTTCCAGTTATCAGACTTCTCAGACAAACCTTCAACAGGACCAGAGTTTCATAAACCTGGAATGAGATAGTGGGCTGTGCTAATTAAAGCTGCAATGCATAACTTTTGCCTCTCTACTGCCATCTCTGTTTGAAACATAGCATTGCAGGTTACTTTACATACTTTTCATTACATATGTTAATCAACTGAAGCCAAACTGGCATTTCCCATGAAATCAGACCTGACAGCTCAGATTATAAATCTATTATAAACTTACCGCTGTGAATTTGGAAATAGGTAAGGAGATCATGTTAAACACTGATTTGTCATGTACTTAATACAATTGTTTTTGTTTATTTTAACTAAAAAACAGTTACGGATTGCAGCTTTAAAATAATACATTAGAACATAAGCCTACATTTACATATAGCAGACACTTGTGTTCAAAATGTATATTTTAGCAGTTCACACATTCCCTGGGAATCAAACCCATAAATGTAGCATTGCTAGCACCATGATCTACTGTTTGAGCTACAACTATGTCAATAGCACTGGTCAAATTATTTTTCTTTAAATATATATGGATTTGGGTGAAACATGATAGAACCCTGAACAATGTTTTTCTTGTACCTCAGCAAGAATACACAACATATGTATTCACCCATGAAAATAACCTGCTGCTCAGCAGAACTGAAGATATAGGGGTCCTCTGTAACAACAACCAAACACAGTGTGAACTTGTAATATGCATAGATAATGTTCAGTCACGAGCAAAAAGATCAATATATGCAGCAATACAACTGAAGGGCCCAATTAAAAACAGCTTCACCTTCTGTTTCATTTGCAATATTTTGTGTCTGTCTAATTATAATGAGCAACTTTTTTCTACAGGTGTATTTTGTCAGCATGGAATATTGTAAAACCTCAGTTAGAAAGCTTATTAAAAATGTCTCACAAAGTAAAGCTACTTTATATTTAATATTACATAATTTGTTATTAAGAGTGTAGCAAAGCTTTCTACGCCTGCTGACAGCTAGTGAAGAAAGTGATTTCAGTTAAAAGCAGGGTAGGTGATTTTTCTTCCAGAAACATTTTTGTTATTCTGGTTGAAAGTCTCTTCACATCCTAATAGCAAACACTAAGGAATGTGGTCTAAATATCTTTATATACGTAAATATCTGTGGAAGGCACAGGACCATAAAATGTTCATTCGGTCTGAATGCAATGATAGGATGCTTACTAGCCTGTCAAACTAGATTTTTGGTAAGGCTTTGATAAGTACCATGAAAGGAGGGTGGGGTCTTATGATTTCAAAGCTAGGTTAATATTGCTAGCCTCTCCGAAATTGCCTTCCCTACCTTTAATGACTAATCATCATCTGAACAAGGTAACAAGGCCTTAAGTTTGTGTTTTATAGGACTGGGGCTTATGACATATTATACTGAAATATTGAACATATTGCAAATAAACAGATGCAGTACCCTGAGACACTCAATGTGCACATCACATATGAATTTACACTTTGAAAGGAGCTGATCGAAGACCTGAAAGCCCAGACTGTTACATCAGAGCCATTCCATGTTAACCACTCTGGAATCTGATCTAAAAAAATTCAAACAAATAAACATGGCCACCTGTGGTTATGAGCTCTGCAGGCTTGGCATTAGAGGTGCGCACCATAAAACCGAACTACAATTTTAAGTTTTTAAGCTTTAAAGTGAGCCATGACCTCTGTAGGTGAACTGAATGTACAGAGCAGAAGCTTAGAGAAGTGAATTTTAGAGCATTCAGTGCTTTTCTCTGACATTTTGTATAACAGACCATAAATTAATGCACAGAAATAATCCTTAATTTTCCTTTTCTAATTGGCATTATGAATAAATACATTTGGCTATACAGTGCCAATTTTCAACTAACTCCATGGGAGTTAGTGAATATAAATTTCCAAATGTTTAGCCAAGTTTCATTTACTAATATTGCTGTTCTACATGCCATTATTTGTAATGTTCTGCCATTTTATTTTACTTTAAATGATATTGAGTTACCTTGTACAAAATCTCTTTAAATGTTTTGACTGACAGGTCAGCCACACAAGAGTGAAGAGTAAAGGATTTGCATGCTGGCTTCACTCCACATTCATCATCACAACAATCCACAGATATTTCCGGAACATTTTCAGGTCATTATATTTTGGTCATACCTTGTATTCGTACCATGTTATTCCTCATTTAATTAATATAGTTTATGTACCACTAAACTTTTTTCCAGGTCACTGTTCCTCATTTCCCCCATTAGGGTTACTGTTCTCCATGTTCAAGGACTGTTTCTGAACATTATCATTCTGAATGGCCTTTTTATTCAGGGCATCTAGAGGACACTGAGGTTCCTTCTGGCTGTCCAATGAGCACTTGGATACAGCACTGGCCACCTGGCAGAACTTCCTCAGGAGAATCTCCCTCAGAAGAAGATAAACCCAGGGATCCAGAATCTGGTTGAGCGAGGCCAGACGTATGGCTGTGAGAAAGAAGTTGCAGTCCATCTGTAAGTCCTGGCTGGGTGTGAGAGATACAGCGGCAGACTTGCAGTGATGGGAGGATGTGTGGTTTGAGATCATCTTCAACATAAGGATCTGCACAATAGGAGGAGACACCACGATCATGGACACATTATATGAGTGACTGAAAACTAATCACACTAATCACATAAAATAAAAAGAATTGTCTGTGTAGCATTTTAGTCAACTTATTTTATTATTATAAAAGTGCTGCTTGGTTAAACACTACAGAATCTGTGCGCTTTATCATTACATAACTGGAATAAACTAACATTTAGAATATCAAATCACACTAAAGGAATTCTGGGGTGAACTTTTTTTAACACCATAGCTCTGCTCATTTAACTTTGTTTTTGGTTTAAAAACTATTGTATATGTTTTAAGCAAACCATCTACACTGGAACTACGAACCTACTGAGCTCACCGTCACATAGGAATTTATATAAAAACTATTAAATTTAATGCAATATAAAAAGGCCTTTTGCAACTGAGTGTAGTTACGTTTTGCCATTTTATCAGGCTAAACTGTGTACATGAGATAACTACAGTAAGTTGATCTGGAAAAGGCTGATATGATACATACCAGTAGAGGTGACCAACATGTCAACAGAACACACATAATGCCCATCAGCTGAATAACAGTCTCTGTTGTTAACCTCTCCCATTGTTTGGATGACTGGGTCGAACTGAGCTTCGTTTTGCAACGTGCAACCAGTGCGCGGATGGTCACCACATTACAAGACAAAGTGACGAGCAAGGAAAAAACACCCAACGCTGCAAAAGTCGTGGCAAAAAACGTATTTCCCGTTACGTCCTTGTCACCTGTACTTATGAAACACCAGGTGCCCGGCCACTGCAAAGTATATTTTCCAACGCCAGCAATAGGCAACAAGGCAAAGAGCAAAACCAAGCACCAAATAATGACCAGAACCTGCTTGGTCACATTGGTTTTCATGTAATGGGAGTACCAGTGAGGAGCAGTAATGGCTAAGGCCCTCTCAATTGCCATTGCACTTGCTAGAAAGAGAGAACACAAACCAAAAGTGGTCATGCACACCCCAAAGAAGGCGCACAAAGTTCCCGACGAGTCCACCCTTTCCCATTTGAGATCTGCCCTGTAGACCGAAATGACTATGGGACTTGTGAGCAGCTGGCCGAAAAGATCAGTTAATGCCAACGAACCGATGCAAAGTAGAAAAGATTTCTTTCTTTTATTTTCCTTTCTTCTGTACGCATAATAAACAAGAAGCATCGCAAGCGAGTTCCCGACCATTCCAGTAACCATCATAGTGATGGGGAAAAACACAGATACAGATCCACAGCTCCCACCCTTGCCGGTACCGTCCTGTACAGATTTGGAGACGTTGGACTCCAACATAATGGTTCCAGAAGAAATGTTTGGAGGCAAAATATCTGAAGACTGACATTTAGATGTCATCCTTTTTCAGGGAGCTTGCTCATGGCCCCAGCAGCCCTTTGAAACAGGTGAAGTCCTCAGCGCAATCTTCACTTCGTCTCACTTTCTGCGCTCTGCTGCCCGAGCGCGCGTTATAAACACAGAGGCGGGACCCTTATGGAAATGTAAAACATGCTTGGAAAGTCAAGAGAGAAGAGACTGCAAGACCATAAAGCACTTCATTACTAAAACCCAAGAAAACACATTTGTTTTCGGTTTAGGATATTCTTTTTCTCATGCACCGTCACCTGCTGTACCCGCCTATCCCTTAAAAAAACACGAACTATTCCACACGCAAATAAAACACATTACTTTCCTTGTGACTGAAGGAGTAATTAGCCTTACAAAACTTGTACACGAATAGTATCAGTTATATGATATTATTAACAGTTATTATATTAGACACACACTGCATGCTCACAGCGGATTGTGAACGCAACAAGTGCCATCTAGCGCAAGAAAAACGATGAAACCGATCAAACCATCTCACGAGTCACATCTGCTTTTATAGAGGTTACCGAAAGCGCTCTCAGTTCTTAGACTATTTCAGTTTTTAAACAAGTTAACATCATAAAGCCTCAGATCAACCTTTATTCACGTTACCGGGGTTATGTAAAACAATCCTAAATAAGATGCATGTTATTCCACGTCATCTACGTTTCGTTGTTGAACCCGTGTAACGTACACGCATTTCCCGGCGGAGAGCAATACTTACAATGCGTTTCTGGTTTGATAGCTATAGCGCTTGAGTGTGATAAAAAAAAAGTAATTTTTTAACAATATTACTAAAATCCTAATAATAATCTGACTGCTATGCCTTGTTTCTTTAGAAATAGCGGGTTATCAAAATCATTTAACACGACTGATTATTTAAACAAGCCCCAAGAAGACGTGGTTTACCGTAATGTTTCCGGTTAAGTCTTAGTGCTTTTATAAAACGATTATATATACCTGGTAAAGTTTATAAAATAAAACAACTAAATGTAATTGATGCAAATTATTGTTCTTCCGACAAGCAGCACAGTTCCTAAGAACCAACAATACAGACACAGTAATACTGACATAAGTTTACAGAAATAAGATAGTTAAACTTACTGTCATCCTGTCAGAAACAACATGACAGTAGTTTTTGAAGACAAAAAAATGACAGTATATATTAAATTTCAATGGTCAAGGAAACCGGACGCCTGCATGTGTTCATTTGAAGAAAACTTGCGCAATAAAATCTTGAAATTAACAAGTGTTTATTCGTGTTGATTACACTGTAATGTCATTTGAATCAACAGTAAGACATTGTCATGTTTTATATGTCAGCAGAGGGTGTGGGGGTTCAGTGTTACATTTTCTTTTCTAAACTTTTCTTGCTGACCCTGGCAAAGACTTAGCAGTACTTTTTGTTTGTCAATTTGTGATGAAGAAATTTCAGCACTGAAATTCAAAATAAAGACACAAAGAAAAAAATGAACATTTCATCTTTTTGGCCATGAGAATATCCAACGTATTAAAAAAAAAAATACTTACCTTTAACACACAATTAGATGAGGCAATGTTACACATCAGAACACTATTAACATTAAGATGCTGGCTGTGATGAATTATTACAGCCAACATTTCTTGTGGGCAGTCCCACATCACAAAAGAAAAAATCTGATGAGTATCTTTAAATCAACATTGTTAGTTGTATAGTCTGACTGTAATGTTGTCTGACAGCATATGATAATATTTGAACTACCTCAGCAATATCATCTACATAACTTCCTATCAAAAAGATGATGTCAAGGTGAAGATATGTGCCATTTACACAGTCACAGACTTAACGTTGTTACTCTATAAACTGACTGACACTACAGAGTTTTCACGTTGAATTATATGGTTGAGGGATTTGGCTATACGTTTGGAAAAAAGGCAGTTTTGAGTAGAGATTGTGAACAGGTGCTTTTTGGATGGAAGTCATTAATGGGAATTTAAACAGTTGGGTAGTTGAATAGGAGGATAAAATAGGAGGAGCTGGAAAAACAACATGCAGTTTTAGAAAGGTTTGTTTCTTTAGTTAATCATTTCTGTTTTGAGCTTGAGCCAGAATGGGATGATCCTGGTGATCCTCTGTGCCTACAAAGAGACAGAAAGAGACAAAGAGAAAAAAGACCAGGACCAATTAAGTGATTTGGTTCATGTACATACATAAAGATAAAAAGACTGTACTGTGAGAAAAGCACACTGTTTGAACATAATCTGCCTTGTCACATTGTTTTAGGCATTGTTATCACTTTCTGAGAGCCCAGTGTATAATGCAGAAGAACGCCTGGTATCCAGGACACCATTTTGTTTACACCACAGAAACCCAAACCTTTCAGACGAGTGTGATCGAGAGCGTCTTTTTTTGCGTCCACCAGAGGAGGACCTGGAGCGACTCCTTTTCTGGCCTCTCTCAGGCGATGACGATGGGGAGCGAGACCTCTTCCTTGAGGAGGCAGAGCCCTTTCCAGATCTGGAGCTGGATCTTTCAATGGGGGAAAAGGTAAGCATTCACATGAGGTCAAATATGTCTACACAGACTGCAACAATAACACTACCAAAGGGACTGAAACGCATTCCAGATAATCACTATAACCTATATAATTCCAACACTGTGGGTCTGACCTGACTGAACCTGTCAAATAACAAAGCTGAAACTGTCAGAGGCTTAGTAAAGCTTGACTCTAATTGCCTGTTAGAAATCAGTGTTAGCAGATAAATGTGATGGTGGTGGCACTGAATAATCAAAAGCTTTCAAAGGGCTGCTTTTATAAGAGCCATCTTATAAAAGCACAAGACAGCTCTTAACATCTACACAAAGCAAAAAGTAACGTTAAACGTTCACAAAGAGGAAAGCTACATCTGAACTGCTGTCTAAGGCACCTTCATCTCTTGTATTAGTCATAAGTGTTTAATGGTGATCAAAAGACAACTTTTGTTCAGACTCAGAAGGACAAAGAGTTCACTACAACCACTGCCAGTTCATACACACACACACACTCTCTCTCCTGGAGAGTGCATGTGACCTCATTCACCTGGAGTTGGACCTGGAACGTGATCGAGATCTGGAACTTGATGAGCTCCTGGACCGGGATCTGCAAAAAACAACATCAACAGAAAAAAAACAACACAAATTTCCCATTTTTCTAAGAAAGCTTAAAAGACCCTCTGATGAAAACAAAAGATAAGAGGCAATCTACTTTCAAATACAAGTATTCAACAAAAGAGAAAGATCAGCTTTAAAAGTTAAATTAAAGCAGTGAGTATTTTTAGCATCATTTTAGTTACAGCATTACAGTATTTGCATACCAAATGTACCAAATGAGTTTTTTTGTACCTAAATCATAATAAATACAGTCAAACACCAAATATTGCACAAAACCTTAAATCTGTTAGTGACTAGTAAGCAGGCCCAGTCGGAAACTTCGAAAATCTGCAGAATGGATTTAAATGTGTTAAATGGAACTGATAGTACTACACTCATAAAAAGATGTGTGTGTAAGATTTGTGTGTGCAGATTTTAAATGAGTCTGCTTAGAAATAAACTGAACTGCATTAATTTTACATGAACATGTTCATAACAAATTTTATGCTGTGTGTAAATTTTATGCTGTCCTGTCAAGTTGAACATTAATTTAAAAAGACAAAAAAACACTACAAGAAAGCAAAGAGGGATAAAAAGAGAAATTAAACATTAAAACAGATTAATGTGATGAGATTTGAATAAAGATTTGAGCTGATACTGACATTTTGCCTGGCGTTACCCTTGACCTGTACCCTTTTACCTGGACCTAGACCGGGAACTTGAGCTGGACGAGCGAGAAGAAGAGCGTGAAGAACCAGAGCGACTATCTTTCTTCTCATCACTTGCATCTAAATCGTACTTGGACAAATCTGCATCATCATCTTCATCATCATCCTAACAGAGACAAAAAAATGAAAGACAGTAGGTTTAAACTGTATCTGATCATGTGTAGAAAGCTTAAGACTCTGTTCACACCAAAGTCAATGGTGATCTTTAGAACTGTCCACACTGCTATTTTTCAAATAATGAAGTCAGACCAGTTTGGTTGTTCTGGCAGAATGGTCAATATCCAATTACACAGAAATTTTGCTTTGTCCATTTGGCTACTATGTTATCTGTGCATGTCAATAGAACTGAATGCACTAATTGCATGATCCACTAGGTCGCATGCACATGGGATTAAATGCATTATTAGAAGTGTCTACTAATGCACCTCATCTGTCTTGGCTTGAACCCCTGACTGCACACAAGATTATAACAGTATATATATATAACTAACAGTATATAACCAAGGTATACCCCTATTCTTTACGCATCAACACAATAGCAGGTGGCATTGTCTAATAAATGCGAGTTTCACAATAACTGTTGATCCAAAAATGGATTTACCTCTATACAAACTACAGACACATTTCTTACATCGAGTTTGTATTTGGACAGATCTCCATCTTCATCATCATCATCTTCGTCATCATCATCATCATTGTTGTTGTCTTTATTGTCATTATCATCCTTTGCAGGTTCCTCTTTCTTTTCATTGTCCTTTTTGCTTTTCCCACGAAACTTTTTTTTAATGCGCCCAAACTGTAGCATAATGATAAAAATTCATGCTAATTAATCATAGTTAAATCTATGATTTAAATCTATTAAAAGTAAATCAGCATGTAGGCAAAGTAACACCGACCTCATCATACTCGCCATCAGACTCCTCTCGCTCATTGTACACTAAGTTCTCTCGTTCATTGAACCCTCCACCATATCCTGTCAAAGACAAACATACAGCATTAATATTGGCTAAAATATGACGTATTTATAGGTTATTGGAATGTTCTTCCCTTTAAAAAAAACACTTAACCTATTGCATGCTGTTTCATATACTTTTTTTTAATCTGCATATATTGCAGTGTATGTACTACATGTTATGTAGTAACGTGTACTGTTAATAATCTGTTTTTAACATCAAGATCATACCTGTTCTTTCCTCCAGTTTGGCATATTTAGGGGTGTTACACATGTTGCACTCTGATCTTCTGGCCCAGTTCACATTGCCACATCTAGATCGATAGAACCAAGATGAAGCGCACACACGAATAACTTCATTATTTCAGGTCTTAGACTCATACAGGAAAAGCCATCTAACCTACCCCAATCTAGTATTTAGAGGACCTATCCAGCTCTCATTTGTAGTTTGAGCAACAGGGTATCACGAAAAGCTTCCTTAAAGCAATAATTCAATAAAATTTCTACACAGGAGAACTATCAAAACTTGCCAGCAATGTCTGCCCTAGATTGCCTGCTGGCTGAAACCTTTACATTTTTAGATATTCATTTCAAACACCACATCAAAATGCTTAACAGAAATTAACACATAACCCAAACCCTAAAACATTTCTACTGAATCAATATCTTCTACAGAGATATTGATTTTTTCTGTCTTTAAGTCATGAGGGAGAAAGCTTAAAACTGCCTCTATTTTCTTTGGAATGTCCTTTCAAAATTAAACAATAAACAGACACTCATCCTGTATTGAAAATAAAATAATGGACTTTTTTGTCTCAAATGGCTTTTGAGCTGCCTCTAATACCTGTTGGATTTGAGACTCTTTCCAGTAGGTAACGCACCTTCTATGCTAAACAGGAAGGTCTAAAATATTAACAAGTGGTATTACTCAAAAAGCTTCTTTAGTGGAAATAAAGCTTGTCAGCTTTATTTCCAGCTCAGGAAGTAATACACTTTGACATTTAAAATATTTTCAAGTGATCTGGTCTCATAAAATGACACTATATCATCATTCATTATGACAACATATCACAACAGTGTCCATTATTCTATGGATATTGGACACTTTTTTTTTTATAAAACAGTTCAAAAATCCACTTCACTACCAAAAGATGATTCAGAAGAATCATCTTCCCACACAAGTTTGATGCCTGTCACTGACAAAATTTTCAGGAAACGGTGCATATTTTCAACAAAATATACAATGTTTGGAACACAAAAACTGTATAACCTAAGCTGTATAGCAAACTGTTTGTGATGTTTCTCATTTGTAAGTTTTGGATAAAATCATCTAATAAATGATTAAATATAAATTTACTTTCTGCATTGGTAGGGCTACTTTACCTTTACCAGAAAGACAGAAAAACCAAATGGTAATCATTATGAATATTCTAAAACAAATGTCACTGAAATACCCACGTTTTGCACTGCCAGTCATTTGCACTAAAGAGACCTCTGCTCTTCTCAGCTAGGGTCTTTCCAATCTCTGTTCCCCCTGCTTTCATCATCTTTGCTTCAGTTGTTTTTTCTGAGAAAAGAATCCATAGACAAGTTTAGGCTAATGTTGTGAGCATGACTTACAATACAGCACATCTGATCACTCACTGTTGACAACACTCACCCAACACAAACTATAAACAAAACACTTACCTCTGCCGCATCTATTACAACTCGTTCTTCTAGCAAAGTTGACATTGCCACATCTATAATGAAAAAATAGGCTTTTCGTTATCATTAGCATTAAACAAATACACACAAAGAGCCGTCCATCTCACTTAAGGTTCAACTGGTAAGAAACTCAACACAACATTGTACACTTGTAAGATAACTTTATATATAACATTAATTGCCCAACATTTTGGAATGAGGGCTGTATACTAGCAGATAGCAGTTTATTAGCTAATTACCTACACCAAAAATAATGGACGTGCAACTCTCAGCCTTCGTGATTATTATGCAGAGGTTTTATAATCATGATTAGATCTGGACAATCACAATTTGGATTTAGAAAGAAAATAACACAATGATTAGTTTCAGGCCCGTTCACGCGCTAGAAACGTGCGCTAAAGCTAACAGGCGGCTAGGCTAACAGTAGCACGCGAGTTCCTGTCAAACAACATTTATTGTCTCATATATTTAAGTAATATATATACACACATTTATATATTGACTATGTAGTTCCCTTAAAAGCGTTATTAAACCGCTCTTACTTCTTATCGGGACAAATCCAGTCTCCGTCGCTGACGCGAAAACTCTTCCCAGACATCTCCTTCTCGTGCCCGCCACAATCCGCCAGAGAAATGAAAACACTTTATGAATGTTATATTTTGTTTATAAGATCAAATATGTTACGAGTTGGACCTAAAACGATGGCAAAAAACAACAACATTCGGTACGTAAAGGCGTATGTGGGTCAGTAACACACTGGCTACAGAGAAAGAAACAGACACTTGGGGTAGATTATGAAGCCTAGTGAGAGCCCTACTAAAACAACCGTTTTGGGGCATCGTATTTTTATACTGTACGCGCACTCGATGCTGTCTAAGTAGACAGTTCACTGGCTTTTAAACACAGATACAAACTTTTCTGGTTTTTAACAGGCACTTGACGGGTGTAATAGGACTCAAACTTCTTTCGATTAATTTTTAAAATGTATGTATTTTTCTATACATTGTGAAAAAGGTGGACAGACTCACGATACTCAATTCTTATAATATAGGTAAGGCAACATATATAAGCTAGCCGATCTCGTTATACAGCAGGGATCATATATAATTTTAAGCAGTTTATTTCTGGTATTTTCTTTTTCTAAACATACTTTTTATTGGTTTTCCCATTAACAATATAATATTTTAAAAGCATCCGGTATTGTAAGTGTCATTTTATAAAACAGGTTTACATACAACAATAAAACAAGACAGTATAATAAGAAATGTGATAACACATTTTTCACAAATTAAATGTTAACACAATATTAAATTATTACAAGGTATGGATCTCCTTTAGTAAGGAGGTTTAATAAATGCATTATCATTCCTCTTTTCTGATTATGATGTTGTTGTGCTCTATGCATCCACTAGATGGCAGATTGTCTTCACTGTAGAAGAACTAGCTGTTTGGCACCAACTATATCTGTACTCATCGCATGATCGTTCCCATGTAAACACTTACAAACGAGTAAAATGTGCAACCTATAAGTGATTGCCATATATTTAGAAAATTTAGATATCCACAATCATATGCCCACAGATCTCTTATTTTATGCTTTTAAATGCTCTCCTTACGAACAGCCTCACATTGTGCCAACATTCAGTAGACCTTGGGTTCGGTTCGGCATGAAGGCACACACGTTGTCGGGCCAGATGGAGTTGAGACATCCCTCCCACTGTGAGTTCTCAGTCCTGCAGGGACTTAGATAGGACCCATCTTTGCTAGTGCTCACCAAGCTAAGCCTGTCCTCCATTCTCTGCCAAACTCACACTGTTTCAGAGGTCCCTCTCACAGCTGGTGCATTGCTTATGAGTCAGAGTGCCCACATTGTTTTCCAAGTGGAGGCGTTTAAAAATATCTGACTCCCACATTTTTGTGATTTTCATTTACAATAGATCATTTATTAGCGTGAGGATGAGATGTATCTCAAATGTATGCGATGTATGAGACTGTATTTTACAATGTTACGTATTAATGTTGAAGGAACCGATGCTAAATGACTGTATATGACATTCTTGACTATCTAAGAATTTATTCAATTCTGTTACCTTTAATAGCTTGCACCCTTGTATCACATTTAATTTGATAAAACAGCATCCACCAAGAAAAGATATGTAAATATATTAAGATTAGCCAACTATTCTGTGTTTGTGTGTGTGCAAAAAGGACAAGTACACATTTCAGCAGGAGCTCATTGAAAACAAGTGCTGGATTATGAATAATACATTTCTTTATCAGTGGAATCAGAAGAAAGAGCAGGCTATTCTGAGAAGTGACTCTTTCTTAACCACACAAAATAGCCCTGCTATACTCACTAAGATTTTCAGCATCTTCATTCCTCTTTTCCCCTCACCACGCACTTTCAAACAATCAATGATAATGTGTTGTCAACACAACTAATGGCCATAATCGATCATGGGTGCAAATGAGTCTTTGGGCTGGCAAATGCCACCAAATGTCCAGTCCAGCATTTGGTCATCTCTGGAATGTTCCACTCAGGTGGGTTTTCGACAGTAAAGGGCGACCGACAGAGGTTTGTATCCCTATTTGAAACCACCTGGGCTTTGCAGGTCTGACAGATGGTGGAGACTTTTCCTGATAGGGGGCTTGTGCTAGTTTGACACCCTCCTCTAACATCATAATAATAAGCTAATACGATAATAATTGAAGCTTGTATTCCCCCACGCACCGATACATGTGGTTACACTGCGAAACGATTTAGTTCTTCATGTAATTCAAGGGAGTTCTACTTGTAGCTGATCTTGTCAAATCGAAGGCAAGACACATTGCCGCCGAGGCCTGGGTTTCTACAACAGAGCTCTTTTGGCTTGCATGAGTGGACGGTGAGGTACTGTCAGCTTGCTGGGTTGTTATGTAAGAGGTGAGGAGTGGCTCAGGAAAGCTGGCTGCCAGCTGTGCTGGTATTTGGATGAAAGCTCCTGCCTTGTCACCTCATTGTAATCTCTCTAATGCATATTCATTGTCAATGCATGGGAGCACTTCTCATTCAGAAGGTCATCCGCAGTGGGGCTCCATTGCAATGGCTTTCTGTGCATCCTGTGAGTCAGTTGGAGGACAGAGACACTGAGCAAATATTCTCATCTACATGAACCCAATAATGGCTTTATTTCTCGCCTCAGATGCAACCTTGTGCTCTAAACCTACAACAGATAATGAGGTAACACAGAGCGATATAGAATGATATTCCATAACATAAGGCATCCCACTGTAACATAATGCGTGTGAGGTGAGAAAATCGCACATCACGTGTAATAACAGTACATTAGCTAGAGTCAGGGGGGCGAGGTACCATTTCTAAACATAACACATGCTAATACTGTATAACATTCAAACAGGATGTGATGTGAGGTAATGGTCAGTCAACCATTAAATACCAAATAAAGCATTGCTCAATATTTTCTTTCATAACATAAGGCATGAATTTCATGTATGGGTTGACTGATCACTTACATAACTTACCATCACAACACAGAAGCATTTCAGAGAAAAGCACATCCTGCAGTCAAATAAAATTGTTCCTATATCAAAATTACATGGTTTATAGTAGCATGGAGCTGAAAAAACATTTTCCATACAATTTTTTCCAATGTGCGTAGGCAAGTCTTTCTCTTGACAACACCGTAACATGAATTCCTTCCCTATTTGACGGCAGGAAAAATATAATGTGACGAGAATGCTCCCACCTGTAAAAAGCTATTGTTCTACAATCACATCTAGTGTAGCACAGATAAAGTGTTTACAGATTGAAAGGCAATCTCCTTTGACAACATGTGCCCTCATACCGGTGAGACAGACCAAAATGCAATATCCAAACCCCTCACTCCCGAACAAGGCCTATGGATCAACTCCAGTCATAATTCAAATGTTTCTGTCAGAGCTGTCACACAAGTTCTTGTGTAATTGGAATGATTCACTTTCGGAAGCTACTTCAAGAAGAAGTAGAAATCAATATGGTGGAATATGAAACATCCTTACTTAGACAACTCGAGGAACACACTATGACTCATCCATTTTTTTCTTTCTTCATCTTCTCCTCCTTTCTCTGAAACAACCCAAGTATGAACATATGTATACAGTCGTTTTCTCTATTTTAATTAATAGTCATAAGATATTATTTAAGGTAAGGTTTGAGATGCTGTAAATATAGTCATGGTTGGTGTGTACATATGGTTGTGACTTTATCCACAATATAGCATGGTCTTAAGTGCCTTATTGTTTTTTAATATAGCTAGCCACATAATAAAAAAAAATTAAGTACATTATGGAATAAAATGTGTGTCAAATCATGAACTGCCACCCTTCCATTGGAAAAGATACAGTTCCTGTAAACAGCAGCAGAATGTTGCTGTTTGGGATGGGTGTGCACAGGCATAGCAGCTAAGTGAAGAGATCATAGCTGTGCTTTATCATAAATAAAAAATGTCTGTTGACCAATCAGCATCCAGGAACTATGCAGTTTACAATGAAGAATATTACACTCTGACATTCAGAGACTAATAACATTTGATAACAGCAGTAAGCTCAAATTAATGTACTGTTGAGAAAGCCTGAGTCTTAATGGAATTTGACAAGAATATAAATCTTGTTTAACTACAGTGGTCAATTAAACAAAACAACAGCATGTGTCACTCTTGAACCATGCACATATAAATCCATAGTCCATTATACATCAAAGGAACACAGAGAGCACATTTACTTGTCCATCACATTTTAAATTGAACAGGCTGTACAGTATATGTAACCTCATCAATTATGCAAAACATATAAGAAACCTTACATTTGTTTAATCAAATATGACAAACAATTAAATTGTTTTCTTCATTATTGAAGATTATGGATTGTAAGGCTCCCTATAAGGCCTTTTCCAGATTGGTTCATCATCTGAAGCTGACAGGGCTGATTCAGTCTGTGATAAACGCGATAGGTGGGAATTTGTCCCATTACACTGACAACACTTGATAAATGCCTTGTAAACAACAAGTCACAGCTGTTAATGTATCATAATAATCCTAGATTAGGAAGAGCTGGCCAGGCCAATCAATGCAATTAAGCCCTGACAGAGCCAGCTCATCCACATGGTGCCTGTGATCAAATGCACATAATCACAATTCCACATTATTTGCACATCATCTTAATTTACAACAACAGAGCAACACAAAACTGCATCATTTTGAGTCGTCTAATGTCAGATCTAACTTACCAAAACCAGCAGGCATCAGAGTTTCCCATATACAAAGCTAACAGGGAATGTTCTTAGAATGTTGGCTAAAGTTCTCAAAAAATTCTTGCATTAACGTTAGTACTGTAACGAATGTTTCTTTAACATCATATATCACAAACACTATTCTTAAGTAGTTACTGGAATGTTTTAAAAAGTTACAAAATTAAAAAAATGTTTAAATAATATTCTTATACCCAAGCAAAAACATTAATACAATGTCTAGAAAATTGGACGATTTGATCATTCCTTGAACTTTCAAAATAACATTTTGTTACTTAAAAGAAACATTAGGGAAACATTCGTACAACATAAAATTGTTAGCTGGTGCAACTTAAGCTGCATCATTTTAACTCATCTGAAGTCACATCTAACTTACCAAAACCAGTGGGCATCAGAATTTCCTGTACTTCTGCCCTTTAAAACCAAATTAAAGGTGACATTTTAGGGCGTCCAACCATCAGGTCAGTCAGGTAACTTTTAGCTTCATTGCCACTTTGCATTGTCATGCCCCATTGAAAACCATCTAGAGTGTCTTCTTCAATTCCCATCCAAATCTTATTTTTAGCTCTCAGGACATTTAACTGATGTTTTCTGGAGGAATATTTGAACTCCCCTGCAGTCTGGCCTCGCCATTATCAGAGTGATGGTCAATTGAGATGATCAATTTGCATAATGAGGCGTTAAATTGGAGCCCGTTTAGCCACCTTCCTCCGTATCCAGCAGTTTTTTCCCCTGTGGAAGGGACACAGACAGTACTCCATTTATGATATCCAGTTCTGGCATCAGACAGTCTCTTCCTGGTACACTATTGCTCCTAAAGACCAAATGACCACTTTAACATATTAACATAATGGATAAAACTGGCAGTAAATTGATTCCTCTGTGTCTGAAGAATAAATTGTTCACTCCTGCTTTGAATGCAAGACATCCGTGTGGATATAAGAGCTATATCATTTAACAACCTCGATGCATATCAGTACCGTACTTGAATAGTGTCGGGTAATTGCTTTGAAGAAGATCACTGCATAAAAGCACTCTTTTAAAACTTTTGATAAATATCATCATACGTCTAATTAATATTCCCTGACAGCGACACCCTATTGCTTCTCACTGATAACATCATCAATTTTGTACACTGTTAAACAGTAAAAACGTTATGTCAGCCTCACTAAGCTGGTAAAAGCTCTACTGATGTAGTTGAGCGTGTTGACCTCTTAAGACGCAGAGGCAGAGGATTTATAACAGCACATCGGTGACATTGTGATTGATGCTGTGCAGTTTTGAGGGACAGCTGGCTCACGATAGAGCCATCAGTGTTCTGTTCCTTGTCATCCAATACAGCTGTTGTGAATAGATCTTCTGTCCTCCACTCATTCACTGTAGCTCTTAGAATCTGAAGATGACAAGGCCTCCTGGTTAGCACCAACAAAGCCACCACTGTATGCCTGCATTAAAATGGCATTCAGATCTCAACACATTCCAGAAGGTTTTTCATCTGAAGTCTCCAAAACTGTATTAATATCATACTCAGTGCAAAACATTTTCTTAATCAATATTTTTGTCTTGCTTTGCAACATCTAAACATCCCTAAAATAAATTTGCTTGAGAAGCTAAAATTGTGAAGATAATAAACATTACATTTTATATGAACTTGAACTGAATTTATTTTCCTTAACCCTCTGGGATATTGTTTTTCTTGTTTCACTCATAAATATATTTTCTAAAACAGGTTAAACTATTAGCCAATGGTATAAGAAAAAGAATATATGACTTAAAAAAATATAATATATAATTTTGCTTATCAAGAAAGTTCTCAAGTGGGACATTTTCACCACAAAGAATATTGTTACATCATCAATAATTTGTACACATTACTGGTAATTATGTGACTAATCATGTGAGTCATATATGACAGAGCCATTAGATAATGCATAACTATTCAACACTTGAGCATGCACCCAACATTAACCTCATGACCCACGTGTGCATTCTTGTTTGTCAGTGTGTGAGTATGCAGCGTGTTTGTCTTGACATCTGCGGTGTAGAGCAGTCTCTGTTAGAGATTAGACAGCTAGTGTTTTACATGGACGCCTGAAACATAAGTTACCTTGATCAAAGTGAACAGATGAGTGGGGAAAACAATCTCCAAATGGCAGGTGATTATGTAAAGGTCATTTCCAACAGTTGTTTGCAGCTTTAGTTAAAAAGGCATGATATGTACATGGTTACATAGAGGCAAGAAACATGGTGGTGACCTCTCTATAATTCTGTATTTAGTCCTCTTGTACATCTTACATACTGAACACTGGAAACTGTGCTTAACAAAAAGGTTGTTTGGATGTTTGTGCAATGCTACTTTGTAACTGTATCATCAGCAGAAAAGAAAAATGGATTATTCTAATATGCCTGGATGCAAAATGAAAGCAGTATGAAAGAAGACTCGGAACACAATCATAACTGAAACATAATCCATTTTCAGTATTAGGAAGAATTTGATATTTCAGCAACATCCATCACAATTCAGCAAATCTTTATTTGGCTATATCATTGTATATAGCCATACATTGATATAATATGCACATACTGTGTATAGACTGCTGCCTGGCATCCAAATGATGTATTATATATTAAAACATTTATCCTCATTAACATCTACAGTAAAAAGTTTTAATAGGAACAATTCTTGTAATTAGGAATATGGATTTTGAAGTTTTGCAAAACGTTTACCAATATATATATATATTTTATGTCATTTAAACAACACTGAAGAATGTGGCCCTGCAACACTGTTGAAAGCTGCATTTTTGTGTCTTTCTCTTTGATGAGTCTTCTGCATGACAAAAATCCCCCGCTGGAAAGATTAGTTCCCCTTTCTTAACCCGAGAGTATCTTGAGACCTTCATTGTGACACAGTCTGCGGAGCAACATGTAATGAGGACAAGAGGTCGTTTTTTGATGATGAAGCCTTCAACCCACGTACCATTAGCCACTGATGGAGGTGATGATGAAAAAAAACATGAAAACCCACAGATCCCAGCAACAACCTGACTTAATAAACCTCACAGGTACATAGGGTTGTGTTTGACTCTATAGAAAACAGCTGAGCTTTAGATGAAGGCTGAAGATACGGTACAGTGCATAGACTGTATGTTGAAATTGCATTTTTAGCATTGTTAATTGATGCAGTTCCCAATCTGATTGAACAGTTGCACTAGGGGGCACTATTGATGCACCCAGTACTTCTGATCATCCCCTCTCTACTGGGGGGAACCACCCCTTTTCATCCCATACTAAGATGTAATATCTTGTTTGATAATGTGAAAGTGTTAATTTGAGGAAGACGCACACGCCCCACCCTCTGCAGGTCTGATGATGACATCATGGGGCTTTACGTACTATTTATATTCAATACTGCCGCACCAGTCATTCTGATGAAACATTTTCTATAAATTGTTTTTGTTTTAAACAAATGCCTGAGTTGTGTTTTTGTTAACAGAAAGCTGATAAATGCAACAGTGTATGTTGGTATTTGTTTAACATAGTTGTTTCCTGTTCAGTGACTTTACGATCAAACTGGTAAATGAAAACATGGTCAGTATCTAACTATGTTGCCATCTTTCTGCACTCAGAACCAGTTCACTCATCCCAGATTGTGCACCAACCTCTGTATAATAAGCCACTGACCCACTTCTCACCCTGCTCTAATGGCAAGTCATTTTTCTTTTGTTGTCATGCTCACTTCATAGGAGAAAAAAGTCCACATGAATGCTCTCTGCCCCTAAGTGCCTTAGTGCAGAGAGCAGCAGTTGACATACCATCACCATGGTAAAGAACTCCCAGCAACAACAAAGCCTTCCTGGTCACCACAGATATCCCTGGTGACTTTGAGATATACTACGCATAGAAACTGCCATCTCTTAGAACGAGCAGGGTGTTGGTGCTCAGTGAATGTCTGTTTCTGTGATAACCAGAAAAGAAAATAATAAAACAAATGGAAGAGGTTCTCACGCCAACTTCGAAAGCTCCATCCTTTGATGAGGATGTCACGCTCAACTTTTCAAATGATTGTGTCAGCTACAAGAGCACCGGCGCTTCCTGTGGCGTCACTCAGAAGCGATGAGAACTTGTCTGATTTGACAGGAGCTTTTCATTGATGTCATCTCTTCCTTTTAGTCAAGTGGGTAAATCAATAATTTAGGTTACATCCCAGTTAACAAGTTTAGGTTGCAATAACATTTCCCTAATGCTTCCATTAGGTAAGAAAAACAAAAATGTTAGGAATGTCCAGTTTTTTAAAGGTTGTATTAATGTTGCTGCTTGGTTATAAGAACAGTATTTAAACATTTTTAAATTCTGCAACGTTTTTGAAATGATCCACTAAAATACTTAAGAATAATGTTTTTGATATATCATATATAATGTTAAAAAATTTCTACTAATGTTACTGCAAAAACATTTTTAGATACGTTTGAGAGACCATTTAGCCAACATTCTAAAAACGTTCCCTGTTAGCTGGGATGCCTTTTGAGTCATCATTTTCAACAGCAGTCTTGCATTGAGCAGAGTAATGATGCCAAACTGAACATGTTGAAGATGGATGCCATTTTTGCCTATTCTGCTAAAAGCAACGGATAAATTAAGTGGCGTGGTATTAAAGTCAGGTCTAAGTATTTGTGAGCTCATTTTTTCTTAAGCACTTTGAAATGGGATAGAGTCCAGGCTGCGTTCCAAGGGGCATTCCTTCACAAGAATATTAATTCAGGTTGTTTGTTCTCTGAAATCTGCAGATTTCACTGTTATACTTCAAGCAATCCATGCAGAAATAATCTGGGATTATCTTCTTTTCGAATGCTGGGAAATTGGGAAAATGTTTTTCCCAAAACAAATGCAGCCTTATTTGTACACTGAAATGACTAGGTCATCTTTTTGTCTGGACAGCATCTGTTTTTGTCAGCGTATTCATTCAAGAAATTGCCTTTTTCTGCTTACTCTATTTAGTTAATTAAAATGAGCTAAAATTGCATTAGCTAAATTAGCTAATGCAACACAATTCTTATTTTTTTTTTTTTTTTTTTTTATATATATATATATATATATATATATATATATATATATATATATATATATATATATATATATATATAAAGAAAATAGAGTGTAGAAAGGGAGTAGGATGAGGTGAATAAAAGCAGGACTTAACCTAGGTTCCTGTAAACCAATAGCATTTACACAATTTAATCTTGTGCCAGTTCATGAACTTTTTTGACAACTTAATTTCATTACAATCTATTTAAATTTGTAAAACTAAAGTTTACATAATCCATTTACACCCGGACTACATTAATAATCTCTGTTGAGATTAGCGTAGCATTCCTACACTGGGCAGAGGATTACCACTTCCCAGCATGCTTTGCACGTTACTAAGTGGGTAGAGCAAATGTTGAAATTAAGAGTTTTCATGTACAAAATGAGAGAATTGGGAGACTTGTTAGTGTGTAATGGTGTGTTATGTTGGGATTTACACCAGTGTATGCTCTGTGTTTTGGGGGTTACTATTGTGAGGAATGCAGCTACGTTTGTAAACATGACAACTATTCTGTATTCTTCAGTAAAATGCAAATACTGTGCAAACGTCAGCAGAATGAGTCTGTCAAAACCATACTGTGCATTTATATATATATATATATATATATATATATATATAAATATATATATATATATATATATATATATATATATATATATATATATATATATATATATATATATATAAATATATTTATCATATGTATATGGTTAGTTGGTGGATAATTGTAAGGGTTAAACTGGGTAAGTTTGACGCATACTGTTTTAATAGGATTACCTCAACAGTACCTCAAGGTACAAGGTATCTGGATTTTGAATTTGTAATGTAATGTTAAGAAAACCCATTTTTAATAAGGCTATTAATAAGAAACTCTCTTTTCAAAAACATTACACAGCCATATTAGAAACAGTAAGTTTCTTGCATGTATAAAGGCTTGCATGTTTCTCTTTTACACAGACATACCTTAATTGCACACTCCAGCTATGCTTTTACAAGACACCAACCCATGAAGATCAAGTGGGTTTTAACTAATCCTGGTCAATCAGTGTTCATGATGTCTTTTTAAGCTCAGATAGAAACATGTTTTACAGGTGTACAGAAGCCCTGCAGACTCTGTACTTTTCTTGCTTGTACTTTCAGCTGTGGAGTCCTTAAGGCACTCTGCTTCACTATCCTACTAAGCTCGCCTCTCCAAGTGCCAATTGAGTGTTGATATCAAACCTTGATGAAGTGCTAGAGGATTGGCAACGGCCTAAGGGAGAGTGGATGCAGAGATCACTAAAACCAAACATTAGTAAGAGGATTTAAGGGTGAGACTGTGAGGCTGTGGGTGGGATGGTGGAGGATTTCACAATAGCATGTGATACAATGAGGTCCCAAGCCACAAATTAACTAATAGACACACAGACTGGAAAAACAGATAGACAGGAAATTACAAGGAACTGTTGTGTGGAAACAAGCCTTTCTTTTTCAATTTACATTCAATTGATTTCAAGTAATTGTCTATTGCGTGTTTGTCATCATTCCTGCTTGAACACGCGCCTGTTTACTGCAAAAATGTCTTTAAGGTCTGTCATGAGAATATATTATGTGTCATGTTATATTGAGCTTTGATAATGTCAAACGGTTTTGCAGGATATTTAAATAGCGTACAGTGGGGTAAAGGCTTGCCTTAGGGAAAATTATATTTTTTTGGGTACTGAAGTATATGACAATCAAAAAATATGCTGATGATTTTTTATTTATTATTAATGGAGCAATATAATTGGTGTAAAACAAACTTGGTAAAAGTTTGTTTTGATTAAATATCTTGTGTAAAGACAGCTAGAGCCGGGGGTAAAAGCTTATATTGATATACTGCAGATGCAGGAGAAATAGTGATAAGGCAAAATATATCATCATGCAGATATTTTCGTATAGCAATTTATTTTTAAAGGAACCTTTAAATACATATTCCAGATAACCATATCTGTTTATTTAATCACTTTTGGGATTTCATAACCACTTGAGTATTTTACAGAACTTCTGAATTTTTTTGCATTTCGTACAGGATGGTGTTCACATTGGAGGTATAATATTAGTACAGGCATATTTTACAAAAAAATCTCTATTGTGATTGGAGGTCAATGTAGTCCCATTTTCACATACTTTAGAACAAATCTTAACTATCTATTATAGAAAACAGCTTGCTTTGGTGGTGATTTACTGTTTTGTTTGTTTTTGTCCATAAAACCCTTTACTAATTTAACAGTTACTGAAACATTACTGATTTAATTACAAACAAACAAAAATAAAAACACAACTAAAATTATTCACAAAATCAATGAGAGAACAAGATGAACTCATTGCTCAGGAAAAATGCATGGCATAAAGACAAGCAGGTGCTCAAGAAAGCACTTTTGTGTTTTTGTTGCAATGAAGAAGAAAATAAAATCAAAAGGGCCTTTTACCCCAGGGTCCCATTGTACCTTACTGTATACACAAGATGAGATTAAAAGTTAATGAAAACCTTCTATATAGTGTCTGGTAACTGTAACAACAGCTTGTTGCAATAGAAACATCTGCCCAAGGTAGACAGTGACTACACTTGCACATCTATATTAAACCACAGCCATAGGACTGTTAAAATTCAAACTCTTCACGGTCCCTCACACTTCTGACAGATAAATCTGAAATTGCATTCTCTTTCTCAGGCTACAAGGGGAATTGTGTGGCAGACTTTTAACTACTTGCTTTCACCACATGGATCTATGAAACCGGTGTCTATCAATGATCTAGATCCCTCAAGACCTTACAGACCAATGGAATAGCACGGAGACAGTGGAAGATTTTGGTATCAGGAGACCTGCAGTGTCCAGGATAAATAAGCAGTAGATTGTTTGTTTACCCTGTGAATGACAAGTGGGAGTAGAAAGGCCGGGGGGAACAGATGGACAAGGTCTTCGGGGGGCTTCAGAAACACTTCAGCTGCAAAGCCGTTTCACCCCACCGAGGGGTTTGGCAAAGTCAAAGACACCCTCTTGTCTGCTCGTTCTCCTGATGTTTGAAAATGAGCTCGGGTAGTTCCCTCACCACGCTCAGATCTGTCAGCCTGATTGGTACCTCCGTAAGACCTCACACTTGTGTCAACAGCAGCTTTCAACAATCACAGCCGGCAAATCAGGCTGTTCTCTAACAAAAATGACCGACGGACACCGGTTTTCTACAAGGAGGGCAAAGCCCCGGTCGCTCATGAGCGTGACGCCCCAATTTCAGGTTGTAAGAACATTTTTTTAACATTTTAAAAATGTCCAGTTTTTGAATGTTGTATTAACATCACTTCTTGGTTATAAAAACATTATTCCAATTCTGTATTTTTTTTAAAATTCCACTAACAACATAACAATAATGTATAATATAAAGCATTAAAAAAGCATTCTACTAACATTACTGCAAGAAGACTTTTTGATAACTTTGAGAGAACTTTTAGAAAACGTTCCTTAGAGAACATTTCCTGTCAGCTGGGTCATATTGAGCAGACCACGACCAGATCTTGCAAAGCTGCCTGGAAACACACCTGTTTCGGCACTAAAAATATCAAGTAACAATTTCTAAGTCCATACTTATGAGACTCTGCTGACATTTTTAATCAGACGAATGATGTGATTGAGCAGCGGAATTATTGAGCCACAAGTAAACAGGCTACTTTGGCTATAGAGGTTGACTGTAATTGAATTCAATATGATCTTTTATGTCAGCAAAGGAAACAAAGAGAGCTTGCTGATATGAGGAGGCAGCCATAAAAGGCTGGCTTCAGTGCTTTTCTATGCAGCCTGCAAAAATCCTTTGAGGTTCAGCCTTGCTTTGAGATTATTAAGTCGGAAATACATCAAAGAATCAAGCAATGAATTGCCCATTATTGCCAAATTATTACTGTTTGGAGATGCAGCCAGGATTGTGCAGAGCTATTTTTCTCTCTCCACCCTTTTAATACTTTCCTAGATTTCTGTCATGGGAATAATGTCTGGTGCAAAAGAGGCATCAAATGTGCAGTTTAATAGCAGAACGTCTATACATGTGCAAGGATCAACCCTTTACCTCAAAGGTTCAAATTCTTTTAAATCGCAAACTAATGTAATAAACTGGCCAAGATTTCTTTTATATATATATAAAGACATGCTCCAACAATATCTATCTACTGCAACATTTGCTTAAAGAATATACACCTCCCATCAGCTCTTTGGGTTATATCAAAATCATGATCGCAAAGAACTGCACTAGTCTGTCCCTGATGTTTAGGGAATTGCCTTGTTTTTCTGCTTAAGAGTCTAAGAATGAGTAAATATGGCCCCATTTATGCAACAACTAGTGTTTGAGCAATGGCTAAATTGGCCCTGGTGTATATAAAGGCAGAGGCAATGATCCTAATGCCTCTCCTATAAATTAAATTCAAATAGCCATTTCAACCACTAATGGTTTCATAATTTCAGTGTTATAATTGTACACCATTAGGTCATTTGCTAGGCTGTCTTGCTAAAAGTGTAGCTGGAGGAATAGAAAACCAGAAGAGACACCAGCATCTTTAGAGCTTAAGTACCATCATGTACATCAGATGCTTTTCTTCTATTGAGAGCACTATATAATCTTGAGCACCCAGTTGTATTCATTCTTCTTGCTTCTTTCAGAGCTTTGGCAAAGCTTTAAGCCATGTCTGACAGGTCTATTTCTCTGCCCTTCATCGCAAGTATGTGCGTGTCCTGGGAGCTGTAGTCGACTGCTGACCCTCCGGGGGATTATGTCTCTACACTAACCTGTGAGAGAGAGGGTTGAGGGGGTAATTAAAACTAAATAATAAAAGTTGGTCTTCAATCCAGGGGTGAAATTTCAGATCAATGAAACCAGAAGGAGGGCAGCTGTTTCCTGCCCTAGGCTCGTACTGCCTCACGTAGTGTGAGTCAGAAACGAGGAAACTGACTGAGTCTCTGTAAATCCATTTTCTTCTTGATACCACTGACTTATTGAGTTAACTATCGAGGTTATTTTGTCACTGTCAAAAGAAAAAATAGATATTTGAATTACAATAAAATTATAATGTTTATCTAGGCCAGACCGAGACAGAAAAATCACAGAAACAAAACTTACAACAATGCCAACAGTTTTGCTAGTGCCTGCAGGAAACAATAGACTTTGTACAATTTTAAAAACAAACTGCCTGAAGGTAGTTTAAGGTGATTAAATTTCTTTGCTACAACAACCGTTGTCTTTCACAATACATCTAAAGACCCAAATGCAGAACAAGTGTGGAAAATGCAAATTCTGCTCTAAATATGAGCGAGATGAACTTACTCTTGAAGTTCTCACTAGATATGTGAGTCATGTCTGTGTGGAAATGTTAGTTTGAGGAAAAACAAAACCAGAAAACAGATAAACAGCAAATAGTTCTTTGAGTTCAAGGAGAACATATTGCCTCACATCATAGAAAACACAATGATGAAAGAGAATAATATGTTCCAGACCATGCATGGATAAAACAAAGCCTTTTGCATAAACAAAAAACACAAATTCAATGAGAGAGCCCACTGCTGATTTGGTATTTGCAACAATTCCAAATTGCTGTTTTGGCCCTTGGTAATATGGTGATTTTACACATCAAAAAAGAAAGAAAACTGTGAAGTCACACAAAGACTGTTTCTAAAACTACAACAAACTAATTGTACCGTATATCTTTAAAATACTATGGTGCCACTCAAGAAAATGTAAAAATGGTCATTCGAAAGTCACCATACTTGAACTGAATGTTCTGGGGCTTGTTTCAGATGATGGCTAGAAAAAACTAGAAAAGTACCTGATTCTTGTTCAATTGATTCCTGGTTCATGTATGATTGAAAACAGGCATGAAAAAGAGACAGGTGTGTTTACACTGACTGGGCGCATAGGGATATCTACACTACAAGTGGATCTAGAGTGTCTTCAGATGTCTGACAAGTGCTTTATATTTTGCTGCATGAGCCTTGGTATCCCTTATTTTTCCAGTCAGTCCGATATGAAAGGATTTAAAGTGTTATGTGTGTGATTTCTTTACTATGGATTCTTTCTTTATTTAAACAACTTTTGGTTGTTTAGGTAACATTTTCTGATGGTGTTTTTTTGTGTGAGTGGGTGGGCAGAGGTATATGGGCGTGGTGAAGGGGCATGGTTAAGTTTTTTGTGGAATACTCACCTAGATATGAAATCCTGCAGGCCTCCCTCTGAAACCTTCTTGATATAACATTGTGATTCCCAAAGTTGATGACATGCATTCTTTCAATGTTGCAATCAACGGAGACTGAAGTGTCATTTACACTTTCAGATTGACCTGGTCTTTCATCCCCGATGGGTTAGGTGGGGGTGTGAACACCAACGCCAGCAATAAAGGGTCAGCTGCCCAAGAGGTCAGTGTGATGGTACGATGCGCTTTTCTTAGAGCGCTGCGGAAGTCTAGGAACTCATTTGCTAGTGATAAACCAAGAGAATTCTTCTCTACATCTTTTCTTTTTCTCAGAGTTTTTTATTGTAACTGAAAGACACTTTCATGCCATTGATAACGGCTGACTGAATGAGTTTTTATGTACGCAAATCAAAGGCTACGCCAAACGCATAATTAATTTTGGTGGCAGTGATGAGCATTCTTTCTGAGAATAAATTTCATTATTAATATTCTCTGGAGCACCTCTTAATAACAATATTTCTCATATTCATTACTTCTGGCAGTCATACTATAATGATTACTTATTATGCATTATTTCAGTTCCCTTAAGTCACAAAAACAATATTTTATTGTGCTATTACAAAGTACTATTTTAAACTGAACAATGTCTCCCGTGAAGTAAGACAATTGGATATTCCAATGGATTTGTAAGAGCAACTCAAGGAGAAAAGTCACTTTTCAATCAATTGCCAGCCATCTTTGAGCAAATGAACAATTATACATGGTGGAGCGCAAAGATAAGCTAGTTTCAAGCTGTATTTTATGAGTATGCAAGTGATATGTCAGTGAAATGAGATGGTAACTATGCACTCACCCTTTGCCACAGACACTGCAGATCTATGAGAGCGAGCCTTGTTGCTAGGATACAGAGCAGGGGTTCTTAAAGGGAGTGCTGAAGAATGGAGAGGAATGGGAAGAGAGGTAGATTTTTTCAAACTAATGGCTTTTCAATGAATTTTGAGATGGAGCTGATCAATGGAAATAATTACACATAACCGTACTGGTTTATTTTTCAACACAGCTCTCTTACTCAACCACACAACATAGCACAGGTAGTCACAGCCACAAGCAGTAGATAATACTGTGTTTTATCTGCTTTAAACACATATGTTGAGTATTCTACAAATCAATAGCAAGAAATAGCCTGTTTGTTATATAGATTTTGCAGATGCTTAATAGATTGCATGTTAATTTTAGCTAAAATAATTACCAGGCAGGTGCACAGTATATGCAATGTCATTTTATGTATATTTTAATGATATTTATATCAATGATATTTATATGTATTCATAGTTTGAAGACAGAACACACAAGATTTGTTTGGGAATCTGTATTGAAGCGCATTTCTCTCTGCCTGTCAACAACAGCTTTGACCCCATAACCCCTTGTCTTAATTACATGTAGGATTAAAATGGATTGTCTTTCTTCAGAGGTGCTCTGCGCATTTAGAGATCCTGAGTGCAAGGTCCTTGAGTGGATAATTAAAATTAAAAGGCAGTGGAGGTGATGAATTAAAAAAATCTGCTCCTAAAATTATTTAAAATTGGTTAAGCAGTTTTAGGGCATCATAAGGGAGCTGCTGGACTCTTTATTAATAAAAATAAATGTGAAATATAAAAAAGTATGGTAAAACATGCCCTGGCAAATCAATCGTTGGTGTCCCTGTGGACAATCTGAAGGTTCTTTCGAAGTGCAGGTGCTTGTGACACTGTTGTATCATTTATTCTCCACCTTACTGCCATGGCATTTAGTTTCTCCCCAAGTAACAGCAACAGGGGCCAATCAGAGATGAGAAGAGCAGCTGTGCTCAGACTGGTTTGTTTTAAATGTTTGTGTGACAGGAGCAGAGCATCATTAGGGACTGGAGCTTGCACACACATGAGCACTGGCCAAGAATGCAAAGTCCTGCTTATCCCAACAGAAAACAGGACAGGGCCTCTCTTGCACCCTGATCTCGATGTCTTCGTCAGCAAGACAATCGATAGCCGCGAGGTACAGTAAGGAATGTTTACCTCTATTGAGACCTGGCAAAGAGCAGCTTGTTAGTAAAATCTGTCTCAAAAAAGTGCATTTATGCACACTTTTATCTTCTCATCTGCATAAAGAGGAGTTTCGTCTGTTTGAAAACAGTTTTGTTAACTGAAGTTAAAATTAAACCGAACATAACTGGAAAAAGAATACACTTCCATGATTCCAAATGAACTAAACTAAATTAAAAATGGAAAGTTTAATACAGAGTACAACAGCTTTTATGCCTTTACCCTATCTATTAACTTCATTTGACTAAAGGTGGTTTGAGTCAGCCTGAGAACTCAAATATGAACTAAAGAAATGTAAAATATCTGATAAACAACCAATTTTAAGACTTCTAAAACCTTCTACTGCCATTTCTTTACTTTCTACAGTCTTCTTTAAAGTTTTATGAGGTATGCTGTGGCAGTGTTGTACAATTCTAAAGAAAAATATGTTTTGAATGTAAATGCTAAAATACAATGTGTCCAGTAATTTAACCAGGCCAAGAGGGTCTCAGTGTGGCATTCAGTGTTGTGTTGGCGGTTATTGTAATCAGTGTTAAAATGGTCTGGATGGCAAAATTACAGCACCTCAGCACCAAAACTAGCATTTTAAATGTCATCCATTTTTTGCTGCACATACTACTGTAACTGGCTGATTAGCACTTCTTAAGAAACAGACAAAATTGGCAGCTTTCAGAAGAGAAAGTCTGATGACTTAAGCATCTATAAAAGTCAGGCATGCATAGTACTTCTAAATGTTACATGACTTGACAAGCGAACATAATAAAAAGATTTAGTCATGCTGAGCACTGTTCAGAAAATGACTTGATGAAGTGGCTTGACTGAAATTTATAGAAAATTATGTGTAATATTGACATTATGCTGGAGACTGGAGACTCAAAGGACACAAAAAAGATGCATAAAGTAGTCAACTGCTTGGCAGATCTTTATGTGAATAGATTTTCTACTAGGGTTGGAAAATAAAATAAATGCAGTTTATATAGCTATTAAACTACTAAATATAGCTACTAGTAAATAATTTGGGGCTGGGGGTCAGAGTGCCCTGACAAAGGGGGGGTGGGGAGGTTCACAACATTTGTCATTCACAACATATGTCCAAAGACACTGAAAAAACAAAAACGATTAAATATAAAGGAGCCAATAACAGAAGCAATACATTTTCATTAAAAGTTTTATTGACAAACTGCTGTGAAAACAGTATCACATTTTCTGTTAAAAAACAACTATGACAAATGCAGATGTCGTTTCAGTTTCTATTGTTTTGTTAAGTAATGAGAAGTTACTTTTTATTGAAAAACTGAAAGATCTTTTTGTCACTATAGGCCTACACTGACTTGTTGGTTTTGTATACATTCTGTGTTACAAAAACATCTTAATTATAGAAAATGGCTTTTAAAATATAAAATGAATAAATAAAAAGCACATTACTGCTCTGCATGGGCAATATTAAAATAATAGTTCATTCAGAATGAAAACTGCCATCTTTTACCCACCCACATGACATTGTATACTTGATTATTTTCATCTATGAAATATAAAAGAGATGCATGACTGATGGTGACTGGCATTGTCATGCTTTAAACAGCATGTAAAGTGCCATAAATATTGTCCATATGACTTGCCTGCTATATTTAAGTCTTTTACCCAGCTAACAATTTTAGACTGTAAGAATATTTTCCTAACATTTCGATTCAATGACAAAAAATGTTAAAAATTGTATTCTGAAAGTTCTAGGAATGTTCCAAATGTCCAATTTTTTTGGGCAGTGCTTTACCATTATTGCCTGGTTACAAGAACATTATTTAAACATTTTTTTATTTTGTAACTTTTTAAGGCATTTCACTAACTTCTTAAGAATAATGTTTTTAGTTTATATAGCATATAATGTTAAAAAAATTATTTGTTACTGCAAGAACTTTGTTGAGAACTTGAGAAATCGTTGTTGAGAAATGCTAGCTGGATAAGACCATATGATTGGGGTTTTACGCAAGGACCAGACAGAAATTTGAGAACTAGGTGTCCCAAATGGTCCTGGTTCAACTGTAGTAGCTGAACTATAGCCACTTTGGTCTAGATGAACTGTGGTCTCCTAACTGACAACTGCTGACTAGGTGCTGTTGAAGTTGTCACTGGGTTTTGTGCAGACAGTGCTCTGATGTATCAGGCAGAGCAACGGCTTCATAAAAATCAATCGGAGAGCCACATAAAAATGACTGACGGGATGGATTTCGCCCGCGGGCCACCAGTTTAAAAGTGCTGTTCCAAATCCTAACACAGTTCAAGACAAGAGAGACCGTAGACTAATGTTCTTAAAAATGAAAGTTAGTGGTCCTTCTGGGTAAGTGAATTACTCATTGTATGCATACTTTCTGAGACTGCGAAGACTTAAGTCAGCTACACTCCAGAAGGGCCACTGTCCAGCAGAGTTTAGTTCCAACCCTGATAAACACACCTGATATTTTTAGGTAATACTGAAGACTATGATTAGCTTGTTCAGGTGTGTTTGATTATGGCTGGAACTAAAGACTGTAGGACACTGGCCCTCCAGGACCGGAGTGATATTTAGTAGTCAAATACTGAAATTTATTAATATCAGTTGTATAAATGATCGGTATTTGTACAGAGACCAGACTGTGTTGCACGACTGCTAAGTTGTTTGGGTTAAACAAGTAACGACAAAGAAACTAATGATGTGTTTGTAAACTGAGAAATTCTGTGAGAGTGTTTTCCATCATATTTTACTAAAAATACGGAAAACAAGAATGCAAGGGAAAACAATTTAACTACTTCATGGTATAAAATAGAAAAATTTGGTTCGACATGTTTAACAAATGCTAAGGGATTAAAAAAATACATACTGGCTCTTATCTCCATAGGACAGGTGCTCAGGTTTGCAGTAAATAAATGCTACCCATGGCAGTTTTCTGTGAAATTCACAATTCTTTGGCATAGCATTAAAAATATGAAATAATGGCAATTGATTTTAACCAGTTAAGGGATCCACAAGGCAATCAGATTGCTGTTTAAGAGACATTTATGTACAATTGTCCAACATAATATAATGTGTAACTAAACAAGACAACTGATATCTTTATGAAAAGCCAAAGAACGTGTCTAGAATGTCCTTCACCCAATAACCGACTCTTTTCTTCCAGCAACATCACACATAACAGAGAGTATTACTAGCTAAATAACCTTGTTGCATCACACATTACAAATTACATGTCTGTTTCGAACCGAATACCATCCATCATGACCAAACCGATGCTTGAACAAAATCCAATTGGACATTTTCTGCTGGTGAGATATAAGATGACAAAGATGTTTTAAAAAGAATAGGGGGAGCATATTTCTTTCTGCTCGTTTTAATTTCCTCGACTGTCTTTTAAGTTTAATGTGGGACCATAAAATGACAGGAGCCATTGTGACGGGTTCTGTGCGTTCCCAGCCCAAGAGGCCATGATTCACAGTGATTTAATTGGAATAATGTATGAAATGACTCATGCCTGCATCCGGGAACGTTAACTCCCAGCTTCGCCAGTCTCGACAGAGATCAATGCACCTAACCTCAATTCAAGAAAACATCTTTTAATGGAAACCCTGGGGAACCCTGCCAAGCTTCTACCCATCGCTTATTTATTTATTTTTTAATTTGTGCAACTGTAAAGCACACATTCTAATTACCCACCAGAGTACAGAGGGGCTTCTGTCAGAATACAATTTTTAAATCCCATCCTGTTAAACAGTACAGCTGAATCATCCTCATTCAACTTGTGACATGTGTAGGTTTATAATCTCTTATGCTTTGATAGTTATGAGGAAAATATTCAGACTGGAGCAGTAAAATACTTTGTGTTGCGGAAAAGACCCTTCCAGACTAACAGCACAACAACTCGATTTTATAGAGAGCCTATTGCTTGAAATTAATGAGGTATTGCAATAGTGGCATAAAATAATAAGAGTTTAGCACAATAAGTGACATTGTTTTAATCTCTCAGAGTCCAGAGAAAGGTGAGGCAGAAAATTGCTAAAACAAGTGTGACCTCACTTTCATTCATTTCAGAAGGAAATTAAATACATGCTTTTAGCTCATTTAGACATGACAGGAGACCTTTTTTATTTTAGTTTTTCCTCAACCTTTGTGAAAAAGTGAATTCCAGACACATTGTAGCTAATTCTTGAAGAATACTTTTAGAAATCCTGATAAATGGGAGGAAAGAGGGGTCAGAACAGGGGTCCAGCATTTTACATCTGTGCTTTTGTGCGAGGAGGTAATTTTGCGGCAGTGCTTTCTTCAAAATAATTAGAGATGAGATATTATGAGAAAGCTTTTTAATGGCTGCAGCACACCAGCTCTGTCTTTTCTTCTTTCTGTAAACCCTCAAAGGTTTTCTAGTATATACCAGTCCAAACCAATGTTCAGCCAAATATAATATTTTATATGACCCAGTCAGACAGTCTAGATGAGCTGTGTAATTTTTCATTACATATAATGGACACACCAAATAGCACAGAGTTAATTTCAATAATAAATAAACAGATGATGCACTTTTTGTGCACAGGGTATAAGACATTCTTTTTTTATACTGAAATACTAAGAACTCACAATCTAATTTAATAAGTTGCTATCTGTGCTGGTATATGACTATGTTGTGTTGTTCTGCATCAAATTATTTTAAACAGCAAAAAGTTTCCTTTCTATTTAAATTAAGCTGATTATTGATTGCTCCTTATGCAAAAAAGCCAGCATTATTTTCCTGGCCCAATTAACATTACGTTATTGCCACCCACATTTGTGTACATTTTCCAGCTATCATGGCAGCAGTAATTTATCAAATGACGGAGAGTGTCAAAAACAGGCGTATCCAGATGCACCATAAAGCTGAGCTAATTTAGGTGACAGGAGCTCAATGGAGTGATGCTGTACAGTGCCAACAAAGTATGCCTTATCTTAGTAGTTTGATGGATCTTGTGCAACCTAGCACATAGAACTGGCCTGCAAGGTCAGGAATTGTACTTTTGACAGTGTTTACTCCATAGCACTTTGCATAATTAAGTAAATTAGCTACTAAAATAACATTGACAGCATGTTCTATTTAATATCGCAATTCATTTTTAGTAAATTTGCCCCTCAATGTATACTATACTCAGACTGCACCTTTCTTGTACATACATTTTCTTGTGTAAACATTTGTCATGCTCTTTGTTGTTGTTTACTCACACTTTTTATTTCACAACGAGAAGACCGTTGTGTTCCATTAAAGAAAGTCATTCAGATTTAAAAGCACATGAGGTTGAGTAAACAACCACAGAATTTTCATTTTTAGGGGAACTGTCCCTTTAAGAATTCATGACAATTAAAAGCCAGCATGTCACATCAGATTGCGGTGTTTCTCTTCTCGTGTTTATCCTACTATAGCTGCACCCACTGCGAGTTTGTGGTGTTTTTACAGCATTACTGTATCTTCACAGCATGCATCAATTATTCATTCTGCAGTACTATTTTTTCTGTGTACTTTTTATTACCACACTGAATTTCCTTTCACATTGATATTATAATGAGTACCTGAATCCAGCAGCCACCCATACAGCCTACATCCTCTCATTTCTATTTACTTTCTCAGCTTAGTGTCACATATTATGAAAGGATTAAACATGATTTATGTCTTCCAATCCAGGACATGGAACACAACTACAAGAATTCTGAAATTGTGGACAAACAATATATATCATTGTATATTACAGTACTTTACCACTTCAGTAAAATGTCTGAATGTATTAGCTAACTAAAAACAATTCAGTGTCTGGCCAAACATACAGCAAAACTAAAAGAATACCCATTGTCTTTACTCTCACTGAGCAGTAGTATTTATCCACATACTGTAATATACATCTTTGTACATTTTCGTAATACATTTGTCTTGTTTTCCACTGAAACATATCAAAACATCTTCATAACAAGATGAAAGTACAAAAGAGATATTTGTATACAAATGATTTATCCTACCACACTGGTAAGTAGTTTTTTCTTGTTGTATGTATTTTCTTGTTATAAATAAATCTATTTTCTTCTATTTTTTTCATGGGGTTTTAAAACAGGTCTGTGCTTAAAACAAGAAAGAAATGAACTGAATTTAAGACACATTCTGTGAAAACAGGTCTTGTCTTATTTTGCCTCTAGTAAGTAAATTGATCTCATTTTAAGGATGTTTTATGTGAAAACAAGACAAAAATACTAATTAGGAAAATCATTTTTGGCAGGCTGTGCAACCAAAAGTGTGGATTTGTCACAATCTTTTTCCTCCTTCCACTGTGATGTGCCCCTTTATAAGACGACTACCTGGCCAGACTCCCCACCAGTCAACACTCCTTTGACAGGCAACATGATCAAAAGCCCGAGCTGTCACCACCTCACATTGCCTCTTTAATCGCTCTGAAGGGGAAAGTGGGTGGGGAGGGCGATATACTTTGGAACTGTCACTGGGCTTTTTTCATAGTTTCACACAACCATTAAAGCAATCCAGACAGACATGGGCAGATGGATCAGACATACCAACAGCACACGAGAGAAACTACGCAAGCGTGTTCTAATGACTAGTTAGCGCATTCTGTGTCACTTCCTACCGGTCGTTTTTTTACTGTTTGGGGTTAGTGATGGCAAGGAGGTGCCTATTGTGCTGTGTAGGAGATTATTTGGTATGATTACCGGGGGAAGAATTGTGCTTTAGATGGTGTAACACAAGGGCTTGTGATTGGAGTTAATCGCATGTCTTTATTCTCCACCTAATTTGTATTTCAGACTAGCTACTGCATTGGAGAAATTACCATTTCAAGGTATAAATTATATTGTCAGACTGCTGGATCTGAGTGATTCGACAGGTCATCTCAGTTTAGAGAGAGCTGAAGAGAGAAACATAGACTGGAGAAACGTAGATTTGTCTGGTATTAAAGGAAATCATTCCAGAGTAGTTAGATCATGTGCCACAGGCCTTCATTATCCCATTTGTGTCAAAATCATTATCATGGGGTTTGAGCATTTCTTGCAAAAATGAACATGGGAATATCACAAAGCAGGGGTTTATAAACAATAATCAATATGTATAAAACGAATCAGCTGAATTGAATCAATAATACTCCTTATTCCAGAGTGTTATTCTATTCCATTAAATGTCATTACGAGTTGTTTGTGTAGATAAACTCAGACTGACTAAAGAACTAAGCATGACTGATGACCGCAGAGCATCTCTGCGCTCCAATCGTGAGCTGAATGAATCATCTGAAGCAGCAAATTAGCATTTAAGTCAACGATTTTCACTGTTTTCAAGAGCAGAGAGATTTCACAGTCATTGGCTTGTATACGTTGGACAACCTCAGATACTTCCCTGGGACCTTCACAGTTCAAAAGTGGCTACTCTGTTGTCTGTGAGTGTTCTGTGAAAGCCTTTGTCTTGAGAGCCACTTTAACAATCGTTATGAAGGAAAGGTTAATTAGATTCCACCTGATTACAAGCTGTGCTTATGGAAAGACGACCAGCATACAAACATGCTTTTGGCTCTCCTGCCCAACCTGATTGCCGGTCACATGCATTTCTCAAACTCTGCTGGATCAGTTCGTGTACGCAGAATGGAATCTACACTGTCCTCTCATGGGGCCCCATTGAATGGCTCTCATATTAAAACACATTAACCACCAATTACGTGCTAATTAAAAAGATCAGAGCACTGGGCTTATACCAGGAGTGAATTAATATGTTTGAGGGGTTTTGTTTCCTAAGAGATTATTAATATAAAATGTTTTCAACTGTCCATAAAGGTGCAGAAGCCCCCTGTAGGTACTTCTGGAGGAAATTCATTAAGAATGAATTTTGCCCGCTGATAGTGTCATTTTATAGCCCACGCTACCTGAGTTGTTTTAGCCTGATAATTAGCCTAGTAATTAGACTAATAAGCCTAATTAACATAAAACGGAAGCATGTTTGTTCTGAAATAAATGACAATTACTTCCGTTAATAAATGTGCAGCGCTATTTCAGCACATTTAGTAGAATTAAATGTAATTATTGGTGAATAAGACATACTGTGTGCCAAAAAGTGCAGTAACTGTCAAGTGAATCACCCTGTACTAACCTAACCTGGAACGTCTTGTAAAAGTTCTCTCAAAGTTATCAAAAAATTTTCTTGCATTAACATTAGTAGAATGTTTTTAACTACATATAATATATTTATTTATATATTAAAATGTTATTTTTAAGCTGTTAGTAGAACTTTTTAAAGACACTACAAAATTAAAAAAATGTTTCAATAACGTTCTTATCACCAAGCAATAACATCTAAATGTCTAAAAAAAATTGATCGAAAAAAATCAATGTCTTGAACGTTCTTGCAATATTCAAAATAACATTTTATGTTTTTGTAACTTAATGGAAATGTTCTTGCAAGTTAAAATTAGTTAGTTGGATAGTCTTTGTTGACTAATTAATCTAATAGAAAAATTATTTGTGTAGCATTACAAAAGCAGTATGATAACTAAAAACAGAACTGAAGATACAACACTGACATTTAACTGACTTTGACAGATTTCAATATTATTATTTATAAAACATGACCTTACAATACCATTTAGAAGACACAAGAATGAAGGAATTTGCCACAGATCTGACAAAAATTCAGCTTTGATGCAGTTCTTTCTAATTTAAATTGGTTTGAAAAATACGAGATGATATGATAACAGATACGACCTTGATGTTCTCAGGAGCCTGCATGACAGAGTGAAAATCTGATAGTTATCGCTCCTCCATCTTAAAAACTTCAGACATAAAGCGCTGCTAGCTCGTAAACATAGATCAGGGTTCAGATAGTCCGACTGGTAATTCAGCATAGCTAATCTTCCCCTGCAAGAACTTTCTAAATACTCATGTCGTAAACACTCCAGCCAACTTGACTAATTCCTCGCTAATTCCGCGTTCGATTTAGCACCGGCTAATTAAAAACATGTAAAAGCGTCGTTAGAAATAAAATGATATTTCCATATAGGCACATAATGAAATCTGGCATCGAAAATAAGAGCTATTCAGGTATTAATGTATGTAAATGTCAAGTGAAAAATAGCCTCAGCTCAAAATGTGTTAGTTTCCCAATAACAGGAACAGGTCTCATTATATTACCTGTGCAAATGTCAAGTTCTCTGATGTTGAGATGACACAGCTGGAAAAAAACGGAAATAAAGGACAGGAGTCAGCCAAAAAATGTGCCGTGGTGAAGGTTTTGCTTGTTTAGCGACGGTGTGTTAGCCTGGGGGCTTGGCTCTGTCAGTAGTTTTTAAATGGACAAAGTCTTGAAAGGTTTAGAGCTCCGTCAAGATAATAGTTGTGGTCAAAAGAGGCCAAAACAATAGAAGCAATTCCATTTGAAATGTGATTCTGTTTAGCATGTTTATTTGCTCAAGGGGAATTTTGATCTTGATGGAGCTCATTTGTAGGGGTAGAATGGCTTTGCTTATCCATGCCGAATATATGAAGATACTGTATACAGTTTTATCCTTTTTGCTATTTTTAACAGAGTTTGCTGGGCCTAAATCACAGCTACTGTAGCATTTTCTGGGGTGACCTGCAGTACACGTGCAACAGTAAATGTTGTGTTTATGATAATGGAGGCTATATGATCTTGACTCATTCATGCTGAGTAAGCAAAATGGCTTATTGGTTAGGGTCACAGGACTGAGTGACTCTTGAAACCATCACATCACTTACATAACAGCACATATATAGGCTTATATCTGATGATTGAAATACCAGACTTTACCTCTGAGGGCAACAAAGGCTTGCTTAGAGATACACTATTTTATAAAGCATTAGAGGTCTGATGTTCAGTGTGATCCACACCTTATGCACCAGTGAGTTTTCTGTGTATTTCCTCCTAATAAATTAGCCTTAAAATGTGATAATTTAACAAGCGACACTTTATAAGGCAATAAGACTCAGGGTATATATCTTAAATAAATGTTGTTAGATTTATGCCTAAAACAAACAGAAATAAACTGCCTGTGGACAACGTTATTATTTATAGGCTAAACCTAATTCACAATATATTCTCTGAAAACTAGTGTTTCTATATAAGGTCTTAAGGTTCTTTACAAGTTTGTAGGTTGATCTTGTTTTAAAGGCCTTTCTCATTTGTGTTAGCAGATTTTAAATCAAATGTATTTTTAATATAATTCAAACGATTGTTGAAGTTGCTGTACTGCATACTGTGTACTACATACTGAACTTGTGTTCAGACTGATATGTTTAAAATGTTGGGTCCACAATGTATAAAAAACAACAGCAAGCTAACTCTCTCTGAGTTACTGGCTCAGGTGCTAGTGTTTCATGAAAATCAAATCTAGCATGTCAAGCACGTTACTACTGAATAAAACCGGACAGCCAACTGATTTAGATAAACTTGTATTATAGTATGAATGCATTAATATTTTCAACAGCAGGTGTTTTATGAAATACAGGGTGGCGTCTGAGGAACGACGACCTTGGGAAATATCCATAGCGACTGTGGGATGCATTTGGGCTTGTTTGAAAATGTTTCAGATGGATATCGGCCACACCAGACCAAGATTAAACAGAGCAAATGATAACAGTATTGAACTCACCACAAATCAATGTCTGGTATATGTCTGTATCTGTCCCTAAACTCGTCTGTGTCCACTGTCCACAACACACATTTTTTATTATGCGCTGGAACAACACAACTGTGGGTTCATCCACTGTGATGTAATCTCTTGGCAGGCAATGTTAATCTCTCTGTCTCTCATCTGTCACAATGATGGATCTTATTGTTTCACTACTTTAAGCCTTTATCTTTCATTAAAGTGTGACATTTATTTCACAGAGTGTTTTTCTGCATACGGATGCCCCGAGTTAACACGGTAGAAAATAAAGCCATTGAAACGGATGACTTTCCAATACACAAAGCCTTCGGTTGCGAAAAAAGAAATGTAGTCATTTCCTGATCCCCCGAGACATTCTTGAAATAAATTAACGAAAACGTTTTTTGTTGTTATTTTTTTTTGCACTGTTCCTGGAATAGATGTTGGATGTCCCTAAAGGCATGACTGGAAAATTCTATAAAAAAATGTAATGTATATCATTATAATAATTGTGTGTAGAGACTGAGCGACTGAGCAGGTTTATCAGGTATATTTAATATGCTTTATAATATAAATTCTGTATGTCCTTACTATGCTTTACAAAAATTTTGTAAGCTTACAAAATCAATGCTACACATCTCTACTAAATAATACAATAATGCAGTACGTGGAATGCTTTTTTTCTGGATGGAGAGCATTGTGTGATCAGTTTAATAAAAGATTATTTTATGACTACAACTTCCTCTGTGCTCAGAAACACATATGTTGATATAAACATAACATATTCATTTTGTCACATCTCAACATGGAGGACAATAAATAATATTCAAATCAGTAAGTTACTAGGTACAGTAGAAGAGAAGCTCTGAGTTTCCCCTAGAAGGAGGGCATGATAGTGATTAGTGAATCCCCATTCATATTGTTGACAAATCAATTAGGTTTGCATTGAAATTTGTTTAGAGATGGGAATCAGGTGGGGATGATTTGTTTAGAGGTGGGAATCAACACAGACAAATAGAGAAAGAGTTGTGTGTTACAGCAGTCTTTCTATTTTTATCTTTTCCAGTTTAGTCTTAAGCCTTTTATTGTCACTTATGATAATCCCTCACAGCACCATCAAAAACCTCATGTATCCCTTCCCGACATTAAAGCTGAAATGTTTTTATTCCTGTTACATTGGTTATCATTATTTTATAACATTAATACATTTTTTATTATTAATAATGAGCATGTTGTGATGATTCACCTTAAAACTAAAAATAGTTGATAGGTTTGGTTCCTCCATCTTTAATAAAACATCTTTTATTTTTAGTTAAAAAGTTTATTTGAGTTTATTTGAACATACTTGGATACATCGTACAGAAACTTTCACTGCAGGGACCCAACTTTGAATTTTTTATAGCCTAAATCAAACCTAGACAAGGTTATTGCAAATAGTTAAAGTATTACCCAAGAACAAGTATGCAATATGACTCACAAACTCATACAGCTTAATTTATGCAAAGTTTATTGAAAAATCACAACTTAAAAAAGACTCATCTTTCCAGTTAGCCCCAGGAACATTTAAGTAACCCATTAGGTACAAGTACCTCTGCTTGGGTAATAACTGCATTAGTGGAAAGGTTGGCAAAAAGGTAACAAATTTAACATAGCGCAAGTATAACCCAAGCTGATGTGCTTTGGCAGGAAGTCCGCAGATTGTTGATGCCATTGTGACACCACAGCTACTGTAAACACATATCCCTTGACAGGAATTCTGTAAGTAATTCTAAGTCAGGAACAAAACAGACAATAAGAGTCAGACAGACCTCAGAGACATGCACTGAATAGCCTGCTGACTCCAGGGCCACTTTTGCAGTCAGTGTGACAGCTCCATTAGTGTTAATGACAGTGTTGATACACCCTGAAACAACTATACCTGGTAAATAACATCAACATCCTCTGCAGAGGAGAGCATTTGATTGTAAATGGAGATACTCAATGTTAAAGACTTTATATTACTTGTTAATAGCAGCTTATGGCATGCAACATATCATTATCTGCAATATGCTCTTGTAACATAGAAGACAGGGAGTCAGAGATTGGTTGGCTGGCCCCTGCTGGTGGATGCGTTTTTACCCTGTAGTACCAGATAGCATATTTCTCCTTGACGTGTACACACACACGCACACACACACACACACGCACACACACACACACGCACACACGCACACACACACACTACTTTTACTTATCATTTATTCATCTATCTAAATGGGGACATTCCATAGACTTCTATTGTTTATACACAGCTATTTATAAACAATATAATCTAACCTTCACTCTCTTTGACAAAATCTCCTATTTACTATAGAAGATTTTGGTCAGATTTATGCCCAATATATGTACAAATTTGAACCCAATATATGGTTAAGTGAACCCACACACACACAGACAGACAGACAGATAAATGTCTGCGTAAAAACGGCTTGGTAAAACATCTTGTTACCTTACCTTTATTGAGTAAATTGAGTAAATGAAGTCACAGTGAGAACCACTGTTTCATTGTCAAGGACACAAAAATCAAACAGGACAGCCGGTTTCATCTGAATTCCACAATGTTACCTGGTTACACAAAACAACCTTAAAATACATAATTATATATTGTATATGTATTATAAATAATGTCTTGTTCAATGCAGTGCCATTTTAACTGTAAACAGCGAACAAACCACATCTGCAGCATGCCAGCCATTGGCAGATTTTAGAAAATATTCGAAATATATTCATTGAACCTGCAAGCCGTGCACTTGCTTGGAAGAATTATGAATGCCACTTAACGTTTGTGAGGCAACATTTCACTCAGTTGTCATGACTATGATTTTATTCACAGGCAATCCAGGATTTTGCCTGCTGATGGTGCTTGACTGAGGTTGAAGTGTGAATTAATTCTAATGTGGAGGGCATCCCTGCTCAATGGCCATACGGTTATTGCTTGCGAAGATTTTGCATATATCAAGAGAAGAGACATAATCAAGCCAAAGTAGAGACTCATTTTAGTTAGAGTGCAGGGTGAAACTCTCTCGTACATTCATTCAAACACATAACTGTATTTTCGTGACAGTCAGTGTAATGATAAACTCTCTCTTAGAGGCCTGCATCCTGAAGTAGGTTTTACTATAAGTGAATACCTGGATAAGTTTGAGTTTAGTTTGAGCTAACCCTGGATTTTTGGTCTCTCAAAGTTGGACACATAAATACAGATATTGGACCAATCAGACGTGAGCAAAGTGTCATAAAATAAAACCAACCCTTGTGTTTCTGACTTCAAATTGTACAAAGTGCCCAAGGGTGTAAAAGAATTTCGGAGATCAGCAAAAATGTTGAGCTTTCAGCCGTGATTCTTCATTTTAGAGAATTTTGGCAGAGAAAAATGCATTATGTACTATTACGTATTTTTGCAAGTAGCACAGAACTTCAGCACAAAAACTAGAACAAGAGCTGTTTGTAAGATAGCTTTTACATGTTTAAAACAGCTTATAATCACCAGTATAAATAGCTTGGATACAAAATAATTATTTAATTCATTAAATCCTTATGTCTTTCTGGCTAGTTTTATGATTAGTTTTTCTTAGAAGGCACATGTGGGCTCTGGATTCTGTTTTTTACCTGAAGAAATAATACACTGGGAGAATTATATTGTAGGCTAGGGAATCACATAAAAGTGACATTACTGCTTGTAGAACCACAGGACTGGGCTGTAATATTTGTGCAGGGATTGATGCTCTTCTGTTTTCTTTGAACATGGTGGTAGAGGCGTGAGGTTGAGGGGGAGCTTGTGACTAATCCTATTAAAGAATAGACATACAGTAGGACTGAATGAGGCAGTTACTTGCGATGTGTCAGAGGAACATTTTATGGCTTAGTGGTTGAGCTCTTTCATAGACAGGAGAGCTCCAATATGATTATTTTTAGTATGAAAATTACCTAAGATGTTTCTCCTGAAACTGCATAGGAGAAATAAAGACAAATAATTTGTTGACATTATATGATTACATAGTTGTTGTATGTACTAAGTATTAAGATAAAAAAATTGCATTGCTAAAATAATCTGATTTTAAATCAATTTGATGAGACATTTTATAAAAACTTTGGGTTGCAAACTTTGGCATCTTGGCAAATCTGAGCACAATTGTGACAGCTAAGACCTCTTCTGAAACTCTAGTAGAGACATTTGTAAGATTTCTGGGTCTTTTTCTCAGTATAAACATTAGAAAGAACAAACATTTTCTTTTGATCTATTGAATCTTATTGCTATCTAGGAGAAACAGTTGCGATATTAAAGATATCTCGTCTGTGGTTTTCCTATAAGATGTATTTACATTCATATACATTCAAATATCAAATAAATGACAAATGCATCCTCATCATATGAGTATGTCCTTATTATACTCTTTACCCTAATAGCCAAATAAGGCCATGTAATTAACACACTGCCAATAATGGATTATGATTCACCTACTGTGTACTGTCTGCTGGCTACTGACCTCTGTGTGGGAATCCATATGTGTACTGCCACCAACAATATCATAATTTCCTGAACTGTAGATAACATGCATACAGTCCCCCATATGTTCGGTTAATGAAAATGAACTCACACAAACATCAAATAGCTTTGTTTGGAGAATCCATGTCAATATCATAAGATACACCTGGATCTTGGATCCCATCCACAATGGGCTTCCTCCTCTGCACGCTGTATTCTGCATTCTGTATTTCTCACTTCCCTTGAAGCTTCTAACCATGTGTGTGTGATAATGCTCCACAGCAGCACAGTCAGCACTTTAAATGATATTTTGGTACTCTCTCTTTATCTGCTGTCAACCCTGAGAGTTGTATGTCTAATAAAAATAAAGATCTACCTTGGTCTAAAAAACACATTATCAGGGCTAGTGCGTTATACGTGAGCAGTGAGTCTCTTTATATTTCATTTTTAAGTATATTTTGACAACCACAAAAGTTTAACAATAAGGCAGACTTTGAATGTTGGCCTGACAAAGCTTTCCCTGAAACTCTTAAACAGCTTAGTAATGTAGACCTTCAGACAGACAGACAGACAGGTATATAAACAGACAGACAAACAGACAGATATATAACCACACAAACATATAGACAGACAATGTCTGGCAAATGCTAGTACTAGTAAAATGTAGAATTTTGAAAACCCTCTAACCCTAGTAAATACAATAACAGCATGTTGGCTTTAATTTTGCAGTCTTACAATTCCTGATGTGTAAATATGTTGCAAGTATTAATATGTCTCATAATAGTGTCATAATTTCTTAATTTTCAGCAGAGAAGCAAACCATGCTGCCTCTCTCCATGTTTAATACAAGTGAACTGAAACAGTTTGATGTAAGCTCACACATTAATTTGCATGTGTTCCAATGTGAAATACACACCAAAATCTTTGACTCTGAGGGGAAAATGGTGGCCATGTTAAAGCAACCCTTAACATCCTTGACTTGAAGCTCTTGGAGAACGTTTGTGTGATTCTAGCCTTAAGAAACCTGTTTCATGGCTAAGTTTAAACACGAGACTGCGTGGTGTGCAAGTGGAGCATCGCAGTTTTGTTCCTTTGTAGATTGCAGTTTTGTACACAGTCTTGCTCATGGCAGTTCTTTGGTGGAACAAGATAGCGCTCTGTTCACCAGTGGGGAACTTGAAATTGGATGAGAGGGATTTGTGTAGGTTTTGTCATGTGCATTCAGTTTAACCTCAAATTCTGCGACCCAGTTATTGGTTTAATCTTGCAAGGTACAGCCGCGAGACAATATATAAAATCAAACCAAACAAACAAACAAACAAGCAAACAAACAAAGAACCCTAGAAATAACTGCTTGAAATCTCAACATTACAATTAGTTCAGCACTTATTGCTGTAAGAAAAACGTAGCGCATGGCTTTCATACTCATGCCTTCTGGTTTGCTAGTGTGTTCATATCTAAAGAATTAAAAATACTGAAAAATAAAAACATTCAAAACTTATAGTTTAAAAAAACCTAAATAACCGTTGCCACTTGCCGCAGGAAGTGCGAAAGCATTATCACTCTGTCAGTGAAGACTCCCTAAACCAGTTTTCATTTCTCTGTTAGTCCTTATCGGGCTGCATTCAGTTTGACATGCATTATGAGTGATTCTTCACTCTTGTCACTGATTAAATTTCCATTAGCCATGCTTACCAGTTGTTGTGGCACTGAGAGCTCCTGAAAGATGTTCTCCAAATATGATTGCTGGGAAGAGAGCAGAGGTGGGATAATGACACAGTAACACGATTTTAGGAGACGCGCTGTGTGACGGCTCCCTCACTGTGCTTCGTCTATGCCTCGCACGTCCTTTCTGTTTTTGTTTGCTTATGCATCTCATCTTGTATGAGTGGCAGTCAAGAGAAACATATAGAGAAAGACAGAATGAATGTATGGGGTGAGGGAAAAACTGAGAGATTTATTTAAATCATAATTCTCTCTCTCTCTCACACACACATGAAAATAGGCATGTTTTATAGAAATCTCACAAATCCCTTTCTAAATTGAGAGCAACCAGGCATACCTCTGCCCTTATCACTTTAGCCGGGATGTAAATCAAGGTAGAGTTACTGCGCTTCCAACCTGAACACAAGTTCTGTTACCCTGCCTGCATGAGATGCTTGGTATTTGAACGAAACTAACCATTAGCGCTAATGACCAGCAGGATTAATTAGTGCAAGTAGGATGGGCAGCTCGGAAAGCCGTCTTTCCCTCATTAATCCGCTTGCAGGTGTTCTCCTGCCACTCTCTCCCCTTCCATCTGCACACAGAGAAGATCGACGAGAAGCTAGCTCATACCAATTCAATCTTATTAGCCCTCAGCAGAAATCACATCCCTGCAAGAACCTCCAGTGGAGGACAGGTGTAGATAAGACCACCACGAGACTCCACAACACAAAGAAATGAGGAAAATTGTGCTACCCTGGAGAAGTTTTGTGGGAAGATGGTTTATAGTTTGTATGCTAAGATACCTGTGAGAGGTTTCTGCTCCGCTGGAAAGACCAGCTTAGATCAGCCCAGTGGAAAATGTTATTGCTCCAAGGTTGTTTTTTCATAGCTCAGGAGACTTAATGAAGTTCTCAGTTATGCTTCCTTTAAAGACCCAGATATGCTTCAAGCAGAATCAAAGAATAAATGGTTATGACAATGTTTAGAAACAAAATCTGGACAAAACGAAAGCATTTTTGCTGGTTTCATTATTTTTGGAGAATTCAAACTGATCCTAAACGTGATACAATCTACATTTATTTTATACCCATATACTATAATGTATTTAACTTGTCACATTTGTGTCTATTTCTAATTTTGCCAGTTTTTTTGAGAAACTACTTGATGTTTAACACAAATCGTTTATTGCACCTTTAAGCTAAGACCATAATCTAAAACACAGGATATGCTGCTGAGCAGCTATGCTAGCCTTTTCAACAAGGTGAAAGATATTCTCCATTTTTTTTAGCAAAATTAATGCAGATTTGTTCTTGCTTTTTCCTCTTATTTATCACACCACTAAAATTTAATGGGCAACACAAACTTTAAATTAGTTTGACCTCAGCTTAGGGGCCAATTTTGCTAATGCAAATTATTAAATGATTGAAGACGATCCAAAAAAATATGATGAATATAGGCACCAAGCTAAACACCATCAGACTTGAGAAACACCCAGTCATGTATTAATCAAATACAGCACACAATCCCTGACCCATTACCAGACTTGATGCTGTACTGTATGCTGAGTAAAATCGTATTCCTTATTCAGTCCAGCATTTTCTTCAGGATGAAGGAACACCATGATGTGGGCCATTAACTGAGGCTTTAAAGGGGCTATTGAAAATGACCTGGCCTGATCTCCAAATGAAAAATAAATATGCCGCAGTGTGGACATCTGTCACAGGGAAGTGGGAGGAGGCTGTCAGGCTCAGAGTGCTAAATCAGGCCACAGCCACCTCTAGATATTATTCTGTTTGTGAACGGGCTCACATAGTGATTTGTTTTTCATCACTAATTTTTTTTTGTAAGAGATGCATTTTATAAACATGAAGAGTTTGTAATCGGACATGCATACACAGACGAAGAAATGTGGACATTAGGGAATTGTTTGTTTTTCAGGATTGTTTTTTCATTTAGTGCAGCAGGAGGCCAACTTGTTTCCAGCTCACACACATAAAAAGCAATTTCCCATCATGCATTGCATGGATCCCAGTGTAGCAGAGCTATGAACCACTGACATGGAAATTCAAATAGACATGGATTAACTCTTTAAGCTTCAACAGATCCCCCGTACATTAAATTCCTGATGAGAAACCAAAGGAGGAGTGTTAGCATGAATGAGAGAGAGAATGTGCTGTTAGCATAAGAAACATCAAGTATTAAATATCACTAAAGCATGAGCTTCATCATGGTATAAATGTACTGAATACTGTCTGTATGAACCTGTAATGGTCTGATGTGTACGGAATTGTACGGAAGCATGGAATTGTATTAGAATTGTCAGCAAGCATTTCAAACCAAGGATGTTTTGGTAACCTATAACTGTGCTATTCTTTTGACCACAGGTAGCTGCATAACAGTGAAAATTTGAAAAAAAGGTAAACATAATATTAAGAAAACAACACCAGCATATATGAGAACTGTTTGATTGAAAGAAAAAAAACTAATTTTCAAGGGGATTAGTGAAGTTAACTTTTATGCTTATGGAATTTGATTCCATTTCAGCTTATTGCTGAATATTAAACTGGGATAAGAGAAAGTATTTTAACATAAACTATTATACGCTTCAGCTTTCAAATGGGTCTGAAGAATCTGTGGATATTACAGCTTATATTGCGAAATGTTTCGGGGAATCTTTGGTGTATTTATTTTAGTGTACAACACTTTACATTTGTTCTATACAAGCAATAAAACACTCATAGTCATGTGATTAACTAAACTAACATGTCTGATCCAATTTAAAAACTTAATTGATGAAATGATGATCAGTGAGCCAAACACAGTCCCACATTTGCATGTACAAAGGCTTAAATGTACCATATGTAAATTACGTTTTCAGATGGAGTATTATAAGGCAATTATAATGTAAACCACATTTCACAGTTCCATCACCAACTTCCAACTTTATTAGTATCAAACCACTGCTACAAAATTACATCAAACATGATGAAAATGAACTTGCATACGTGCTATACACAATGTAAGCTTTAAAGTAATTTAAGTATATGATTCTTTTTTCTTGACAAATATCAATATATATCAATGCCACTTAAAGCCATATATGTCATTCCAATGATCTAGAGCCTAAAATATACAACTATATCCCTGGTGGCTAAAGTATCTCCATACACATGTAAGTAAAGATGACCATTTCAAATTTCTCATCACAGAAGTTTCAGCTTCATGATTCAAGGAAAGAAAGAAAAAATACAGCCATCCCAATATGGTTACAATGTCCATTTCACTTTTTCACCAAATTGAACAAAAAGAATTAAACAAACATGTATATACAAAAATAACCAAAGCTGGCCCTCTTCTGTTTTTAAAAACCAATCAGATTTATCTGGCTGGGTGTCCCCTGTGCTCAATTACTGGCTAGCAGACCAGTCGTGTCACTGGTTGACTTATTTCACTTTACAAAATAACTGCTTAAGATATGAGAAATGCCAACACAAATAGCCCATGCCTTTCAAAACAGCAAACAACAAATTACCAGGCCAACCAACATTTAATGAGACATAACAGTGAGTGAATAACAAAACATTGGTGTGTTGGTGCCGATCCCACTAAGCGTGTTTGTAAAACCCTCTTTCTAAATTGATCTCCTGGTTTTCACATTTATTTAGCTCCTGATGAGTCTCAGTTGTCAGATCGACTCAGTGATCAGCAGCAGAAATCTCTGTTAAACCTTAGCATTATCAAAACCACTGCATCAGTGCTTGGCTAACTTATTTTCCAGCTCAGTGAAAATAACGAACAAGGGGGTTGACAAACACTTGATGGAAATAAAAGCTTTAGAATTTACTCGTTCGCATTTTGGCAGCTACTTTATTATCCAAAGCAAATATTTTGCCGATAAATGTTTCTACAGGCTAAGAACGTTTATCGCACCGGCTTCATTTGTCATGAGTTTCGTATCGTTTTGAAGGTTTAACACAATAGCCGTAAACCGAATAGGGGCCTTCAGGAAGGATTATAGGTTTTTTGTTTTTTTACAGTGCTTCGTGGAGTCAATTAGAATACTGCAAAACTGCAATTACTGGCAAGCGTTTTGAAAAGGACAGAGGTTTATGTAGATTACTGTCAGCCCTGCCAGAGAGCTGCTGGGTGAGAGAGAGCTCGCAGCTGGTTAATGCAGCACTCTCCAACCCTCCACAAAAATCATCCTCCAGAAACTGACAAAGGCACAGGAAGAATTTTATTAACTGCCAGGTCAGAAGAATCGCCTCCCCTGACCGCACACACAGCACTCTCAAACTGACTTTCAAAAGAGTCTGGCCGAGACAGAGATGAAGCTGACAGGTTTTTAATCATTGGAATACCGCCTACCACCCTCATTCTGTCTTGCCAGGAGCTCCTCTTGTGCTACGAGATGAAGGATCTTACATGTTTGTTATTTTGGAGGCTTTTTCTGTTGTATACATCTGGAAACAGCATCCAAAGGCCCTGCTGTTAGGATTCTGTAAAAGAGAAATGCTAACTCACACCTTACGTGTCAGAGCTGAATCGTACCCACATTCACACGCTGTGGACCTCCAGAAGGTGTTGAAATGGAACCTGAGGGGTCTCCTCAGGCCAGAACATGCAGTGTTATTTCCAGTAAATTGAACCAGTTCAAAAATAACATTTAGCTCATCTTGTTTTCATGACTACCAGAAGGTGAACTGACACTGGTGGGGTTTCATACAGTATATCTGAGAAGTATGTGAATTTCTGTTACATGTGAAACGTGATAGCATAGCTATTGTGAGCCATTTTGAAAAATTACCCTTGAATATTAATGCATGTCCAGGGATGTAATTATCAAGTCATTAGATGTTCAGAGTGGAAATTTGCAGCACATTTGCCTGTTATTTACAGACTCTTTTTGAAAGGCTGTAACTTTCAGGAGAATTATGCATGCATGAATGCCTCCTGCCTGCTTTTTTCCCTCTTTTTATCTTGATATCCACTTATGCAGTTTTAATGATGGTTTAATGAGCTCTTTGTTGATGTTTCATTCACAATATTTATTAAAAGAGCATGTGCTACTTTTATAATTTGACAGAATGTAAAATTGGCAGATGTTAAAAAATGACCCTTTTATCAGTTATTAATTTGGACTGAGGAATTAATGAAGAAGATCTAATAAAGTCAAAAATACTACAAAACACTGATATGTGATATATTAGTTACAAATGGCAGATGCATGAGGCTCCGATATGGCATTTGACATGGAATGGCAACAGATCCAATCAAATACTTTTAAAGGCACATTTTATACAGTACTGGCTTCTAAAGTGGATTCAAATGGTATTTTGTGTGGATATGAAATGTAACGTGTTTACCATTCAAAGCTCCAGGTGTTAATATGTGATTATGGAGGTTGTTGTAAAGATGAACAAGTGCAATGTTATTTTTTACATTATGATGGCAAAACGTGTCTATGAGAGCCAGGCCGTGGTATGATGATGAATAAGTATATAAACATCCACTTTTTGATGTCTGATGCTTCAAGTCTGCAATAAGCACAGGGACACAGGCGTTTAGAAAAAATGATTCTAACTATGATGCTAACTTAAATAAACTAGAGACCCTCACTTCAAATTATTAGTCATTGTAAAATTCTTGCCTTTCTTCTTGAAACAGTCCAGTTGTAAAATATCATGTAAGACTTTTGTAACTGTAAGTGTACAAGATTTGCCATACTAGCAAGATACGTTGTCATGACTTAAGTTTCTCCCATTATTTGTTAGGAATTTTACCCCAGCATTGAAAATGACGTAAAGAGCGCAGGAAATAAAACACAAATATGTAAACCTGTAAACCTTTTGTCCAATTTTACCACAAACTCTTGAGTGGAGGAAAAATAGCAAATATTGCACACCGAGCAGAAAGGATTCTGTGATGATTTTAACAAAAAAAGAAAACATTTTATCATACAGTAGCTCATCACACAGCCCTAGTGTGGAACACATTTCATTAAGTCAAAGCAGCCTCAAAACTGGTTTTGTTCTCAAATTATCGATTTATGGTAAGTGGCCACCTTAAAATACATAATCATTTGACATGCAGCACATTTATAATTTCTGCACATCGTAGTATACAACAAGTGTGTGGGAACTAGGGTGGAGGTTAAACTAAATCTAGACACTGGCTCTACCAATAAGATAAAATGGATTCTACGTTCTTCGAATATACACACACGTGACTCATTTTCTATTATACCATATGACTGGTTTACACCCTCTGAGTTAAAGTAGATTATTTGATTACAAACTGTTCTTTTATTCAACTTCTACTTGTTTGACAAGAATCAACAACAGTTGTGGCATCTAAAATGAAAGACGACATTGTAAACTATGCCATACTGCATACTTCTTTTGAAATAATATTCGTTCACATTTGGATCCACACAATTTCGTATTGTCCCCACAAGGGAAGTGCATATTCTTTTTTTCTGCTTCCCTATTCGAAACTATTTCACACTGACAGAAGCAAAGCAGGTAATATATGTTAATACATTATAAAAGTCATGTTCAAATGATTACAACCATAAAACAAAACATAATCTATAAGGAATTTCGAGACAAAAATATTTACTGGTGTAAAAAGAGCCTATAATGACTTGAATGATAAGTTCCATAAGACACCATAATATATGACCTACTTTCATCCTCGTTTGCTTCACTTTGGATGGGCCCAATATATTACTTTGCATTCTGCCAACTGCAGAATGTCTTTTCTGTGCTTTGTTATTCAGCGCCTTATTTAATATAACATCAAATGCAACAATATATTAATTTAATATTTCTCTGTTCTAAAGCTATCATTTCTAGGATCCCCAGGGCAGAATCAAAAGTACTCTGCAGCACTTCCTTGTTAGGTTATAACATTTTGTCTACTGCATGTGTCTAATTTTAATTTTAGGTTCAGGCGGAAATAAGCCAGAGTTCATAAACTATTTTAAAAGATGTAAATTTATCTTACACTCATATATGCTCAAATCTTGAGTGCAACCTCAGATTTTGCCCTGGTACAACAACATTTGAGAAAAGACAATCATAACTAAAATATATTTCTAGAATAACCAGAAAGGATTATGACTCTGCATATTTCATTTCAGTTCAATAGGGTCTTTATAGCACAGAGGTCTAAACCACTGAAGTATGGCTGTAATTTTGGTCCACAAAATGATTATTCATTTTTCATTGTCAATACTATTCAGCTAGTCTCCAATTGTTCGCTTCACCCGTCACCCGTCTTTTTTGTTTATATACTCTCCTTTTCAAATCTTGACTCACTGGATTCAAATGAGCTCAGTGAAAACCATGATTTAAACACTTTTACCCCTTTATGGTTATGTAAATGATGCACCACTGTGGAGATCGAGATGGCGCGCTAAAGCGACTTTCCATTTTCAATGACAAAGATGCTAACGGCAGACACCTTCACTTTTCCAAAGGGTGAGTTTAGCTAATTTGTGAGTGTTCGAAAGGAGACAATGTGTGCTGATTTTGAAGTGGGAAATCAATTAAGAATAGAACATAAGAAAAAGGAAAACCAAACAAAACCCATTAAAACCATATGTATTTACATGATGACAAACGCCACAGAACCAAATTACCATCCCAACATAAGTGATGCTGATTAAAATCCCTCACGGCCTTCCGGACAAATTGTACCAAATTGGATCCAGCCATCGGCGATGTCAAAGGATCTTTAAATGCTCAAAGGGTTCTTTACAGTCATTGTGTATGGCCGTCCCCAGGGCTAGTAAATACTGACGAGAGAAGAGAGAGCCAGGATCAGGTACCGGCAGGCCAGCAGGACGTCAGCGCCTCCTGTACTTCCATACGGAGCGGTGTTGGGTGCTGTAAACAACAGAGCAGAAACACATGCTGATTACCAGATTCTGTCTCTCTTGGCAGCAAGTTATTCTTTCACTCTAGCAGTACCCCCTGCCTTTCATCTGAACCGAGCTCATGCTGCCTACTTTACTCTCTCAAATCAAGACTCAAACACGGGATGGGATCTCTCAAATGAATGCCCCGTGAAAGCTGTTTTAAATGTCTGGGTGTCGTTTCTCCCTGATGTGATAATATTGTTTCGCTGACCTTTCTTTACACTTGGATGGCGCTTTAGATGGATTTCTGATACAAACCCACAAACACCTGTGAATTCTGCATTTGATGGATGAAACTGTATTTGAGCCATAACATATCTATAGAGGAGTATGAACTAGTTTTATATTGTCTGGAGAAATTGTGAGAGGTGCCATGCAAAGGTTTGGGTGGTTGCCAAGGTGTTGCTATGCAGTTCTAGGGTGGTTGTAGGTTCTGCAAGTGTTGTAATCCCAGGGTTAATTACTGGGAGTGAAGATGGCCCAAGAGCCAAAAAAGCCCACGCTCAAATCTCTGTATTATTCTTTTTTCCCAGATGTGGCTCAGTTCTCCCCATTGTAGGTCCAAATGATTTTTGCACTTTTTCATTTTATCGTCCACAAGATGAAAACAGTTTGTCTGATTGTTTTGTAAAGTAGTAGCTCATCTCTCCTTAACACAGTGCACTGTATCATTCAATGGTGAGGAATGAGTTAAGAACCAGAATTTAATACTCAGAGCTGGGTTTTTCCAATTCCCAAGCCTGAAGTGTGAGCAACAGTGAACACTGATAAGCCTGTGCTGACATTGGGCATGTTCATATTTTCTTAGCCAACACAGATCTCCGTGGCAGAAGGCCTCAGGTCTGTCCCTGAAGCAAAACAACTTGAGTGTAGCACTCAGGAGAGGCGCTTCAGAACAGGTGTGAGAGTGTACAGACATATATCTTCAGGAGAGTTTGTTTCACAGCTCTGTTAATGACAGACACTGGCCTACCTAAAGAGGCAGTACTACACAAACACACCACGGTTATGATAGTATGATATTTTATGCATTTCACTAGTTTTTATACTTCGTATTTCATTTTCGTTATTTTGTGTTTAGTTTTATAACTTGCAATTGTTAATTATGAGAAAATTTGTAGTTTTCATTTAGTTTTAGCTTTTACCCCGTTGAACGCGCCCACTCAATTAATTTCATATGCCTATGACAACACACAGAACACCATCAGGACACACAAGAAATGAACTGGATGTCCATTACACAATCACTTTTTGTAATTGTAATTGTCTAAAATCAGTCTTGAAAGATTTATCAAATAAAGACCATCAGAAATTGATTAAAAAAGTAAATTCAATTCAATTGAAATGTTTTTTTTCAGTTTTAGATTAGGTGTCATTAGATTTATTTTATTTATTTTTTTATTTGACATTTTTACTGGTTGCTAGTTTCATCTTGGCAATAGTGTTTGTTAACAATAACCTAGACACATACAAAGATCAGTAGTTTATACTTGTACTACAGCCTTTCTTTTGTATCCAGTAAATTTTCTGATGCTTTTGTTGTTTGTGAATGTGTGTGATGACAGGATCTAATGGACTCATTCAGGTATGGCTTCATTCGTGGGAACTGTTTTCCTGCACTCAAAGATACAATACGACTGAATCACAGCATAAAATAGCCTATCTGACAGTAATAACTATGTTTTGTATAGACGGTTGATAAAATAATTGCTTGGTGACAAGTCTTCTTCTGAATTACAAAAAATTGGATCTCATAGCTCAGATGAAAAGCCACACATCCATTTTCACCTTCATCCCAGCTTTTAGGACTCTAAATTACCAGTGTTGCTTAAAAAATTTATACCAAAAAAAATTACAGCCATGACCACACCACCTGTAATGGGAAGCCAAAAAACCAGAAATGGGTGCGAGATGGAAAATGATGCAAATTGTGATGATGTGTGCGAGATGGTCAGGCTGTGGAGGAAAACGAGAAGAGCAAACTGCCTCGTGCACTGCAGCTCCATTCTGCCTCCAACCAAAGCGCTGGATAATGACACAGTTTTTGCTAGGCAGAGAGAGTGGAGCTGGTAACCATGGAAACAGCTCACATCCTGCATTGGCCCCTTTGCCAGAGCCACAGAGTGTGCACAGTACTACCAACGGAATAGAATCATTTGGTCTATAGGCACCTGCTGCAGTATCTATGTATAAGCGCCGTTCATTAAATAACAAACAACACCATATGGCTGGTGAAAGGTAAAAGGACAAAACGTTTAATCCCTGTAGCGGTTCTGCTATTATATATTTCTTTCTAGTTGCCCATTGGACTAATAGCTACTGTAAAAGTCAGCGATGATTCAGGGTCGTGCCAGAAACATCCTATCAACCAGCACTAGAAGTAATTAAGGAAAGCACCAATATTACCTGCCTGGCTGCTTTGTGTGAGTTAGGGACCTGTTTAATATCCCACTGCGTCTAAATCAGTCTGTTGTTGTGACGATGCAGGTTGTTAGCGCACTTGCCATTTTAATTAACTCACCCCCCCACATAGACAGTCCCTGCTTTGTGATTGCTTTACTTAGAGTTTAAAGTATAGAAATACAGTGTAAGAGAAGAAGGTTTTGCGGTGGTCCTATTGCTTGATTAACACTTTTACAACTGTATATATATTGGGATGCAAGAATGCCAATTCTCTCATTATGTTTGGATTAGGGATGAATCAGTCAAGCACGTCTAAATCACGGTTATGTGTTCACCTACCCTGAGCTCGCAAATGTCTCCCCTTTATGTGATTACGAAGAGAACACATATAAAAACACCTCATAATGATTGTTAAGGAATAGCTTAAGGCCAAGGAACAGAAGTTTGTGGGTAACCGATATACGAGTCCTCCAATTAAAGCGAATTTGAGCTCTTCCTCCATTGTGTATTTGTTTTGGTTGATTTCGTTAACAGCATAAGACTTTTCAAGCATAATGTTGTGCCTAAAAAGTACGGTAACAACAGTGCAGTCTAAAAAGACGGGCTGCCACCCTATAATCAGCGGCTTGTTTCAATCCCACCATCCCTTTTAACTTGCACAAGACCCATCGTTAAGCTGCTTAATGAATTTCGCCTTTCCATTCAGCTCTCTGCCTCTTTGTGCTGGTCTTATGTTATGATAAAACCAGTAAGTTACTGTTATAATTAGGCAATTTCCACAGTTTCCATTACCATTGTATTATTATAAAATAGATTTATCCAGGATTATGCAGGCCTATGATTGGTCGATAAAATCCACAATACAGAAACACTAGGACATGAAACTCGCATGCAGAATGCAGCTAATTTTATGCTTTCAAGCTACCAAGAAGACTGCAGTAGTACTCAGCTCAACTATACAGTGTTTTTACAATATTTAACCAAGTTTCATCATATTTAAATCCACTCTAGCAGAACAAATCTCTAAAAACTCAATTCCCTCTGAGCCAGCCAACAAATGATCACTATTTTTCTTGCAGAGCACCATGCACTATATATATATATATGTGTGTGTGTGTGTGTGTGTGTGTGTGTGTGTGTGTGTGTGTGTGTTACACAACAGAATGAATCAATTATTTTGACTTTACATGTATATATATATATATATATATATATTTCATGTGAAGTCAAAATAATTGATTCATTCTGTTGTGTAACGTCTGACGTAGAAATGAAAATCCAGAATCATTTCTCAAAACACAATCCCAGCAACAAGCATCATTTTAAATAACTAAATGAAAGCAATCATCTCAATGGTGGTGATGTGATGATGTGAGGGTTATGTGAGGCTATATGTCCAGGTAATCTGCACAGACGATGGCTGGCTGCATCCCTTCTCCCCAGAGGGTAGTCTCTTCTGGTTTCTTGAGAAGGGTTCAATGTCCTTGACCATCAATCAGTGGCCTATTGTTCCCTCTTCTGCCTCCAGAGAAAGGCTCACCAAGCGGGCCTAAGCCTCTGCCGAGTCCTTGGCAAACTAGCATAAATCTTGCATCTCCAATTGTGGATTTGACAAATATTCCCTTTAAGTCCTCATTCACTGCTTCTGTTCTCCATATGATAAACTACCTAATTCTTTGCCTCATAAAGGAGCTAACATGAAAAACGTTTAGTTTGGTTCGGTTTGCTTTAAAACAAACCCCGAGCAGGTTTCCATTGTTTTTGTGCTTTGTGGTTAGCACAACTCTGTTGAAACTCTGTTTCAAGATTTTTCCTTATTTGTGATGATACTTAAAGTGTAGTGAACCAGTGAAACAGAAAGAAAGACAGACAAACAGAAAGACAGCATGGTAATACTGTACTATGTCTTGCTTTCTTTTTGTGAAATAAATTAATAGTAATGTACTTTGTCCAAAAAACAGCAATAAGAAGCAATGATGAAAAACAATGTTTTAGCTCCCAAATACTCTTCCAATGTAAACTAAACTGACAAAACAAACAAGCAATCACTGAGTTACTACTGAATAACACTTGAAGAAAGCCAAGTGTTTGTGTAACTATCTGATCAATTATGAGTTAACCACCTCGCCACAACTTGAAGGGATGTTTTTTTCTCACACACGTTTATCATGTTTCTGCCGTGATAATGAAAATGGGTTTGAAATCTTAGGAGTGTAATATCATAAATGGGATCTATGTACAATGGTCTGTTGAGATAAAAAATGAGCTAATTTCTGATTCAGCACTGAGTAAAAGCTCTTTTCAATATTGTACACAGAAGGAGATCACCTGACTTGCTGGTAGTGAATAAAACTCGACTACGTTTCCGTGGCCTTGAGCTCCACCTGAACACTGACACAGCAGGGGCTCTGTTTGATACGAGACTGCGACAGGCAGTGGAGAAACAACAAAAAGACATTTCATTTCGCTTCACTTCTGATGCACTTTTCTTCACCAGCGGCACTCATAGAGTCGACTTTCTCAAATAGAGACGTATTTTGTGTGATATTCAACTGTCGTCTATTCACTTTTAAGTTCCACAAAAGATTCTTTCCTTCAAAGAGCGTTTCATCTTCGACCTCACTCGATCGGCTGGGAAACGTAAAGTTATTGCCTGTAACTGACCCGAGGTATAGATTGATCATCGCATGCTGCGTCTTAAACGCCGCTGTGTAATTAGGCCTACTGGGCTTTGATTAGACCAAACATGCTACAGACACCATCATGCTATATAATAATCCACTGCATAGACACAAAGGAAACACATATACTGTGGGAAAATATTATATTAAACATGGAAGATTCTGGCTGGCTCGTCTCCATCATTTGATGAATTATGACTAGCAAGATAAATAGAAAATATACACAACTATTGGTTTTCAGTCAAATTCTGTTAAATGTCTGCTTTCTGTAGCCAGCAATAATGTGATGTTAGTCGTGGCAGCCAAACAGTGCTGATTTTGTAAAAAGGCCTAATCTATAATATACAGTGAATATAATCAGCGCATGATCTATAATATACAGTGCATATAATCAGTGCATGATCTATAATATACAGTGCATATAATCAGTGCATGATCTATAATATACACTATATATAATCAGTGCATGATCTATAACATACAGTGCATATAATCAGTGCATGATCTATAATATACACTACATCTAATCAGCGCATGATCTATAACATACAGTGCATATAATCAGTGCATGATCTATAATATACACTACATCTAATCAGTGCATGATCTATAATATACAGTGCATATAATCAGTGCATGATCTATAATATACAGTGCATATAATCAGCGCATGATCTATAACATACAGTGCATGATCTATAATATACAGTGCATATAATCAGTGCATGATCTATAATATACACTACATCTAATCAGCGCATGATCTATAACATACAGTGCATATAATCAGTGCATGATCTATAATATACAGTGAATATAATCAGTGCATGATCTATAATATACAGTGCATATAATCAGCGCATGATCTATAATATACAGTGAATATAATCAGTGCATGATCTATAACATACAGTGCATATAATCAGTGCATGATCTAAATAAACACTATATATAATCAGCGCATGATCTATAATATACAGTGCATATAATCAGTGCATGATCTATAATATACAGTGAATATAATCAGCGCATGATCTATAACATACAGTGCATATAATCAGTGCATGATCTATAATATACACTACATCTAATCAGCGCATGATCTATAACATACAGTGCATATAATCAGTGCATGATCTATAATATACAGTGCATATAATCAGCGCATGATCTATAATATACAGTGCATATAATCAGTGCATGATCTATAATATACAGTGAATATAATCAGTGCATGATCTATAATATACAGTGAATATAATCAGCGCATGATCTATAATATACAGTGCATCTAATCAGCGCATGATCTATAATATACACTATATATAATCAGCGCATGATCTATAATATACATTGCATCTAATCAGCGCATGATCTATAACATACAGTGCATATAATCAGCGCATGATCTATAATATACAGTGAATATAATCAGTGCATGATCTATAACATACAGTGCATATAATCAAAGCATGATCTATAATATACAGTGAATATAATCAGTGCATGATCTATAATATACACTATATATAATCAGCGCATGATCTATAACATACAGTGCATATAATCAGTGCATGATCTATAATATACACTATATATAATCAGCGCATGATCTATAACATACAGTGCATATAATCAGTGCATGATCTATAATATACAGTGAATATAATCAGTGCATGATCTATAATATACAGTGCATATAATCAGCGCATGATCTATAATATACAGTGCATATAATCAGCGCATGATCTATAATATACAGTGAATATAATCAGTGCATGATCTATAATATACAGTGAATATAATCAGCGCATGATCTATAACATACAGTGCATATAATCAGTGCATGATCTATAATATACACTATATATAATCAGCGCATAATCTATAATATACAGTGCATATAATCAGTGCATGATCTATAATATACACTATATATAATCAGCGCATGATCTATAACATACAGTGCGTATAATCAGTGCATGATCTATAATATACAGTGCATATAATCAGTGCATGATCTATAATATACACTACATCTAATCAGCGCATGATCTATAACATACAGTGCATATAATCAGTGCATGATCTATAACATACAGTGCATATAATCAGCGCATGATCTATAATATACAGTGCGTATAATCAGTGCATGATCTATAATATACACTACATCTAATCAGCGCATGATCTATAACATACAGTGCATATAATCAGTGCATGATCTATAATATACAGTGCATATAATCAGTGCATGATCTATAATATACACTACATCTAATCAGCGCATGATCTATAACATACAGTGCATATAATCAGTGCATGATCTATAATATACAGTGCATATAATCAGTGCATGATCTATAACATACAGTGCATATAATCAGTGCATGATCTATAACATACAGTGCATATAATCAGTGCATGATCTATAACATACAGTGCATATAATCAGTGCATGATCTATAATATACAGTGCATATAATCAGTGCATGATCTATAACATACAGTGCATATAATCAGTGCATGATCTATAACATACAGTGCATATAATCAGTGCATGATCTATAATATACAGTGCATATAATCAGTGCATGATCTATAATATACACTACATCTAATCAGCACATGATCTATAATATGCAGTGCATATAATCAGCGCATGATCTATAACATACAGTGCATATAATCAGTGCATGATCTATAATATACAGTGCATATAATCAGTGCATGATCTATAATATACACTACATCTAATCAGCGCATGATCTATAATATACAGTGCATATAATCAGTGCATGATCTATAACATACAGTGCATATAATCAGTGCATGATCTATAATATACAGTGCATATAATCAGTGCATGATCTATAACATACAGTGCATATAATCAGTGCATGATCTATAATATACAGTGCATATAATCAGTGCATGATCTATAATATACACTATATATAATCAGCGCATGATCTATAACATACAGTGCATATAATCAGTGCATGATCTATAATATACAGTGCATATAATCAGCGCATGATCTATAACATACAGTGCATGATCTATAATATACAGTGCATATAATCAGTGCATGATCTATAATATACACTACATCTAATCAGCGCATGATCTATAACATACAGTGCATATAATCAGTGCATGATCTATAATATACACTATATATAATCAGTGGATGATCTATAATATACACTACATCTAATCAGCGCATGATCTATAACATACACTATATATAATCAGTGGATGATCTATAATATACACTACATCTAATCAGCGCATGATCTATAACATACAGTGCATATAATCAGTGCATGATCTATAATATACACTATATATAATCAGTGGATGATCTATAATATACACTACATCTAATCAGCGCATGATCTATAACATACAGTGCATATAATCAGTGCATGATCTATAACATACAGTGCATATAATCAGTGCATGATCTATAATATACAGTGAATATAATCAGTGCATGATCTATAATATACAGTGAATATAATCAGCGCATGATCTATAATATACAGTGAATATAATCAGCGCATGATCTATAACATACAGTGCATATAATCAGTGCATGATCTATAATATACACTATATATAATCAGTGCATGATCTATAATATACACTACATCTAATCAGTGCATGATCTATAACATACAGTGCATATAATCAGTGCATGATCTATAATATACAGTGCATATAATCAGTGCATGATCTATAATATACACTACATCTAATCAGTGCATGATCTATAATATACAGTGAATATAATCAGTGCATGATCTATAACATACAGTGCATATAATTAGTGCATGATCTATAATATACACTACATCTAATCAGCGCATGATCTATAACATACAGTGCATATAATCAGTGCATGATCTATAACATACAGTGCATATAATCAGTGCATGATCTATAATATACAGTGAATATAATCAGTGCATGATCTATAATATACAGTGAATATAATCAGCGCATGATCTATAATATACAGTGAATATAATCAGCGCATGATCTATAACATACAGTGCATATAATCAGTGCATGATCTATAATATACACTATATATAATCAGTGCATGATCTATAATATACACTATATATAATCAGTGCATGATCTATAATATACACTACATCTAATCAGTGCATGATCTATAATATATAGTGCATATAATCAGCACATAATCTAATATATAAAGCAATCTATCTAATATAGCAAAGACTGATAATACACCTGTTTCAGTGCATTTAGCATCTATTTAAGGTAGCAATCCATAACTTTTTTTGTTTTAAACATGAAATTGTAGGTTACTTTACGTACTTGTCTTTACGTATGCTAAAGTCAAATTTAGTCAAATGGACATTTCCAAATTATAAAACATTATTATAAACTTACTGTTGTGAATCAGGGTAAGGTAACGAATAAAGGACTGCAGCTTTAAATTGGTGTGCAGGTGTTTAGTGAATAAGACACAGTTTTATGTCCTAAAATACAGCACAACAATAGTGGTACAACTGTTTAGTATTTATCCCCACAGTCTCTTTGCCTCCTTCATCAGCCAGCATCCCATGGGTGAAGTAAATAATGAGTACTATGAATTGGAGCAGTATTGCAAGGGTTTGTTGCTGAGTCAGCAACTGTTGGTATAATATGGCCATTTGTCCAGCCCCCTTCCCTGTATATGTAATATGTAAGTAGAGATGACTAATAAAACAACCTGCATTGAAATGCTATTGTAGTAAAACATCAGTCTTCTCCTTTACTCAATTATTTAAGATTTGTAAAGATATTTTACATTATTTGCGTAAATGACAAATAACAAGCTTGTGAGTTTTTCACTATTTGTAATGACCTGATAGCTTTTTGTAGCTCTCCTAAATAGTCCTGCAGAATATGATTTTCAGAAGAATAACTATTCCAGGGGCGTAGCAACATTTATAATGACAAATGTAACAGCCATTGGCTTGAGTCTGGGGAAGTTGTCTGGCCAATGGTAGATGGAGGGAGTGTCTGAAACTCACCTAATTGATATTCGTGAGACAAGCTGACATGTTTCATAATGGGCACACTCACTTTGCAATTGTTCCTACGCTCCTGAAATAATCCATGTAGTCTCTTAATGTGAGGTCATAAAAATGGCATGTATAATAATTAGAAAATAATTAGAAAATATGGTTCAAAGCAACTTTAAATGCATTTTAAATTAATAGCATTTTACACTACAGGAAACTTCTGTCATTGCTTGACATTTCAAGTCAATTTCTCATTTACATACAGACATTACTTTTATAAAAAAAAAAAAAATAAAATAAAAGAAGCATAACATTTAACGCAGCATGTAATATGGAATATAATACCTCCAATGGTGTAGAGTTTATTATGCAATATATAAAATTACCAAAAGCACAGTCAGGCACTAACCACAGTTAATAAATATAGTTATGTAAAATGAAGACTTTAAGTTATGGGTAAAGTTAACAAATGCCGTGCTGGGAGGGGCTTGACTTATCACATGCACCAAAATGCACAACAAATCGTGTTTTAAAAACATCATTCTCTGTGGGCTCTTTCTATGATCTTGCTTTCTAATCACCATATGCCTCAAACCCCAACACATGAAAATATTGTTCCATTACACAAAGACAATGAAACCCAGGACCCTGGATCTTCTCTGGTCCTGTGTCGCCTTGTTGTGCACAGCCCTGGGAAAATGCGGATGTAAGCCACAGTGCCCAGAAGTGTGCCATATTCATTCAATGCGCCGGTTAGGTTATGCACTCCTCAGAGCATTAAGTTTACCTACAGAATACTAAAAATCTATTCAATATACATATGATCACTTTATATTCTTGTCCTTTTTTTGTCAGTTCTCACCTCTGCAAGGCTGAATACAGGAAATACAGGAATGGCAGTGTAATGCAACAAACCATTACCACAGGCAAACAAACTGTATGTTGAAGATAAGGTACACGTCACACTGTATTTGCCTACTGGTTTCCAAGTGGATTTTATCTAATATCAGACCTCTAAAGTGTTTGGACTGAAAATGTAGAAGATGCTGGAGCAGATGGCATATCTCATGAAAGATGAAGTGCAGTAACCTCAAGTGTTATCTGTTTTGGTTGCTGATTCAAAGCATTGCCGAACCTGCAGGCTATATTGATTGACAGAACTGCTAGCGGTGGACAGTCTCCACAACAACTACAATGACTCTCAAAAACAGGCACTTCTGCGCACAAAAACACACCAGAAAAGATCTTTCAAATGTTATCACCATCAAATTCACTCTATCCCTTTTTCTACTGCTCTATCCTTTCATGAACACCGACACTATCTGTGCGACTTACAGCGCTGCATAAATACCAAACTCCCCACAGTGACACGTGCACTTTAGCTTGATATGGATGCTGTCAAACTCCCATCGCTTCAGGCCAGGAAGTGCTTTATACCTCCATGTCTGAGCCTTTTTGGAAGGGGTCAAAACTTATTGATCAGCCTTGCTTGATGATTCCTGACAAATTAGGCCGGGATATTGACCCTTTCTACGACCCCCTCTGGCAGCTTCGGTGCAAATTACACTGCAGCCCTGTCAGAAATATACCCACCACTGGGAAAAATCAAGAGCAAGCCAGAGAAACAAAACAGAGGCCATTATAACTAGGCAATTTTGTGGGCAAAAGTAACAGTTTAGCTCTTAAACTGTGCATTAACCTCGCACATATACTTTAGAGGAAACTCCTACAGTATGTGTGCTCAGGAAATATTCAAAGAGGTTTTAAGAAGCCACACACAGAATGTAAGTATTCTAATTAAAGTAACTAAAGTATTTGTGTGCATTAACCTCACACAAATACTTTAGAGGAAACTTCTACAGTACGTGTGCTCAGGAAATATTCAGAGGGTTGTAGCAGCCACACACAGAATAACCTTTATCGTTCATCGTGCATGACAAAATGAGTCTCTTACGTGTAAAGCCATGAAGTTCAGTGTTTCCCAATATTCATCTGTGTCCTATTTCTCCCACCCCACAACTCTGTGCACCTGACAAACCCCTCTGAATAAGTTATGTTCATGAATATGATTCGCAGTGTTTGAGGTATTGTTAATCTCACGGGAGCAGCCAAATTGCCTTCTGCCAAGAAGCTAATGATAAAATGTTCACAAGCATTTTTGAAAGTGCCAGTTTTCCCATCATAATGAAAATCCAATTTTGTGGTGGTTCACTGTCAATTAATATGCTCTTTTAAAAACAGAGGGAGGTAAATCCTTTAAGGTATTCAACCTTCCTCTTGTATTGCCTGTCAGACTGCTGTGTAAAGTAAATGGCTGCATTTAAGAACAGTCAAACTGCCAATACAAAAACCAAATTCTGGTCATTTTTATTGAAGTAATTATTCACACTGCTTCAGAATTGATTCACTCAAGATTTTTTTGTATTTGACAGCTCAGAACTGTTGGTGGTAACGGCTCAAATAATTAGAAAAGAAAAGTTAGAGTCAAAACACTAAATGTCTTTGAACAAATATTAGAAATAATCCACTAGTGTGTCGAGGTCATAAAATAATATAAATATAGCAAGGATTCCAAACAACAGAAACTCATCAGACCCTTGATTGACTTAAAATCTTCACAGAAAGCATTACTGATAAAATGTTTGACAGGCAATCTTCTTACAACATCAATTCATTCTTTAGACATTAAGATGATATGAAAAATGATCAGAGCAGAAAACTACTATACAGCAGGCTTGTTTTTAACTCACGGTCAACATTTACATGCTCGTCTTCATTTACTTGTCATCATTAGCGTATTTTGTCTGGTCAGGGAAGAATTCTGGTAATTGTGAGACACATTAGGCTCCTTGCGGGTCTTATTTGTGGTTACAGAGCAAAACTTAGATAAGAGTTTCATGTTGATGCTTCGCTGGCGAGGGAGTGCAGGAATGTGACACCAAAACAAACCCACCACAACGCCTACGGGTTCCTTCATTAAAGACACCAGAAGAAACCAATACAATGAGACACAAACAAATCACGCTCGTCTCTCAGGCTGATTGCACACATTTCAGAAACTCTGACTGAGATTAACCCTATAAGGAGCCAAAAGAGGACAAATCTGTAGGTGTGACTGCACATTAAGGCAAATAAATCAATCGAACTTACCAACACTAGTGTCTCTGATTTAAAAGTTTAAAGTCACAAGATGGGGAGGGATAACAAAACTAACTAAAACACTTGTGGTCAAATAAAAATGCATTAAAATCATTAATATTTGTCAGGTTGTATATTGTTAGCTATACTGTCTATATAGTTAAATGGCAGCAGTTACATTTTTATATTAGAGATTTTATATTTATGCATTTGGCAGATGATTTTATTCAAAGCGACTTACAGTGCATTCAAGTTCTATGTTTCATCAGTATATGTATTCCCTGGGAACCGGACCCAAAGCCTTTGCGCTCCTAATGCAATGCTCTACCAGTAGAGCTACAGAATATATAATAATATATAACACAAATTTTCAATATATCGCCCAGCCCTGCTACATATATGTTTAGATTTCCTCACTGGCAGTCGAAATGCCACGCTCTTTTTTTAGATTGCAAGTTCATACAGGCACCAAACTGTATTTGATACCCGCTTGTAAAATAATGTCTCTTAACTGAAACTGTTTCCCTCTTCTCTCCCCAGACACCGAGCGACACCTCAGTCTCAAAGCTCTAAAAGACCTTCTATTCATCCATAGAACAAACCCACTTCAATCATCCAAATGCCAGCAAAGAAAAGAAAGGACACGCTATCAAAAACTAATCTCATGGAAATCATGTACAGCCGTTAGAAATAAACAACCAAGGTTGGTGTGTGTATCTCAGGGAAATGTGAAAAAAGCCCCCACAAGAACTACAAAAACACATGCGGGTGAGGAAAGTCAAGGTTTTAATATTCCTCCGGTTTACTTTGAGCACGGCATGCAGGAGAGAACTGCCGGGTGACGTTGTAATGCTTTAAAGGTTCTGTGACAGTAAAACACACTATAAAACGAAAGTGAAGCAAACGAACTAATCCTCTTTTCTCAAAGCAGCTCAGACAAAAGTGTCTGCCAATCCCTTGCATACAAATTAGTGTTGCCAGAGAGGACAGCGTGTAAGATGGGACTTATTAATGTAGATTGTTTGACTAAACTCAGTCTGACAGGATGCTTTAAAAATGTTTGAAACTTCCGCGGCAGAATGGTCTTGGGATTCACACCTTAAGATCTCTTGTCAAAGGGATCACGCTGTTAACTGACCTTAATCTTTCCTGCATGAGCAGAAAGAGAAAATGACAAGTCCCAGCGAGATTTTTGCATGTCTGTGTTGTCTGTGATGTTATCGGAGGTGTTTAGAAAATGAAAATTCTTGAGCCCTTGGGAGCGTCAAAGCCTCAAGGCATATTTCTTAATTTAAGAAGTTAAAAAATATGTTTAGGGCTTATAATGATGGAGAGCGTGATATCTGTGATTAAAGAGATCTGATCAGGCGAGCACCCATTTCATCTGAGGGAGGGATGGATGAGAGAGAGAGAGAGACAGAGAGAGACAGAGAAAGGAAAGAGAGGTGCAAGGAATTATATCAATAAATTCAGTGATAAAACTGAGTCCATAATATGCATCCCAAAACATCTTTACATGCCCATTACTCAAGTATTATAGTGGTAATATCATCTGCCCAATGAAAATTTTCATCCTTAAAAACCAAATGAATTAAAGCAAAAAATAAATGACTGTTTTCAAAGAGTTATTAGTTTTTGGAAAATTTCCCAGGTTTATTGTTTTTCGCAAAAATAAATAAATAAATTAATGAAACAAGATGGGTTAGGAACTGCATGCAGGTGAGTAAATCATGACAGATTTTTCATTTTTGGGTATTATAAACACTGCGGCTCTGTGTCACTACAAAAATTACATTAACTTTCATAATCATGTAAAAAAGCATTTGCGTTGGAGCCGTGCCCATGACATTTACCTGCATTTATGCTCATAAATTTGTGGAATTCGGGTTTGAATCTGGCCTGCATTATGTTCAAATGCCATACTCTGCCACTCTCTTTCTCCACTTTCCTGTTGCTTTAAACTTTCCTTGCTAAAAGGCAAAAATCCCATACATATAAAATAAGTGAAGGCTTTAGCAAATGAGTTATTTAAACTATGCATCAAAAATGAGGAATGTTTCATTTGTCAATGCTGTGAGCTGACTGCAGTCCTAAGTCTATCCTGGGCACAAACTGCCTGTAAAGTGTGTCTTAATAGGGCTTGTTTATGGTTCTGGTGAAGCGAGCAGCATTTCAGTCTTGTGATGGTGAGTGAGCAGAGACGGTGGGGGTGGGTGGGGCCGCTGGGAGAGAGACAGATAGAGAGAAAGAGAGAGAGAGGGGAAGAGGTGAAAAGTGATGACATGTAGGAGAGAGAGCACAACCTGCCTTACTGGGCTTCTGTGATAATTGGGTGCCAGAGTTTCACCAACTCTATCCAGAGATTATTCTAGAGAAGAGTGAGATTCTCAAACACTGTAATGACTGCACAGAAGTCTGACCTTAATAAGACTGTAAAAAAATCGTTTTAGATAATTTAAATGCGCTAATGCAATGCAATGTATAAATATGTAGTCCTAAATTAATTTTGACAATCAATTTAAACGTGTAAAATGGATGTTTACTTAAGCCATTTGCATAAGGAAGTACATATACATAAATATATATTTGTTGGCAGTAACGTACAGACGTACAGAAATCCATATCCAGACTGTCACAAACAATTATTAGAACATAATGTCAGCATTATTTTTTAATTAAACATCATCCGTCCATGTACTTTTAATTTAGTAGTCTATAGCACTAATTCAAAATATGTTTCTGTTTATTTAATTATGTATTAATATGCACATACTAATGTTTGGTAAAAAAAAAAGTTCAGTCTCAAGATTTAATCCAATAGTCCTTTTCATTTTTATTGCACCAAGTAGACAAAAGTAAATAAGTTTGTACAAGATTACAACAAAAAGTTCAAATAAAACAACATTATTTTCTGTAAAAAGACAAATGCGTGGGTTTTAGTTTTTGAGTGGTTATGAGAGTAAATACTCCACAAAACTAAAAGTTTTTTAAATGTAATCTATGTCCGTGAATAGTGTGATCTAAATCTAGCTAGTATTTCACAAATATCACGTCTTTGTGATAAATCATCTTTGTTTTACCAAAATAGCTCATTAGTATCATTACAAACAAACAAATGTCACAGCTTGCCTGAACAGCAGCCTAATTGCAATAATCCTGCGTTCTACTTTCATGTCAACTATCTGTTTATTTTTTTCTATTTTTCAGAAGTGGTTTTCAGTTTTATTACAGAATCCAAAACAAAGTGGCTGCTGGCTTATAACCGTGCCACTTATTCATCCCACTTCAGGGGTCACTTTAGATTTTCCTTTCAATAAAGTTTTCTTTAGTACTTTAGCTGCCATTTCCCTGCACTGGACTGGTCCTATAATGAGCCCCTGTGAGGAGCAGGCGTGACTGTTGTAAGAAGGACAACAGCTTTATGATGCAACTTTCTCATTTCATCATTCTGAGGCGAAGAAATTCAATCCCTCAAATGAGTAAATACGTCAGGAAGCGTATTTTCATAAATAAAAGCCCTGCGTTTTGGCCTTTTGAGACACGGGGCGACAACTACAACAGTTCTGTTGCTGTGACGACATGAATGTCTAAATTAATCTTGGATAAGACTTTAGAAATCTTACAAATTTGAGCTTTTTTCATGGCTTTGAGCTTTTTTTTGTGGATGACTTCTTCATCCACAAAAATGCATAACAGCTACAGGCGTTTTTCTCTGTGAACGGTACATCTTACGTTGATCTGATGAATGGTAAGAAATGGTCTTGAATGGTAAGAAAAACAAAGTTTTGATTCCTAGTTAGAGTTTAAAAGCTGCTCTGATCATTAAATCTGGGTTGGCTGAACATGAATCGCATTCTAGCGTGAATGACAGGACTGATTATGGATCCTCACATCGTAACTACAGTATCATCAACAAAGCGGCATCCACTGACACTATCATCCTCATGTCATAAAAACCCTTCCACACGTATTGTAAACCATGTCAGCGAGAAACAGACTGTGAGCCATTGACTCATTGGGGGTTTTTGCACTTTGAAACAAATAATGTAAAAAATCTAAAAGACTCTCCAAGCGAAAAGAAAGCCATTAGTTTGCGGTTGAAATCATGCTGGAAGTACATCATTCCCCCTTCAGCTTAGCCCCATGAAACAGCACCAAAAACCAACTTCCTAATGATGCTCCCTAAGACATTATCATTTAAACACAATCTCATGTGAATCTTAAATTAGTAGGCTATCGTTAGTATACATTTGAATAACATTCAAACGTCGAGAAGGATCACCATGCTGTGATCATGTACTATAATATATATCTATATAATATATAGCTATATAACCATTCATATATATAAACATACTTTTATAGGAGTGCATATACAGTGTGTGTGTGTAGTACAATTGTGTGTGTCTGTGGGCATGCATATTTATGTTTTTATACAGACGGAAAGGAAGAAGGTAATATTTCAGATGAAATTAAAATGAGACTGACAAGATAAAAGCTATTCTGAGATCAAGAGCGAAGAGGAAGGAGAATTAACAGATAAGAGAGAGAGAGAGGAAATGGGACCCTGTCACAGCCGAGAAAGTTCCATGCAACTTCCTGTCATAGCTCAAGATCAGCATGCAATGAGACTGAACATTCATACATTTTCCTTCTGAAGCCTGAACATCTCACTAGACTGTAAAAATACCTTTTTTAGCTCCACTTGCACTTGTTGTCCAGGTGTAACATACTGAACGTGTTTGTGAGCTTTCACAGAAGAATTACCCCTCTGTGCTTGCTTTTTTAGCAAACCTTTTGCATTAAAAGCTGACATTAACATGCTCACGATCTGCGCCCAGGCACTTGTTCAGGCTGTGATGCTTCTGTGCAGAGCTGGTGCTGATGTGGGTGGGGGGAAGGGCCAGAAAAGCTACAGATACCATTTAATGGACAGACCAGAGAAGGAGCCCCAGAGTGGGTGAGATAATCAGGCCGAGAGTGCATGTAGGAGAAGCACAGATAATTGAGCGTAGGAGAGAGAGAGATACGTAGATAGAATGAGAGTGAAAGAGAGAGAGAGAGAGAGAGAGAGAGAGAGAGAGAGAGTGGGGGGGTTGATTCAGTATTGGAAAATGGACTGGGTACGAGTGATCTTTTGCTATTGCCCATTTGTGGCGGAACATGACATCTCAAAGAGGGTACAGAGCTCAAGGCTAAAGATTAATCTTCACAAGAGGGAGAGTGCATTTTAGCCCTTGGTAGGAGATTTTAGTCCATGAAAAATGCATGTTTTGGTTTGTGTTTAGCGTAGGTAGAATAAAGCCAGCGTTGGTTCACAGGACTCGGGAACACAGTTTCAATGAGTTTATGTGTGTGTAGATGCTTGCTTATGCATGTGGAACTTCTGTGACAAATTCGTACAAATATACTTTAGAAGTTTATACAGTAGGTGTTTCTTAAACTATGGGCTCTTTATACCCAGTGGACCTTTACAGTTTAAACTGCCTTAATGCACTTTACAAACTCACTACAAGATTTCATTTGTTTAGTTCCGATGTCCAACTGTGGATAAATATGAATCACAAGATAATTCTTTTATTTTCCCAAAACAAATGTAATTTTCATCACATCTCAAATTAGTACTTGTTTTGTGGAGGAAATTACTTCAACACTAACTTGTAAAAATTACTTTGACTAGTATTAGTATATGTATTTTTTAAAATTTGAAAATGAAATGAAAATGAAACAGAAGAATGGTTGCATTTATTACATTTAAAAATACAATTTAAATATTTATAAGCATCTTTCCTTTTTGTCAAAATTACTAAAACATAAAAAATGCCAAACAAAAATCTACATGTATAACAAAAATAATGAAGACATGAATAAAAGTTCTTAGGACTGTTTAAATGCAGCATTCCTTCAACATCAAAAGAAGTTGAAATCTGTTGGAATAAAAAAAAAAAACTCCTGGGACATAAAAGTGTCTGTATTTGAAAAACTCCATATGCAGAACTGAACACTAGGCTAAACCGCATTTAAACCTTATGTGAGGAAAAATCAATAAAACACAGAATCCATCAAGTACTGCTCCTCACAAAATCTGATCAGGAAGCTCATCCACTGATATATCAGCACTAAAAAGACAGCAACATATTGAAACACAGCAGAGTCCTTCTCTGTGATGTACAATTAAACCGATTCACTGTACGCCCCTGAATGTCAGATCAAAGCGGAGCGCATCTGTATGCAGAACGAGGCACAATATTGATTTTTGAGCTATTCTAAGGCTCATGTAAACACAAGATCATTTAGACAGGGGGATATCATCCACAAAAGCCTACACGAGACTCCAGTTGAACCATATTGAATGCAAGCATCATTGCTCTAGCCATGCCTGTTTAGAATCTAGAGGTCAACCATGATTTATGGCTTGCCATGTGCTTATCATCCACGACCAGATATGGGTGGATTTTTTATATAATGCGAGGCAAGGTCGGGCAGCACCGCGTCACGGTTCTTTACAAGGGGTCTCTCCTCCGTTGATCTTGCCCTTCCTGATACAGCATAAATCTGATAAGTGCGCCTGAAAGAATTGCTAAATAGGATTATTCTCCTATAGGCCACAATTGCCCCATTCTGGGAGAGTTCACGTGGTGCTGAGACCACAAGCCTGACAGATTGTGCAAAAGAAGACTGGATATGCGGATTGTGGCTGAAAGACAGCCAGGTGAGCCAAAAAATCGGAACTCATTAATATTGAACTTTGGAGGAACAAGGTTAATTTTAATACCAAATGCCGTGCCTCCATGGCAAGCCTAAAGCATACTGTGCCCTTCATGTGGGACTTAGCCAGCCAGACATACCTAGAGGAAATCTTAGCTAAAAAGATTTAATGGAGTTCTCAATTATGAGTTATTGAAATATCAACTTCACCTCGGATGTTTCTCCTAAATTTTCTTAGAGAAATAAAAGTGTACATACATGAGACAACTGCTGATGCACAGTAAAAATATTACACAATGTAGATAGCATAGCACCGATAACTACATTTTGGAAGAATTTTAATTAGTTTGAGATCATATTGGAATCTCAGAATTTTGATCGCAGAGCACAGTATCTTGGCAACTATTAAGGAACTTTTTTTTTCTGTGTGCTTTGGTCCCGCTAAATCACCTCAATTTTAACTAGAACACTGGAATCTGAGGACAGATGGCTTTTTATCATAACAACATACTTGCAAGCATTTACCAATATCATTAAAACATGCTACCGGTTTTAAAACAGAAAAGTCATCATCTATTCACCCTTCTGTCCTTCACAATAAAGAATCACAACAAGGTACCATAAGGTCTATTGAAGTAGTGCATTATATTCCAAGGCTTCTAAAGCCAAAAGATACTATACTGTTGTGAAAGGAAACAAACGTGATTATTTACTAAAAAACTTTTCAGTAATTTTCCACAATTTGCTGCTCTGTGGAGCCTGACAGCCACTAATCACCATCCACTTATGGTATTTGTAAAAGAGCCACCCAGACATTTAGCTAGACATTAACCCTTGTGTTTCATAGAGAATAATATCACACTAAGTTCAATGGCATGAGGGTGAGCAGATGATAACAAATTTTCTGTATTCAAGTCCAAGTTACTTAAAACAAGGGATAGATTCTGCATGTGTGGAACCTCACCACAGAAATCTGTGCAAGGCAACAATAAAATGAAAGGAAAAAAACTGTTTAAGGTAACAAATAATCATGATAAAGTTTAAAGGCTCTGTTGAATACAACAAATGGAGATCTGAAGATGTCTAGTTTGTCCAGTACACCAACGTTTACTGCTTTTAACATTTTTGACACTTCAAGTATGTCTCCAAATTTGTTACAAGGACTGTATATCTGTCCAAAAATAGCTGATATTCTTTATTAAGTGATGAACATGTCTACCAACCCATAACAGTTTTGCAATTTCCTTTTAACACAGTTAAACAAACATACTAGCTATAAATGACAGCGCAATTCATTTGCTTTTGGAAACACCGACCTGACATGGAGATGGAAATGTAAATATGGATAAGTTAAACATCGTACCTATTTTACTGTTGATCGTATCTGAGGTAAACAACCTAATTATAACCACATTTCCATTCCAAGCGAGCACATGTCCATGGGCAATAAGTCTCTCTCACGCTGATGCTCATTTTGGTCAAAAAGGCCCTGTGTTTGCAATAATAATCAGTATTCATGCACCATGCATGCTCGGCATATGCTCTCCCATATGCTTGGAATCTACTGCAAGGATTTGGTAGGCAAATGTGTAACAGTTTACAAGAAAAGAACTGACAACACTTCTCTATCCAGTTTGCTATATTAGTTCACACTGGATTCACATTTACAATGGTGAAAGAACAAAAAAAGTGAAAATCTTGATCTGCTGACAGTCGTAATCGCTTTGTTTTGCTAGACAATGGAAAATGAGGGCTGGGAGCTTTAGTGGAAAAGAAAGCAATGTCAAGCTAATGACATCCAGCTAATAACCACGTTTGTTGATGTGGTGAATGAGACACAGTTGGGCAGGAAATCAAAGCTATAGTTATGCTCTTAAACATCATTAAGCCCTGTAACTAAGCTCATTTGAATGTATGAAGAATGGGATCATGGGAAGACAACTGAATGTGGACAAAGTGTCATTCTGAAATCCCCAAAAATCTTTTCAGGAGATTGTTTTAAGAATGTTTTATGATTTCCTTGAATAATTGAATTTTCATATCAAATCACATCATGAAACACATTGCCGCACTAGATTTCCTTCAGCAAATTGTGAATGATTTCTAAAATGTATTCCACCAGTCTTATAATTAGAGGAGACCGGGGTTGGTTGGCACAATTTGATTTTAATATTTTTGCACAATATCTCTGGTGGAGCAGATATTAAGATAACCTAATGATAAGCAAATAAAGGTGTTTGAGGAAAAAAACACACACTTTTAATGCCAATTTCCTGAGTTATTTAATGAGTAAAGTTACGTTGTGCAGTTGTGCCAAGTACCAAACTCCAACACTGGGATGTTGGCACAGATTGTGTAGCTGGTTGGCAAAGTGTTGAAAAGCTATAGTTTTATAGACAAGCTCCAAAGGGAAAAGATAAAAATGTCATTTTAAACCAAACTAACACCACTCAACATTTGTCTGGGACATGCCATGAGTATATACCATCTATAGTAGCTAGTTATATTGATGTGTCTGTATCTTATCACTTATGAATAATTAATTTTCTAATATTACACTTTCCGCACTCACACTCTTTTTATAAATGATATTAGCCAGCTGGTATGATTTATCACGGACTTTAAAATTCTATATCAACATATTCATTAATTAACCTTCATATATTTTATCTTTACATTCTTTTAATAATATTTTAGCAGTGTTGATAGCATCAATGAGGGTGGGTCATGAGGGCAAACAATTATATATTACATTTTTGTGACACAGTCTAATTATGATTCCAAAATGAACCTATAATGAACCAGTCAACCATGTATATTACTGATCCTACTCTCCACTACTGATGGCTAGGTTAGATTTGAGAATGTCCAATTTTTTCTGAATAAGAGGTTTCTAAATATACCAACCCAGCTAACAAGGAACTTTGGCTAATGTTTTCTAAATGTTCCCTCAAAGTTATTATAAACGTTCTTGCAGTAACTAACTAGTCTTTAATCTATATCTTTATCATTATACTTCAATGTTATATAAATTATTCATGAATATTACATAGCAAAACCATAATTTTTAGGTTGTTAGTGGACTGTTAAAAACATTACAGAGGTGAAAAATGTGTGAATAATGTCATTAGTACCAAGCAATAACATTAATACAATGTGTAAAAAAGTTTTAAATATTTTTGAAACTTTCAAAATAACATTTTTGTAACTTAATGGAAATGTTATTGAATCGTTCTTACAGCCTAAAATTGTTGCAAGAAACCAATGGAATCAGTTTACCATTCAAAAACCAAGATCAGATTCAGCAGCATTCAGAAAAGTCCAATCATTTACATTTGTACTTTCTTTAAAGAACAAATTCAGTACAACCTCAGTGACAAAACATCAAGTGAAACATAAATCATAACAGTACTATGGTCGGAACCCTCACTATGTTTTTAAAATGAAACACTCTATTTTACCAAATAAATCTTGCATGAATCCCAACAGTGCAAATGCTTCATAAATCTCACTTTGTGTGGGAGCTGTCTGAACTATTTGTCAGAAAGGCTAGCAATAATAGACAGGTTGGTTTTCAGTAAAATCAAAAGCTTATCTGAATGTAGCCACTATTTCAGCCAACACGCAGAGAAATACAAATCCATTGTGAGTATGTTTGGAAAAAGCGCATTCTGTGTGTGAATAAGAGATTGATTTTCACAGTCATTACAGTCATTTTCAGGGCAGTTGTAAATGTGTAAAGAAATGCGAAACGCTTCAAACTCACGTTAGAAGGACCATGAATAGATATATTGACAAGTATCTGTTCTGTGTAAAGATCTAACACTGGTCTTCTATTTACATTCTAGCAAATGTGAAATATCTGAAACATAGAATAAATATTAATATCTATTGAGCAATATATATGTATATATTATACATGTATACTCATATACATATTTCTAAATATCATTGCATTTGCATACCGTATGTATTGCTGCTTTCTGAATACCCATAATCCAACACTCCTGTGGAGAGATGTCAGAAGATAATTAGAATTTATTAATTCAATTACAAGCATTGTCAAATAAATAGAGGAACCTGTTGCGAGAAACGGAAACTCTCCTCTCTTTGCCGAGACGTTCGACTAGGACACCACAAAATTAACTATAAATACAATTTGGAAGTTGGAACCAAACAAGAACAGTGGGACGTCGAGACAGTTTATCTCAGCGATTGATACTGCCGGTACTGCACTGGACCATGAAATTGTCATTTGTTCTGCAAGCGTCGCATCAAATGAAAGTTAAAGGCTGCACGCTGGCACAGGTCTAAACTCTGCTGGCACCCAGAGAACCCGTGCCTAATTATATCCATTCCATACAAATGCTATACCTACTAATACAGTGACATATCTTTAAAATGGAGTATGAGAAATGCAAACAGGTCTGAATTGTTGAATGATACTCATTACTAAGAACAGTCATGCAGCACAACATCACATCACACACGTTGTTAGTGTGTGCGTTGTTTCCTTTATGTCAGAGTTTGTGTGCTAAAGAGAAAGCATTAGATGAAGTAATGTATCCCATTTGAGAGATTACATTTTCACAGACTTTCAGAGAACATTTAAAGGGACAGTTCCCTCAAAAATGAAACTTCTGTCACCATTTGCTCATTCACCTACAAGTTGTTTCAAAGTCGCATGCTGTTATTTTTCGTCCTTAGAACAAACACAAAACGATAATTCTGATGAATTCTCAGAGCAGCTATTTTCCATGTTCCAAACACAAGAAAACAGCACAGAAGTGCCTTATACAAGGAATAGAGCCAAAATGAAAGTCAAAAATCTTTCCCTCCAGTGAGCTGTTAACGGGAGAACTGTTGTGAGCGGATTGAGTTGGTGAGTTACTGAAGAACAAGATCAATCCGATTTGTGGGACCATATCAACCAGCTCATTGATAAGAAGAGGCTTGAAAGAATGATTCGTTAACAAATCATACGGATCTCTTTGTAGAGTTCAACTCACTGACACAGTGATCCTGTTATCGAGTTTACAGCTCACTGGAGAGAAGATTTATCAGTGAAAACGAATATCACAAAAACCGTATGAACTATTTTTACAGTTCTTTTTGAAGCTTAATAACATGGTCACTTTTTGTCTTGGTATGGGAAAGGACAAGCGTAAAACCTTTTGTGCCTTATCAAAAAAATAACACCACACAGGTTTGCAGTGGCATGAAGGTGAGTAAATGATAACTTTTGTGTGAACCGTCCCTTTAATTCACACACTCGCACATACATCCACCCACACTCCACTCCCCCCCAAAATGAAAGAATCGCATGGTCTGTGATTTCTGTAAGGAGCACAACAGCGAAAACACAGCGACGCTATAGATAGTGAGAGACGTTCAGAGACGGCGGAATCAGTTGCTGCTCAGGAGGAGAGAAAAAAATGGCAGACAACAAATAAAAGAGAGAAACCGAGGAGGCGTATTATCAATATCCCGCCCTTCATGCAGCCCGCGCTAAAGCAGAGGATGAGGAAGCCAGAGAGAAGCAGTCAGCATTTAGGAAAGCCACTCGCTCCAGCACTACACATGACAGTGCCCACTATAACGCCACAGTGCCCGCTCAGAGGGGTGTCAGTGCTGAACTGTGCCAATGCCACAAGTTAAAGAAACAACACACACATAAAAACAAACAAAAGAAAAACAAACAATAACGTTACGACACACAAAAAGCTGTACGCCAGCAGGCATCCTGGCCAATCGAGAGGAGGAGAAATTGCGATGAGGAAGAGGTCAATTTTGGTTAGTGCAGCATTTCGGGGTCCTTACTGAGCTGCAAACACATACTGACCTGGACTTGAGACAGCGCTAGCTGCGGTGGGCTCAATAATTGCTACAGGAAAAAAGTGGAGAGGGAAAAGAAGACATTTATATATTATTAACATAATGAAGACCAAAAAGAAAGGAAGAGAGATCAAAAACAGGCAAAGACTGGAGAGGGTGGAGTAAAAGTCAGTCCATGGTCAGCGAGCTATTAAAGGGCCCTTTAAAAAAAAAATAAAACGACTCCCTGCAGATATTTGATCGTCTTGATCAAAATGTGACGTTCAAACTGGCTTTTTTATGTTCAGAGGGGTTCCGACTGAGACGATTTCAAATCATACGATGATGACTGATCTTTGATACTCCAAATTAGAATCTTCAGAGCATCACTCAATTCAACGGTCCGGAATGAAGCGCAGCTCAATTAACACATGAAATTAAATTTGCACCTAGCAGACAGACGTTTAATCATGACGATGTAATGTGGTTTTCATTTTATTAATAGATATCATACTCTCTCAATTGCCCTAGCTCCCTTTTTGGGAAATGTTAAAAGCAGGACTTTAATGTTAATTCATTTTTTAATCTCATATAGGCTCAATATTTTCCACTGAGTTACTTAACTGATGGTAATTAAAACTTAACTCGTGGGGATAGGTTTAGATCTGGGTTAGATATACAGTGTCTGTATTAACGTTTGTATTTCATCTTCTGTCACAAGTACAGAGTAAATGTGCTTTTAGTACAACTGTTCATATATGACAGCTCAGCCAATCTATGGTTCATGCTGATGCAAGGAAAATGCATCCATGCTCATTAAGAAATTTGCACACTAAAAGCTACAATCTTAACTTCCGCCTCTCTATCGCCATCTATGTTTGAAAGTACGAAACTATGCAAAACTTGTAATTTTATGTTTCCAACAGAGATGGTGACAGTGAGTTAGTATTGCAGCTTTAATGTCAAGTTTAAATTCTAAGCAACAAGCTACAAATGCTCCACCATCCTCAGCACCCACACATACCATACAGAATCCGGGTCGTTTTCTTTCTGTGACTTAACCACACAGACAAATAATGTCAAACTGACATTTCCTGCAAAATCTGACAATATTGTTATAAAACTACCGCTATGAATTGGGGTAAGGAGGTAAGGTAAGGAGGGTAAGGTAAGGAGACCGTTTTGAACACTTCTCTTATGTCCTTGCTCAATAACCACTTTTTGTTTATTTTTAACAAAAAAGTTACAGATTGCAGCTTTAAAACATACATACAATTAAATGAATGTAATTGCCTTAACCAAATTCAAGCAACACCTGCAAACAAATGATGCTAGGCCTTGAGTTAAACAAAGTTACATTTCTTGCACTTACTTTTAACCAGCTCACCCTTGCAGAGTTACAACAGGTGTCGTTCATCTCATTACCTATAGACATGTTCCACTAGTGCTTGACAAGCAGGAACTAAAGTGTCCAAAGTGAGCAGCATCTAATTTAAAACCTACCAAACTTCCTCTTGTTTACCCGAAGAGTGTGTTTGTGCCACACAATGACTTTCACACATTTTTAAAGTTTGTCAAGTGTCCAAATATATTTTTGGGCACTGTATTTTGGTGTAGCCTTAGCCTCTTCTTAGCTTACACACAAATAATGTGTCTCTATCAAAAAAAAAATCATTAAAAATCATACAATCATTTGCTGCATACCTAATTATTTAAATTATCAAAACATATTATTAAAACAATTGGTTGTGAGACAAACGTTAGTCACTCATTTGAAAAGAAAGAGGGAAAATGACAACAATAAACCGCTTTTACTCAGAATTATCCCACCATTGCAGTCTCCCCCATGGCTGCATGGCCGAACCGAACAAAGAAAAATAAGCCAGGATGTGTTTTTGCTTTCATTGTTCAGATCAACATTACAGTGACTCTGTACAGTAACAGAAGTAGCTTTGTTATTAAAGGATGTAATGACCTCAACAGAAGCTTCTTTCTGGCAAGCTAAATTGAGAGACCTGGAGTTGAAATCACGGTGCCAAGAGACAGTTCAGATCATTACTGTTTATGGGTTCAGGGGCAGGATTGAGTGTGTGTGTGTGTAAGAGAGAAAGAGAAAAAACACAGGTGGTGTGTTAGGGCTTTCAGTTGAGACCATGTTAAGCTCACAGACATGCAACCTAAAGCAATCATCACTATTGACAGTTCTGCACTGGGAATCAACTGATACTCTGTGAATCAGAGTATAAAACAAGATTAAGATCAAAAGGCAGAAGCACTTGGTGGAAAGTTTCATTGGCAGATTGTGAACAAATGTGGTTTTGTAAAGATTTAGCTTAATAAAAAATCACTTGGAAGGCGAATACAATTTTTCTGTTTGCACAAGCATTCTTACATGGATTCATAACTATGTACAGAGATTTGGTTTGTATTTTTGTTTTTTCTTTGGTCCCCGGGGACTTTTATAAAACACTTTAATAAAGTTTATTTGTCCTCTACTAACAATGTCTAACGGGATATACAGTACATGCATGGCTGGAAAATTTTGTCACTTCTGTGTTTTATTTTCCCCTAAACTATCATACATTAATGTCATTACAACCAAACCTTAAATCTCCCTTCGTTCTATGCCGGAAATGACACTAGTAGAAATGTCATTTCATACTATTACTATAGGGGAAAAATTATTGGTTGTTGTAAAAAGGACAGTAATCATTTGTTATATAAGATTTTGTTATAAGATAAATATTGGTCTATGTTTATTTCACTCTTTGTTTAGATGTCTTTATATAGATCTAGCACATTCTGGGAAAACAACACATAAAACAATACCAGAAAACAATATATAAAGGGCTTTTGAGGCATCTGGTAAAATGATAGTGTTTCTGGAACCAAGATTATTACACACTGTAGTCTTAGATATTGAAGATCTTCATGCAGTCATGAAAAGATTTCTGCTCCCTTCAGTTAATATCTGATTATCCCTGGAAAGCAATTTGTGTTTCAAATCAAACTGCATTTTGATGCTTTGATCACAGTATTGTATGTCATGTGATCTTCAGGTATAGAGAAATAGAGTACCCAACATTGCATTCACATAACAGCTGAATGATGTGTACACTCAATGACCTCTGTTCTCACCGCTCTATAATAATATCTTGCTTTTCCTTGGCAAGGCACAACTGGAGAAACTTGCAGCTTCTGTGCAATTCGAGGAAACATAAATTGCAACAATTGCAATCTAATGCACAATTGATCACTGATCACTTTAAGAATAAGACAACGAGCTGCGCATGGATTTATTCATTTTACACTGAGCTCTTAACGATAGATTTTAAACTCGAAGGTCAAAATAATTTTTGAATAGGCTTATTTTCTGTAATCTTCAGAAGCACAATGCACAGATGTTGATTAAGAGAATTTTTCCTTGCATCTTTGAATGCCTGCACCATCTTTCATGCGTGGTCAGCTGCGTTGCATGAATTGCCACAGGAGGACAGGAGGTGTTTTATAGCCAAAACAGGCTCGCTGCATCCTAAACACCTTATTTTTCAAGGATATGCACACTCCACATTCAGACAGTGTGAAAACATTGAGGCAGCACCCTTTAAGACCTTATTGTGCCAAAATGATGACTCTTGTAATACAAGATAAAAGTCAATGAGAGCGATAAATGTCAGTCCATCTGTTCAGCTGTCCTTTTCAGTGCTGAACTGAATTTGATTAGGGTTTCCAACCAGCTAAGAATGAACACAACAAAATGCAACTTCAGCAACAATACAGTAAAATATCAATCTCTCATCTGTGTAACAAGAGTACATAAACAAAATGGGTTACTGTAACAACATGCTAAATGATACTGCTAATAAGGCTCAATAATGACAACCTGTCCACAACTATTTTGTTGTCTTAGTCTCACATAAGTTAATTAACTATCTAGCTGGAAAGCACTTTCTCAATGTAGCAAGCTCTAATCTGTTTGGTTGGTGTTATACAGTAATTGGAAGCAGTAGTAGCAAGTTAACAAGATATACAAAAGCAAAACTATAATCTTCTTTGTTCTTTATATTCTTCCAAGTTATTAAAAATCGGTATCAATTTATTTTGTTATCTGTTAAATTGAACTGTGGTTGGTCGTGTGAATAAGTGGGTGGTTGTTGGCCAGGAAAAACTGCAATGTGGACCAGACCTTATGCCGAAGTCAAAGGTTACACTGTAACTGTAAATGCCAGTTTGACAGAGCCAGACCGTTATGATGCATATACTAGCCAATTAGATTTTTAATCCGTAGGTACCTAACACAGCACTTAAATGTATCAGCATAAATTGTGCACAGTCTGTATTTGGCAGTTCTTTACAGTGCCTGCAGAGGTGCTTGGGGTGGACCTGATATATGATTGATGGAGAAATAAGACCAGGATCAGAAGGGTTGGCTGAATGGCAAGATGAATGCGTGCATTTCTCAGCCTAGAGAAAAACGATATTCATGAGAATAAATTGACATCATATCTTCTGTTCTAGTTCACCTTCTATTTTGTGCATTTTTTGTCTCCACCCGTGACTCAGACAGGGTCATGGTATAGTAACCATAGCAACAACATCCACTACAACTCAGTAGGACAATGGAAACCAGGACAACAGAAAACGCCAAGATACAAAAAGATGACACTGAATTTGTGATTGATAGGCATGGCAAATGAACAAGGCTTCCATTAGCTAGTGCCTGCCAAAGATATGGAGGCTTTATCACAGAGACTGAGAGTTTCTGCGGGCTATAAGTGCTTCTAGTCGGTTTAGTCTGATTGCAATAATAGGTTGGTGGAGATTATTCAGCAAGCTTACCCTGTGCTATAAGCAAAAACGAGTGGGGAAAGATAGCTTGGATTACAAAGCAGAAGAAATCTGCCAATTAAGGCCAACAAAATCTTTGTTCCTCAAGCTATGCCTCACAGTTTGGACAGCAAAAGGCAGAAGCGAGGCTTTAACTTCCAGAAGAGCTCGGAAACAGGAAAACACATCAAGCACAGGAGACAGAAAGCTCACAATGTGACAACGTGTGAGATGAACATTTGCCGTACGCACACAAAACAGTTTATGTTATGCGAGACCTAACAAGAGAAAGCTAGGCTGGGTGTTAACACTTTTACATTATACTGTTTCTATAAATATGCTGGTATAGCCTTCAGCAATATAGATAACGCATTAACATTCTCACACATACAACATTTTCTAGATCAATTATGAATAAGATAAATTAGCATTCCATGCTTGCAATATACACAAAAAGATTTAAAATGCAAATTCAAAGACGATTGCATAGTTGTCCATCTACATTAAACAAGAAAAGAGGCAAAACCTCACAAATCTTAAGCAAATGACACAGCAACCAATCAAACGTGATGGCAGTGAGTAATGCAGACAAAGTCATGTAAATGTCAAGTCTAGCATGAGCAATGCATCACCCATTTTTATTTTACAATACAATAAACGTTCAGTTGCCTTAAATTGATTACCTTTACCCACTGTCTGCACATTTGGTCCTCCGAACATTGTTTGTTCAGTAAACTAGTGTTTGTAGACAATGGTCAGAAACAGTTTAGAAATAAAAAAAGAGTCACACTGAATGGTGGACATTAAGTACCTCACAGGTCCCATTTTCACAGTTTTTAGGAAATGTATGCACATATACATTGTACATATATTAAATAAAACATAAGACTACAAAACTGCAAGTTCAGTAAGATGCTGAGAAATTCACTCCTGTTTAACTATTACAATATTCAATTATAACCGGTATTTTAGACTTATTCCTAATATTTAAGTTGATTTCTCATACACTAATGAACATGTTAAAAGCTTTGTGCCTGGTCAAAGCAAAGACTGAGTGCATTACACTGACATGCATTTTTTTACATTTACAGAAAAGAATGTGTCTCTAACAATTAGAGCCAGAGCTATTAGCTATATTGAGGTAATTTGACAACAGACAAAGCTTAAATAATTCAGATCAAATGTGGTTTGATGTACGACTTGTATCTGACTAGCTTCATTACAGTGTGCCGAAAACCATTGTTTCACAAAATGCATCTTTTTCTTAATGAAACTGTAATTTCTTCAGCATACGTAATTACAGTTAACATACCAATTCTCCTCTTGAGAATTACATTCAAACAAGCACTTACATGATGTATTAAATAATGAGGGGTAAAATATTCAAGCCAATGAAAACCTAATGGAGTCTGAAAATACTGTAGGTAGCCTATGCCAGCTCTGTTATAGTGGTAATGTTAGGCCAATGTAGATAATTGCTAACAAATGCATTGCACAGCTGGCTAAACGAATCTTGCTGATGTGTTGGCTAAGTAAACAAATCTCAGTCACACAAAATCAGCTCTCGCTTTTGTCCAAAAATAATGAAAGTTGCAAATTCCACCTAAACATCCTGATAAAATGGAATAATGACCTTTTACCCTTTTTACTTCCTCCTGATTGCTGAAGGTCTTTAATGGAAGCTCAGCACGATAACAGTGCTAAACATCCTAGCGTTCGGTAAAAGTCACCTTGATGCTAGCAGCCAAAAATGTCCAAGAAGTTCCACAGAGAAAAGCAGTTAATTCTGTGGCACGCAGAGATGAACAAATCCATGGGATAATCCAGACAAGACCACTAAGAAAACTTTCAATCAATACACAGTATACAATATGAGGGCAGAAATCATATGCTGGGCTATAAATAGAGCCATATGATAGGTCCTTCATGCTGAGGAGAAAATCAAACACAGTACTTTGATTAGTACGCCACACCTTGTCTCTGAGGTTGAGGCGCTCCATTAAATATTAATGTGTCCCTGAATCCACCTTTGCTTCATCAATACTTATTGAACGATATTATAGTAGTAATTTAGTCACCGGCAATGATGCTCAAGTCTTGCATCTGCAATCCGTACAGATCTGGATGTGTGTGTTGGGCAGGGATTGCTTGCCATTTCTCATTAGGTGGACAGTAGGGTGGGTTTCCTATTTTTTTAACAATGAAGAATATAAGAAACACTTGTGGGAGTAGCAGATGCAGGTTTCTGGTCTATTGTTGGTTTTCTTGCATCACAGACTGCTGGTTTTCAGTAGAATGTGAAAGATACTGGAATTTTTATCTCAGCTGGGCCTTTGATGCTTCGTTTAAAAGCAGAGGACTCAACTTTTCCATCTGGCATTTTTACAACTATAGCTTTTTTGTTATTTGTCATTTGTTTATCTTGTTAGCCCACTCACTCTTTATTATTGACTGTAGGACCTCTAAATCAAAAAAGCTTAAGCATTTCAAACAGACTGCTCAAAGAAATTGCATCTCATTTTAAGTGCGGTATTTCTTTGAAAAGGAAAACCTTTGTTGAAAACCTCACACTACAAAAAAAACAATGACCTATTTGAGAAGCATCTCTTATTTTTTTCCCAGCATCACATGCATTAGAAATGGGTGAAAATGCTGTGTTTTCTCTCACGGGGAGCTCTTTGCAAACTACAACAGTATATGTGGAAAAAACAACCCCCAACACAACCAGAGTTAGTCAGGAGAGACAAATGCTTGTTACTTACGAATTAGAGGCACACTGGCGTTGGCTGTTCCCAACCTGTTGACAGCCACACAGGTGTAGTTACCATAGCGATCCTGTGTCATATTTTTCACTGTGAGAATAGATCTGGAGCTGAGGTTCTTGATGTCTATACCTTGCCCCATGTTAATCCTGAAAACAAGGGTATTGTTTTAATTATCGAGTAGTTTATTAAACAACATTGTGTATTGTAAACATGCAGTGTGACATGCTAGAAACATCACATACAATAAATATAAAAATATAACAAACATAAAATGTGATTATACTTAGATTAGACTAGTCATTTAGTCGATTAAAAGTAGGGTAGGCAATTTTAGAGAAGCTAGCAACGAGCTTTGAATTCAGTAGTTAGTCCCTTTGGACCAAATGCAATGATTGGATGAACATTTTATGGTTAACATTTTAAGAAACATATTTATATAAAAATATGTAAAGACCACTTTACTTAGCTATCAGGATGTTTAATAATTTAAAGCTGCTTTAAAACAATGCAACATTTGTAAATAAAGCCCTATACAAATAAAACTGTATTCAATTTAACGTGAAGGGGTCTTCAACCAGCATCAAAAATATTTTTGGAAAAAATCACATACCCTGCCTTTAAGTCATTGTCTGTCTTTTCAGCACAAATATACTTCTTCAGTAGACAATTTTGTCTGCTTTTGCAGTGCTATCTGATTTGCATAATTTCTTTAGTGTATTGGTTGCGAAACCAAGGCAAACAGCGTGTGTGAGTAAACAACACTATCAGACACAAATCATTTTTATTAACCCCCCAATTCCTGAATGTTTGAAAACACCAATATGATACTGTAATCTAAGCAGCTGTAATAACATCTAACAGAGGCAGTTGTATGTTTATGTGGTGTGTAATATGAAGAATATGAATTTATGAGCTTTACTGAGTCTAAACCTTAGACATCCTTGTTTCATAAGCATTCAGAAAGTGTGCTTAACAAACATTGAAATGTACATACAAGCACAACAGGGGAGGCCGGGACAACTGGAACACACTCTATTTTTGGATGTTTGTCTTGTTTTCCTTGTTGGAAGTTGTCTAAAATTTTCATGCCTTATGATCCAAACTAAAATCTCTAGGTTGTTTAATAATTGAAGTTAACACAAATGACAGATCCTAAAACTAGCCGGCAACTTCCATGTAACATTCTTCTTTGTGAGAGAAAGTATTTTTTTCAAGTGTTACAATTGCCCCCAAGCCCTTCTGCAACCACCCCATAATACCTTTCAAGCTCACTTGTATTAAATTAAATTTGATATTATACTCTAAACTAGTCTCTTAATAGTTCAGTTACTTTTAGTGCATACCAATGTTCAAGGATAAAATTCATAGTAGACTGTGAGTTGCATGAGAAATAAAAATATTACCATTGCTCTTAGCCTTCCCTACTGTTTCTTAAGAGAAAGTGATAAGCGCAAAAATGTGTGCATGAGTTAGGTTTGAGATAGGTTGGTCAAGGTCTAAGGTTCAGCTAGGGTAGCAGGAGAGCACTGACTCTGGGTCATCCATGTTCCTCTCACAGGTAGGTGTGTTGACCTTTTGCCCCTCCCAACTTTTTAAAAGGTTGTTTGCCCTCCTGCTGACACTTACTTAAATATGAGCAAAACTTTTCTAAAAACAAAAGACCATTAATACCACTCTGTATCTCTCTAGGGTTATAGGCCATTATACACAAAAACCATTATGAAATCTATTCGCAATTGCCACGATGATACATCATTCTGTTCATTCTTTGCTATTAGATTCTGCAATTAGATACCACGACTTGAAAATAGCACAGTGTTTTAGGGAGCTGCGATTTTACTTGTGCACTCGATCACAAAAAAGAGCCTAATTTTGGGGCCTGACAACTAAGCTATCATTACTTTTACGTGAGAAAATATATACAGTATATATCTCACATAATCTCATGAAGACAAAAAAGATGATTATCATATTATTCATGATTATCTCATAAAAATCCAACCCCGTAAAAAAAATGTTGGGCTCTGTATCATTCCTCTCAGTTTCTGTTTATTATTATAATTGTTTTTTCCTTTATTACTTGTTTCCTCGCCATTAGTTCTGCACTTTTCAGAAAAATACAGTAAAAACAGTTTATCAACAATTCTCAATGTAAAGCCAGATTAAGCAGACTACAGACCCAATGCCAATAAGCCTCCTTTGCAATTTGAATAAATTGAGAGAAGCCTATAATTACAATTAGCACAGTATGAACTGCTGATTCAGATCGTACTCAGCAAGAGTGGGTAAATGACGGGTAATGGGGTAATTTGGTATTTAAATTCAAGAACCACCACTTGAGTCAACAGTGATTGGTGCAGAGACATAGAATGCTCTTTACTGGTGATGAGGTTATACAAACATACAATTAAAATGCAGGGGTAAGGTGGTATAATGGATGTCCTTAACACTGAATTTTACCTATTTCTACTTTAAAGTGGCCGTATAAATATTTTTTTATATTACTGCTTTCGAATGTCCTTCATTTTTATTATCTTTAATTTTTTTGTTCATTTAGTTACTTTATTTTTAAACTAGACTAGCCATGCATAATGCATGCATTTTATTAATATGTAGTATTATACAATATTTATTAGCTGGCTAGACTTGAGATACTGTATTAGAATTTCTCTGCTATTTTATTTTTGTTCTCCTGCCTTACAATATTTTCATTCAAGCTTTGTTTTTCTTCACTTAGAAATGGGTTTCTTTTGTAATAATGACCATCCTACTGTAGACACAACATACTAATTTGAAATATTTTATTTTGTGAAGTATTTTAGTAGCACTGGTAAAGTAGTCCAGATATATGGTTCGAAAACACTTAAATGTCAGATTGTTCTTAAGGAATATCAGAGTGCTGGACAGTTGGCCAATCAGAGTTGAGTATTCCAGAGCCAAGTAATTTTGACTAATAAATTATTAATCTGTTTAAATCAAAACAATAAAATAATACATAATACTAAGTGATCAGCTTAAACAATGTGCATATTGTTAAAGGACTCAAACAGGGCTTCAATGTTACAGAACACTTGTAAGTTACATTTATTTTTGCCAGAAGTGTATGACTTCAATTAAAAGTTTAAAAAGATGGTTGGTGAGTTAATCTACAAAAGTGATTTGCTGTGGCAAAAGTCACTATCTTTCAAAATTAAGACTCTTTAATTAGACACTTTGTAATTTTTGATAAGCTGCAGATCCATCCAGCTTTTAAACTAATACTACCGAAAACTGTAATGCAGCTTTAGATTAACATACAAAAATTAAACCTTAGGATCAACTTTCAACAATTAAACTTTCAAACTCTTAAAAATGAGTGAAAAGTTTGATTGTATTGTAATTATTCTGTTAATTAAAGGTGCTGTAAGCGATTTTACTGTGGCGCTAACTTCTGCCACTAAATTAAACCACCTCCACAAACTAAAACCCCACCCTCCACATTCATGTCAGCAAACCCAAATGCACATAATAATTCACATACAGGGCATTTCTAACTGGACAGTTTCACGGTTGGGCAAAAAAACGCAGGCTTCTCTCCTGACTCTTTTTTTGTTGTTGCCATAGCCCTAGGGCTGTCACAGAGACAGGTTTGATTTCTCAGGACAGCCATTTCAGTGATATCTGTCAGGTAGGAGGGAAATTTTGTGTGTCTGTGTTATTCCAAACAAATATAGAAATTCACCTTAAAGAAATACACAGAGGTTGGAAATGAATATTCATCAAAAAGAGAACAAGACTTTAATCTTCAGTGCGCTGAAGCCTTCACCAAAACTGCTTAAAATGCATAATGTATGAAAAACAATCCCAGTACAGTAAACAAATAAAACAGACTTTTATCATCTATCACTCTTGCTTTTACCTTTTCTCTCCCTTGTACCATTCAAAGACGGGAGAGGGGACAGCTGCTGCCTCGCACCTCAGCAGGGCCATCTGACCGGGTCGGACCCCGTGGCTCTTCATCTCGTGGATGGCTGGAGGAACTGGAGAAAATAAGGACTGATATGACTGAGGGAACACGTAAGTAGACTCACACAAACTAATCTTCTGAGCCTGCATGGCGAAGCCTTCGAAAATTCAGTGCTTTCATTTTACATTTTGTGTAAGAGGCAGAAATGAATTAGCAACTTGATTCGGAGGGTCAACACATGTAAATCTTAGAGGTGCGATGTTGAGAAATTCCATTCATCCCAAGGGTTAGAGAAATGAAATGAAACTGCTCGGTGATAAATTGTTTAATGGCGGTTCAAAGGCTGGGGAGCTGAGGAAGGTTCTCTGAATGTGTGCATGTAAAATGAGGCACTTTCATGTTCACAAACACAGTGAAAATCTCTCTGCCAGTAAGCAAGCTTTAAATATAGACCATTTGTATTTTCCAGCTGGTCGAAAAGCAACAACATTAACAACAAGAATGATACTCATAAAAGCAATGACACTGTACATTTATTGCACATTATAAGAAATAATATGGTAGATAAGTAAACAAAATAACTGGATAAAGATTGAAGAAACATTCAAAATTTTAATTATATGGTACTATACATAAATGCTATGAAGTATACAGGACCCCAGTTAACATAGACACATAGACACACAAATCAATCAATCATGTATAGAACTTTCTGTTATATCTATATATATCTATATATATATATATATCTATATATATATATATATATATATATATATATATATATATATATATATATATATATAAAAACCCTTCAAGCAGGTGATCCACTTATGTCTTTCTAGGTAGCGTTAAATTACTCGCAATGTCTGAATTTGAGGGGGGGACATTTATATTCTAGGCAACTCTGTCTTTGAAAATCACCTGCAAGTTATTGAGGTCTGTGTTCAGACTGTTTTTCCTGATTGAATTTCTGACATTCTCTTCCATAACCTCACAGCTGAAGGTATGAAGTTCCTAAGGCCTTCACTTGTAATATGTTTCATGTTATCTGAAGGCTGGAAATAAATTTCTACTATTGTGATCAGAACAGTAACATTTCCTGATTTTTAAAAATGATATCCTCACAGTCTGGGCTGCCAAACTGCAACAAATAGTTTGCTCTTCCATAGCTCAGAAAACAAATTTAATTATTTTTTTTAAGTATCTTTAACTTTATCTAAAATGTTTTTGGTATTAATAAATTAATTATAATAAATTAAACATATACACAATCAGGACTTGCTGACAGTAAAAGCACAGCTATAAAAGCATAAGCCATTTGTGGGGAAAGCATAGTTCACATTTGGTCTTGAAAGAATTTTATGAGAAATCTCTTTTCTGATTGACATTTGATTGCAGACATTTGTATCTTTGCTAATCTGAGATTAATTTGAGACAGTAACTCTTATTTAACCTTTAAGAGGAAATGTATGTCAGATTACAGGGGTCTTTTTTCTCAACAGAAATCACCTCAGAAGCAGTACACTCAAGCAAAAGTCTCAATTTGCTCTCCTATAAATCTTGTTGCTGCCTAAGAGAAATAACTGAGATATTAAAGAGATTGTATTTGTGATTTTTCTTTTCTATGGAGGGAAACTCATCTGCAGCATTTAAAAGATATCAAAGCATCTAACAGAATGCTAGGGGAACCCCCCCCGCATTGAAGATCACAAAAAACAGACAAAATGTATAAGGTACATGCCTATCAATCACTATAATCACTGTGTTAAGATATTTTGTTCTGTGATTCTGCGTTGTTCATCATTTCTTCAGTGCACAATCTCTTGGGAAGGTATGAAAATAGCAGTGTGACACATCAACACAGCTTGAAAGCAGAGTTTTGGCATATGTTGCAAGACTATCTTGCCTATGCTGAAAAGAAGTGTCTGTTCCAAAAAAAATAGCAACCAATGACTCTCATCCTTTGGCTGGATCATGCATTTACAGTACAGATATCAGCCCATGAAAATACCCAGGGAGCATTACATAAGCTGAGCTCTGGTGATGCATGCCAGCATAAGATTTAAGGATAACATAAAATAAGAGATTAAAGGAAGGCATTGCAAGACAAAGGCGAGGACAACTGAGCACAGAGCCCATAATATATGAATAAAGAGAGGACAAAGCATAATTTAAGGGACATATCAAACATGCAGCAACATGAAATGTACAGTATTTAGGGCGAGATGATAATGTTATTCAATTAAACATTAACGGAGAATTCCCATGCTGATGGTTTACATTAAAACATAACATATTCTTTACCAGCATGCTATATAACTTGACTTCAGGCATCAAAAGCAATTTACAATACATGGAAATGTGTATTTAGGGCTGCCAGTCTATGCAGAGCAAAATATTTCGGAAATTCAAATCAGGTGTTGGGTGGTATGAAAGTGTCAAGATTTGCAATGTTGCTAAAGTTTGGCCTTTAATGAAAAACGAATCTCCAGCTCTGTTTGCGTCGCACATTTTTCCACACTACCTGACATTTGGGCTGTGAGGTAGTAAAAATATTTAATATCGTCTCTGGCCTTCCAATCAGCGTTAGGTTACTTTAAATGGATTTTGGACAACACGCAATTCAGAAACAGAACCAGAAAATTCTCTGAGCACAGAGCCAGCATCTTGGCTAACAATTTTAAGTTGCAAGAACATTTCTATAACATTTCCAATAAATAACAAAAACGTTAAAAAGGTTATTTTGAAAGTTCAAGGAATATGATATTAACGTTATTGCTTGGTTATAGGAAAGTTTTCAAACATTTTTTAATTCTGTAACAATTTTAAAACGCTCCACTAGGTACTTAAGAATAAACAATTTGATACATATGATATTTACCATTTTGAGAACTTGATAGAATGCTAGCCATTGTGCATTTGATAGAATGCTAGCCAATGTTCAATGCTGTGAGAACGTTCCCTGTTAGCAGAACAGAAACAGTTTTTCCGAGAAACATCCACAAGTCTGTTACAGTATATGGTTGTGTCTGTTTCAAACCTCCGAAACTCCTTTATGTTGGAAGTTATACAAGTGGATTTGAAGTTAATTCAGTTTAGGTGTTTTGCACGTAAAAACAGAGATTTGCGAGGGACTGAAATCTGCTGCGGGTGAGATATGATGAGCGTGTTTCTGTGTCGTTCATCACTGAGATTTGTGCTGTATTGTAAGCTATTGGCAGGCCTTGGCAGGTTGCCTAATAGCACATGAGAAGAGAAGCTGGCTCTGATATATATCCACACAGCTAACTTCTGGTATCTAACAAACCACTGCATCTGTCCTCACTGAGGGATGATCCGCTTCATTATAAAACTGCATTAGCAGAAAGCATCCAGGGAGGAAAACAAAGCATTAGCCACAACTGCAACCGCAATTCTTCACATTAATTAAAATCTTTTGAGTGCATATACTGCAGTGATAACGGGTCCACTGGGATGAAAGTTATTTAATTTCCAACATCAAAATATTTTAAAGCAGGAGGAAAGTGAAAGTGGCCGCTAATCCCTCACAGCATTACTGGCTAAATAACAACAGTACACTTGATGTTCAATATTGTCACTCAACTGATTAACTTGCAAATAATGTTACAATGTTTCAGTTTTTACAACTGGATGTCAATCAGGACAGCATATATAGCATAACCATCTATATAGTGCAGTTAATAATAAATAAAATGCCTTTGGCAGATGCTTTTATCCAAGGTGACTCACAGTGCATTCAAGCTATACATTTTATCAGTATGTGTTCCCTGGGAATCATACCCACAACCTTGTGCGCTGCTAATGCAATGCGCTACCAGTTAAGCTACAGGAACACATTTGTATAACAGAAAGCACAAGTTTTAATGTGATACCCAGAAAATGAATCAAACCTTCTAAGATTCAATTACATTGGTCTTTTGAGGAGTTCCTTTTATGGAAATCACATACCGAGATGGTCCCATGCAAAACAGCAGTGTGAAAATCATAAAGCCCTACAATCCTTCTAATTTACAGGCTTCATAACAAAAGAATGTAACTGTAAATCATTGGTGAGCTTCTAAGCCTCTACCAGATGGGAGGGTCTGAAAATAGCAATGCTGGCATGAAAAATGGATGCTGTGGGGCTTGCTGTTTGACAAATTTGCCAGTTGCGACTTGATCACAAACGCAAATTAAAATGACAAGGCGGAGATTATGTTTGAGAATACCTGCGAACACAGTAGCACACAAATCGCGGAATGCATCAATACATGCCAACAGGGCTCAGTGTCTTGATCCTTCTGTTATGCACAGATTTGACACAGACAAAAAGTTGACTAATTCAAAATAAATTGCTATTGAGTGTGATGATCTTATTGTTGGGATAAATCTAGGCATGGCATACCCTAATCTTTTAGAGTTCTGAGCAAGAATACCGGTTCGAGTTGAGGATTTTCTATTTCTACTAAGTCGGAGGATAGTGGGTTAAATAGAAAATGTATGCTCACTGTTTCTTCATATCAGCATGGCTGTTTATTGACTATAAAGTTCACTGATCTTGGTATTGGGGGATTCCCGTTTGGATATACAAAACTGGACTCTCTTGACCAAAAATAATTGATTTGTGCCATATTAAAAACAGGTTTTGGAGGAAGGGAAGATTTATATTAGCTTGCACCTTTATCCCTCCCAGCAAGTATAACATGTTATTTTAATTAAAAGATCAATTAATAATCCACCTCTTCAGCCAAAGCCTAAAATGAGTTTTCTCCACAATTAAGAAATGGACTCATCAGTCCATGACTTATCAGCTTACAAACAGAGAGTCCGCTCCAATTGCTGTCTCTACCTCATTGTCCTATTCTGTTCGCCAGCTCTGGCTTTAGCAGCCAAGATTTATTAATTCATTAAGTTTTCCATTTAAAATTCAAGAATAACATCATGTTCTTTCTCCAACACATCCAATCCTTATAAATAACACTTATGCTAAGGAAACACAGGCTTTGTGTGTCCCACAGAGAATACCTCCTGTGGGGGCAACAAATTCAGTTGAATGAAATCATTAACCATGGTGTCACAAATCTATGTAAATAGACAAATGAGCTTTTAGCGAGTCAAACTGAGGAACAGGGCCCATATCATGAAAACGTAATGAAGATGGACAATCAAGACAATCAACTACTTGTTCATAGGATCCTATAATGTCAATGGGGCACAATTTACAGAGACATTTATGAAAATGTATAACAGTCTTTTGTCAGTATTTGCGTCAGAGGTAGAAAGTTCACAGATTTGGAGATAATACATTCGATTGGTCAAAGTCTGTCATTACTTTAACATTTACATCCTAGAAAAAGAGAAACAAAGCAATATGTGTGTGTGCAGGGCATTCCAAAGCTACACTAAAGAACAGAACTTAAACCCTAGACTATTACTTAGTGGTTATTAAGAATTATGTCACACATAATGTCTTTAATTGATTTCAAAATCCTACTGTAAGTACAGCCCTGGACAGCTGCTAAGATTGACTTCTTTTGGCTGGTTTCCTATAAGGTTTCTACTGAAATACAATTACACTAAATGCCATCCAAAGACCTCCCCCATATCCATCTCTTCCGATCTCACAGACATAAGCGCTCCTTCATTGCTTGACAACGTCCAGGAATTTTCACAAATCTACATTGCTGTATTTCCTGACTGGGAAAAATGCCATGTTTTCAAAGTCACACTTCAACTCATACAGAAAATGATGGGTGACTTTTGGACTATGTCCATTAACACTGCATTTTTCCTTGAATAAATCTCAATGTTCTATGAAATCGGGCCTTTAACATACACTTGGTTGGCTACAGTACAGCCAGCTGCAAGAATCAGTGAATATAGTCATATAGTTGAACATTTGTTCAGTGTGTCATAAATCTATCTATGTCTGGATATATTCATTAGATTAAAATGTCAAACCAATAACAGACTTGAGTCTCTAATTGCAAACAAACACCACAAAGAAGGTGAATACAAACAAGGACAGCACTGATAACCAATAACAAGCTCTGCTTAGCCACTAATAGCTGTGACAGTGAAAAGAATGTTAAGTAAATGGGAAATGTAGTGTTATAATGTAAAGTGAATGGGGAAAATTGCATTATGTTGTTGTCGGCAAATTCATATGGAACTGACATTTTGCAAACTATATGCAAAGTAGATTTAAATGAAAATGTTGATGCTTACAGTTTGGTCATTATAATGGAGAGACACATTTTGTTGGTGTTTTGACACTCCATTTGTAACTATTTGATTAAAGTGCAAACTGCCAGCTTCAATTTGACACTATTTATATCCATAAACCTTGAACCTTGTAGGAATTATAGCCTTTAATATACACAGGCCATCCATTTAGAAGACCAAAAGTAGCAGAACAAATCAATAAACTTAATGAGGTCATCTTATTCCAAACTCGGTAGCAAATCCCTTGTATTCAGCGAGGGTCTGATATCTGCAGCCTGTAGGGCCCTGGTGATGTCATCGCCAGATTTTGTTTGTTTTGGGCAGGTAGAAAAGGTGTAATCAATTGTCTTCAGCAATGAAAAGCACACATCAATTATACTGAGCAAGTGAATGACTTACTCAATAGGATTTAGGTTGGGTGACTGACTTGGTCAGTAAACAGTATTCTACTCTTTGGCCTAGAAGGTTCCCTTGTAGCATTAGCAGCATTCATCTTCATTGCAATTCACATTACATTAGGAAGCAGTCATGCCACTAATGTCAAGAGAGACAGAATTAGCTTCCCAAGCCTTGGGCCATAACACATAGCTAAGTCTAACAAACAGGGCGGTATGTTTTGGATCACAAGTGCTTCTTTTTCTCTTCTGTTTCAGACAGGTGATTTGGAGATACTTGCTTTGTTTCATTGGTTTATTCTGATTCTTAATGACAACATGCTTAATAGAAACTGACAAGTCTTTGGTACTCACGTCGAGAAACCTCAGCAACAGACTCGAAATGCAAATGTCTAAAATTAACTTGAGACTTTCTGACAAATGCTGGAATGCGGCAGCACACGCTTGGCCGGAAATACCTGAGAAGCCAATTTAAAATGGAAGGAAAGACTGAAAAAGGGCTGTAATTGCATTACAGTTCACAGACTGTGTGAATACCCTCAAATTAAAGCTGAAGTTTAAGCTGCACTATAACCCCTCAGCCAATGACTATGTTTACACAGACTGCAATAGCGGCCCTATTAGGACAATAACCTGAATAGGTAACTGCCATGCAAACAGGATTTTCTGTAATTTGGAATAATTGCCGAATAATTGAATCACATTGTCGAAAACATAATAAATGTGAAGTGGACCCTAATAACCCTGATAGCACACTTACATCTTTGTCAAGACATCTCTGAACGTTTACCCATCTAAATCTGGATTTAAAGATTTACTGTACATCTGGAAGAATAACACTTTATATTTAATTCTTCAACAGGAAAACAATGATAACATAACAATGTTATGTTATTATGTGTATATAATATAATAATACAAAACAATAATAATAACAAACTAAAATAACAATAATAACAACATTTTTATTATATATAATATAGTATATATATATATATATATATATATATATATATATATATATATATATATATATATATATAATCTAATTGCTAATTACTAATCGCTCATGTAGCTACAGCTTAAACCTTTTATATAACACAACACCAACTTCTCTCTCACTTCAGATTCCTTTTGAAAAACACCAGGGGGTTATTTAGAGGATGGTAATGGAGGCTTTTTTAATAATTTGCAGAACAAAGTGTTTGTTCCATGACACCTTAACTCAGAATATGTCTTGACAAAATGACATACATAGCAATGGCATTACACTGCTGCTCAGAAGCTCTACCAGTATTGTTTTGCATAAACATGCTAACATCTGTGAAGCTACATGACATCACCTAATCCATCATATTTGTATATTTATTTTTCCTGTCTTTTGTGGCAACATCTGAATAGTGCCTGTGTGAAGGTGGAACTTAAAATTAAACATATGGTGTGAATTCCAACAGGAAAATAAGATACAGTTATATCATAAAAGACAAATTATGTTTCATTTACTTTCATCTACTTTCAAATCAGAACAGTCACAGTCAGTTTGAAATGCAAATGTTGTTGTACAACAAATGATCACAACAAGCCATGGCAAGACTGTGGAATTGTATACAGAATGATTTTTAGTTGATATGGGTGGAATTAGGCATTAGAATTTGGTAATGTTTTAACAAGACTAGAGACTTTGGTATGTATGAAGGTTATACACTGGAGGTCATTTCAAGAAGATTCTTGCAGTATTGCAGTTAGCTGAGTGATCTACATGACCTTTACAGAATGCTGACAGCAGATTATCTGAAGACTCACTAGGGAACAAGCATCAACAATTACAGTAAATGATTCAAGGTGTCTGTCACACAGTCCACTGGGCTCTTATTATTTATAGAATGTTACCACAATTATAAGCATTATAAACATGCATGATATACAAACATATTTCCATGTGACCTGTAGGTTTTGATTTAGATCATGATTAAATGATGACACATAATGCAAAAATCCTGTTTCTGAACTGCATTTAGAAGCACAAAGTATTTCTGTAACACTGAGCTAAATCATGTAGGTTCTTGTGACTTTAATAAAGTTAAGACGAACAAATGCATGCATTAAATGTATTAAAATACATATGCACACAGAATTAGTTTTCACCTAATGAATTAGCTTATTTCAATTAGTGGCCATAATCTGCAATTAACCTGAAGGTCAGTTCCGCACTTACCTAAAAGCTGTAATTATTTTCAAACCGGATTATTTTAGCGTGTATTTAATTATACTGATTACCCTTGAAATGCCAGAGTCAAGTCACACTATCTGCAGTCGTGTTAAGCTAATAAAACTTAGAATACAAGAAAAGGTCTCAGCACTGTCACATTAGAAATAGTTCCGCCCACACAAACTCCAAACCCATATTCATGTTTCAAGTTAAGATTTAGTGTAAGACTTTGCCTAATGTTCCTGTAGCTCAACTGGTAAAGTATTGTGTTAACAGCGCAAAACGTTGTGGGGTTCGATTCCCAGGGAACACGTACTGATAAAAATGTATAGCTTTAATGCACTGTAAGTCGCTAAAGCGTCTGCCAAATGCATAAATGTAAATATTTAATCCTTGTTTATTAATCCATTTTATTTATTAGTAACTGCTTAATGTTTCTGTAGCTCAAATGCATTGCATTAGCAGCACGAAACATTGTGGGTTCAATTCCCAGGGAACACATATACTGATAAAATGTATAGCTTGAATGCACTGTGAATCGCCTTGGATAAAAGGATCTGCCAAATGCATGTAAATGTAAATATAAATTATAACTAATTGTTTAAAATGAATCAACAATTGTAAAATGGTACACCTCATGGAACCACATTTTCCACTGTCCAGCATATTACAGTGGTAATGCAGTATGCCGTAGTATAATGCCATGAGGCGGATACTGTCAAAACAGCAGGACTCAATGCTCCACAGAGAAGGTTTTTTACTGTAGAGTGGATGAATAAAATCCTATTAGCTCTGCATATTTCACAACGAGGATTTCTCTGAGCGAGGGAACGGGTGCTGGCAGAGCAGTCCTCTCACATCTTTCGCACTTTTATTTTTGGACATGATGGCATGATAACACTTCTCCTCTAATTCCAGCATTGGCACTTCAATTCAAGCTAATTTTTCAGAGCTGGTGGCCCCCAGCTGTAGTGGGTAAAAGTGCTGTGATTGATACACTGGGATTATGACAGGACCAAACCTACTTCTGCTCTAATACATAGCATTTCACAAGAACAAGGACTGCTGGTATTGCTGCCATTAGCTGTTAATGTAAAACACGCACTGCTGCATGTATACCTGAAAAACCCAAACAGTTTCTGTGATGGTACTGACATATCATGTTGTAATAGAAAACAAGTGAAATGACTTCAACATCAGAGCCTGTGTGATACTATTTTGCTTCCATATTTTGTGGAGGACCAACATGAAGAAAGATAATCATGGTATTGACATGGATAATAATGGCATTGATAAAAAGTCTTAAAAAGGTGTATTTTTATATTTGTATACTTTGTAAGCACAAAGTAGAAATGTTTTACGGTGAATAAAATGGTACATATGTGTTTAAGAACTTTCTAGCGATTCAGATTCAGAAGTGGAAATGTTTTCAAAATTAATGTCAGTTAAAATTGTGGGACATGTTCACTCACATTTCCAAAAGCAGTGATCTGCAGAATTGTGTAAAAATAGGGGCTATGAAATTACTAAATTGTTCTCTGAACAGCAGACTCAGCACCAGGCCATTCCTCTATCTTTCCAGCTTCAGTCCTCATTAGAGAGTGTCAATACAATCGACGGGGAGGAGATGTGATATGACTTATGACTTCATCCCTGTCATCGAACCAGCCCCACTGAAATCTTGACATTTCCAAGTGGTTATCTGCCCATTAGTCTGTGTTTGCACGATAGTAAAGGAGCCGGCGTTTGATGGTCTGAACGCCACATTTATTCCGGCGTGCAAGTCGGGTATCTGATTTATGTGCTCTCGGTGTGCTGTGATTCAGCATATGGTATATATGCAGACAAAGAGATTAATGATCCTGGTGACCGCAGATGAGACAAAACGACGTATAAGATAAAAGAAAAGGAAGAGAAACTGTCAACTGTGTTCTTCCACTGTATTCTGCATTGGGGGGGTGCCGATCCTCACCAAGAGCATGATGGGTAAAGTCAGTATAATTCATTAATACTTGGAGTGCTCATTACTGTCTTTTCACACTTTGAGAGACTCATTACCTGCATAATAGAAGACTCCATATAACACTGAGTCCATTCCTCACTGAAAATTAATCATTCCATCCAGACAAAAAGGGAATTCTCTTGTTAAATATTAAGAAACTCCAGGACCATGAATCCTATTCTAATTTCAACCCCGACGCCACTTGGAGATACAGAAGAAAGACTGTAACAGGGGCTGCTCCTGCTTCCTTGGATACCCGCTTTTGGCTAAAATGTAAGGCAGCATCACTTCTTAGTGCAGATAGCAATTTATGAGTTATATATTAACTCATGGAAAATAAACTAAGACCAATCAAATCAACAGTTCTGGTCCTCTAATATGATCGGACAGGCGATGTTCCAATATATTGCTGATATTTAGTATAACAACACTGAGACAATTCATGTTTTTTTCTTGTACCACTCTGACAGACTATGTTCCAGGCAACCTGTCACTCTGCACTGCTTGCTTTATACCCATTTTAGGTTCAATTTAAACTATTTTAGTTATTGGAGTAAACATAGAAAAAATATCTGGCCATACTGTGTCTGAAATGGAAGGTAATATCCTTCCTGGAAGGTAAACGTCCTAAGAACGAAGATTTTTTATAAAACTGTTGTATAAAAGCAACATAACACCTACGGCCACATATTCAGGTAGTAGACTGCAAGACAACTTACTAGGTTTTAGAGCAGAGCCAGTAAGGGGAGAAAACATATTCAGTAAAATGATGCATGAGATTCTATGCTATCTGACAGTGTGCAAATAGAAACAAATGTATAGGAATATGATACTCACAGTTCACTGTGACTCTCACAGTCTTGGTGTCGGGTGAAGAAATGTCATTTTCGGCACCACACTCATAATCTCCTGCTTGATCCCGAGTGATGTTTGTGATATTTAAATACTCGCCACTTTCATACTTCCTGGCTGTAAACGTAACAAAAGTACAATTCTTACAAAAGGAGAATTTTTCCACAATCATTGACTAATCAAAGACTAAATGATTTAAAGCCTAAATGCTAATTGTGTCTCAACAGCCTGAAACAATTTTTAAGCATACCTTCAGCCCCAAGAACAAAAGAAAAGGTTATTAAGGCAAATAATTGCTTTGTTGACATGGCATCCAGTGGGAAGCATATCCCCTGTGAGCTTATTCAAACAGAGAGAAATATTACTGCCGTCAAATAGCGTGAGGAAATCAGAGCTATGCCAATATTACAAATATGACTTGGGGTACTTGAGTAATGAGATGCAATATAACAGCATGAAGCTGCCATGCTTCCATTGGACTAAAGACTTCCCTGGGTTTCCCAGACCAGGATCCATCCTCATTGTAATATTCCTCAGCGAAATCTATTTATATCCCACTTTACAGAGAGGTAAATCTGTCTCATGGCACAGGGAGGTAAATCCTGCACTGACATACGAATAAGTAGCCTCTGACTCAGCAGAAACCCCACAGAATGCAAAAAGCCAGGAGAGCAAGGAAAAGAAGACGGAGAGACTCCAGGAGACCAAAAGGCTGCATGTACAGGCAGAACAATGGGAATTTATTATTTTAGTTCTTTTTGTGCTGACCCAGTTGGGCGAGAAGTTCAGGTTTTTACTTTATCTTTTTAGCAACACATTTTTCTGAAATGTTTATTAAATGTTACATGTAAGTTTACAAGGAAAATATAATGACACCATATAACTCAATGACACATATAAACTCATAGGTAAACAAAACTATCTAATGCCTTTTTCGGCAAAACTAAGTATTGATTTATCTTAATTTTATTACTCAGTCATTCTAAGTAATACTTCCATGACTTCCATTCCATGACAAGTCATTCCTACAGTTTCAGTAATAACAATAATCTTAGCCAGCTAGGTAATGTTACCATGGAGTTACCAATTTAATCAGCACAACTGGACAACAGTTCAACTATTGACAAAAATCAGAATGTTTGTAATTTGTAAGGCATAAAATAACATGTAGTCTCATATAACAATAAAAGGCATAAAAGGTAAAAGGCATTTCCGTTAACTGCCACAAATCATTCTCACACTGGCCACAGGTTATCAGTCAGTCTTTATTGGTGGGCCCTGTTGTGTTTTTACAAGGCATTGACAAACTTCAAGGGTCACTCTCCATACATATTTCTATGTCCATCTTAAGAAGCACTGAAAAAGAATTATACGCAGCAAAACTGCTGAGGGAGAAAAAGATACTAGATAGAAATACAAGTGCTCCAAGTCCAAATTATTATATCCCTATGCAATTTGCATACATATTTGTGTGTTGCATGAAAACAATTACGTCTTTATAGGAGGTAACAAATTCAACAATTGAACAAAATAGTTTGTTTTGGGGTTATCATGAAACTGACTTCGATGTTTATCTGAGCTGACAAGGTGCTACTTTGCATCCATTGCTTTACAAATGAATAGAAGCAATGACTGTAAAATAGGATAAATTATATAAAATGTATTCATGCAAAACAACCCATATTCGGCCGCACAAGAATGAAAAGAGGACCAGGATATCAAAGAAAAGCAAGTGAACATTATGAGACAGTAAAACTATAACTAGGGCTAAAGACATGGACATGTGTTTCTTCTACCATCAAAAATGTCATGACATCAAAATGGTAATGTTTATTAAAAAAAGAAAATTAAAGATAAATATCATGCTAGTGTAAACACACTGTTTTTATTGTGCATCTCTGCCAACCAAACTGTACTGTAAAATGTCAATTTTGCAGAAACTATGAAAATACTTTATTGTCTGCATTTACGATAGGATATTGAAATTAGTATTAGAAAGACAAAAGGAGTCTCCCATTGTATTTCAAATTTGTCATTTGCACCAAATATCAAACCAAGTGGCATTTATTTAAAAATAAGAAGATGCCTTTCAAGCAAAACATTTCAATGATGAGTATAGGATAAAAAATTTTTTGGGGTGAACTGTCTGTTTAAATTACTCTGCTAAGGCACAAGTTTGAAACTAACGGGTTGTGACATCATATAGCCAATGAAAACGATGGCACCATTTTGTTTAAAATAATTGCAAAAATAGCTAAGAAAAGATATTTCTGAGAAACGGTCTACAGCATGATTTCTGTGGGTTTGGAGAAGCCACTTGGTTTGATCTTTTTTTATTTAATGCAATAATGCATGTTTTAATGTAGCTTAAGTGTCTGAATACTTTTCTAGGGCAAACTAAATATGTTAAAACGCATCAATGTCAAACTCACATTAATGAAACAGGCTATTTTTAGGCAGCAGGCAAAAATGGCTGCTCTTTATTAATAAACATTAGCTAAAACCTACCATATTTCTTTCTCCATCTAAGAACCAGAGGGATCTTTATCAGTGATTAACTTGCTCTATAACTCCCTTAGCTCAGTGATTTATTTTCTTTTTCCCTAACAGAGACTTTTCAATGGACCATCACTTATTCTACTGATTAAACTAAAAGAGGAAATTACCAGGTTTTAGTGACATTTAATAAAGACTGGAACCCTTTTGTTAAATCTTTTTATATTCACCAACATCAAGACTTGTTTGCTGCTAGCCTCACATAGAATAGAATGTACAGTGGAATAGGCTTTGGGGACACTGAATTCACACAAGAAGCGTATTCAAATGTGAACTTGCTCCTTATCTTTTTATAATCTAAACAGCTTCCTAAATTGCACGGAGGTGCGCGTGTTGGGAGTCCTTTGAAAAGCTCAAGTGAGACTCGTTGTAGCCTCTGGGAAATGTCACTCAAACAAATTAGACAAATCATAGCAAGGTTAATCTACGATTCCACATTGGCACTGTGTTAAGTGCAGTCACAGTAAGCACTTTCCTACATTGTGTGGAGAGCACAAAGTACATTTCCTTCAGGTCTGCTCGCTGCTGATATGACAAGTGCTGGTGAAGAATACATTATGGGGCGAGTTCTCAGAACATCTCGCCGTTAAACCACGAGACAATACTGCGGCAGTTCAAATGTTGCATTATGAGAGACTTCCCCCTGGCATTCATTGAGTTGTCAGGCAATGAAGCATCAACCATCATTTAATCACACACACACACACACACACACACACCAAACACGTACCTGAACCTACAACATTTTTCCATTCCAGGTATCTCACCTTAACCCAGATAGCCTCCTTATTGTCCCAAAGTGCCTCAAAACAATTGGTGAAAATATCTGTCCAAACGCTTTTAAAGGCTGGTCATTGTATGGAAACTGCCTGGCGATGTTTAGACAGACGGTCTGTGTGGAGTATAGAAGCTATTGTTCAGGAAACAATAAAACAGAATTTTGGGAAGTAGAGACTTGAACAAAGGATTGGCAAAGGACAATTGAATGCTTCGGTATAGCCTTATCATATGAGAAAAAAATAAAATCTGAAGTGTGCTAGTCAGCCTTTTGAAAGGTCAGAGTGCTATATATCCAGAGGCCTTAAATCACAATAGAAAAGGCTTATAAAAGCATGTTTGGGATCAAGCATGCTGGGACAGACTGTACAGGGATCGTGAGGCTGCCCTATACCCTTAAAACGTCCCACTGCATACAGTATCCCAGCTAACAGGGAACATTCTCAGAACGCTAGCTAACATTCTTTAAAAATTCTCTCAGAATTATTATATATATATATATAATTACAAAAGGTGATGTAAGCAGTGATATACAAACATATAGGGCAATATATGAACACAATGCTATCATACAAGGCTTTTCAATCAAGTGCAACTTATAACATTGCTTGGGGGTAAAAGCCTTCAAATGAGATGGAAACCTGTTTATCATTATGACTTTAAAGTAAAAGGTCTATAAAAGGTCTTAAAAGCATAATGTGTTTAAAAGGTCTTTGAGAGTAATTACCTCTTAGGTTCTTACAGATGAAAAGGCTACACATATACTAAGTGCTAATTAGAAGCGCACAGACGTCAAAGGTCTTTGCTAACATACAGAAAAATTTACAGTAGGAAGCCAAATGCATTTCACATATTTTGCCAGTGGTGGTGGGTTACCCACCAATTAAATCTCTAGTGTGGCTATAGGCCACTAAGGCTGCAGGTTTAGCCACCAGCAGGGGTTTAAAAAACGACTAGAAATTGCAGTAGTTATTGTAACTAGTGTGATCACAGCTCTCACTATTACCATGGTGCTGTCAAATATATTTTTTAGGAAGCCTGCTATACTTGCTTTGTATTAATACACTCAGTCTGATGGCTGTTTCTACAAGCACTGTTATGTCCCATGGATGATTTGTTCACTGAAAACAACAGATTTTAACTTTGTTTTCTTTTATTGAAAATGAAATTTGAAATGGAACATTAAAATATGCCTTTATTTTTGCTAAACTTTAAATGCCTTTTAGGATATAAAAAATATGAAAATCTATGAACCATGAACATGGTAATTTTCACCACAACACACACACTAAGGATTTCAATACTTAGTGTACTTGTTTACCAATAAGTCAACACTGCCAGTGAAGACCGTGACTGAGTTAAAATATGACACATTTAATGTTTAAAGAAAAATTAACACAATTCATTACTTGTAAACGTGTGCAACTTTGCCAATCAAGCAGTAATTCTGCCAATTATGCAAAAACTGTGAAAATATTTAATTGTGTGTATTTAGGGACATAAAATACAAGCTATGAAATTAGCATTAGCAAGACAAAATGAGTCTCTAATTGTATTATGAGAATATAATTTGCAACAGAATAAATGGTAATTTGAGATGTGATGAAAATGACAGTTGTTCATGAGAGTTCAGGGGAGAGAGGAAAAAACGTTCTCAGAATGTTGGCTAAAGTTCTCTCAAAGTTATGAAAAATGATCTTGCAGTAATGTTAGTAGAACTTCTTTTAATTAAAGAAAACATTATTTTAGTTAGTGGAATGTTTTAAAAATATTACAGATATAAAAATTGTTTGAATAACGTTCTCATTTCCAAGCAATAATGTTAATACAATGTCTAATAAATGTTCTTAGAACTTTCAAAATAACATTTTTAATGTTTTTATTTCTTAATGGAAACACTAGGGAAACGTTCTTACAGCCTAAAATTGTTAGATGGGTACTGCTGTGATACTTTTCCTGTGAACTAATGAGAGTGTGAAAAAGTGTTTTAAGGGTGTTAGAAATTTTTAAAATGCGTCTAAAATAATGCTCACTTGCCCAAAGAGAAAGAAGAATTAGAAACAATGTCCGTAGGCTGAGCTTCATATCCAGTTGGCTCAAGCACCTTTAAGAAGTTTGGCAGCTAATTTTCTAGCTTCATGCAACCCCTCTTTATTTTGGTCTGTAACTGCCGTTTCGTCAGCAAGTATGTCTGTGAGCCTTTAATTTAGCTGACAATATCAGTGAGACTATTTCAATATTGTACATTTATTTTTTCATTGTCTTGAAAACTGTTCATCAATGCCTTGAGCGCCAGAAGTAACCGCTTCCATTTTTCCTTCGCCTCTCGCTCACTGTCAACCGCTCTGCCCACACAGAAGTTAATTAGCCTGAAGAAGAATAGGAATTCAGTCATTTCTGGGCCAGACTGAATCTGTGGTCCACAACAAAGTAAAAGTTCACCAAATGTAGGATGGTTATCTTAGAGCAGAGCTTTTGGTCATTATCAAAGTACTTCTCTGGTTACTGAGTGCTTCCATAATTTGATGAGTCTTAAGCATTTGGTAGTGGTTTTATGACTCACCAAAGCTGTTTGATCAAAATCTCGAAAAGCAATTACACTGTAGAAATACACAGGAGAATGAAATAAATATGGCAGCCCAAAGATAAGTGCAGCTGTCTTCAATAAAAATTCACAAGCACTCAAAAATATTGCTGTGCACTGAATTTTCAATCCGATTTGAAAATGTGCCAAAATTTAGCTTTAACAGCTGAATATGAACTGAAAAGTAAGGATGAGCTTGAAGTATTCTTGCATGTTGTTTACGCTTTCTGCTGCGGAAAGAACTTAATGTAAAAGGTAAAATAAGAAGTCTGTTTTTAGACTAACAGCAAATTGAAGTGATAAGTGATTAAAAGCCTTTTCATATACTTGATTTATTACGGTCCATTACAATATTATTATGGACAACACAAAACAACATATGCACATATGTATAAATAGTAACATTTTCTTGCACTTTACATGTAACATACCACATTGTTATAATTGGTTGTTTTGATATAACAGTAACTTGGATGCCTGATTCATTATATGACCATTACAACTTTGACATTTTTAATGGATATGAACTCACCTGATGGGGTGATGTGTCTCCAAGAGATTTTAGGCTCTGGTTTCCCACTGGCTGTGCAGATGAGCGAAACATTGCTGCCTTCGTTTACCGTGATGTCCGATGAAATGTCATAGATTTTGGGAGGAACTGTGAAACAAAACAAAGAGTCAGATATACATTTTTTTTTACAAATGTAATGCAAGTTCAATGACAAAATCTTGGATCTGGTTCAGAGTTCAAACAACACAGCACAGTACAGCAGACAGCAATTATCGAAAACAATAACTGTTCTTTTTTTGTTGCTGTTTGTAATTTATGCTCATACAAAAGATTGTATGTTATGTAGTTATAGGTACTCTCATGTTAGGCTGTTATAGCGCCACCTTTTGACCAAACTGCATTACACCTTACATGTTTTTCCAGGCTTAGCTTTTACATGGGTCCAAGTTTTATGACAATCAGCCATTGTTAACCTTGCCTGATGTTTGCTGAAATCTAGATAACTGAGTAAATTAGATCTGAGTAAATAGACCACGTGCAATATATTTAATTGGCCCATGGACACATTCTGAATTCATAGTTAAACATGTTTTTGACAATTATTGACAATGGGACCCCAGAGAAATCTCCAGCCCAAATTCTATGTGTGATTCTGGAAATATAAAACAACTGTCTATATGATGCATGGCTCACAAAATATATGACCTAAACTATAAACATTTGCCACCATTAACCTATTGCGCCATCAGGCCTTTTTATCTAAATTGTCTTAATTGCTAAACTGAGATCTGTGTTAATTATGATTTTGATGCTAAACTAGAATTGCTTAAATTAGTGATGCTTTTCAGGTAGAGCTGCAGCATGCAAATGGCTGTTGTTGCATGACATTACATGCCATGACACAGCTCACACTTTCTGTCACTACAAACAACAACAAAAATCTAGGTGTAAATCTGCCTTTACAGCACCTGTCATCGCACATGACCTTCGCTCTCTCTTCAAACCTCAATTTCAGTCATCTCCGGGTTTAAGAATAAATGCCTGACCTCCTGATTTCGCTTTCCTACTTAAAAAGGCTCTGAATTATCAGGAGACTGCGAAATCAGCTATTCCCTTTGTTCATTTTTTGAGGTCCAACTCTGACTCTGTGCCAGTTTGTTTGAAGTGAATGGCATTTAACTAGACCAGCTTTGATTTTTTTGACTGCATTATTTTAATGCAGTATTCTAAACACTATGCATTTGCTGGCTAAGATGCAAACTTTCTCAAGAAGGATTTTCTTCCCAGACAATAAACTAAGCTGTAATTATCTTTTCTTTTGTTGCAACTTACAATTAATATCCTCGGTTATCCTGACACACAGTCTACCCGCAGCATGCATGCATAACCAGCTGCAATATATAATCATAAATGACGGATATTATAAAATAAACAATGCTCTTTGAGAAAAGAAGTCAATTAGAGAAGAGACATTGACAGGATCAACATAAAAGTCTTAAAGGCTTTTGAAAATTTGAGCTTTGTGTCTTTTAGTCCATATTTGTTAGATGCGAGGCCATCTATATGCTAGTGCACTTAACATAAACAATCACATTAGCTTTTAAACTCTTTCCAAAATTACCAAAAAGATTAATGACTCATCCTGCACTACACAGATTTGTGTCCAATCAAATGCTCTCCAGAATGATAAATGGCCCTCCCCCACACAACCTGCTATCAACAAGCAAGTAGCAAATCATGGTTCATTGCTGTGATATAACTAAAGTTTATTGGCTACTCAAAAAAGGCCCTTTAACATGCCCCATCCAAACTTCGAGTTTCAATAGTAACTACAGCAAAATAAAAAAACTGCAATCTTGTGAGGTCTTTAAAAGCATTATATATTTTAACTTGCCAAAATAATCCTTTTCAAAGGTTTTCAAAGAGACACTGAGAGTTTTTTTACACAAAAGGACCCAAACATTATTCTTTTCACATTCAACCTTTTAGCACTTTGCAGAGCAACATCAACATCATTCACTCCTACTCATGCTTGATGTTCAGTTTAGGTCTTGCTTATCATGCTTCTAGAGATCTCCAGGTACTAAATGGTTCAATTGAAATTCTAATGTGGATTCCAATCCACCGTGGACCCTGTGTGAAAACACTGCTCTGACTGCCACAGTCTCCCCTGCAGGTTTACTTGAACTTGCTCCCACTGTTGACAAATGTCCACGATCACTGATAGTACAAATGGAAAATGTTGCATTCGTTTACTGATCGTATCTGCCCCCAACAGGATCAAGACCCTATTAGTCAATGTTGAAGAGTCAAGTACCAGCTCCAAAAATAAGATCTGCAACTAGTCAAGCTAAATATGTTTTAAGAAGACAGAATTTATATCGTCGTCTTGCCATATATTCAACTTTTTCACTGAATACGCACCTTTAGATTTGCCACCTTTTAATACTGTGATTTCAGACACGCAATGCAATAATGGCATAATTGTGTTAGTACAGAGGATTTGGTGCATTCAAGGAAGGTCTTGAATTTTGACTTTCATTAATGGCCTTGCATGTACCATCTGTGAATATATGAGAATATTATCAGGTGGAATGAAATACTTTACTTTCAAGTACATACGTGAGAAGCTGAGAAAGTCAGTACGCCTCAGCATTTCACAGAACACGCTATTAAAAACAAACACAAAGGTCAACAACCAAGCCTGATACACTCTTTTATCACTAAGCTTATAATTAAAGCAAATGTTATCTCATCTCCAGGCCTAACTAGGAACTGAATATGAATCCAGTTCTTTTTTAAAAGAGGAGGTAAAGCCCCCTTCTGTGTTTGGGACTTTTAGTCGCAAAAATGCATGTCCCTTTGAAATTTATACAGATTCTCAGTTAAAAGGTACAAAGAACAGCATTTACCTTATCTGTACCAACAATTAACGAATATTAAATAATATTTGTATATTGTATATACTGTACTATTTCTATACACTCTTCATTCATTGGGTTTCTGTGTAGAAACTGTTCTTCCAGGAGTGTGTGTTTACTTTAACATACTATATACGTTTGTTGTTATATACATCTATGTCTACTAATGTTTATTGTCAACTCTGTAGAACTGCTAAACAGAATTTTGTTGTTTTCTCTAAACAATGACAATAAAGAACTGTTTTATTCTATTTTTAAAAACTAAACAAAATTTTTTTTAAGTGTGTTTTTAAACTTCTTGGATTGCCTAAAAATGTACAATAATACAGAAAGACACATATTTTTGATACCCCGGTTTATAGGCGGGCATTATCACATTGACAGGGTAATCAGCCAATCACAGCAGTGTACTGTGGTGGAGGCGCTGCCTCCTGTCATGTGACTTTTCGAATATATTTGTTGTTTCCCCCCCATCACATTTAAGGTAGACACTGAGATCAAGGGACATCTGATCTCATATTTCGTAATATTTGTTTGTTTGACTATTTAAAGAAGTTCTGCCTTCCCTGCATTCCTCGCAGAACACACCCTTGTACACATCCTTGCCGAACATCAACTTCAAAGCTTTAGGCTTTGGTTATTTTTAACCTGTTTATCTCCACTCAGACCATTCAGCTGGTAAGGTAATGACGACCACAGCAAAACAAGACAACACTAAAGCCCTACCCCAAGGCCCTATTCGAGACAATCCAATGCTTTCTTTTTTGTTTAATTCATTAACAGCTGCACAATTGTCATGTTTGTCCATTCCACTCTAATTTTCCCTCCTCTGCTCGGCAGGAGACGCTGAGATGGAGCTGCCATGGTTGACGGGGGAGGCATTATCTGTCTCTCAGCCCCAGAGTGAATAAATAAGCCTCTAATGACACCACCTTGAATTACTAAAATGCTTACAGCTATTAAAATGCAGGGCTTCCTCAGAATAAAGTGGAGTACATGGCTTGCATTTCTATAAATTCTGACAGGATCCACAGGGCTGACTGCTGCCACCCAATTTCAAGACCCCATTGCTTCACACCTACTGCCAGCCCACATTCCAATTACAAAGCTGAGGGAAAACCAGGATCCTGTCATAACGCAGGGCAGCACTGGCAAGAGCTGAGGAAGAAAGGCAATAAGAAACAGACACAGTTAAAATATTTGTGTCAAATTATTATAAATAATATTATTATATTTGTTGCCTTATTTTTGTAGTGCTATTCAATAAAAGAATGAAAAAAATAAGGCTGATGTACAATGCTTTTATGTGGTACGATATTGTGGCTATTATCTGCGTAAATGAAGTGAATTTTTAAATGTTGATTATATCTGTGACCTATACATGGTAAATTAGGCAATGCTACAAAAGATGCACTCTATTGCACAAATGAGCCCTTCATTAACCTTTAATATCTATTGCACACCATGACAAAAATACACAGAGATCATTCTAAATGAATCAAGCCAGCCTAGGACAATACACTGGTCAACAATCTTACCACAAGCACTGCTTACTAATTCGAAAAGCAGGGTAAAACATTGCTTAACTTAGCACAGTGTTACTGTCAATAGGCTTGCGCACTACAGCTTTAAAACCAGAGCATCTGAATGTGGTCCATTTGGCTCATGTGATGGCTTTTTTGTGATCTCGGGTGCACAACAAACCACACCCAAATCCACTTTGAAACAGTTCAGTGTGAACATCAATGCGGTTTACAATTGGTTTGAATGCAATCAGGTCTAATTTGTGGATGTGAACTACTGCTGATGACGTATAATTGCCTATTATACTATAATGTTTTTCTCATAGAGGTTATCCTGCACAGAAATTGCTTTTGGCGAGCAGCTTGCATTCTTTGTATCTCTCGCAAATCAGACACTTGATTGCCTGGGTGTATTATGTTATGGTAATAAAACTAAAGAGACAGAAATACACAGTAAGTGAAAAGATGAATTTTTGCCGCCTTCTACACCAGAGCTGTTACCTTGCTATAGCAGTAAACAGCTACTCATGCCAGTTCTCACGTTGATGACGCAAACGTACCACAGTTCAGAGCCAAATAATACAGCGTTAAAAGAGACCTGCAGGGGGCAGCGGGTGGAATCAAACCCGTGGTCAGATCAAGCAATTGAACCGGGTGTGAAAACAGCCTTCTGTCTCATACTCCTCTATTGAACCTTGTATAATTATATAGACAAATTAAACCATTTCATTTGTTCCCAGAAGTGGTTAAGAAGGACAGCATATGTAAAAACATATGTAGCATTACATTAATTTTATCCAGCTCATACTGCCTGTAATTAAATGGATGGCACAGGGTCAATGACAAATTTGAGCATAATGGCCAAAAAATTCAGCCAATTGCAAGATAATCTTCAGCAAGCCAAACTCGTTTGTGCCCTGATCAACCCATGTAAGCCACATATACTGTGGCTTTGTTCCAAAACCTAGCAAGCTGCATACATAGGCATTAGGTATTACAGGTGCACTTCTGAAGCTGTTCCAGAGCGTAGGCAGCATGATTATACAGATAACATATAGATAATATATCAGATAATATACAAGGAGGATCTCAATTAGTGTGAAGGCATTAAACAGCATTTGATATAGATATCAATTTATACCAAGCTATTAAAGTAACAGTGATGAACGGCAGCATTTGACTGTTATTGTGTGTCATCTGCATAAAAAGGATTTTAAAGAGGTTCATTTAAATGAACTATCTGAACTGATTCATTAAAATGAATCAGACCTCCCAAACGCTTCATGAGAGTTGACATTTTATTGGAGGACATATTATTATCTCTTTTATTATCTTACATATTTGCATGTGCTATGTGCTTTAATTCTTATTAGTGTCACATCATTAGATTAGCAACATGCTATAATGCCAAACTCTGTATAATGCACAGGCAGTTTCTGCCCAGACAAAGTGTTTTAAATCAGACATGTCACAAAGCATATGTTGGCTTCCTGCCCATGTATTGTACAGTTGGCACAGTAGATATAGACAGCAAGCTAGCAAGAGAAACATAGTGTTTGTCTGCTATGCTCTTTATATTTCATCCATATGTACCATTAGTACGAAGTATTTTGAACCACTGACTACACTGTGATACAAATATGCATATATTTGAAATATACCCATGTGGCTGGAAGTGGAAATATGCTACACTGGCAGATTCCACATTCATTCTTAGAGGTTCCCAATTCCCCATACAAACTGAAGGCTGTAAAACCAACCAACGTAGATCCCTAATTAGGTGTCATACACAACAACAAAACAAAACCTGACAGGCTGCCTAACCCAATGGGATTTCTTCAGCTGCTAATGCCGGTGAGAATGTGCACTACTCAACAGTCCATTAGCTCTCCTGGTAGAATGTGCACATTTGAGGAGTTAATTGAAATGTAGCATTTTATATCTATGCAAGATTAATTGATCTTGCAAAGTCAACATGACATTAAAATCATCCCTATTTACTTTCTTAATGTTCCTGGTCATTTTGTGACTGATTCATCTGTGCATGCTAGTCCGAATGTTTTTAAAAAGTTTGCCTTTGTAGCTTTTGTAACCTTAAAATGGCTTTAAAGTCACCATAAAATTAAAATATACTATTCTTATTTGTTATTTATTATTACAGTGTTTATTATAAAGGATTTATCAGTGCACTGTCTGTCATTTTTTTAATTCATAATTCAATTGCCTCATAATCTTTAATCAAAATCTGAAAATGTACTTTCCCTCTGGAAGTACAGACCTTCTCTGATGTCAGTGTGATGGCTTGGGCAGAGCCAGAGCTGTTAACCACTCCCCTACAATGGTTGTACCCAACATGTTCTGGCCTTTGAATATCCTGTTTTACTAAGTAATACATCAGATTAAGGACAAAGAATGAGTTTCATTTATAATACATGGCCAACATTCTGATACTGTTTGGGAATATTATTTCAATAATTTTATCACTTCCCATTTAATAAAATATAGTAACAAATAATACAAGAGACATTAAGCCAAAAGCCTGCTGCTTTGGTTCCCAGCATGTTGTATCAATTCATTATAGGCTGTATGCTGAGTGCTTATATTATACATAGAGATATCAGAAACAGAAGATTAGATATTTATTAAAGCATCCACTAAAGATGTCCCAGAGTTGCGGTGAGGTGCAGATTAATTGGTACAGAATCTCAAATGAAGCTTAATATTTCATGACATTTTAGATGAAGTTCAAAACATCTTAACCTAGCTAGCTAGTGATAAGAAGCCAGCAGGCTGGACTGAGAAACTTCAAATGGAAGTACAACATTAAATATGAGAAGAGACCCTACAAATGTACTGATAGTGAACTTTGATTCAACTTTAAGTGGAAGCCTTCCATTTATGTAAAATTATATCATAACAGGCATTTTCTTCCATTGTTGCTGGCTGCTATGATGTAATTATACGTATTTTATGGAACAGTTAGTTCCGAGTCTCTGATTTGATTGGCCAAGTGGCATTTCAAAAGTGTTGTATTTTATTCAACAATTAGTTCCAATGCCTGATTCTGATTGCATAAGAGGCGTGTCAAGAGTGCTCATATAAGGCCGTAACACAATCTTGCTTGTGCAATATTGCTTTACTATGTTAAAACAGGAGTATGATGACAAAACACATTAAGGGGGAGGGAAAACTGCTGTCAGTTTGTGTGTTGCTTGGCAACAAGTACAGCATTATACTTTGGGTGAAACTATTTTAGTTTGTAAAGGAAAAATATACAAATTAGTCAAATTTTGCCTAAAATGTAAGTTACTCTATATTAACTTCCTAATTCTAGAACTGTTGTGTAAAAGCAATATCATACAGCTTAAATACGCAATTCCACGCTGCCTTATTCTTATGGCTTTGTCTAGCACTGGCTTAATAAATGAAATAATGGTTGCTGATGACTAACAGCCCATAATATTTAGACACATTTAGATATATAGGGACCGCATGCAGAACAGTAATACATCAGATCCGTCATTCAAATAACTGAATGCGTCTATAAAGGACAATGTGGTGGTCTGAATTTGCTCTATTTAACAGTGATTCACCAAGAACTATGACAAATGGTTCTGTCTGACAAACAAGGCTAAGATTTAAGCGGTGGAGAGGATGGGTGATTATTCTCTGAGAAATGTGTGTGGGCTATTCTCATTCGATCCCTGCAAAACAAACAGACACACTCGTTCTCCGATGATGCCTAATATTGACCGGTTGCCTGGGAAGGATGACCTAGCAAAACCGATTTGTCCACACAATGTCCAGATACACCAGCAGAGCTTGAAAAGGCTCCAAGTACAGTCTGTTCAGACTTCATAAAGCACAAATATAAGAAATTAATCGCATTATGTAGGGTCTGCTGTTTGCAATTGTGAGGGTCAATCTAGCCATTTCATTTTCTGATAGAATTCAGCAGGAGATTTAGTTTGCCACTGACCGATTCTTAATACTGACTGTCTCTTCTTTCTTTCTCTCTGTACTTGTCGTCATTACAAGAACAATGCTTGTATACTTCCTTACAGGCTTATCAATTATCCCAAATCATGTAGAGATACATGCAAGTAATGGATTTAATTTAGGACCAAATATCCATCATCATCATTCAGCAGCCCTCGGCTATAATAGTAAAATAGGTGTACATTTAATTTGTTGATTATAATTGCATACAGGAGAGACTCTGTGGTGGGCTGAAGGTTATGAGCTACAATAAAATGACATATATTGAGATATGATTGGTCTCTAATAGCTTGGTTTATCTCCAAGAGGGTTAGCATACTCGCTGTGAAATTTCTCTGCTTAATTACAAACAGTGGGGTTGCGACGGTTAAAATAGGGCTCAGATCTAAACGCATTTACCACAGCTGAGAATCTGCACCTCCTACTGTGATGTCAACCGTAAACAGCGAGTTCACACTGTAATAGAAAACACAGTTCAAGACCACCATAATCTGGTCATGGAGAGTTCAGACGACGTTTGTTGTGAAATTATCTCCTAATGACTACAGGATATGAGATGATGCCAGTGACCAAACAAACATCTACCCAACAGCTCAAAAGAGCTATTAAATATCCATTTAAAAAACTATTTACTGTATTTATGTGGTCTAGTCGCCATAAACCTGTATATACTATAATATACAGTATATATACTAACAAGAAACATTTCAATATGCTTGACCAAATTTATGTTTCTCATGATCTTAAAACATTTTAATAGTTTAGTTTCATAAACAAATTATGACTACATCTGAATTTCTTTACAATTTCATTAATTACAATTTTTAATGGATGAGTTGGCCAGGACAGTCTAAGCAACCAGTATATACATGTATGGGAGCTCCTGCTGTTTACAAAGCATTCCAGGTGAATGCTTTGGATAAAAGCATCTGCTAAATGCACATACGTAAACGTCCAGTGCTCTGTAATCTAACAAAGGGTGACTTTCGAGAAGCTAAAATATGAAATTAAGTTCAGGTTGTTTTAACATTTTTTGGTCACTACATATAACCCCATACTTACTTTACTGTATTTTTTATTTTGCTTTTATTTTAATTTTAAACAATTATTTCCTTAACCATAAGACAAAACACATATGCAAAGCCACCCAGAAACAAACACTTACATGCACATCATTTATGAGGGCTTAGCTCATTGAAGTGTTATCTTTATGCCAATATTTGTACCTGGCAATTTGCGGTTTGTTCAAAGAACAACATTTGTGGAATGTTTTCCTAGTCATTAATTAGTCAGGAAGTCAAAAAACAAAATGTTATGTGCTAAAATAACAATCCAAAGCAATAGACAAAGCTAACAAATAACAAAGATTAAGATTTATCTCAAAGGAAAGAGAATATACCTGCTGACACCCCCACTGACAATTACTAAGTAAACTCTTATTCCACATGGATATTATGAGTAATTATGCTGCTGATGCAGGATAGTGAACACAGAACTGTGACCATAAATAGTCACTTCTCTTAAACTGTTTCGAAATGTAAATAAAACATAAGAGCCACTCAAGGATGCTTGTGCTCAGAATCAACTCAGCAATTTAAGAAAAGTGCAGTTACTGTTTGACCATGGTCAAACCTCAATTCATCAACGAAGTTAAAGGGATAGCTCACTTAAAAAGAGTTTTTTGTATTATTTACTCACCCTCATGCCATTTCTAACCTGTATGATTTTTTTAGTTGGTAATAAGGTCAGTAATGTTGGTAGTTGGTAATCAAACAACAGTGGAACCTACTGACTTCCATTATATGGACAAAGTCACTGAGACATTTCTCAAAATATCTTTTTGCGTGTGTCACATGAAAATAAAAAGTCATAAACAAAATGAGTAAACAAAGGGAAAATTTTCAGTTTTGGGTGAACTATGCCTTTAACAATCAAACCACTTTAAATTAAAATCTTCATGTTATACTGAAATCTACTTTATTTATGCATTATGTTACGTAACACCAAACTTTCACAGTCTATACAGCTGGAGAGTTTAAGCACCAGTCGTCTTCTCCACAAGCTACTTTTAACTGCTATCTACAGCCTATAATTTACACACACTTTAATTTGCATAAATTTACACAATTTACACAGACTTTAATTTTTTAATCTTAAACACTAATTCCTTTAAACGGGGGCACACAAGTAGAGCTGGAATCTCTATTTGCATAATGATTTTTTTGCCAGTGTTTGATGATAGAGCATATGACTCCATGTTTGACGATTTAAGTCATTAGTAACACAGGAAGACTGTAGACATATATGTTGGAAAGCCTATCCTAAGCTTCAAACAGTCATGTAAAATTGCTCTCCAGATTCATAACATGTTGACAGCGTGGTTGGTGCCTTTGAAGTTATATAATACATGAATACATTAATTTCATGAATATGGATGACACTACATGACTTTATTTAATAATACTAATTTTTAAGAAATCATACGCAAATATCAATTTATTATCAACAAAGAGGAGGAATACTGTTTATACTCACTAATAATTTGCATAAAATAATAGCCCTAAATAGCCTAATTCCTACATATATTGAACACTTGTTAACCAAAGACAGAAAATATGTCCTATTATTCCAGACAGATGAGCTGTTGATGTGTGAACATCTTACTGGTATGTGAGATCAATGTTAATTTAGGAGAACCTTTATTCAGAGTTTAAAACTAGAAAAGCTGTATTTTAACACTTTTGGCATATCCCAGCTGCCTCTTTTGTTGGTGATTTTGTAATCACCAACAAAACAAAAATCCAAACAGTTATTGATAAAGAGTGAAAATTTTTTATTAAATTATTTCTCAACTGAGCATGACCAAACATAACTGCCAAAATAATGAATGTTTTAAAACTCGTTTGCTTATTTTACCAAAAGTCTTCTCGTTGTGAATTGTAAATGTAACACAGTAGTGAAGTGAAGGCACTTACCTTTTACAATTAACTGTATAAGCTTTGGGCGTGGATTACGCTCGCTCTGTATCGAACAGGTGTACAAGCCCTCATCTGTTACATCCACTTTCTGTATCTGTAAGCTGTATTCATGTTTATCCCCCACATTTGATACGATGGACACGCGAGGGTCTCCTGACCACTTGTCATTCCCTGCGTAAATGATGCTGGAACGGTTCAACCAGGCTCCTTTTGAGATTCCATCCAACAGGTAGCATCTGAAATCAAAGAAGGCAGACGATCAACATCTAAGGATAAACCACGAAGAATCAACAACTGAACAAATTGTTATAGCTGAATAAATTAAGTAGATAAGTATATATTTTCTGAAGAAAACTAAACCAGAATATTATAATTCTGTAACCTCTGAACTAGGATCTATACCCCAAGCTGTAGATTTGTTAGCTAGTTGCTAACTTTCAGTAGTTGCAAGACAAGAAACACTTTTAAACACTTTTAAGAAGACTTAAAATACAGCAGTGATAAAAAAGACAGAAAAGAGGCCTTTTGTGGAAAAAAGAAAAAACGGGTTTAGATCTACATTTTTTCAGATATAAGGGACAGCTGTACTGACATTGTTTACGCAATTCCACAAATAAATCAGGCGTCATACAGCCCACATCACTCTGCTGTGTCTGTGCCCACAAGATACTGTCAAAAACAATACAATTTAAAGTATCTCCTCACTCCGCGCCACTTTGATTTTGTTTCAAGGTCGTCCTTTTTTCTACATCTGTCTGTCTCAACATAAGGTTTTCAAATTGACTTGTGCATGATCTCTGGCAATTCCGCTGTCAAAACATAAGCCTTTGAAACAGAGAAGCCAAAGTAAACCAAACAAACACAAAAGAGGCTTGGGAGGTTCTATCTGGTGCCACGTCTAACATCTATTTGTTACGTGTCAGAAGAAGTGCAAGCTACAATGGTGAGGGTTATTTACACAGGATACTCCTGAGGTTACAGGTGAACTGGAGGTCAGCTCACCCGTCAGTAACTTTTAGGTCTCTGCTTAGTTCCTCACAGTCGACTGGATTTTTGGAAAATGTTGGACATGTTCCCATGCCACTCAGGAAAGCGCAAAGCAGTTGATGTTACAAAGCAGGATTTAATTTTTTCCCTTGGGCTTGTGGCAAAATGAAGACAGAATGATGAGACAAGATTTAAGAAGATGATACAGCTGAGGAAACATTCCTATGAGGGTTGCAAGAAGTATTACCGTTATGCATGGAAAAAAGGCCACTGGAGAATGATATGTGATTCGGAGCAGATCTTATTAAAAATTTATCTCTAGAGCTTCTAGAGTACAACATCCTGAATTAAAGCCATTTCATAATGCCAGATTGCATGTTGCATATTCAAAATCATACAATATTAACCATTGAAATATTAATTTATGTTTTTATCATTATTATTATATGAAATTGAAGTACTACTAAAATTTCTTCAGGCTAGTTTAATTAACATAGTATTAACAATTAAAATCACAACCTGGCCCACAGGCTGAATCATTAGCCCATTATTATTAATTTATCATTATTATCATGGCTACCTAATACATTTATAATCTAATCAATGTAATCAAATATTTACTGAAATCTTGACAAATTCACTGACTGTTAATAAGAATGAAAACTACTGCTTTACAAAATGTATACAGACAAATTATATCAACAGTTACTAAATATGCAAAGTCTAAAACTCATTAAATTACTAATAATAAATCACACATTTAAAACACACTAATTTACAATTATTTAGTTAAACATGAACTAAACCAGTAACATCATTTGATTTTCGTTTACAGTATATGGACCCTAGTCACCTCCTCAAACAGACTGTTCTACATGCGAGGATCATTTATATTGAAGGTTTCATCTCCACTTCTGACCCCTAAAACAGCAGGGCGCCTGGTGTCACAGCACCCCAGAGATCTTCTCGGACATACTTCACAATACCTCCTCACAAAGGCATAAGTGTTTCCCACTGAGAAAAGAGTGAAAGAGTTCGGACCTCCACATGTGCCACATTTCCTTTGTGCAGCCTGGTAGGACCAGGTGAGAAAAGGTGTAAGTCTGACCTCATGCACCGTCTAGGATGTGCTGTCTTTGAACTGGTCTATTCTGGGACTATTGTGTGTGTGTGTGTGTGTGAAAGGAATTGTGGAGGGTAATTCAACTCTCGAAATTTGCCACCTCTTTAATGGCTTTTGCGATACTTTGATGCTATATGCCGATTAAGTTTGCAGAACTGCTCCAAGTCAAACACACCTGCCCTATGTTCAAAATCACCCCCTTCCATACTATATAGTATGCAAAGAACGTTAATAACTTACAGTTAATAAAAATACTGGAAAACTTTTGGAGTATAAGTGAAATAGGACACAAAAAATGTGTTCCTCATGGCTATATTAAACTTGTTTAACAACACCTGAGTAAATTATTTATATGGCTGGTAAAAGTATGTCATAGGTGAATGAATAAATAGGTCACATGACAATAAAAACATGGCAGATGTAGTGATGTATGTACAAAATGTATGCATACTGCACCCACTCATTCCATATAGAATATTCTGTTTTAATGGTTTCTTGCACAGACTGATCATCTTATATGCTGACCATAACTTTTTTCTGTAAAAAAATGTTTGGAAAAATAAACAGCAAAGACCACTGCAGCCCTATGCATTCTGCATCCAAATGTGTATTTTCCAACCACTGCGCTTTGTTACCAATTTGAATAAGCATCTGCTCTCCGAGTCTTGAAACAGCAGAGAGAAGAGGCCGTAATCAAGTCATGTTTGTTCCTCCTATTTCCCTGAAATTTCCCTTAATCATCTTTATTCATCACTTCAAAGCACTGCTCTGTGAAGCTCATGAGGGCAAACCTCTTCATACCCTTGGTGGGATTTTAAATCTCATGATCTTTTTAGAAACCACCCAGGCTTTCCAAATTGTGAAACACTGATGAGGTCTTCAACTGCTGTTTTCTGATTCAAAACATGATTTCTGATTCAAGCAGATTCATGAGGCCTTTGTCTTGTTTTGGCCTAGAGCGTGAGCACGTTGATTTTGCTTGCAAGGGAGCAAGGGAGGTCAAACACACTGATCCTGTACATCCTTTAAACACTACGGTTAGCTTCACCAATTATGGCTGATTTTCTCCAGATGTACACTGTGTGTTCTGTAATTGAAACTGTATTTTCTTTTCATTCTGCATTGACCCAGATTTCTTTGGTCTTTTGATCGCTCTATCCAGCTGAATGATTCACTTCAGGTAACTGTTTACTGGCAAGGACATGGAGATCTGCTAAAAACAGATGCTGTGCATTTGTGAATGATGTGGTTATATACAAATACAATCAGGAATTTACTTCTATGAATGCAAATATTTATGTTATTCTTCCTGTTTTCTCCATTTCAACGTGAACTTTAAATACTATTCTATTCATAATGTAACACATTTTTAAATGAAATAGAATATTCCATAACACCTTACAATAAGGCTGTTATTTGTTAACATTAGTAAGTGCATTAGCTAACGTGAACTAATGAACTAATGATCTAATGAACAATATAGTTTTGTTAATTGCCAATACAATTGTTTATGTTGGTTCACTGTGCATTATGATGAATAATGTTAACAGTTACAACTTTAGATTTTTAAAATATCTTAGTAAATGCTGAAACTAACATTAACCAAGATTAATATATGCTGTAGAAGCATTGTTCATTGACAGTTTGCGATAGCTAATGCATAAGCTAATGTTATTTAATACAAACTTATTGTTAAGTGTAAGTGAATATTCAATAGGAACAATGTAGGCCTGAACTTTATTTTATCCTTTAAGAAATTATTGGATTATAAAAAAACTGGGCGGTACATACCAGAATCAAGTCACGCGATTGGGGGAGGGATAAGGAAGTTAACAGGCTTAACTTTAACGTCTACATTTTATTCCTTTTAAAAATCTGAATAATATCTGTGTGCATGCATGATTCCCGCACACCTGCCTATTAGGCTGTCAATATAGCTAATTATTCTTTAGCCTTTTCTATTCTATATACAGTGTATCTTGATATTTATGTATGTGTTCTGAAATGGCTTAAAAGCAGGATTTTTATTCAGTCAAAGAAATAATTTTGATCAAACCATGAAGATGCAAAAGTAAAATACAGTAAGAACATACCACAATTATGTTAATCACAAACTGCACGAGGTACAGTACCATAAATAATTTTCATTTATAAGAACCAATATAATAATATTAGTAGCACTGCAATATATAGCCAAATGTGTTTTACTGAAACATTTTAAAACATGAAAATGCATTTTGTGTTGCCTTATATGTTTTGAGGCATTCAAGAGTAAAATGCCCCCAACAAAACCACAACTTCTCAGCTATTCCTCTATCTCTTCAAAGTGAAAGAATTCAAGCCAGTGGGTCTGCAAGCAGGGTAGTTTGGGAAAAGAGAACAAGGTTTTGGGAAGGAAGCAGCTGAAAACACCTTCCAGCTATCCCTGTGTTTTCTGCACTTGTTTCTTGTGGTAGTTGCAGCTAGAAGCAGACAGATGGTTGAAAGATGTTTAGTTATTTTCCCTGCCCGTTCTGTCATGATGAAGTCAGCAGAAAGTTTTAGAGCGTGTTACTTCTACTGTTATTAGTAATGTTGTTGTTTTAATTAATGATTACATTTTTTCTATGGAACAGTGCACAAATGAATCATGCACCATAAGACCAGGAAAGTTATTAAATAGGGAAATTAAATAGAGTCTGTTTCACATTAACTGTAACACTGACTCAATACCTACATACCATACATGTGAGAATTGTTACCATAGCAAAGTGTATGTCAAGAGACAAGCAATCTAATCCTATTATTACAGAGATCTGGTTATAGAATATCAGGGCTAGCAACATCCCCCTCTAACTCCAGATACCTGTTAATGTTTTGTCATAGGGCTGCTTTACAAAATAATCGTAATTGTTGGAAGCCATAATTGAATTGAAAATCAATTACGATTAATTGCACAGCCCTATTGTGTCTTTTTGTTTTTTTAATTTTTCACGAAAATATGCTTTTTGCATGAAACATTTGTGCTTGATGTTGAGCACATAAAATGTTTAGTTAGCTGATGATGCAGGTACCAGAAAGCTGCTAATGCAAGCGAGGTACTCTTTTGTGAAAACCAAGGATTAAAATAAGATTAAATTGATCCCAGTCAACAAAATCTTGTCTAACAATGTGCCACAAGTTCTCAACAACAGATTAAATAACAAAGCCTGGCTATAATATTGACTCTCTAATGTGCTGAATACCAACTGGCGATATTCCCATAAGTGTCCTTAGCAATGAGAAACGATGATAATTGCATCTGGACGTACATGGACATGGAAACCGAGGGCGCTGGCTGCCAAACACCAGGCAATAGCATAAAACTAATAAAGATTACTGAATGTGGAGAAGCTTTTAAAGTGCTGCCTTACTGCACGTAGGCTCTGATATGCTTTCTAAAAGAGTTTTTGCCATGTAATATGCATTTTCACTTCATTTATTAAAAACACCTAACCAAATTTAGCAGCTAAGTACCATTTACCTCTATATCTCACGCGCTTATACACGCACAATATTATCTCAACATCTGCTATTTCAAATGAACAGTGTATCTCCTGTGTCAAAATTACCCATTCAAACCGGCAAAAATACATCAAATAATACACTAGGGATCTCAGGCTCCCTTAGCCATCTGTGCTCCAAGTCCAAACCATCAAATAGCTAATAGTTATGGTTATCACAGTGTTACATCTCAAAGGACAAATTTAAAGCCTCCATTTTGATTTACACAATGTTCACTTTTCACTCACCTATGTAGGATAATAACAATACCTGCTGGCAATTTAATTGTTCTGAACATGTTTCTTAACATACAGTTTTTTAATGTTTATTCTACAGTATGCTACAGACATTTTACATGCAAGTCAAGGAGGAAAATGTTTTGTTGAGCCATATTTTTAATAAATCTAAAATTTGTATAAATCATATATCATCAATTATATGTAACAGTTTCTCGACAAATCATTATTGTTGATATTTGCCTGTGGGCCTTTAAAATGTATTTGGTTTCATTCAAGACAAATGTATCTTTCCAATTACTGCTAATTTCATGGTGAGGTCCTGTTTCCTCTCTATCTCTCTCTCTCTCACACAAATAAATAAAATAACAATAATAATTAAGGTTGAATGACATTGGTTCTCACCTTTTTGACTTCAAGGCCCCCATTTGTCCACAACAATATCTGAAGGCCCGTCTCACACTCACAGTTTAAACCCAATAAATTATACTAGATTAGCTTGTCATATATTCATTATACAAAATAACCAAACACTAAGAAATATCTTAACTTCAGATGTTTTAGCTTATTTTAATACTTTTTGTGTATAGTTTAAAGAATTGGAAGTTGGAAGTTTCTATCCCCCTGGCTGATAAACACTGACATGTAACATAGCACATCCTGATTTTGCTGACTGGCATGTTCCTGGGTCAAAATTTTAGTTTACAATAATCCTGTTCAATATTATGAATTTCTAACCCAACCTCTTCCCCTTAAGCTAGGCTGATAATAATGTACATTGATAACAATAGCATACAAGCTAAACCCTGTCCTAAAACTAATCCTGAAATCTGATTGGCTGTCAGAAATGTTGTTCCAGGATCCAGGAACATGTGGAACTCCATATATAACATATAACATGTATATTGTGTATATTGCATGTTTTTATGCTAGTTTATGGTTTCAAGGTTTGACTGGTTAGTTTTAGCAGTTAGTCCATACTGGTGCTTGCAGTACGTACACCATTATAGGGACAAAAAGCATCTTTCAACCTGAAATATTTCATTATATTGCAATAAATGTTTTGCCAGTGGCAGATTCTTTTGTAGGGCTTTTAAAACCATGAAATAGACTTTTTCCCTGTCTGGTGCCTTTGACAAGATTTTTACCCTGGTTGTGATTTTACTGTGGTTTACCATGGCTGTTTGGTCAAAGTAATGGTTCCCCTGATTGGAAAAAAGGCAAATACTAAAAACTATTGAGCTATATTACATAGCCTTAGCAAACAAAGCATTTATTGACATTCAAGCATTGTCAGTTGTGTTGGTGCCCAATGCCATCCCATAATACTGCTGCATACCTGACACAAATGCACTATTCACAGTATGGCAGATATCTATGGCTGTGATCTGCAAACTAAATAAAGAGATTTAGGCTATCAGCTTCTCAGTGCTGCACACACTACATCTTCCAGCTACTGGGGTGTGTGAAAATCTCTATTTAGCTTTTTGTGTCACTTTGATGTACCTTCAGTCTATCCTCAATTTTCAGATAGAGGTCTATTCAGTTGGAGTTGAGCGAGCGGTATTTTCTGCTTTTAGATGATGCGGCTCTTCCGTAATCTCAGGTTTTGCAGCAATCTCTCTGATGCCCGGTTAAAGCTGGCGGAATGCCACAGTGTCAAAGCGAAAGAGATGCAAGCGTCGCATCCATGCATCAAGCTTTACAGTGTTGGCCCTTTAAAGTCTTATAATTGCACCTTAAAACGCTGTTATACAAGCCATCATTACAATAATTATACACAAGTGTTCTTATCCTGAAGCTTTGACATGCTCAACTTTAACACTTCAATTTTCTGTTAAGATGCTTTGGAATGATTGTATGGTGACATGCTCTATTCAAATTCCCACGGAATATGAAAAACAGCATGTGTTTCCTTTTAGCACTGAGCTTTCAGCACTGTACTGTGATTCAAACCCTATTGAGATGAACAGTATGTGCATAAATCAACAGAGATGGGCAAGTGTCTTACAACATTAATGCTAATTCCTACTACAAATACTGGATAAATTATGTCTGTGGGGGCCCGATGGGACCCTGCCATATTTTTGCATGACCTAATTCTTCTCACTGCATTCCTTAAGTGACAAATTTCTCACAAGCCAACGCACCCTTTGCCACTTAATGTAGTAGAAGAACTAGGCTATAGAAAAACTCTACTATTCACCACAGATGTTTCTTTGCACTGAGAGATATCATCTCAGAGCTTCAAACAGTGAGCGAGGGAAACTCGTTTTTTGGTGGTTTTGTGTCAGTATTGAAAGTGCTGAAAATAAACCCAACATAAAAACCTATAAACCACTGTGTACTAGATTTAGAAAATGTTTAGCGAACATATAGCAAGCCGTGCTTTAAGATTCCCGCTCGTACGTACAGTCTGGATGAATACAGGAACTCAATGAACGTCCCTCCTTTACTCTCCCATTTTTGGCAGGGGCTGAATCTCATTGGATAAGCTTTCTCCGAGACCATTTGGCAGGGATTACGCCCATCTTAGCGTCTGTCCCACAAAGGTCTTTGATTCATAACAGAGATTTGAAAGCGCACTTACATTCATCTAGTAACTAGTGCATTTGAGAACGCTTTAATCAGATGCAGCTACAGAGCGAAGGGATTAGTAACACTAAAATGTAATCAGAATGATTAAAACATTAATGCATTCACATACAAAAGCGTTTAAGCAAACCAGCCACGCTGTAAAAGCACTGTGCCAAAGACGAGCGTCGAATACATTCCACCACGCTGATAGTCAAATAGAGAAACAATTGCTGGGAATTTCAATACTGGATGGGAGTCAACAGGGGGGACTATTTTCTTTATAAGAACTATGATAGGTGCTGCGGTGCGGCAATAGTGGAAAATTGAAATGCTACGGAGAAGGAAGGATGAATCAGCTGAAGATCTGTTAAAAATATGTTTGTGTCAAGGCGTCTTTAAGGAAGACGGATTAATGTGATGTGCATTAAAGAAACTCTCAGAGCTTTCTTCACGGCTCTTGTGTTCCCGATACAGAAAATGACACCCTACAGAGGTAACCATGGCAACACACCCTATGGACATGCACTAGTTAGCCTCTTCGGTCTAAGGCTAGTTCAAACACCTTGGTAGGTATTTACATAACAACATACTAAACAATGCATTACAGTAGTAGCTAAGCACACAACAGCAGTCCAACTGGCACAGTTACACAAGCATTTAGTCACTACACACAATTTGTGAACCATGGCCAACCAATTGTTAGTTCTTATGACCAAAACATATTCTCACCTCACCACAGCACTAAATAATTGTAAACTGAGAATCACTGTTTTTTGCAATTTATTTATTGGCCCTTTTTATATTCTAGGATGTTGATATTGTTCAATTCAGCTATCCGAAAAATGGCAACAAAGATAATTTGGTGATTTTAAACTTAGTCATAGACGTAGTTGGCTAATATTAAAAATTAAACAGCATTGTTTATGTTGGTGAAGTTTGATGGCTGCAATTAAAATTCAGCCAGAAGCTGCCACCTGCTTTCATTTCATAAATCGCCTCACTTCTTGTTTGCAAATATTGTCATGATGTCAATCTTCTTCAGTTTTGACAAATGAAAAATGCAACATTATGTGATCTATTAAGCAAGAAACGAGCAAACCGAGCAAGATAATCATGAAAAATGTTCTGAAGAATTGATGGGCATCTTAACAGCTGACAGTCTGTGATGTTGGTGTGGCGTTCCCCATCTGAGTAGGGCCTCCACTCTGCCAGCAATGCAGAAGCAAAGCTGTTGAGATGATTGATGACACGCCTCCACTGCCCCTCTCTTCCCTGCTGACATGCACTCACAACCCAACACTTTTCACTGCTAATTGGACAACCTTGCAAATTCCTTCTCTGAGACTGTGGTCCACTAAATTAGCCACTGATAACTGCCCAGAATTGGTTCATTTTATGAACGTCCAGAGCTGTCATACCAGTAAGGTGTCACTCATGAAGAAGATGCTATTGAATAAACCCGTCAGGCGTATAACTTTCCCAACATTTATTTCTCATTAGTTTTCCATTTTGATGTTTTGATTAAACCTGTGGTTGACAGTTCACTTAAAGTCTAGTAAGGTAGACATTTCTAACTTTGCCTGAAATGGTAAATTAGATGCAGCTGCATGTTTTTGTACAAAACTCTTTAAGTCCCAGGTGACAAAATCATGTACTGGCCATAAATGGGGCAACACATGATCTATTTTTGCTTGTTTGATTAGTTCAGGCCGCATGTCTTCCTTTTCCTCCTAATTTATTCAGTTTTTATTATCTTTCGGAGAAATGTTAGTAATCTAATTTTAAGATATGGAAATAGTGTTTAAAAGATCTCATGGTCTGAGAACGGAGTAGCTTTGTCAACATGATACTGCACTCAGTGCTTTTCACAGACAGTAACATAGTAAAATTGTAATCACCATCCAGTTGGAAATCTAGGTCTGTTACATAACCTCATTGTGGTTAATGGCCATTCAAAATTTTAAGGACTACCAGACTCAGCATGAAGCATTGCCAACTTTCTTAGCAGAAACCTAGCATTGTGTATTTTACAAACATTTAGAAAACGTAAAGGTGTTAAATAATTTTATAATCTCTTTAAGTGATTTATACTCTACAGAAGCAACTGGCTTACAGGTAGAATGTAGAACTAGCAACACCAAAGTTGCCTCCCAGGGAGCACACATATTGATAAGTATCAAAAGTATCACTTGTTCGGATAAAATTGTTTGCCAACTGAGTAAATATAAATGTGATTCTTAAAAATAACTGGACTAACAAGCTTTATAAATGCCAAATGTTGTTTCCGTAATGTTTGCGATTATGAATTAGCAGCAAAAGGCAGAATATATAATATATCATTACATAACCGGGAAAGTAATTTATGTTGATAAATGATCCTTGTAAAAGTGACCAATCATCCAGAATATTATATTTTTCCATTATACAAGTAGAACTGTAATCAGCATTGACTTACATCAGACAATTCTAGATTACTTTGTTGGGCAATACAGTAATGCTGCCTTAAAAGGTAAACAAAAGCCCAAAAGCTATTGATCTGCTCCTGCTACTTTGTATTCCATTCACTAATAATTACCAATGCAGTCTCTCCAATTACTCGGCTCTGCTTAACATTTACCGCCATGTGCAATCCACACACACTGATTCATTATGCAAATGACAGCGACTAATTTAAGGCTTGCTTACATGACTCCATTTAAAAACCTACAGCCATGGCAATGCACTCTGCACAAATGAATTGAGACACATATTCCTCTTAGAGGAATATGCTAACAGGCTATTGCAAAGGTTTTTGACGTTATCTATATATGTCCCTGCAAACAGAAAATGTTCTTAGAGTAACTTCTTGGAGTTCTTAGAGTAAGAATCCTTGCAGTAACGTTAGTACATGTTTTAATGTTATATATCAAAAACGTTACATTTACATTTACATTTATGCATTTGGCAGACGCTTTAATCCAAAGCGATTTACAGCGCATTCAAGTTATACATTTTGGTCACTACATGTGCTCCCTGGGAATCGAACCCACAACCTCTTGCACTGCTAACGCAATGCTCTACCACTGAGCTACAGGAGAACACAGGAGAACAGGAGAACACAGGAGAACAGGAGAACGTTAATCTTAAGTTGTTGGAAGAACATTTTAAAAAGTTACGAAACTTTAAAAAGTTTAAATGGTTCTAACAACCAAGCAATAACGTTAATACATCTAAAAACTGGATGTTTTTCAAAACAATGTTTTTGTTAAAAAAAAAATCCTAAAATGTTAGTTGGGGTTTTGACAAATAGTTTAACAGTTTATGTCAGAGAGGGCTTTTTTTATTTTCTTCAGCTAAAGCTCAATACTCCATGTAGCATGTAGGCAAATGACAAATGAGTCATGTCTATATTAACATTGAACATGGTGGCACTCATCATAGGATTACTGTTAAGGTGAATGGCATGGGCTCGCGTGCTCTCCAGTTTGAGAGTAGAGTGGGTGTCTAGCACCTGGGGGACAAAGAAGCTTATCTGGTATCTAGTGAGCCTGCTTCATCAAAAGCCATGAAAATCAGTGACAGGTCGAGAAGAAGGGAGGTTAAATACTTGAAAGGCACTACTGTTTTTTCAGAATGCTTCAGGTACAACTGCTTTGAAGATAACCATTAACTGCTGGCCGTGATTATTTTGCTCCATATATTTTATCGTGAGACTCATGGCCTCCCCCATAACTGGGCAAAAGGCCTTCTTCAGGGGCTACCTTTAAAATATTGCAATTGCATAAAACTCAGCTGGAAGCAGAACAAAGCTAAATTATTGATAACTTACTGAGCTAACCATTGAGAAGTCTGCAGACCAGACCTAAGTTTTAATAACACTGATAAAATAAATATTACGTATTTCACTTATTTATGTGTGGGTGACAAAATTAAAGCTGCAATCCCTAACTTTTTTTGTTTAAAAATAAACATAAACAGTTACTGAACAAGTACATAACAGATCAGTTCAAAACAGTCTCCTTACTTTACCCCGATTTACAACAGTGAATTTATAATTTGAGCGGTCAGATCTGATTTTCCGGGAAATGTTTGGTTTCATTTGAGTTCATCAAAAGTAAAGAAAAGTTCCTAAAGAAACCTGCAATTTTATGTCTTAAACAGAGATGGCGATAGAGAGGCAAACGTTACAGATTGCAGCTTTATATAATACATAAGAGGAAAATATGGCAATTTTTGGCTCGCGGGGTAACAGCTGATGCACATTCATATTTGATGTAAAACATGTAAGCACATTCCTGCAGTAGCTTCAGCATAAAAAGTGAAAGTACGACATCACATCCTTCTCTTTTGTATTTGCCTCTGGTGAATGCCAGGCACCTGATGGTAAGTTCCTGGTCTCTGATAGCTTTCTGTGTCACTTTTAATATCCACAGCTATCTCTATATTTCCAGAAGGAGCAGATAATGCTAGGCAAAATTTAGTTTGATGCATTGGTGATGCATCACATTTTGGAAGTAGGAATCTGATCTTGGCTTATTCCCTCACAAAGATGGATGGAAAGCTGTTAAGCTCTGCCATCCTATCTACATAAAATGTTAATACTGCAGCCAATTTGCAATTATTAGGTTGGCATAATTGGCATCAAGAACTGTGTTTAATGGAGATCACTGTATTTGCCATAATTTATGCTCCGGCCGAGGATAAAGTGAGATTAGATGCACTCTGAGAGGTCCACTCATTAACATTTTAAATCCTAAACACTCTCTTTAATGCACACGTTACAGGAACAAGGTTTGAAGAAACCACCTGATGTTTCTCCGTTTGTGGAATGCTTTGATCATTTAGTGCTCAAAATGAGGCACAAGGAGCTAATTGCCCAAAAAACCTAAAATATGCTGTCAATGGCCAAGGCTATCTGCCTACAATATATTGATATGTTAAAAATATAGTGCAATCTTTATAGGTTTGTTCTGTATCTATCTATCTATCTATCTATCTATCTATCTATCTATCTATCTGTCTATCTATACGTGCACACACACACACACACACACATACATATAGAAGACACCTAAAAAGATTGCAATATATCATATTTGTGAATAGCTATGCTACATGTAAAGAAATTGCAAAATAATCATAGCATAAATTATGCAATGATATAATATTGTATTGTCCCTAATACTAGTAACAGGGAAAATACACACACACATATATTGTCCTATTTTGATCTGAACAGAAAGCAGGAAAATAACTATTTTTAATGAGAAATTCTAGAGGGTTCTTCAGTAACAGTACTGCCGTTTAAGTTAATGATAAAACAGAGGAGTGGCATTTGGAGAGTTGCATTGATCCCACTGTCCCTGTAAGGCGAAAAGCTCACAGTAACATTCCTCCGATTAATCAGCACTGACAGGAAGAGGAGTGGCCTGAGGAGAAAAGGAGCAGGTTACCACCCACGGCTTGATGAGGCACAGACTCCAGTGAGGGACACGTTAAAGTTCAGGCACTCAGTATTCACAGATCACCAGCTGACATTCTCTGGACATGTGGGACAGTCATGACAGCCCTATTGACAGTACACAATAGCCCTCCTATTATAATTTCTTCCCCAATTCTGAGTACAACAATGTGTACAGCCACATCGAAATTACTTGGCATAAGTGCCATCGCTGGTGAAAATAACAACAATGTAAGAAACATTCTAGGCTACTTGTATTCAAAGAGGGAAGAAAAATCTATGGGAACAATCAAGGCTTTCTGTTAAAAAAACTCAGCAAGGCGCAACACTGATGTATGAATAGTCTGCTAAACATAACCAATGGTGCAAATTGCCCGTCAGTTAAGCCAAGCAAACAATTTTGAGACACGGGGTGAGAGAACACTTAAGGGCTGATGATCCATTTTTATTTATGTCACAGTACTATCAGGAGACCTCAATAGCATGAAAAGAGAGGGATGGGGAGTTTACCATCAAAGTAAGGGGGAAGGGGAAGTAGCTATCAGACAAGCAGAGCTACTTGGTGCTGCTACCGAGAGCATAAGACAATCTTCATAAATAGACAACGTGGACAGCTTTACTCAAAAACAGAAATATCTTTGCATTAAAAGGTACAAAGACGGGGTAAACGTCACATTTGCAAATAAATAAATAAATAATAAAATTCATTTTGACACACTGGGCAGGTAATTGCTTCCTTTAAATTTTGGGTTATCTGCTTTTTAGGGAAGAAACAAATGCCTTATAGACAGTGTTTTAACTAGTTTTGTCAGTCGTTTACAGAAACTGATATATATATATATATATATATATATATATATATATATATATAAAGCCACATTTGAATCAATCCTAAGACAACAGAACAGACTTTTCAATTCGGAAATAAATCAATATTGTGATGGTCAATATTGTGAGGTCATTTTGTTTATATAACATACTATTTAGCAGCAAATGACAATCTAAAAAAAATAAAATAAAAAAACTTAGAACCTGTTATCCTCAGACACACCCATGAATAAACATTTCAGTCCGATTTAACCTAAAGAGGCTCAGTGCTGGGAGGGCAATTTCATTACAACACGTTTAACAAAAACCACTCATAACTTGTGACTCAAATCATAAAAAAGCATCGATTGAAGCGCTCGACCCGTCATCCCTCCACTTAAGCGTGTGCAACTCCGTGTTTCAGGACGCAAACATCCGTGAGGCTCTTTTCGGCGGTGGGAATCATGAATGACTTCATTGTAACAGCGCAAAGTGTTCTGCTTGGCGGGGTTTTACAAATCTCTACCCCTTCCCCTACCATTCAAACAGTTCATACAACAGCAGCTCCTCTCCCAAACTTACAGCCTAACCGGATCACGAGATTCAGCCGAGAGCGTTCGGGTTCGTAGTTGTTTCACACGGCAGTGACCCAAATAAAGTGATGGAGCGACACTGGGGGAATCTGCCCGGGTGTTGTTTACAAAACTAAGAGCAGAGCGACTGATGCTAGCGGGGATGCAGGTGCCGGCCAAGTTTAGTTTAAACAGTTACACGATAAAGTGCGACTTAAAGTCTCCTACCTGAGCAGCGCGGTGTCTCCCTGTCTGCTGACCACGCTTTCACTGGACGCATAGTCCACAGTCTGTCCAGCGGGCAAACACGACGGTAAAAAGCAGCAAAGACTGAGAATTATAGCGGTGAGCCACTGACCGGAGACGCACGCATCCTGCACCGCAATCATTATGTCCATCACCGCCGAATGGAGTACGATCCGCGCCGTTATCAAAAATAAAAATAGAAAGATCTGAATTAAAATATATGAATCCCCGCTCTTCCTCCGCGAAAACCCCGAGAAATGGCGCTCCGTGTAGTTTCCCAGATTTGTTTTGATCCGAAATCGACCGCGGGAGGAAGTCGACTCTCCAGTGGCTTGCACACCATCTAGTGAGGAAATGGGAAACGGGAGCAGAGCTAGCAGCAGACAACCCCCCGGCTCTGATCCTGTTGCCATGCGGCCGTTTCCCAGGCAACCTGCTCCCTGTAGTTCGTGATGGAGCAGTTAAGCGGGTGGGTATTCTTAATACAGCAATACTATTTAAATGTCGTCGCCCGGAGAGTTTTTACCACCCTAGGTTTACCACCTGGAGCCTCAAGACGTCCTCATTGCACGTTGTTGTGCATTTTTCCACGTGACACGTCCAAAAAATAAGTCTCTGATAAGGTAAGATGTGAAATGGCATAGGTCAGATCTCGTTTTTGTCATCAGTGGCCCCTGCAGCCCAGAAAAATAAACAAATACTGTATATTCTCAGAAGTTATACAGCATGACATTTTTCCTCACAGTTGGTCACTGCCATCCAATTTTAGACTCGGTGGCATGAAAGATTTCATGGCACTGTTTAGTTTAGAACAAAGGAGGTGCTTGAAAGGAAATCATTCACGGCTAAAAGAATGGTTGATACACCCCACAATAGCACCATTGCTACACCAAAATCTTTCATTAAAGTAACCCACATTTGCTTTTCTCCAGTCTGCTCAGGGCTGTAATCATTAGTGTTTTTTCTCTGCTGCCTCTTTTAACAAAAATGTATACTTAAGGGCAGGATACTTTTTGAGAGTATACTACCTCTAGTGTATTTTATATCTGGATGTAACGTTACATTTGATGAAGACCAGAATGAACCTGATTACTAATAAGCTAGGAAAACATCCAGTACTGCTCATTGGAAATGTTGCATGCTTTAACTCTGTATTGCTATGATTGTTCGGTCCCTCGCATGCTTCTTTATTTGATGGTGGTGTCCAGAATCTTGAAGAATCCTTTAGTTTAACAGACTTTCTTTGATATGGAGTATATGTTTTTCTCCATTGTGGTTGTAGTTTTCAGGTCCTCTGTGAATGTTTTCATTTTCCTCTCATGATGACCATTCCTTTGATTTTCTTTTTCATCGTCTCACCAGGTATGGCACTCTTTTTGTTTCCTTTCAAAAAAATCCCTTTCCTTTGTTACTGTTACTCTGCTTTCTGCGGTATTGCATTCTCTTACCTTATTTTTATTTAGTTTTTGATATAGTTGCACACAACATTTGAGGCCAGTGAAACCAAAGTTCCAAGCAACATCAAGAACTTTCTGTTTTAGAGGAGAAGTCAAGGTAAGGCTTACCAACTAGACCGGCAATTTTAGAGGCCCTGTAGACATTTGCATTAGTTTTCTAGATTGTACATCATGCAATGTGCAGTTTAATGGACTTAACTAATAAGAAATATATTTACTGTTGACTCACTGACACGGTCTGGCTATTTGTAAAAGGGCTCTGATAAAAGCATTTTGAAGCTGTTTGTGTTGAGTATTTTCCTTTTAATTGGGAAAGACATGGTTTGGATATAATTGCCTGAATGTCATTAGCTTTAATGGCAACCAAAGTCCCTTCATTCCATTCTGTTTCTAAATTGGACTGGCATAGTTGGTCTTTGCTAATCATTTACTCTGCCAAAAGCCAAACACTCATTACTAGGTAATTTTAGCAGTACGCATCCTGCTTAAATAGGGAGATAATATATTGCATTTTTGATGAGTATATTGATAATTATTGATATAGAGATAATCATTTAAAGGACTGGTGAATCAGAGGTTAAAAGGAATGTAAAAATAATCCTAGAATATTTGCAAATGTACTGAGGGAACAGGGTTTAAACTTGATCAAAGGAGGCCATTTACAGGTACAAACGTAATACAAGACAAAACTGAACAGAACAACTTTCATTTATTAACTGGAAGGACTTTTGAAATCCTCTGAAGCACACAGAACTGAGTATACCTGCTCATGCATGAAAGTTATGATTATTATTCTCCATCCTCAATACTGTTCTGTGAGGATGTGAGGAGAAACGAGGGACTTTTCACACTTTTACACAATGCAGCTCCTGAAATAATGGACAAAAGATAAATGATGCCTGGGATTCTTCCACAGTGGCAACATCTTTTGTTTTGCTCTGTCTCACCAAAACCTTTATAAGAAGAAACACATCTACAGCTGTAAATGTCCTCATTCTTTTAATGAAACACCAAAGTTTAAAACAAGCAAGTGTCCCTAGAATGTTTTTGACGATTCCCCAGCTAACAGGCAACATTCTCAGAACATTGGCCAACACTAAAAGTTCTCTCAAAGTTATCAAAAATGTTCTTGTTCCTTTTTAACATTATATTTAAAATATAACAAAAAACATCATTCTAGTAGCTAGTGGAACATTTGGAAAATAATACAAAATTAAAAATTGTTGAATAGCATTCTTAAAACCAAGTAATAAACGTTAATACAATGTCCACAAAACTGGACGTTTTGAATGTTCCTATAAGTGTCAAAATAACAGTTTTAATGTTTTTGTAACTAATTAGTTTTTGTAAACATTAGTGAAATGTTCTTACAACCTAAAATTGTTAGCTGGGTCAGTGTTAAAAAAATGTGCTGTTGGTCAGGAAAAGTTTCATCTGTTCATGCACTCGCTATTCAAAAATAAGCCTGGCTGTAGGCTGATATCACAGAAATATTTTTCCTCAAACTTGCATGACATCAGTTATATGCCTGACACGAGTGGTTTGAGAAAGATGCATACCCTGCAGTAACTCAGCTGGTGAGAGCAGAGCAACTGTGGTATTGTAAAGTCAGAAGACATATATTGTATTGTAAATACTGTAACCATTGTTGCTGCCCCTTTAAAGCATAGACAGAGATTAAATCAGCAGCATTGAAGTGTGATGTTCACAATGTCATGTATTTTCATTTGGCAGAGCATTAGTAAGCAGAATAGCTGCGTTGCAAATGTCAGAAGCTTTCAGAAGTGAAACTTGGTGTGTAATTGTCTATAATGCATTATTGTGTTCAGTATTAATAGAGAATGCACTTCTAGGCTAAGAAGTGCTTTAATGGAAATTGTAATTATTTGTAATAATCTTTTATTTGTAAAACAATCAAGAGTGTTCTGCATGGTAGAAATCAAGCCATGCTAGCTTTGAAGAACTTGATTTATATCTTCAATTAATCTTAAGATCCAAGAGTGACCTTTAAGATGCATCAAAGAGTGACAAATGGGGTCATTAGAGATAACCTTCTCTTAGACATTGCATGTTGACAGGGGTCATGTGGTTTGGGTAAAATACATTTCAGAGTATCTTTAAAGATCAGCTGCTTAGGCAAACACAAACATTCATAACCAAACTTAAATAGAACGTTACGACTGATGCGATTTACAGATTATATTAAAGTTTCAGAGAGTTATAAGGATTCCACCCACGGTAAATAGTAAATATCATGGAATGATTTCTACTGTTTATACTGCTAAGATATTAAATCCTAAACAACTATTTTTGATTATTATGTGTTGCCATGGTGGCATTTTGATGACATTTTCCCATTTAAATAGTGCTGGAGTGAGGGCAGGTGGACTATAATTAATGTATTATGAGAAAAGTTTAAAGATGTATTTAGAAGGTGCACTCAGTAATTTTGCTTCATTAAGAGTCTACACATTTCTAAAAAGTTCCATTTAGTTCTTTACATGTTTTAAATCATATAACAGACTAGGCTTAATCTCTCTGTAAACCTTCTATTATCGGATACTTTTGCCTGCCAAATAATTACTTATGGTTGGCTGTGAATATCACATTTTAGCATTGGTAACTGACAGCTTTTGCATGATGCCACTATATTTCCCCAGCAATCAATTTAGGTTGTAAGAACATTTCCCTAACGTTTCCATTAGTAACAAAAACATTTTGAAAGTTCTAGGAACATTCAAAGTGTTCAGTTGTATTAACTTCATTGCTTGATTATAAGACTGTATAATGAGGATAAGAATGTAAAAAAATCTACTAACTTCTACTAAAAAAATCTGTAAGAAAAAAAATCTACTAACATTACTGTAAAAAGTTTTTGATAACTTTGAGAGAAGTTTTAGAGAATGTTAGCCAACATTCTGAGAACATTCCCTGTCAGTGTTTAACAGGATTTTCACATCAGGCAGTGCAACATAAGCAAAAAATGACTGCGTACCTTTAAGAATATGTTCATCAAGAGGTTTCTCTGATCTTCTGTAAACAGTGATGAGCATCATGGGATGAATTTATTTATGGATGCCAAAATCCACCACACTGACAGTATGTGTTGTGCCAAAATGACAAAAATTTTTAATCCTGCATTATGCTCCGTTGGCATAATCCAGGAGAGTGATGGAGAGGATGCCAACAGGATATAGCTCACCAATACAAACACAGTTGGTGACTTCTTTGATTCAACATAAAATATATCCTGACGCTTATAGTATACACTGTAGCATCCTTTCTTATTTTTAATAGAAATCGTGTCTGAAGTAAAAACTTGGAAGACTTTTGACTTTTGGAAAGTCCGAATATTGTTGTTCAGCCTTTTAAAATACAACAAAAAGCTACAATATGTAGAAAGTTCAGACAACTACACCATCAGGTTTCCTGCACTAAATTACAACACATGCCCAGGGGAATCTTTCCAATGAAAATAGACAGTGTTTCACTGAAAGAACCACTTCAAGAGACTGACCTTCATATGCCAGACTGGAAGTTAATTTTACATCTCATTTAAAGCCAGTGATCAGAGAGGCAGAGTTTCCCCTGCAGATAGTGATGTGGAAGACTGGGATTTTCAAAGCAGGTTTTAATCTGCCTGACCCTTTCACATAGAAAGGTAGACTACCCACAATGCTCTTGGACCCAGAACAGCTTAATCACAGCTCACACTAAATGCAATTTACATGCACCTTGAGCTGAACGTCCATTGTTATACAACACCAAAACAATACTATGTTACATGTTGAGAATTGTTTTCAGTTTGAATGCTGCTTGTTTGAAAATATATGCATTTCTTTTCTGTTTTTATCAACTTTGGTGTTCCATGAATAGGGAGTGGGAAGCTATTTAAAGAAGCCATGACAAAAGCCAAAGTTTTCCAAAGATCCGTATTCATATGCATGGTGACCTTCTCAAATTCAAAGTAAAAATTACTGCCCTCTGGCAGTTTTTTCAAATACTTTTGGTGACCTTTGTGCAGTCTAATCATTTCAGAATATCTCAGTGATTGATTGGTTCCAAATGTTGATAAATGTGATGGATTTTATCACAACGCTTGTATATCTACTGATGCTCCATTGTTTTGTTTTTCATGTCCATCGTTGTGACTGTCATTTTGGTACAGTTTATTTCAGATAAACCTGCCCATTTAACAAAACAAGCTGTGATTGGTCAGTTTAACTTTCAGTCAGACTGTCTCTTTTTGCCCATCTGGGTGGATTTGTGGCCAAAAAGCTGCAGAGTGAACCAGACGTTATGCTCTATAGTCAAAGGTCTGGTTAAACAAGACTAATATTTACATAATGGGTTTATTTTACTTTCTTGTATAAAAAATAAGAAAGCTATTTTGGCAAAGTTATATATTTGATTAGTAGTTCTCTTCTCTGTATATAGAGTTAGCCACTGACCAAGCTAGAGCCCCACACTGTAAGCATTTTCAGTGGTAGCTGTCATGGGGCTCATTAAAACAGGAAATAAAATACATCTGAGAGCTTTGAGTAGTTCAGGAAATGGCCAGCGATATCTAGTCTTCTCTCTCCTCCTCGCTCTTGTGGCTGGCAAATAAACCCTAGGAGAAGGCAGGAAGCAACTTATTCAGTCTGGAATTGGCTAGATTGTGATATTCAGCAGAAGATAATGAGAAGTGATGGGGCAAGGCAGACAGGCCAGATAAAAGGCCTCCAGGCATGCTGAATGTCGTTTAAACGTGGGCACATTCAAGATTCGCACCTCACTTTCAGGAGAACTCTTTATCCACACATGTTGTTTTTGTCGGTGGCTTCTCTTGCCACATAAGCGCCAGCTTTTATTTGTAGTGGCTGACAATTTCAGTGAGCCACTGTGGAGCAGACGCAATGGACGTGGACATGTTTGTGTGAGGAGAAATGTTATTCAATTCCAGCAGGGACCCTGTATTAAGGGCCCAATATCTGTGGACACACAAGCAAAGCATAAGTAAACAGCCATATAGCCCTATAGTCGAAGAAACTGTTGGAGACCGTTTCATCTTCTGCGGGGTAGTTTAGACGCAACACTGAAGTTTACTCGGCAATTTGAATTCATTTTAAAAAATGTAAGCTCATATTTCCATGTGGTAAATTTAGCTTACCACCTGAATTGATTTCCTTACTTTGGGTTCATTTGAATGCAGCTGATGCATTTCAACCAGGTTTTGATTCCTTCCTCAGAGGAGCCGCAGTGTCTTAACTGTGTGATTCTCACAGATGCGACTCAGACAGTCATGTGCCCTATGGGACAGCCTCTGAATGGTGGTTTGAATGTTTCATATTCAACATGGTTTCTGTGATCACACCTTGCTCATCAGAAACAAGTGCTATCGAACCCACGCAGGGGATATGACTTGATTTGGTTCTCTCATTCTTGAACTATATTACTAATACCAAGCCAGGAATGACTGCTTAAGACCTTATTTTCCCCCTTTCTGCCAAACAATAGATCGTCAGCGCTCTATTGACTTGATTGCCGTAGTGTCATTTTCAGAATACCATTCAAGGTCTCCTCTGTGAATTTGTATTATTTATCTCACTCATTCTCTTGCAGGTTCACTGATAACATGACAACAAAGGTGCCGTGTTAACCTGGGCCACTATGCTTCCAAGACAACAAATTCTCCAATATCCTATTATGACAGAATCATCTTCCCAGCATCAAATCATTTATCTTTTCAAGCTGCTTATGTCTTCTCCAATGACAACCTTCATTCTTTCAAATACATTCATGGCAAAGCCCAAATCACCAGTTGGTTAGAGCTCCTTTTTATCGTTTTGCATATAATGACCACTGGGAATTACTAAGAACTCCTAAATTACCTATTCTGTTATCATAAAGTTATAACCTAAACCTCTCAGCCAGGTGATTACTGCAGTTTAAATTAGAGCTCAGCTGACTCACTTTGAATACTGATGATATTCAGTGATATTCAAAATATCATAAATATTTTACGATATGATCGTGAATATCATGAATATTAAACTGCAAAATTGTGTATGCTATACATTGTGGATCATATATAAGGCTACATTGTTATTCTGCTCGACCTGATTTTGCCAAGTGAGAGATGTTTCGGGGTCAACACAGTTTGCTGACCCTGGAACAACATTACTGTAGAAAGACCCTACCCCAAACCCTAACCGTAACCATTACTTATCCCTAAAGTCAGAGGTAAATGATAAGTGAATAATAATGGTGCAAGAATCACCTAACCCTGGTTATAAGCCTAACCTTTATAGCAAATGTAAACTTACACCTCAAATCTGATTGGTTCATTGGAATGTTGTCCCAGGGTCAACAATGATGTTGGCCCATGAATATCTCTCACTGGCAAAATCAGGAAGGTCTTGTTATTCTATAACATACAATTATTACAGAAAACATAATAATCCCGAGAGTTGGGTTTTGCCAGTCAATGATTAAATGTGCTTATAGGAACTATTAAGAACCTTTAGAAGAGAAACAGTGAATTGTAAAACTCATTATTCTACTGATTTAAGTTAAAATGATGTAGAAAAACATTTCAGTCTTGGTGTACCTATGTTCAGAGGAGAGAGGTCTCCTTTCAGTTTGATCATTCATGTGTGCAAATGTTCCTATTTCTGTTTCGAATGATCAAAAGTTTTGGTTCAACTTTCACACAGCGTTCCATCAATCATGTACACACGAAGAAAAAATAGCACAGAGGATTTACAAGGGTGAATTGCAAATAGTTTTATTCACATTGAATTATTTTAGGAGCTGTTTTCAGATTCGCATGAAGAATTTCAAAGTAGCATTACATTTCAAGTACAGACGAATAGTGAGGCTCTCATAAAATAATTTTTATAGGAATGCATGTGTGTAACACATCGTTGGGCATTAGATTATGTGGTGTACATCATGCACATATTTGTGGATATGACTTGCATTTGTCTCCATGCTCCACTTTGCAAATCTCTGTCTTCTATATGTATGTATGCTCTCGGAAAACAACTTTCCAGTCATAAAACAGACATTTTCGGATGAAGTTATGATCAAGACTCTCATTTTCTCCTTCTACTTCATCAAAGCAATGACCTGGAAATATGTCACCTTGTAGTGTCACCACATTCAGTCATCTTTGGAGGCCACCTGCAGTTCCAATGTCTCATTTTCAGATTGTGCAGATTTGTAACACAGTGTCCCTACAAGTTTTTAACTAGAATGACATTCTGCATATACTCGAAAATGACTGAGGGTATTTCTTATGCAGGTTTACAAAGCAAATTCACATCACATGTTACAAGGCTCACAGGTACAGTTTAAGAAATAATCAGAAGATTGTCAGAAAATAGATGTGCAGCCATTATATACCAAGCTACTGTACCAGCTCCTGATGTCATCTCTGTGCAAGGTGAAAATCATTTTAAAGTAAAGGGAAAGCTGCTTTAAAATGTGTCCTTTATCAATAAATAAACATTAAAATATGGTAGACGTGTAACGATACAGTGTATGATGCTCTGAATGATTGATCTTGTAACCAGAAGACAACCTCACCACATCCTTGACACTCTCCCAGAAATTAAGGCACATCAGAAATGAGGCACCTTTTGATATGCCTACTGTTGAGGGAGTGAGTTGAGCTGAACAGATGGAGAGAGCAGCAGGGGTCTGGGTGGACCCACATTCCTATAGAGATTCCCCTGGACAGACAGTGGAAAGTGACTGTGGTAATTAATCCATCTTCCTCATTTCTCTCTCCCCCTTTCTCGCTCTCTTTCATCCTCTACAACAGGACAGGGTCACTGTAGGGCATCAGTCATTTTTCTTCAGTATAAAGAAAAGGGTTTTTGAAGAGGATTGTTTAAATGGTGGCTAGTGTGATCCCTTACATAATTAAAACTACAACGATAGGGAAAAGAGAGAGAATAAGATGGATGGATAGATAGTCAGATAGATGGATGGATGGATGGATGGATGGATAAGCCCCCCATGTATTTAATCCTTCACCTTCCGTTCAGTGACCCAGTTTTCTTTACAATGCTCATTTATAATGGACAGCCACTCATGTCAATTCCTGCCCTAAAGGTATAACAATACAAGAATAGAATATTGCAGAAATGTTTTGTGATATGTTTGGTGAAGTTGTTATAAACCAATGTGCTGAGATGTGCAAAAATTTAAGATCATACTAAAATATCTTTAAACAATCAGAAATAATACACAAGTGAATAATGTTCACAGCTTAAATCATGGGATGCAATATAATTATTTAGTTATCCTTACCTTCCCCGATTCACAAGAGTAAATGTATAATAATGATTTATCATTTGAGCTGTCATAGGAAATGTTTGTCTGTAAACAGAAAGAAGAGCCTGCTACTGTATTGTATGTTCGGGTACGGTAGATTGTGCATCCCATCAACATTTTGAAAATAACCCCACAAATAATCTGCAATTTTATGTTTCAAACAGAGATGGCAGTAGAGAGGCAAAAGTTACGGATTGCTGCAATGTCCATTTAGGCAACATTTTAACCATATATATGACATCAGGACATTGACAGATTATTTATAAATTTTGGCTACTAAACATAAGATTATTAAATATTAAAACCTCAATTAGTTCTTTCCCAGCTAATAAGGGAACATTCTCAGAATGTTAGCTAATGTTCTCTAAAAGTTCCTTCAGTTATCAAAACATGCTTGCAGTAACATTAGTAGAATGTTTTTAATGTTATATATAATATATATCAAAAATGTTATTCCTAAGTAGTTAGTGGAATGTTTTTTACAGAGTGAATACATTTGACTAACGTTCTTATAAACAAGCAATAATGTTCATTCAAAATCTATAAAACAGGACATCAGGAACGTTCCTAGAACTATCAAAACAATTTCAAAACAATTTTAATGCTTTTGTTACCTAATGAAAACGTTAGGAAAACGTTCTTACAATCTAAAATTGTTATCTGGGTTGTGACTGACACTGACTGACTGTTATTTTCATTTCCAAAAAAAGATCTGCCTTTCCCTTCCTCTTTCAGCTCTTGAAGCAGAAGTATAAAATGGAGTGTGAAACTCAGCTTCTGAAGGAGATTGTGAAGTGACTGTGAGGGTTTGTCTCTGGGGAACTCGGATGTTATTCATAATTTGGAATCAAATTGGTATAAACTGGAATTTCATTTATTTTATCCTTTACATTTCCTTCATCCAAAGTTCCTTCATTATTGGTGACACACGGTATCCTATTACAGAATAATATTATTAGAAATGTATTCATTACAGGTCAGAGATTTCTGGCTGGCACAGGAAAGGTGGGAAGTCACATTTTACCCAGTTCAATCATTTTTGTCAAGACTCATTCTGTTCTTGAGTGAGTGAAGAGGAAGTCTGGGAAGATGACTGCTTTGACTTTTGTCTCATTTCAGATTTCATTGTTTCCCACAGGGTGGAAGATGAAGGCTATTCCCCTAAGACTGCTGCTGTAGACTCAGTTATTTTTCTAGAGAGGCCCTTGAACACAGGACTGACCTAAGCACTGAGTTTTGAGCATGACTGCTTTGATGTAATAGGGTAAAGCTTTCTTGTCACTTGTTATGGAGAGTTGTAATATCGTCTCTTCATAAAAAAAGAATCCCACTCAAGTAAATGAGCCGGTGGGCCTGGATTCTCAGATGTGCCCACAGCATGTTCAGTTATTATACAGTAAACTTACTGTTTTAATATATATATATATATATATATATATATATATATATATATATATTATATATATATATATATATATATATATATATATATATATTCAAACTTACATTTTAATGTGTATTATAGCAAAAATAATAAGGAAATGTGGATATATCTGTTAAATGTATAAAATACTTTTTATATTCAGTTCTGAATATAATGACAATGTTTAATTAGGAATGGATACATTTCTAAAGGATTCTGAAATATCTTGAAATTGTACATAACATTAATACAGAGATTATTTAATTAGAGTTATTTATTGAATATTAGCGCATTACTGTAATGTTAATATGTAGTTTGCATGTTATTAAGTTGGTCAATAATTGTATTATAAACTTTGACTCCTTTTATTGCACTGAATCTTGATGAACTGTGATGTTACCATGGCAACAACACTTCACAAGTTTAAGGATCGCCCGGCTTCCCCTTGCAGGAACAAACAGCAGCAGTGATTTCATGCACAGAATTACTCCCCTGGTACTTACTGAAGTGACGCCTATAAAACGCTCCCACCAAATGCAATCAAAATAAAAGAAATACAGGGCCCTTGGAAGCATCAAAAATGCGATTTTAACACTCCTTTTTCATCTTCCTGTGAGACTTAGTTTTCTCCTTTGATATTCATGTCCTTATTTGCCATAAAGAAGACATTAAATTTGAATTTAATGATGAAATACTGTGTCACTGATCCAGCGGGTGTTGGTTGGACCCGATACAGAACATGCTCAGAGAAATGAATCATGACAGCATCATATAGAATCATTATATCCTCCATCTTCTAGGAGTAAATAGAAGTTGAAAAGCAAGGGCTGTTTATAGGTCATTGAGTATATGATGGTCAATGGTTAATATCATTTTCTGACCCAGCACAAAGCTGTTCATAGTTTCTGAACTGTATATCACTTTCTAGACTCCACATTGAGGATCAAGTGATGCAACCCCATTGTCAGAGTGTTGGAAAGGAAGAAATGTCACTGATCATATATTGCTCTGTATTGAATTATTCAGCAGTGTAAAAATAGAATGTGTGAAACCTTCAATTCTGGGTGGAACTGAGAAGCTGTCACATACAATGACAGATGAAATACTGCCCCCTAGCGGATTTGACGCAGGAGTGCAGAATATGTGATGCAGAATATGTGATGCCAGATGCTTTTGTAATTAGGTCAGAATTTTTATGCACAGTAGAAGAAAGATTCCATTTAGTTGTTATAGAGCATTTTGAACATGTAAGATTAATGATTATCAAACACTTCAACTCTGTGGCATTTTGACAGCAGGTCGGTAATGTGTGTTCAAAGAATCATACCTTTTAACTGTAAATGTAGAATAACTGTTATGTTCAACAGCCAATAGCCAAAAGGAATATAATAAAATGTCTATATAGAAAATTACTTAATATATGTCATAAGGAATATATTAAATATTCCTTAAGACAAACAAAAATAAATATTCACATTCTCTAAATGTAACACATATGTGAAGAGTGCCATCTTTAGGCAAAAGCTTAAAAAAGAAACCTATAATTACGCTAAGAGCTTATAGAAACAAAACATCTTTCTTCATTCTGTGCTAATGATCCAACTCACTAATGTATTGCTGTGAAAACACATTCACATCGACAGTCACAAGCCTTCACAATATTTCACATAGCTGTGATGAGTTTGATGGATGACACATTCCTACAATGAACCTGTTTCATCTTGAAATTAACCAGCTATAAAAAGACCGTGTTGGAGATCCTGTTCCCATAACCTTTTCTGTCACTGCACTTCACCATCAATCATTCTCTTTCTCATCTTATTTTAATTACAAACTGATAACCATTCTCCCTCAGATCATTTTTGGAGACTGCTAATATTGTTCATGTAAGGATTATGACCACAGCTCCTTCATTATAGTGTTAAAGCTGATTTATAATAATTCATTCATGATACGCCTAAATGCGAGAGGTCACACTTTGTTTAATGATGCTTAATTAACCTTCAGTAACTCCTTAAAGACAGAACTAACAGACTTTGTCATGTTTGTTGATAGATGTTCAGCAGGGTTGAGGGTCTTAACCAAAAGGTTTAATTTTTTAAGTACATCAGCCTTATATCACCAAGTCAGTAGTTATTTTGAGTTTATCCCCTTCTAAAGGCTATCAAAAAAGAAATTACTGTTTTTGAAGGGTGTATGGACCCACGGGACTGGGGCAGCTAAAAAAACAGTAGCAGGAATTTTCCATGAAAACTTTGGGTATAATTTAAGCATTAGAGGCACACATACCATATTTGTTTTGTTTTCTAACATAAAATTAACCTAGCATGCTCCGCTGGGAAGTTATTTGGGACGAAGAGGCTTGTTTCTCAGAAAGGGAAGAGAAATGACAAAATCTAGGTCTCTAGAGCAGGTGGCTATAGCCTCAGGCAGGATCTGCATGCCATGTGATATTTTCCACCAAATAACTTAGTGCAGACTGGGCACTCTTCCTTTTCATAACTAACTGTAATTACATAAATATGTAGTCATACACATCCACAGTTATTCAATATTGTGTTGGCAACACCAACAAAACCCAGCTACTCAACAATATGAAATATTAAACAGGCTGTCGTTCTTCTCCTCACTGCCTTGTTTACTTCACGTCAAATAAAATATGGTGTCCACTCTGACTACAGTTTATTTAGTAAGCTATAACAAGTACAGGCTATAACACACACATTAGGTTTCTATGCTTTGTGGGGACTTTACATAGACATAATGACTACAAAATTAATATTCTGTCCCCTTACACTCACTCAACCCCAAATCTAACCTCATAGAAAATGTTTTGCATTTTTACATTTTCAAAAGCATCAGTTAGTATGTTTAATAAACTTCCCTCACGGGGACCGCTGACTGGTCCCCACAATGTAGGTTTGTGTGACTTTACCATCCTTATGTTCTTGTTTTTTTATAGAAAAACAAGAACACACACAAACATGCAGACATTTAAAGCTACAGGTATCTTCATTATAAGATCTAAGAATGTAAATGACCAAGAAACCTGCTATGAATGAAACCTACTGTGAATGAATACTATAAGACAAAAGAAAACATGTTAAATGTGTTGTCTGGCACATACTGTTGACTAGGGGTTTTGTTGACTAGTCTGAAAGACTTCTGCTTGGACCTAAAGTTGTTGTCTTATGCGACTACCTACAATTCTTACGTTTTGCATGTCTTTGCATGGTCTACAGCACAGCTACTGTTAATCTGATTTAATGGATTTCTATCATAGCTACTGAGTATGTTAGAGAAAAGTTTATTTAGTCTAATACGAAGCAAGAACAACAACAACAAAAACCACTAAATTTGACTGACTGATTAACTGATTCATTGACAGATTACCTGCTAAATACAGTAATAAAAACTACACTACTGTACTTGTGGTTCTACACAATGGGACTCAATCTGATCCATACATCATATTTGACAATTTAATGATTTGTGTGTTCAGTTTTACATAAAGATCTTATCAAATACAACAGCATTATGAGTTTTAACACATTATAAACACCCAAAAGGGCAAATGATGAGGGAAGTGCATGTATTCTATTAAAACAGATCACATGTCTGTTTATTGGTTACAGTAGATCATGGCTTCACACGGCAAACCTTAACTTCTCAGACCATGAGCTTAACTAAATGGGGATGGAGACAATGGTGGGCAATGCTCCTATGGGTGGAGGGTTGTATTTCTCAACACGCATAAGTCTACGAAGGATGTCATCTCGGTCCCTGGGCCAGGTGAAGATTTGTGTACTTTGAAGCCATGAAGGGACGTGGCACTGATGGACAAGCAGATTTCAGTCAGATTAAAGTAGTGTAAACAAACACACCATATGTATCATTAAAACTAAAATGAATTCAAGTGTAAACCCATAGAATAAATCACTATTGTTATTGTACAAATAACCGCAAATGCATATTGCTATTGAGCAACAGTTCATTGTAAATTAACATTTTGGCTTCTCAGTAAAGTTCTTATTCAAACACAGAACACCCTTTATCATCTTATGAATGCCAATGTATATTTTATGGGATTTTTGCCAAACTCTATTTCCTGTCCTTTCATAATTTCATTTCATTATAGTAATACATAGTAAAACAACTCTATAACACCATGTATTTTATATTCTTCCTGTGTTTTATCTTTTTTGCTGTATTTTTATATGTTTGTATATACAGTTTTTCTAAAACGTGTGCCTGTAAAGCTGTTTTGCAACAAAGCAAAAAATGTGCTGGATAAATAAAATGAGCATGAACCTTTTTTCTTTTTTTGAAGAATATCCCAGACACACTTTTTTTTTTATATAATGAAAGTGGATGAGGGCTGGTGGTTTCAAGCTCCAAAATAACAAAACAAAGCAGCATTACAGGATCATGAGAGTGGTCCAAATAAGCCTTCAGCAGTCATTTGACAGTTTCGTGTAAGGAACATATAAACATTTTAGGTCATTCTTTACCATTAGCTACACAGCAGATTTTCAGCACTTTTTTGTTGTAAAAACAGCCAAGATCTTTTTGGAGCCTGACAGCCACAGCTCTCACTTTCTTTCATTATACAGAAAAGAATGACCAGGATATTCTTCAAATAAAAATCGCCTTTTGTTTTTCACGGAAGAAAGACCGGGTTGGAATACTATGAGAGTGAATACACAATGACTTGAATTACTTTCATTTTTTATATTAGTTTAGTTTAAATTATTTTCATTTTGAACTATTCATTCAAGTAAATGGGTTTAAATAATAAAAGAGAAACTGTTTTACCTTCTTGGCACCAGGAAACAAGATGGGGATAAATCTGTAATTCCTGGCCCCATTCTGAATGAATTCATTTTGTAACTGAAACACAAAATGCACATAATGAAGGCTGAAAACTTCTAAATCACCACTTTTAATCTAACAGAGTTTTGTTTACATAGGTTGTACCTGTTTGTGTATGTAGACAGTGTTGAGTGTCTCGTCATTTTCTGTGCAAAACGATGAATTGGTGACAATCTCGTAGTACTTTGGACTAATGGCTATGATAATCAGATAGTCTTTCTGTGCATTACAAAACACATACACACAATATATATTCATTCAAATTTTCATGCAACAACAACTTGAGATGCTCATGAAAGATTAGTTCACTCAAGGTTAATTTTGTAATTGCTGAAACTAGCCAAGTTATGACACAACTGAAATGCACAGAGGAATAAGTACAAAAAGCAAATACAGGTAAAAAAACCTGGATTGAGACAGTCACATGGTATTTGTAGTTGTAAGAAAAGGAATTATAGACATTTATTTCAAAGCGAATACTTAATAGTGCTGTCAACTGTATGTCAGGGACCAGTTCTTGGCATTTACCAACGTAAATGGTGACATTTCTGAAAGATATATAATGTCACTGAGCTAAAAATGTCTGTGTTGAGTTTCAATTGATTCTTCCCCCAACAGGATGTATGTGTTGACATTACTCCATCCACTGTTTGCAGTTCAGTAGTAGGAATACACATAAAGCACTTGTTGTGTAAATGCAGAACAGGTTCTTCCAGCTGCACTCTGCTCCATTAAAGATTCTTAATGGTAACATCTGATTCAAAATTTTAAACCTTTGTTTTGTTCAGAAGCCAAAGGCGTATATATATAAATATTACCATGCATCAAAATATATTAGAATGAAATACAAATGACACAGGCCCATTCACCAGGTGCAAAATGAAAAAACTGAAGCAAAAATTGCAAATGAAAGTCTACTCGCACCAAGACCAAAGCAAACAAAAACACTCTCTTACAATACATTCAAAACATAACTTATCTGATAAACAATCAGAGTTGTGCACAGATATTTTGAGGGGCTGTAGTCTTATCTTGTATATAATAAAAGAATATCTAAAAAACAGTATCTTTTCTGTTGTCTGGTGTTACTTAAAGTTTAGTTTGTGGGAATTTATATAATCTCTTAACATTAATGGTCATGGTTATGCCACAACAGGTGGGGCACGGCCCCACAGTTAATAACAAACACTGAGGTAAGCCAACAGGAGTAAATCAAAGTCGATTGTGAAATTCACTTTCACCCCAAATATTTTTCCTTGTACCTATCGATGTTTACTGCCCTGAGCGATCGCACAGACTTCAAAGTGGAAATGACCTGGATTCCCCTTTAACAACTGTGTCACAAATCCAGTTTCAGTTTAAAAAGTACAAACTGTGAGCACAAAATGCAGCATCGGCTCACGTAATTGAAAAGAAAGGTTGTGACACTTAGAGATAGCAGTGACGTGCACAACAAGTAAACAGCCATACAGCACTGATTTATAACTTGCTTTAAATAAAAACATTTGCTTAATGAATAAAACATTAATTATTTTACGCAAAGGGCTTCACTCTGACAACAATATCAAAATCTTATTCGTTGGTAAATTTTTTATTGAAAAGGAAAAACCTGGGTCAAACTAGTGTTTCGATAGCTAAGTTGGTAGAGTATTGTGTTAGCAGCGACAAGGATGTGGGTTCAATTTCCAGGGAACTTATAGTGATAAAAAGTATATACCTTCAATGTGCTGTAAATCACTTTTGATAAAAGTGTCCTCATTTACCTCATTTATGTACCGCTCCATGAAGTCAATCTTGCTTATGCTTTTAAACTGCTGCTCAAACATGTCAATCTGAATAAAATCAAACAAACAAACAAACATAATCAGAGAGACTGAACAAAATCTTGAACTAACCCCATATTTGTAACATTTGAAATGGGTAGCTTGTATTACGTGAGTATAGAAGCCATTGTGTCTCAGCAGGGCTACAAAGTTGATAATCTCTTTGACATGTTTTTCATTGTCTGCTTCATAAGTAACAAACACCTTTCCTGCAGAGATGAAGAGCAAAAAAGGACATTTGAATGGCCTCCCAGACATAAATTAAACTCTAACTATGACTTAAGTTAGAAAATAACGATTTTTAAAATAAAACAATAACAATAGTTTACGCAGTTTGAAAAAAGTAAAAAAAAACTCAATTTAATCTACATACAATGTTTATAGAACATTAACACACACAAACATACGATTGTGTTTGTTTAGAAAGCTTGTTAAACAGACAATAAGATGTTGACATGAGCTGCCATTTTTCTTAAAATTATAGGCTGAAGTTACAAGCACATAAGTTACACTCAAATTTCACATTTTTTCAGTGTTTTGCAACTCAACTGTCTATACTCACTCTGCTCCAGAGATAGAGGGGCTGTGCTTGGGGTTAGTTTGGCTCGAGGGTGTGGAGAGGTGTGGCCACTGTGTAAATGAGAGCACTGAATCAAAAGGTTTTCAGTGAAAATGAATCACTGTAAAATATCTTCAGATACTGGCTGTAACACATATTGCACAGTAAATTCACTACTATTGCACATTACCTCTGAGTGAAGTCTGAGCATGGCTGCTTGCTGTTTTCAGGATCTGTTGGAGACGAAAGGATGAAATAAGTAAGATATTAAGCAACATATACTGTTAAAAAGGGCTGTTAAAAATGTTATGATATAATATAATTAATCAAATTGATTGATCAAATTATTCAGATGGGTCTCTGTGCATGATTAAATGTTCATTTTTATATAATCAATTGTACTAAATGAATGCGTTGAAAACTGACAACCCTAGTGCAAACATAACATGTCACTTTGAGTGATACCTCAAAAACAAATGAAACAAGTTTTCCATTCAAATATTTAATCTTCTGGCACAAAGATGGGTGATTCTCGTAAAAAAATGGTTGCCCAATCTACCTATGTAATTACTCAATCAGTCTGCCGTTTAGTCTGGTTTGAACATGTTGGATTAGTTTGCCAATTGGATTAACGGCAACCCTGTGATTAACATCTAATCATTTATGACTTTTAAAGATAACAGGGATAATGTTTACTTTGTTTAGGCATCATTTTATAATGTTGATTAACTGAGTTCTAAGTAAGAAACTGACTCACTGGTGAATGGTGATAGACGTGGAACTCAAACAAGAGCAGACTTACGTTGAGGCCAAAAAGGCATGTGATAACGTGGTCTGTGATGAGAACCCTGATCCATATGACACACATCCAGAGGGTACTGACTACAGCAGGGTGGCCCACGGGACGGGCAGGGGTGCGAGGGCAAGTAGTAGCTGTGAGGAGTGAATGCAATTGGGGTAGAGCGCAGCGAGCGAGGCTGTTCTAGACTGGACTCTCCCTGACTATGCCTGTCTGGAGAGCAAGAGTAGCAGGAATCACCAGGGTAGCTGCAATAATTTCCAGACACCAAACAGGAGGGGAGGTTGCCACTGGGGTGTTCCACTGAACTACTGCCCAATGAACTGAGGCGGAGCAGGTCACTGTCATGCGGCTCCAGGGTGCTCATACACACCTCAGTCTGACTGGGAAAGGGTGTCTGGGGACTGTAGCCGGAGGGGAGACCTAAAGGGGGCTGGTATGGGCTGTAGCTAGACTGTGTGGATCTGTAGTTGGCATTTCTGCCTATACAGGTATTTGGAAAGTCAGACTGGGAGCTGAGACGGGATTCATTTCCAGACACGCAAGATTCAGCACCAATAAGTCTGGAATTTGTGGAGTCCGAGTCACAGATAGTGTCATCAATATTGGTTTTATCCATAGTCTCGTCGTTCTCCTCTGGAAAGTTGAAGGATTGTAAACGGTAGTGATCAAAGGGTGGAATATACCTAGATATTGAGAAACAAAAGATAAGTGTTTATGAATTCAGATACAGTCTAGTCTGACGGAAATGTGAAGAGGACTATTTACTTTACAATAACACTCCTTGATAAATATATAGTATAAGGAAATAGCAATAGAGTATTTGTTTATATATTTGAAATAAAGGTAGCACAAACACAATTTTTTAGCAAAATGTCAAGGGAGCTGACTTCATACATCAACTAAAATTCTGAGACCAGCTGTGTAAAGGTCAATGCAAAATGGTTAGGAGAGGTAAAGTTAGTTCTGAGAAAAGACCTAGCTGCATTTGTTTTCAGATGCCACTTGGTTTGATATTTTGTTATCTAATGCAGTGACATACATTGTCTAAAAATTAGCATCCAAATATTGTATTTTATTACCGTAACTATGGAATAGTTAAGAGAGACTTGCTAGAACACACTGCTTGCTGTAAATATGCAATTGAGAAACAGCAAATTAATTCCAATAATAATAATAAAAATATTTGTTTCATTGTCGATATAAAATATGAATTCCTGGTGCACTTCATAAATTCAGCATCGCAATTCATTGAAAGGTTATCGCGTATCGCATTGAGAGGAGAGACAAGAAACTTTTTAGACCACGCATGTGTCTTGATAAATTCTGTGTTATTATATTTACCTGTATGTAGCCGACTGTAAGCAGCGCAGAGAAGACATCATCCTTATGAACAACAGAAAGAGGCTGCGTCCATTTTAAATACCCAGCCAGCACACAACTCTGAAAAAATGATTAATAACAATTTGAGAAGCAATTAAATTTAACAATATCAATAGCATCATATTTAAGTACATTATGAAAGTTCTGAGTAGTCTTGACTGATGATTAAAAGCTGACATTTAGGTAAAAAGCAACAACCTTTGGCTACTGAAACCACAAGTGTGTTAAGGGGATTTTCATTCTTTCCTGCGATCTAGTTACAGTATGAAAAATCGGTGCACATTGTATCAACAGTGGAAAATACTGCGGTACAAACCAAAATGAGACATGGGAAATTACAAGTATCTAAGACAATCTATTTCAAAAGCACAAATCAGATGTTACTAACATGTGTAATGACTTTTATTGCCAAAATATCACACCAAAGCTCAACTTAGATAAGTCATGTTCTTTTGGAATCGCTGTAGTAAATTATTACGTAAAATATCATCTATAAATCTAAATAACTAAAATAAATGTTTAGATTCATAAGCCCATTCTTTCAATATCTAAATATGGAAGCTGTAACTTCATCCACTTACAACAGTACCATGGTACCCGTAGTATCTCTCAAAACATTAATGAAATAAATGAAATAAATAAATGAAAATGGTATCTCCTTCAAACAGTTAATAAAACTACCTGAATATTCCTCTCCTTTAATTTCTTCCACAGGGGGCTTTGGTGGTTGCTATCATGGTAAAACATTTTTATTGCATCAATAACTGTACTGTATGATGTGGTATTTTGGTGAAGTATCTTATGGGTTTTTATATATGTATAATATTACATTTACGTGTCGTAATGGCATTTCTTATGTCTACTCGTGGTACAGTATTGAGTTCATACACACTGTCGTATAGTTCAGTGACACTTTGAAACGCATTGCGTTTTGTCGTACCAGTGCAGGATGGCAACAGTTTTCACAAAGTTTTGCTGGTTTATTATACAGTTATGACTCTTTATTTTATTTAAAGTCTAAGAAAACATCGCATGCCTAAAACGTACATACAAATCACGGCTGATTTCTGAATCTTATAACAAGTATCCGCAAAAACACTAGCGCCAGTCGAGGGGAAAATGCCTCGTTCACGTAACACTTGGAGAAAGTTTTTTGAAACACTTACATACCGGTCGGCTCATCAGTAGATTTACTTGCGTAAATGGTTTAATTCCGACTAAGATCTACAAACAGTGTAAAGAAGTGCTGAAATGTGCAGTGTGTTGAATCTCGCAATGGTTGAGTCTCAACACCTGAGTATTTACCGCACACACTCCGCCTACTTCCCCGAAATCACATCCTTCAGTTAGTGCGTGCCTTTGTTTATCATCTTACAACAATAAAAACACTACGATCCACAAAATCTAATGATCAAACCTGTTTTTTTTAACAAATTGTTGGTTTGTAAATGTACACTTGACATTTGTAATGAGCAAGTGTCAAATCTATATTCAATCAAATCTATATTTGCAAGATTGTATCAGAAAACCAGGATTCTTTTTTATTTATGCTTATTTTATGCTTATGTTGTGTTTTTAGTTGCACTTTTTTGGTGTTAGGTTGGGTTCTTGTTCAAAATGACAGGTCATGGAAAAATAACCTGTTAAAATGAATGTTACATTCAAAATAATAATGTGTACAGTTGCATCTTTTCCACGACTTCAGATGTCTCCTCTTATTTTGGTGAACAGTACTGGAAGTGTTGGTGAATTCAACATAAGTACAATTCAGTAATTTGACCACTTTATCTGCTGACATAATTCAGGCTGAATGTTATCAGGTATATTTTTAACATTGTAATTTTGATAAAAGCTCTGGGATACAATTTGAAATTCAGACACCTACACCCTAGCCTAGGGTCATGCAGGTGTGAATAAAACCATGGGACATTTACTCAATGAAAACATGGGACATTCAAAGCAAACTGGTACACAATGCATCACTGACAGCAGTTTTTGTGAGTTACTTTTTTAATAAAAGTAGCCAAGTTAAACACAAAGAGAAACATAATCGTTGCACAAACACTCACGCTAACTACACAAATATAGTATATGTATAGAGCGAGAGCAAATGCATCAGTAATTACTGTACAATCATTACAGAGCGCAAAGAACCCTACTGTTGTCTCTTTTAAAAAATAAAAAATACTTTATTCAAATTCATATCACAACATGCCTCTAGGACTGACATCATTAGGTGTTATTTAATATAGAGCTGTACATTTCACACAGTATCTACACAGATACTGAAAGTCAATTCACCTAAAGCAAACTGATTTGATCAGTCACTCGCAAAAATGCAGGAAGAGCTCTGTCAGGGCAATGAAATTACATATTTCGAGGCACTGACTTTCGTTTGGTTAGCAAAGCAAGACTCCAGCCACTTTTTCTTTACAAGGAGGGCCTGAGGGTACTGACGCAATAAAGCTTGCAGTTCCTGAAACGAAAGAAAGGAAAAAATAATACACAGTATATTGCTGAAACTGGGGTGCTGCTCTGAGGTGGCATAAATTTATTTACACAGCAAGGACAATTGCATAATGGACATTGTTTAAATATAAAACAAAACAAACAAACAAAAAAAATGAATGAAAATATGAAATTAAACTACATTATGAAATACATGTGCTATTAAAAACATACTTTAGGACTGCTTTGATGCAGCATTTTATTTACATAGGACCAATGCAGCATCAGAATCACCTCTGACAATAAGGGCAGAGGTGGGTCAGAGCTGGCAAAATTTAGTCTGGCGTTTATGCTGCATTGTGTTTTTATACACAGAATTTTAAGCAGGCACAAAACAGTCTTATTTTAGCTGTGTAAAGGTGACTTAATACTTGTTAAAAGTGTTTTGATTGTGTTACCTGTGCATGAACAGGGCTTTCCACCTCTCCTACAATGTGCGTGACGTGCAAGCTCATGAGATCTTCTTCATCACCATCATACGTGCAGCAATGTTAAGAAGTAAACAATCAGCTCAAATCAACATCTTTCTTATCATCAATGTGATCAAAGTGTGGTGATTTAGTCAAGTGGTTAAATATCTGGATTGGTAGTTGAAATGTTGTAGGTTCTATTCCATTAACTATCACCATTATGCTATTGAGGCTCTTATGTAGGACATCACACGACACTTTTCCTTTTCAACGAGCATGAAAGGATATGTGATTAGGTAGCGGGAGAGCTTTTTCTTCTCTGAAGCAGCCATGTTGTAGAAATAGACATGAACACCTCTCATAAAGTCGGCTAACCCTGGTGCACTTTGACCTTCTTGTGACGTAGTGGAAAGGCTTGGTGACTTTATTGGGCCTTTACTATTACCAGGGGGACTGGGGGAGTGCGCAAACCCAGCTGGTGAGGGTTCATCCAGGGCACAGGCTGAATGTGAGGTAGATGGAAAAGCTGTAGAAGTGTATGAAGCGGCTCGTTTATAATAGTAGCTGAAAATCAAGTCAAGGATAACCAAAGACTTTACTTCCTGTGGTGAATACTTTAAAACACAGATTCTACACTTGCCATCTACAATGCAATTTCTCCCAAAGTATTCAAAGCATAATGAAGTACCTCAAAACTGAAGTACAGATATTATATGCACCCTATGGTTGCATCTAGCCAAATTTCAAAATTGTATTAATTATTATGGAAACATTTTATAAGGTTCCATTCATTAACATTAGTTAACATAAATCAAATACAATTGTTCATTGATCATTTATGTTAGTTCATTGTGTATTAATGTTAACACATACAACTTTTGATTTTAATCAATTTTAAAAATTACATTAACTATTACTATAAACTATTACTATAAAAAAGTATTGTTAATTGTTAGTTCATGTTAACTAAGGTAGTTAACTAATGTTAACAAAAGGAACCTTATTGTAAAATGTTAACCATTATTAATTGATACCTGTTATGACAATTTGTAAATAATTTCATATTTGTAAACTGTACACAGAAATTCTGGTGATAATTGAAGGTTTACACATTTACTAGTGCACATTTACTAAGCTAAAGATAATATTAAACTCATCCAGAGTAGGATACATTGATGTAAGGATGCCTCTGGAAGCTAGGTGCTTGCGTATGAGTCTCTCTGTACCATACCAGTTGAAGCCTTTAGTCGAGTGACCAATGCGAGGAAGATGGACACTTGCTATTGAAGAAAATCCAGAAAAGGTTTACGATCAGAGGTGAATAACCATACAAAGGCACAACCACGGCAACAATTAAAAAGAGCCCTGTTACATTACATACATTCTCAGAACATGTGTACTTATCAAATGCACCATATCAAATGCACCATACAATGCACAAATTCTATAAATGGCCGCAGGAAATACACTTGCTAAGTTAGCCATTAGTGATCAGTAAAAAGTTTCTCACACGCTCCAGAAAATAACTATGTGTGGTTTGGAGTAGGAGTTTCGAGGAATCTTTTGAATGTGACTAGGAAGTGTAACAGGTGTTTTTGGTACAGATGTATACTTTAATGGCAGCATAAACAGCTGTTTATCAGATGTAACAGATGTTTATGGTGAAAAAGATTATAATACTACATAATATTATTATAATCACATTATATAATGTTATATTTAATTATATTACCCTTCTTTTGTTTAGCATCTCTATAGATCTTCTTGAGGGCCTCCTCCAAGGCAGTGAGCCGAATGCCTGATAAGTTGTTGGCTTTATCTCTCTGCTGGGCGACTATGAGTGCCAGCTACAGAAACAGATCATACAGACCATTAATAAATTCATTATTACAATAAGTAACATTAATAAATTAAGTAACAGACAGCTTGCCAACTTACGAAATCTCTTCCACTAAGTCTCGACTGCTTGTCGTCAATAGGAAAAAGCAGAACATTCCCCAGCTCCAAATCTGAAACATGATCATATCGTTTTATGTTACCCAAAAATATAACACCAACACTAATATAACACCGCTACTAATACTGATCCTGTTACTTTCAACCATAAAAAACAGCCCCTGGAATTAATTCATATTGCACTCATTATAAAATGAATTGTTCAGACTCTGCATTTCAATTGGATAAACTGAGTTTAAAGTTATTTTAGGATAAATATATGCACTATATAGCTTCTAAATTCTAAATTAATGTGCCAAGCTTTTATATTGCCTAGGAATTGCATAAACAGTCTACAGAAAATGAACTATATTACTTTGCTGACAAATTGTTTATTCAAATAATTGTTCATAATTTGGTACAACAACATGCTAAAACATTACTGTTTCATCATCATTACCGTTTCTGTTGTTTTATAAAACTAATATGAAGACCCCATACCTACTGTAAAATCACTGTAAGTTATGGTCTCTTGTAGCTTATTGCTTTAATAAAAGAGGATCAGAAATGTGTGCAATCACCCCACGGTGATACAGAACTACAAACCAGTGTTGTGTTGTGTACTATTATGAGAATAATTTGTACAATATGAATTCAGTAAGCTGTTCTCATGCAAATGCAAATAACAGCTTTATAGCTCTGACATCACAACATTTATGACATCCATAATTAAGCTTTCAAACACTTTACGTAATGGCTAAATCAACACTGACAGTTTTATGGAAAGTCAGCTTGCGAGCAGCAATATAAAAACACTGGGAGCTGACCTGATACTGAACAGATACAGTGTTCAGACAGATACTGATGTCAGTTTGGAATGTTTGGAATGGCAGAGCATCAGTTAGGCCTGTCAGAGCAAAATGTGAAGGTTTATTCACCTTTCATGTCGCCAGCCAGCTCATACTGCTTCCTCGGCTCGTCTGATCTGAGCTCCAAAGCGGTAAACAATCCTCCTCTGCCCCAGTGGCCAGAATCATCTACACCAAATACACACAATCACATATCATGTCATGCCAAAATATTGCAAACAAAAGCTAGAGTGTGTTGTATTTGCACACTAATGTCATCAAGTGAAATTGCTGAAATAATGATTGTTTGAACTGGTTTCTTAAACACTAACCTTACAGAAAGATAACCTGCCCCCAAACGCATGCCATTGGTTGAACCAACATGGCTGGTCGGGATGCTTAACGAGACAATGTGTTGAAAGGGCTACAGGGACACAGTGTTTGCACTTTTCGGAGAGTCAACCTACCAATTGCTTACTTATAGTCACTGCATATTAATTTGGGGAAGGAGAAAGTATTTAAAATGACACACTGAAGCCTGAACTAAGCTGAGGTCATTTTAAACATGGCCCTTATCTGATAACATTCCATGTAAGACAATCGATATGTTGACAGTGGTCTTCTGTCAGTGTGACATCTCTGCTACGGGCTACCATGGATATAGTGTTGATAAGAAGTTTTTATTGGAGGCATACCAACACAGTGCACAATGATGGCATTCTCTCGATCAGCCTGAGGGTGGGTTACATCACCCAGCACATAGCGAATGGCCGTGTGATCCGAATCAGTTGAACTCAAGCTGACATCTTCATCCTCATCTGGCTCCATATCTTCACCCTCACTGTCGACGCAGGGCAAGCACAGTGATCTGTAGCCACACGAGTTCCACCATGCCATCCTTCCATTAAAAACAAACACAAAGATTCACATACAGCTCTTAAAATGGACATCCACAGGAACAAACCAGTCAATAGAATACTACCAAGAATGCATTATGTTCAGATTCTTACTTTTTCTTATGATTTAGTTCTTCCTGTTGTCTCTTCCTCTCCTCCTGTAGCTTCGCTCTCTTTGCAGCAGCTTCCTGTCTCTTCTGACGTCTCTGTTTCAACTCTGATTCTGTAAGAGGTCTCTTCTTCCTCAATGGCTGGGCGAGGGGCCCAGAAAGAAACACCTGATGGGCAAGTCCACATATTTGTTGTTCATTGCCTTAATTGTGCATTGAAAATGAAATACATGAATGATTATTATAATGTCTCTTTATATCTACTATTTCTAATGGATGGAATGCATGAATAGATAGATAGAGACGGAAATAAAACAATTAAACCTTTTAAATTGCATTATATCAGTCTTTATGTGATTACACTACCCCTGCTTTATTACGGAGTGAGCGCCCCTCTTTTCCAGCATCCTCTAGCTCAGCTAGCTGCTTCTCAATTATCCGTTCAAAGGTCTTCTCATCTTCTGCACTGGGGTCTTTAGAGTAGTCCCTCCCCTCAAAGTAGTACATGTGGTCTGGAATGGAAAGAAGAAAGACCATCTTATTAAAAAATGCAAATTTAAGTACAATTATTAAAAATATATGAGGTAAGGGTCATACTTTGACCCTCAATGTCCTTATCTTCCTCTTCATCGCTCTCATTAAGCCTAATAGGCTCTTCGTCCATTATCCATTGTCCATTGCGGGACACTCCCAGGATTAACCTAAGGTCCACATCTTGAATGGAGCTCTCCTCTGAAGACAGCAGCTTATCCACACCAAACTTCAGGATCTCACTCAACTAGTGATGGGAATATAAGAAGATAAGAAGAATACTGTAAAACAAAGACAATGTTTTTCTCAACAACTGTTTCACATGAAGATAGGAAACCACAATTAGACATGCAGATATATGAATCAGGAAACAGGATGTAGTAACAGCGCAGCATGTCCGATATAATGGAGATAAGCTTAAGGGGTAAAACATGTGGACCTCTCTCCACCTGAAGACCAGAAGTTGCAGATTGAGCCTGGTCGAGCAGAGAAAACCGCCCTTCTTCGATCACTGTGTTCGTGAGGCGTAGTTTAGAAACGGCGCGAGAATAAATGATCTCTTCAACTGTATTTCTGCCAAGGAGCCGGATCACCTTAACAGCTCTGCATGCACAACAAAGATGACAACTGAACAACAAAGTCAAGTAGAGGAGAAGAATGTTCACATTGCTTTTTTCAATAACATAACAGCATGTTGGGCTATCAAGCTCCAAAAACAACAAAGAGTCTTCCTCTCTGCCAACTGTCAATGTCATTCGCAAATAAGCATATTCAAACATATTCAAACATATTCAAATATCAGGTCTGACATCAGTAACACCAAATGCATCAGTGACACAGAAGACCAAGTTGCTGCCGATACTATGTGGAAGCAAAAATGAGATTTGAGAGCTACTGAGAAGGGCCTAATTTTAGAGAGTAACTATAGTTATTGTTTGGTTCAGAAAACTGGGAATTTTGTGCATACTGAAGTACAATATGGACAACTTTTATGCAAATACTGAGATAATGTTCATTTTTGGGTGAGTTCATCCTTTCAGAGAAACTTAAAAAAAACGTTCTTTTGCCTGTTCTGTACCTTGTTTGTCCAATCCTGTGGGCTCGTGCAGCTGCCTGTAGATCATTCTGTGGGTTGAAGTCACTGTCCACAAAGATTACAGTATCTGCTGCTGTCAGGTTCATTCCAACACCTCCTAAAAGAAAATGATAAACACTGCTGTGTCACATGGTCTTCAAATACAGTTATACTACAGCATACTGTGATGTGCTGCAGAAAAGTTTAAAGATGCAATCTTTCTTTGCATCAGTGTAATATCTGGCGTTCAGTTTTTGCAATGCCGTCACATACAGATGCAATTCTAATGTGTGGTATGGTTAGATGTAACTATCATTTCATTTTCAATTATTCTTAGGTAAAGATATGAGTTTGCAATTTACATTTACGCATTTGGCAGACTAAAGTGACTTACAGTGCATTCATGGTATACATTTTATCAGTATGCGTGTTCCCTGGGAATCAAACCCACAACCTTTGTGCTCTACCAATTGAGCTACAGGAACAAAAACAGATAATAAATAGATTTGCGTTTGCATATTTGCTGTTTATTAATACTGTGTGATGGTGACATATGAAAATCAGATTGTCAAAGACTTTGGAGATTGGTGCTTTCAGACTGTAAACTCACCAGCTTTGGTGCTAAGAAGAAATATAAACACATCTTTGGTGCTGAAGTTTTTGATGGCTAGGTTACGCTCCTCTCCCCGGACAGAACCATCCAGACGCTCATAACTGTAACCTGCAGAAGTGGGAGGCACCAATCAGAGCTGGCAGTTACACGGCCTGTAGCACTTAAACGCAAACGCAGCAGTAAACACAGGATATGATACTGAACCCACATCAACTGCTCTAGATTAGGGGACTAGATTACTAGAAGAACATGTCGGGTATGGTTACATAAATGTTCCATATCGAGAATACAATTCCTCTCAAAAAAATCTAGAGCAAACACAATTTTTTCATGAGTGTCATCTTTAAACGATTTCATTCTATTTGAAGTGTTTTTTTGTCAACGCTTTTAGAAACAGTTTGTTAAGGTTTGAAAACATGCACTTTGGTGGCCTGTGAAGTATGTCATGAAACCACAGATATAAGAGAAAATGAAGGCTCTGATACACTCAAAGTGTGCCTTAGTACCTCTGTACTCAAAATAATCTTGTAGAATATCCAGCATCCTGGTCATTTGAGAAAACATAAGAACTCGGTGGCCCCTGGGTAAAAAAAAAAACACAAAATCAGCTATTTTTAATATCTCCATGTGAATTTTACGCATTTGAGATAATATTCAATGAGGTGGCATGGTGCTCAAAAAGTTTGAGATGCTATGCTAATTAATTTTACATTCCAACAGTATGTGTAATTACTTTAGAATGTCAAAATCCAATTTCTCACTTTAGAGGATGTTTCACCCACAAGCAATCTGACAAACTGCATAACCTAAAATGCAAAAGAATAGTTTGCAAGTGACAGAAAGGAAGCTAGACTTCAGGTAAGACACACCCCTCCTGAAGATACGCCAACATGCTGTCCAGCAAAGACAGCTTCCCACTGGCCTCCACTAAATGCTCCCCCATCTCAAATGGTTCTGGTTCCACACCTTATAGAAAAAAGAGAGAAATGAATCATTTGGAGTTTGAGATTGCAAATGAGTGGGAATCAATGAGAAAGAGATGAACATCAAACAAGTGATTACCATCAAACAAGTAGGGATGGTTCACACATTTCCTAAGCTGCATTAAAATGTTCAACAGTTGGGTCTTGCTGCTTTGATCAGTCCTAAAGGCATCTGAAATTGTTGAAACACTAGATTAAACAGTGTTTGCTGCTTAAAGAATTTAATATGGCCTGTTGTCATTTTGGGTAGAGCAGTCTTACCAACGTCTCTGGTCAAAATTGCTTTATAGTATCTCTTCTGAAGGGCAGACATCCCATGATAAATCACAAGTTCTGTCTTCTTGGGCAGTTCGGCTGCCACCTCTGACTTAACCCTGCGTAGCAGAAAGGGCTGGAGAACTTGATGAAGCTCATCGGCTGCAGACAAGAACAACCATATTACAAAGGACACACAAAGTCCAAGATTGGTATTTATGATCTTTATCATGATAAAGAATATCTGACAGGTTACTCAGGGAGACAGCATCTGTACTAGGTTGACAAAGTTAAACGGATTTAGCTTTTTGTTTTGGGCCATATTATCTTTGTCAGGTCACTTTAATGCTTCTTTGCAACTTACATTTGAATAAATCTAAATCAGTGGGATTGTGTTAAATAGAATTAAACAAGTGTTTCTATTGTTTTTTACTTATGTGACTCATCTGCTGCAGAGTCATGGGTAAGTTATTTCTACTCTCAGAATTAAACACTACCAGTTAATGAAACCAGCTTTTAAAAGCATCGCTGTCAAACTGAAGCCCTCAAGGTCAATGAGAGTAGCCATTATAGTTATTTCACATTTGCTTAAACCAACAGCTTTAGATGTTAATATGGGTGCTGGCAAGCACAAAAAGCTTTTAAGTGCCAACATTCAGATTTTCACACGCTACGTTCACACAGTCAATATCTGGAAACTGATTCTTCAACTCAGCACAGAATTTAGCTCATGCTCAGACCATTAAAACTGACGAAAGCAACTTTGATGGAAGCTAACTCTATCAGCTACCAGAACCCCACATAAAAAACACAACACACACAAGTCAAGCATCTGTGTGGTGCATTGTGGTTATCACACAACTAGTTGTGTAGTGTGGATCCATTTACACAACAGGGAGTTTGAAGGAGTCCGTTTGTAGAATGCGATTGTTACTCTGGTTTAAAACTGAATTGTGTGTGAACAGGACTGTAAGACAATTGTAAACTCTGATGTGCACACAGCCACTGAATCTGTAAAGACTTCTGCAGTTGTACCTAAAGAAGTGTCAGTCTGTACATCTGCATAGGTGGTAACAAAGTCATCAGCAGCGTCAGGGGAAAACAGACTGGGCTGAATGAAGGCAAGAAGGGAATAAACTTCCTGTAGGTTGTTCTGAATGGGAGTCCCAGTCAAGAGCACCCGAAATCCCACTGTAAACTGAGATACAGTGGTAGAGGTTGTCAGAATGTTGACTATAAAACATTTATCTGTATATGTGGCACAGTAAAGACAGCTTAATGCATTCATGTAACCTTTTTGAGGGTTTCGTGTAGCAGTGACTGCTGGTTCTTTAGCCTGTGAGCTTCATCCACAACTAAAATCTTCCATTTCCAACTGCAAAAAGAAAGTAGTACAGTTAGTTGAATTCAAAAATATGTTCTATAGTCAGATTACATGAGGTATAGTTTGTTTATACCAATTCACCAAAACAATAAAAAGAGACCTGTTTAGGTAGTTGGCATCCTTCAGGCACATCTATTAAAGATGGGAAAGTGTTTCAGTTAGATCATAACAGTGCAAATAACAGAAATGCTTTACAATTAATGTCCATCTAATTTCTCAAAACAGGTGTGCTGACCTCATAGGTGGTGAGGAGAACATGGAAGTGTCTGTCATTCTGGAGTTCTCTCTGGAGCTCCGCCCTTCTCTCTTTATCCCCAGTGTAACAGGTAACAGAAAGACTAGAACAGAAACTGGGAAAAAGGGCACAGAGAGAAAGAGAGGAACCCAAACTAAGCCTTCATGCAAACAAAATGTTACTGGAGCTCATATTACATTTACAGAATGTTTTTACAGTAGATAGGTCATTCTCAAAATATTGTGACAAGCATACCTCTTGACCTTTGACAGAAAGATTTCAAATATTCAAGACCCTTCTTATAAAGGACATCAAAAACCTTTACACAGGTTACATATTAGGTTGAGGTCTAAAAAGTGTGCAAAAATATAACACAATGAGCAATTAAAATGTAAATAATTATGTAAATATGTTGTGTAAGTTAAATAAAATTTACAAAATAAATGTGTTTTGTATGTAAATAATTTTCACCTTGGAAAATTCAGAACAACATTTTTTTGAGCATGACCCAGATACCAGCACAGTTCATATGCTACTGTCTCCATCTAGTGACACTGACAGCACATAGTCTTAAAGCAATATCTGTTCACGTTGGATTATTCACTTGTTCAAATGATACCATACAGTTTATAATTCCTGTACAGATAATAACTGTCTGCGTTCCACTCTTTGTAATCTAACCTGACCACAGTATATGAATAGTATATGCAGTATATGAATTCTCCTGAAACATAAAAACCCTTACCGTTCCAACTCTTGTCTCCAGTTCTCCAAAACAGACAAAGGGCACAGCACAAGGAATGGTCCATTCATCTTAAGACATCCTCGAGCGTATGCCAACAGACAGATGGTCTACAGTAAAATATGACTTATCTTACTTATCTGATTATAGCTTTGGTGTTTTTCATACATCATTTGATTTCTGCATTACTTCTTTAACCTAATATAGTTCAATGCAATCTAAAAAAATTAAATTGCAAAAATGAAATTACCATGAAACAAAATCTAAAGAACTGCAAATTCAATCATTTTGAAATGACTCTATAGCTAATCCAGACAGTAACCCCAACCCACTGCTAACCTGACAGGTCTTTCCCAATCCCATCTCATCACCAAGTATGCAGCCTTCCTGGTTCTTCATGCACTGTGAGAGCCACCTCACTCCGTCCAACTGATAGGACCTCAAAGTAATTGCTGGAAGATAAATAGTGTTGTTGGTAATAAAGTTTTAGCTTCAAATTATGTCAGACGTCCCCTGATCCAAAAAAATGACCACAATGAAAGCGCTAAACATGCCCAAGTTGCTTTCTAGGCAGACAGCTGATTACGTTCAGAAGCACAGCTAATGTTTAAACCTATTCAAAATCTGTACTGTTATGTTTGTGTGCTCCGTTTTATAAAAAAAAAATAAATACAATAAAAGGAATACTTTGCTGCCTGAACATTTATATTACAATTGCTTTTAATAATCACACCTCCTAGTCCCCATTTCTTCAGGTCATTCTCTGTAAGCTCCGATTTCTCCTTTTTAGTTATGCCGTTTCTTACGGCTCGAAGAAACTTGGACATTACTGTGGTTTAAATACTAATAAAGTACGCTGTTATATCGTGAAATGTGTGTATTAATATAACTATAACTTTACTAATATCACTGTAACTATTAGTTTTGTAAGTTATTATTAAAGCGCGCCAGGCAAGTTCGAAAGTGAACTTCGGTATGTAACTACTTCCTGCAACAGTAAGTGGGCGGGCACAAAGACAGATTGTGTCCAATGAATGATCAGTGATGTCAACACGCACCACCCACATTAAAGGCGCCATCCCTAAATGTAAATAATAATAATAATAATAAAATAAAGTTGTCTAAAAAAACATTAGAGTCTATGTAGATGAACAGCTGCATCTAAATCTAAAATTCACATAAACCTTGACCAACTATATTTTATATCAGCTTAGGTTATAACATTAGACATAAAACATGTTACAAAAGAACATAAGTTGTTGATAAAAATAGTGTTTATTTACAATACTTTTAATTTAATACAATAATGACATTAAAGTAGTGCAAGAAATATTGTTTTAGCAATTTTACAGTTTCCCATAGCTTTCCTAAAGTGTTTTATATAGGTTTTACATAGGTTTAACAATATATATATATAACATAACATGTTAACACTTAACACTATATATAACACTTAATAGTAATCTTATACCCTTTGTTTAGAGCTTTACTTTGACTACGCTGTGATCCAGCATAATGTCTAAATAGCCATTACAAGTCTCATTGTGTCATTCTGATCATTTGTGGATCCCAAACCACCAAGTTCTTGAACAGAAGGTGATAAGAGTCCAAAAACCTTGGGTCTTCATTTCACACACTTTGAGCACAGCATGGAGAAAAAGTTTAGGATGGCATCTCTGGCAGAAACAATCAAAGTGAAAAGGCCTTATTACAGAATCCAAAGCAAATGCAATATGCACATGTTACAACATTAATGCTGTCACTTATGAGATCACCCTATTGCAAAAGCATTTCACTGAAATATGCACACAATATGCACAAGTTACAACATTAATGCTGTCATTTATGAGGTTAGCCTATTGCAAAAGCATTTCACTGAAACTTCAAACATCATCAATCTGGTAATATCTAATCATTCAGCTGGAGCTTTGGTTTGTTTCTTTGTATGACATCATTTTTACAGCAGGAATTCTGCTGTAAATTTATTTCTGCAATGATTTTCAAAACATGAAAAATAACAAACCTGGCAAATGGAATGTATGACAGCCCATACCTATGGCAAAGAAAAATGCATTTTAATTTTTAATTTAATGTTATGCACTAGGCACTGAGCATTTAGTATATAATCACGTATATAATGCAATGAAAACTTACCAAGCAAATGCAAGGGCTTGCAGAATGACAAACAGCAAAGCAAGTGCATAGATTTTCCACTGTGGTACAGACAATAGTGTTAATTAAAGCTAAAAACAACACTTCATCATCAGATTCAGCTTATGTTGTATAACAAGTGATCACAGCTCACCCATAATGCTGCACATAGTGTGAGAACCAGACATGTCTACACAGATCAAAAAGAAAATGAGCAAAATTAAAAGACAAAGGTTGTATACAGCCAAAATGTTAAATTATTCCACTTTGTGGCATTTCAGATTTAAAAAAATGTTAAGCTCATTTCTTTTAAGCATGTTGTGGTGCTCTATGTTTCAAAATGTTTACCTACAAAGACTTAGTAATGGATTTTGGACAGATCCTTTATTCTTTGTAAGAGCTGATTAGTGGTGTGTGTGTTTGTGTGTGTCAGTCAAGCAATAACTCACTATCATAACAACTGTAGCAAAGGCTCTGGTCTTGTCACACATTCGTTTCAGCTGTTTGACCGGTCCCATCAAAAACATGGTGCTGTCGGTGGGTTCAAATGAAAAAGTAAAATCACTCCACTAAAACAATAATCTTACATTTAAGTTCTATGGTCTTCAGGACTCACCTTGCTAAAGAGCATATGTTCCCAAATGTGTAAAAAACAATGAAGAGAATTATACCTATTTTGGGAATAAACAGGCAACACACCCCCTGTGATATGAAAAGATAAACGTTATTTATTGTAGTAATATTTTGTGACTATTAATAATAAAAAGTTAAACACAATGATACAAGGCATAATAAAATAAGTTTCTCCCGTAACTCCTCACTTAAGATACTTTTAAAGCCATTTGGCTCAAGCAATGTGCATACTTTTAATGACATTCCTGAAAGCTGGTCAAACCGGTGATACAGCTCCTCCAAACATACACTTAGAAATACAATTATCAATCCCTTTTCAATACGAAAACCAAAACATAGTTATTAAAAGTTCATGTCACTGACCAGGATAGAGCACACAACTCCGATGACCATACAGGCGATGAATCCTTTTACGCGAGTTCCCCATCCCAGCGTGGACGCTTCATTCGCCGCCTAGAGTGACGCGATAACCGTGACTTACGTTTCACCCATTCGTGAAGTTGAAATATAAGTATTAAAGTATAACATTAATGTTTAGTTTATCTGATATATTTTTGTTTATTAAAGTATATTTCATTAAAGTAAAAGAAACTGGCAACGAAGTAACTCAAAGCTTTTGGAGAGCTCTTAAGACGTGAAGGTTTACCTGCAGTATATTACGGTTGTCATTGTTTCCATCACGACCATCCAGAACAGCTCTTAGTTTATCCATAAGTTTATATGCGATTTTATCTCTTAAATCTATTAACTCTCAATCCCTGCAAATCTGTTGTATAATTGCACTGTGTCATCGTCCAACTTTCAGTCGTTTGACATCCCTTCACCTTCTGGGCTTCCTTCAGTAAAACATTACAACCACTTGTTGTTCCGGCACGCCACCTAGTGGTACTTTAAAGGTGCACCCAAATAGCTTATTACAGAGTGGGCCTTTGTGCCAACATCACAGTAATTCTAACATTGTAATACATAAAATCTTTTAATTAAAAAATTTACAAGGATCTTTGAAATATATTTATCGTCAAAACAAATGAAATCAATAAATATATTTCATGAGTTTCTGTAAATTTAAGATTACATACAATGTACGATCCTAAAATAGACTTCAAAAAAACAAAGTTATGGCACTAATAAAAACAACAGATGTGAGAAATTGCTATGGCTGTCAAGAATTGTCAAGGAAATGTCAGAACTCCACAAAATCTTTAATTTGATTACTGGAAGAGTTCTCCAAACTCAATGATATTGGGTGTTTTAAACCACCATATGTGTGCATTAAAACACAGATATGTAGATCATATAGTATTGCTAAAACCAACTGAATAAAAAGATGATAACATCTGTCCTTGAGTGAAAACAAGTAAAATACTGAGAGAGCACAAATAATTATCAAATGTACATTAAGTCAAACAGAAACAATGGAAAAGTGCATTGCATGAAATAAAAAACATACATGAAGACACCAAAATAATCAGTATACTCTTTTAAATGGCTTAATTCAAACCGAAATTCAGAAACAAATCAAGTTTTAATTCATTTTCAAAAGTGTGTAATTTGGTCCTGAGATGTGGCACAGAAATATTGAAGTGTTACAAATTCTGTTTGATCCTCTGAACACAGCGTTTATGTGTTATGATATTCTCCCAGCTGCTCTTCAGGAAATGAAGACAGGCCTAGTATTTAGTGAAAATACCCCTCTTTCGCTTATACTTTATTTTTTTTTCCTAAGCTCCAGAACCTCCAGATGCATATGGACACAGATTAGAATGTGCGATAAAGTGTGAAAACTGTTATAAAATTTCATCTTCAGACTCCAGTTCTTTATCCCTTGGTTTCAAGAGTCCCATTTCCATAGGTGGCATTCTCCTCAGTCTGGAACGGACACCACTGAAAAAAGAACAACGAACATTCATTTAAACGTGAACTTGAAACAGTATGATAAGAGACACAAAAACTTCTAAGGTGCTTTTCCTAAACAAAACTATTATGGAAGCGTAACTATTGTGGGAACTGAACTGTGATTTTATCATTCCATTATGTCTGGATGGTTTTGTATGTCACGGTCTTTTTACAGTGGGTAGAATATGTGCACACTCACCAAAGGACAGACCAGTACAGTACAGCAACAATGAGCAAGGCAAACGCCAGATGCCAACAATAGCATAAGGTTACGAACATCGCATTGTCATGGTCAGTCAGATCCCATTTCACCTGACTGGGTGGATATAACACAAAGCCAATCTAAAAAAAAGGAACACAAAGATTTTGTGGAAAATCTTTCAAGAGTTGATGTCAGAATATTGGTTTGCACTGTTTTTTATATACACATGTACACACACACACACTGACCTGCCAGAACCAGCTGCCCTGCAGTATTGTGAGAGTAGCTCTTAACAATTCTAGGAGGATATTTCCCCTGTGAAAAACCTCCAGAAAGCAGATAAGAGCTTGTCCAAAGATGGCATAGAGGAGAAGGGTGTGAACGAGGACATCAAGCATGCCTCTGCCATGGAGATGGTAAAGAAACAAAAATCCTGCAAAACAGCTGCTTTTTACGACTTACTGTATGATGTCATGACACATACTTGATTATCAGTGTAAATTAGGCTGTTATCTGTGTATTATGTGAACAATTTATACATTTTTTAGTCTTTAGTCTTTCAAAGAGACATCATAACATTCAACACACACTCAAATGATCATTTTGTTAAAAAGTTCTAAATACCTTTTTCATGATACATTTATGCATTTGGCAGACACTTTTATTTATTATTTGTATATTTGGCGTGAAGAGAATGAGATTTTACCCTCATTGAAGAAAGCAAGTCCCAGCAGCATGCGGTCTAATGCGAGCGGGGCAATATCTGTGCTATGAACAGTAAGAGATATGGCTCCTGCAATAGCAAAGAACAGGTACATGGTGGTGTGCTGCCAGTTCATCAGCTGCTCCCAGTGCTGAGTGGAAGAATCATAGAGTTGAAACTTGGGCCCACCTGCTAAAAGCTGCTCAGCAAGCATGCCTGTGTAAACATCAGAAGAACTCAACAAATGCAGAAGCAGGATTTCAAATAAAAATAAAAGTGATTTGCAACCAAAGAAATGGACTCTAATTATGACCTTTTCATTCTTTGTAGCTCTTTACTAAATCATCTATAGAAAAACATGCAAACAAACAAACAATCTCTGATCTCAAAATGCTGATAATGTATCAAGAATTTGTTTTAAATCCTAAAGAACCAAATCAAGAACTCTATGCTAAAATACTGATAAAAACAGGGTTGAAAAACCTATATATTTACCTATATTTACCTATATTATAAGTGTATTAAAAATTTGGTTTTGTAATAATAAAGGTATGACAGCAACTCACCGATAACAGAAAATGACAAAATAACGGCTCCTTCTATGATTTCTATACGCCGTAGGGTAGCTCGAGTAGCAATCCTTCCTGCACCAGCACTTTTGTTCCTGCGGGTGGTGTACAAAAATGACTGCTTTCCAGCCCACCACAAACCAGTGATTAGGAAGAAACTTCCAGGTAATGCATGGCCTTTAAAACTTCCCATGATTTCCTAAATGTTCTGGAAAATAAAATCACAATTTTGTTTTAAAAAGACGCCTCATAATAATAATGATGTCTCATAATGTGTCCTCAAATATGGATTATGGTTTACAAAATGTTGTTAAAAAAACTATGTGGGCTAAACTAAAAACGTGGCAGCAGGGTGGAGCCTTAAAGTGCCAGAAATCCAAATACAGGACTGTACTTCCCAATCATGTCATTTTCCTACTGAAGAAGTAAATTATTCTATACACATGCACAGCCATGGACTGAGGGGAAGGGAAATGTTATAGAAACAAATCAAGATTCACAGGAAAGCACTGAGAGACCTCAGCCGGCTTAATGAGGGTCCAGGAAAGAACGTTAAAGTGCTATTCTGAACAGCACACAGACAGCATAAACAAAATAAGACAACTAAAACGGCATTATAAACTCTGTATGTACTGAATAACCCTACAATCTAAAAATAGACTCATGTCTTAAACATTCACCATCCACCTTAAACAGTGAACTTTAATTAGTTAAATTTGAAAGATCAGTAAACTTTCAGATTTATTTAAATAACATCATAATAAATGTTAAAATAAGATCCTTTTGTTCTTCCAATCAGTCAAAAACATAATGAAAGAAGCAATATGTAGGGAAACAACAGAATTAAGTTATTTATAGCCTTCCTTTCTCTTGTAGTGGTTGATTTCTGAATAATATTTAATCAAAAGGTCATCAGTACTGCACCAATGTCATTCAGGTCTTGTGATTGAATTCCCCATTCAAGTGTTTAATCAGTGTAAGTGTGTCCTTGAGATTATAACCTTTTATCAGATAAACAGCACCTTCATCTTACAATTACTTTCAGAACATAAGCTAAAATTCAAACTATAGATACAATCGGGTTATTTAAATCAAGTGCATTTCTAGGTTGAACGTCTGAGACAAAACTGAGAATCTTAGGAGGAAATGATGACTTTCCTTTTTTGATGAATTTTCTTTGACTTTTGTATGATTCCTTTGATATAAAGAAAAAAATCTAAACTGTGGAAAACTGGCAAACAAACTAAACAACATTCTTTTTTCGCTCCTCGATTAAATATTTGGGTAACACTACAAGTAGGTTCCATACGTTAACATTAGTTAATGCGTTCGCTAACATTAACTAGCAATGAACAATAAACAAATATTTTTTTTCAGCATTTTATCTTCGTTAATGTATGTTAATGTTAATTCACTGTGCAACTTTAGATTTTTAATGTATTAGTTCTTGAGATTACTAATATGAATATTAATAACCAAGATAAGTAAATGCTGTATAGGTATTGCTGGCTACTGTTAACTAGGGTAGTTAAGTAATGGTAACAAATGAAATCTTATTATAAGTGATAATGATGTTTCTAATGTCCAGCAAACATTATTTTATTATAACCTTCTTGTAAGGCTTTGAAAATCAAAGCAATGATTAGCAGGTGCAGCTTTGATCAAATCAGCCTTTAGTGGTCTCAGAACCCCTCAGGATGCTCTGCTGTCACCATGGAGACAAAGCTCAGTGTACCTCTCCAATGAAGAGGCCTGATCCTTATTTACAACATGACTAAATGTGGGCTGTAAGTAAGGACCATGTTATTTGGAATTGTATGCATAAACAAATATACTCTTAGTCCTTGATGTAATCATACACTTGACTACATATATATCACCATAGCCTATCTAATGGATATTTCACGACGAAATGGCTAAACAATATATTTTAAATCCTTAAAAAAAACTTTTTTTTTCGTCAGTAAACAATATGAACATCTCGAGTTTATTGTCTTCACATTGTTTTTTGTATTAAGGTCTACGATTTACATTTTACTGGGCTTCTCTCAAGACGTTTACGACGTTTTTCTTGAAAAGGAGAAAAAACAGCTTTTCCAATGTCAACAAAGGCTGAAAATATCTTAATTATCATGGGACTGCTGTGATTCTTTATTCACTGCCTCATTGTGATTATAAAATTCAGTACATAAATACATTAACTTTTCACCAAGGTCCGTTATTTGAATTATTAAGATATAAAAACGAAAATAATAACCTGAATTCTGATAAATAGTGGATATCTTACCTAGGAGGCTGACCAAATAATTGGTATATTCTTGAAAGGGAAAAGACGATATCTCAGTCGATGTTTTTTTCGAGTATCTGCATTTGATGCAATTGCAGTTTATCAGATTTGCTCAGGGATCCTCAAACGACTCTAAACCCAAAACGTGTCCTTTTTTACCATTTTGACCAGATCTTTCTCTTCCCTCTGGAACTCACGTTAACTTCTTCAACTTTTCCAGCTGTTCCCCTGCCAGATTTAGGGGGGCTTATTTCTTCAGTCTTTTAACTGGACCCTCCCACTCTAATAAACGATTCGTTCGTGGGGGCGAGCAGACGTCACTGTTTTCAAATATGACTGGCTGATATACCTGTCACTCACGAGTTAGTCTCTTTCCACGTGTGCACTTTTTCTGGGGGGTGGAGGGGGGTTGTCCGCTACACAGTAAACGACATTTTTAACTCATTGGTTAACATAATAAACTAAAAGTTCAAAACGTGTCACCCTTGCTTTTGTTGTTATTGCATTTTATTTTGTTAATACTTCACAAGTAAGTTTAATCATCTTGAAACTTTTCAAGCTAGTAGTCTGCATGAGATGGGATGAGATATCTCATGCTTGTTTTCTATCAAAGGACATGGGCTAAGTCTTTCCATTGCTTTGTCCCATTTGTGAAATAAAACATAACCGACATCTGATCTGTGTTTTATTACAGAAGCCATTACAGAGTATTTTGTTATTTTGTTTCTTTTATTATTATAGGGCGGGACATAAGGGCAGAGTTTGGGTACGTGCACAAAGGCACGGGTAGAAAAGCCTAACAACAGAGATATCTGACAACATCATCTCATTGCATTAATCTCCCCATCGAGTTTATTTCACATTTAATAACGTGCCGTTCATATTACCTACTTATGTACACATTTAAATGCATTTAAACTAGACAATATCCTTCACAGTTAAACAATCATACATTTGAATTGTTCTTTAAATGAAGCTATGAAAAAATGTTACATTATAAAAGCAATACTTTTCAACAACGTAGGCATTTCTTAATGTGTGAATATTGAATTAAAAGTATAATCTTTGTACAAATAACGATCTACAACTGCAACTTAATATTTACATTACTTTAGGCTGACACTGAAGTCTGGCATGTGAAAGTTTATGGGTGATGTAGATGTTAAGTGTAATTTCATTGGAGCAGAGGGACAGATAATAAGAAAATAAAAAGGTTTTATTTTGTGGTCAGATTCAAACATCCTGTCCTGTTGTCAGGAAATATGCAGGAGAGAAGGAGTTAATAAAGGAAAAAGGAATAAATGAAGGTGGAAAAACAGAAGAAAGTCTCCAAGGACTCAGATAAAGACAGATTCACGCTCAAATCCATCTTACTGTATCTCAGACATTGTTTGCAACAAAGTGCACATATAATAATGTAGCAGTGCTACAAATACTATCCTGTAGCTAACTTAAGCCTGCCTGTCTGCCTCCTACTTAGAGAGTAATGTTTTATATTTACTTTATATTACACCAATGGCATTACTGACACAAAACAACCAAAGTTGAACAGGTTTTGATAGAATGCAGATGAGATGTAGTACAAAGAATACCTCAATCTCAATGATAGTTTACTTTTCTGAATTTTAGCTGGTCGGGAAGCAATACAGTAAGAAGGAATGGAAATAATCATGCCATGGAATTAAATGGAGATTGTCGGGGAAACTGAAGTCGAGCAGAGGACCAGTTAAAAGGGCTCGGGCATGACCACATGAACTCGACAGGTGGGTCATTTAAAGCCAGTATGTAGGTATATAGACACATACAGCTAAGCAGGCTACAAATATTGTACACGTTTTCTTTTAAAAGGAATTGCGAGCTAAAATAGCAAAACATATATTACCAGTTACAAATGTTGGCATGCTTGATTTTATATTAGTCCTAATTTAAAAAACCTTTTGATCTAAAGGGTTATAATTGAAATTAATTTTGAAAGATGTGTGCAGAGCTGTAATTCAGACAAATAAATCAGGTTTTTTGTAACATATTTTGGCTGATTATTTTACTAAAATATTCATACATATGGTTATGTTGTTTTATATTTTAAAGACTTTACTATTGTTATTAAAGGTGAAAACTACTTATAATAAAGAATGAATGGGTGTGTCTAAACTTTTGACTGGTAGTATATGTAGATAAAATATAAACTGCATGCTCTGTTATATGTTCCAGTTCTGCCTGTAAAAAAAGACTGTAAAAACTTTATAACCAGTGTATATGTAAAGCTCATAAAATGTTGAAATATTAAGCAGTGCAGTGCAGCCATGCTAAAAACATGATGACACTTGCATGTTACTTGCAATTACATACATGACAAAGTGTGATCTGTTGCCCTTTGTTCCTCTGTGAAGCATAATTTTGGACCACTATTGATTTCTGTTACAGTGGCCTGATTAGCCACCAGCTAATTTCCAGCATGAGCGTTTAGCAAGCTATTGTATCTCCACAACAATGACTCCAGACATATGACCTGTAAATTCAGGACATTAACATATTTGTACAGTTACACCTGCATTTATAGTAACCCAGTCTTTTACAGCAACCATAACATGCATATTTTGAGAAACAGTCACATTTTAGGGTGTAATCCAAAAAAACAGTGTACACTTTACAACACTTTACAGAATATACAATAACATCTGAGGAGCTGGTCAGTTCAAGTTAACTTGAAAAAAATTAGCTTGACAATTTAACAGTTTACTAATACACAGAATTAAACAACCACACATAGAAACAAAAGCCTACAAACAAAGAAATCACTGTTGATTTCCAAGCAAAAGTAGTGTGAGGCTACACACAAATTCAGTGATATCATATTATGTTTTTTGATAATACACTGAATGATTTCATTTCATTTATGTACTTTTGGTATATACATATGGTAAGTCTCCAGGCAAAGCCGCTGCACTGAAAAGAATCAACGCTGTCTGCGTAAAGAGAGCTGGCGGTGGGGCAGGCGATATTCCTCCTGTCCATGGCAGAATGGCACCTCGTTCCCTCGCTCGCACGCTGCCGCTGAACTGCTACTGCGTGGACGTGCGCCATGCTCCGGCCATTTTGCCTTCTCAATCCATAATCAGAGACAGCAGATTCAGTGTCATAGCTGGCACAAGAGCAGCAAATAACCAGAAAAACTCCATGCATGGTGGGAGGGGAAAAGAACTAATTTTGAAAACATCCTGGTTAATTTGTTGCTTTTTTAATTAAAATGGGGAATAAGGTGTGAGAGTTAACCCTTTTAACCCCACCCTGTATTCGCTAGTGGAGGAAAACAGGGCTGGCCCAGGGCTACTATCACTTAAAAGGTAATGATTATAAAGCTACAAAATCATTATAAAGATGCCTTGTAAATGCAATGTGAATTGTGCTCTTGAAAGCAACAAAACAGGAATGGGATGCCAGAAATGATTACCTCTTTATAGAAATGATGAGCACAGTGAAGTTCATGGATGCCACCCCTTCCGTTCCTTAATTCATCATGGCAAATAAAACATATGCTATCTGTATCACCCTAAAAATAAAACACATAGCAAAATGATCTAAAAGTCAGATTATTTACACATGGCCAAAATTTGTGATTACAGCAGTTGATAGTGGGATAACAGGCGACCAGAATTATAGAGGCCTACAAAAATGTTTAAATGTTATTTAGAAACCCACAGCAACATACAGTCAAGGGCTTTAGCTATGGCCCTATATATGATATATACGTAACACACTATATGATATATAGTGTGTTAACTATGTGACATGATGTCATCTGGTCCTTAACTCACCATTGATATCACTTTTTGCTTGTGGAAACGCAACCGCTTCTCTAAGGACTCTGAGAGCTCTGGAATGGTGGTGATGTGACATTCAGGCCCCACCACTTTGGTTCTGTTTTCATCTGAAGACACACGGCGGGCACGAGGATGGGAGTGCACCTCCTTCCCCTCACGGGTCTTTAGATGGATGGGGGCTGGGGCCACGCTGTTACCATGCATCTGATTGTGCATGGCCTCTAGCTGAGACTTGTCAAAAGAGAGAGGAAGTCAGACCAACAAATGGGATTAGTGAAAAAGAAGGGTAAGCTACATACCATCAACTTTCCAATAACATTCATAAAATGAAATAGTAGTGTGGATTTTAGGGTGTGCATTTTATATTTTAAAGGATTTTATAGGTATAAAAGTAAATTTCATTGCATTGACTTTATTAGTGCATTACTGTACAATGTTATTATAATTACATTACTGTATAGTTTCACAGGAATGCACAGAAATTCAATAATTTTATTGTTGCACATTTACAAATAGTATCAAATATAGTATATATAATATCTACAAATCTGAGAAAACCTAAATAATTGTACTACACATTGAATTAAAAGTGTGTCATTCTGCACAGGATGTGCTTTTATAAGACACTTGTATAATTATTTTGCACATAATTGCAGCAGACACAGACTAGTGTGTAAGCTCTGTCTTGCCAAGGGTTACAATAGGTTAATTACTCTTGAGTGACACATTAAGGCTTTCTTTTGAATCAAGCTAACTACAGCAGCCTTACCTAGTAATCTTGGGGTGATTATGCCATTCACTACTGTTTAAAGTAAGCTGGTTACAATTATATCAGATTATTTCCAACAAATATTGGTAATGAATCTATTGATAAAACATATTTTTGAAACATAATTTCGACCAAACAGTAGGACTATGCATGAGATTGGTATATAAGTACAAATATAGCTAGATGAATACATCCCTGGACAAATTAAGAAGTAAAATGAAAGTTAACATAATTCAGTGCATGTTTGCTTTTCCACCTTACTCAAAGTAAACTCATGCAACATCGCCTCCGCTGGTAAGTTTTGGAATAGTGCTCTCTATATGCCTTTTTGCACAGATCATATAGTATACAAATGTGATGTTTTTGCAACACTGGCAGTAACTGGGTTTGTAACCAGGCAAGTTAGCATGCACATGGGCTGAATCTGTCACATTTAATATCACACTAATTTGTTTAAATATGAACCAAAGTAATGCCCCAATCTCTCTCATTTATCTTAGTTTGTCAGACCATTGTACAATGTTAGCTGATTGCACTCCACTGAAATTAATGGAAGGTATGACATGACAAACCATGCTGTTGTCTTATCACCTGTCTTATCACCAGGAAATGGTAAACTATAAATGTTTCATAGTTTCATTCTCAGTCTTAATTTTCTTTTGAAAATTCCTTTTGTTAAATACTAAACCTTTATCAAATACTTGTTTAGCTATGTGAAATGTGATCATTTCAAATACAGTACATGAATTACTGTCGTGGTTTGGGTTACTTGTTTTTGTCTGTGCTTAGATACAGCTAATGTTCTTAAAACAAGTCCTCTCAACGTTTTTACAAGTTTCTGCAGTAACATTAGTGGAACACTTTTATTTATATTTTTTATTTTATTATATATCAAATACTAAAATGTTATTCTTTAATTGTGGGATGTTTTAAAAAAATTCAGAATTAAAAAAAATATTTTAACATTCCTATAACCAAGCAATAATGTTAATACAATGTCTAAAAACTGGATGTTTTGAACCTTCCTAGAACATTCAAAACAACATTTTTAACATTTTTGTTATTTGGTGGAAATGTTAGGGAAACGCTCTTACAACCTAAAATTGTTAGCTGGGTAATGCACTGAATCACTAACTAGCAGCAGATAACAGTGACTTAGCATCCATGCAAAATTTTCTGATGTAATGCTTCTTCTCTGTAAACTTATGGACGTAAAAATATAGTCCATGTGTTTAGCATGTGTCTGTGTAAGAGGACTGTAATGTGAATGTGAGGGAAAGCGTATGATATGCTGATGTGTGGGGGATGAAAACCAATTGCTGATGGGTCATCTCCTCTAATCAGAGCATATAACAATTTCCTGTTTTCATAGTGGTTCTCTTTCAAACACAATTACGCAACGTGTTACCCAGCTGTGTTTACAAGATCAGCTGAGGCCGTGTGCCAAGCACAGCCCAAACACACTATATTAGCCCTCTGTTGGACTTCTAGAGTAAACTTATTCAATGGATTTGTCTGCCTCCAAATGCATCAGGAAAGTACAGCATGTGTACTGTATATTTTATATTTGCATTTTACAACATTTTACAAAACTAACAAATGCTCCCCTAACACTACTCCTTATGACATGATGACTGCCTTACCATGCAGGGCAAAGATGAGCGCCGGTCATCTCTGTTGCGTGACTGCCTCATAAAGCTCCTCTTCCTCACTTTGGCACGCTCTTCCCCTACCCCATGCCCCCAGTAACTGCTCATCCACTTGGTAAAATTTCCATCATCGTCCTCCTCATTGTCCATAATAATTGCGGGAAGCAGCCGGAGAGACAGCTTGGGGGCTTGTGTGTGGAGCTCCCTGTGAGGCTCCTGTCTGCTTGAAAAAAAAACGGACTAGGGTGCAGCCAACAGAAGATGATCTGAGACCAGCAGCCAGGTCTAACTAAAGTTGTCTTGGACCTGCTGAATGAGCTGAGGAACTCTCTCTCAGGGATAGGCTGGGCTTGGTTGTAAATAGATTCCTCCAGTAAGGTGCTCGCAACGTATAGGTTTTGTTGCTCTAAGCTGACCCAAAACTACATATGCACAGCATTTGTCCAGGTCTTTAAATAAGTGAATCCTCTGTAATCTATTTATCACAGTGGGAGGGGAAAGGCAGGGGAATATAGTATAGGGGTGGGAGAGAGGTATAGGAGAGACAGTGAGAAAGAGAGAGAGAGACAGTGTTTTTTGGGTTGGTGCTCTGTTTTAATCTTTCCATTACAGAGCAATAGACCGGGGGGAGGGAGTGGGGGATATGGCAGTCATACACACTGTGTGCATCTCCAATTCTCTCATTGCTTCCACTCACTGAGCACATCAAACCTGTCAATAATTATGGACCACCACAATGAGAACCAGTGTGTGCTAGAGAGGGAGTGCATTACTGCTTTAGTACCATCCAACGATGAGTGAAGTACAATATCAAAGCAGATGGCATTTATGAAGCACACTTGTCATAATAAATGCTAATGTGGTGTATAACAACCATAACACAGAAATAACATCCACAAATTACACAAAACATTGCCATTCACAAACAAGCACCACAAGGCAAATTTACTTTCATTATTGTATGCTGGATGAGCAGCCTGTTTTCCTTTGTAGCCAATGTATTTTGAGATGACCTCATTTTGTAGAATATGATAAACCCTCCCCTTTAGGAAGAAACAATCTGGGGCACACAACCACCCCCAAGCCTTGTCTACTGTCCTGCTCCAGTTGCTCCAACTGCTGGCCTCTGGGGCAGCATACAATATTAGAGGCCATTGACGGTGCCAATCCAGAACACCTGTGGCCATGTCTCTGTGATCCTTGCCCTCAATTGTAAGGTTGGCATTGTTATATTAACTATGGGAATTCTAGGTCACTAAGCTTATTTATATGATTTATTTCTTGTATTCTGTTAAGAAATATACCAAAACAGATTTGCAGCAAGCATATATACAGTAGTATTACTAAGACTAAAACACGTTTAACATCAATAAAAATTATTAACATCAATGTTTATTTTGATGATTATTAAGAATAAAATAATATAAATAATACATTTATTTTACAATAATAATAACAACAACTCTATTGAACATTGGTGTCTTTTAATATAATTTCATCTTATAATATAAGAATTATATTGTTTATTTTTATTTAGAAATAAATTAATAAATATTTATTACAGTATTTATTTTGCTAGTTCCTGTTATACTATTTCAAAGTGTATATATTAAGATGAACACATGTGAATAAACATCTATATGTAATTACATTTGTACTTGTGATCCTAGTCTCACTGCAACTTTTTTCCATATAAAGCATGTCTCTGGTCTGCTTCTATTGCAGGTGTTTTTTAATACTAAAATAGTCCTAGTCCCATACTCGCCACACTAAAATAAGCAGGGAAGCAGGGATATTTGCTCCTGGTTTCTAAATAGAGACTTGTATAATGAACTTACAGTCAGAAAAGACAGAGTGCTTCTAAAATTAGATCCTAGTCCTAGTTGTGGCCTCTCACACGTGCAGACATGGAATGTGGTGCAGTATAAATAATTGTCTCACAGAGATCCAGGTCTCTCAGAGTGTTTATGCCGGCCTTAGGAGACCTCATGAAACAATTTACAGCCCTGAGCAGAAAGCAGGAGTGTCTTATGAGGATAACCACTGTCCACAGGGCTCTTAAGATGGAAAGTAAATATACACTCTAAAGTTGAGTAAAAGTAGGGCACAATTTACTTTATTAACATGCAGGAATTTTTATTTTACAGTCATAACAACTTTACTAGTACACACACAAATTGATCATGTCTCGTGTTCTAGCTGAGAGCTATGATTGATCTGAACTTGCCATGGTAATGTACATTGTGCATTCAATTGACCTTTTTCATCATGTGTCAGACACAGAGCCTAGACACAGTATTGTGTTTTTAACCCCTGAGCATGACACAGTGGTTATGAATTATTTATGTTAAATCATCCAACTTATCTATGTGGGGCCCAAACCACAAAGAACAAAAAGTCTGATCTGACCTTTATCACATTTAATAAGAAGCTGTTTTAATTACACATAACTTAATTTTTGAATCATAAAGCACTACACTGGGGAAACTCCTTTTCAGATATAACTAAAGATGCCTATAGAGAGATGCTTAGTCTCAATAGGCAGTCAACAATGTTTCATTATTATATCATTGAATGAGGTTATGTATCATCAGCATGTGCAGTCAGCCTGAACAACTTACAGTATTCACAGTTCACGAGCAAGAATAAAGAGTAACCAGAGTTTAATAAAGTTTGACCTTGCCAACAGAAGACACTCAAAGTGGAAGATAACACGCTCAATACATTCTTTGTTCAGCTAAGAAGGGAAACCCTTATAAAGAAAATTATTACATTCTTTCTTATGCTTAACTTCACCAGTTAGTATGAAGATTTTGTAGTCTTTTCTGTATATATTTTTGGTTAACAATTTAAGAGTTAAGCGTTTAATAGAATCCATGCTTTATTGTATGTTTTGCCAAATTTGCCCTAAAGTTAAACTGATCTGTATTGCAGTTTCAGGAAGAGTCTGACACATGCATTGTGGTGCACAATTGTGCACATATGCTTATCCAAATACTCTCTGAATGATATCTAATAAATTTGTTACCATAACAATTTCTTCTTGTAGCTCAGTTGGTGCACTGTAAGTTAGAAAATATCCCTAGCTATTGAAGCCGTACCAAGGTCTATGAGGTTCATAAATAAATGGATTGTAAAATCTCCTCATGCATTTACATGTTTAAATCTCACTCGCTGCAGTAAGATTTATTTATTTGTTTTGTTTATTGGTCGATTTATTTGTTGATTTATTTTGGGAAATTGTCGACCAAAGTGCGTAATCGACAGCATGTTCTGCCCATTGAAATAAGCGTTAAGACATGCCCACTACAGCGACTCCGCCTCCTTTGTGCTACACCCGGAAACGCAGCTCAATTCACAACAGAAAGTGCACACAAACTTTACCGGATCAGGTTTTGCGCAATGGTACGCGTGTGTGCTTTTCCTGGATGCTTCAACCAAGAGAAATCATTGAGACTCCGGCAGTGCGCATCAGTGGTGGAGGAGAGTTTGACTTTTCACACGTTACCTTTGCACGATCCAGAGAGACTGAAGCTGTGGCTGCTTGCTCTTCATCGAGACACCGGTTCACCCATTCAATATGTCCGTGGATTGAGGGTATGCAGTAAACATTTTTCACCAGACGATTTCAGCTCAGCCGAAAGAAACAGAAGACGACTGCTTAAACCAACAGCTGTGCCTGTGTGGTGTGCCCAACGCACTGAGGTATGATTGAATGAAACATATTTATTGGTTGCTGATAATATAGAACAAGATCATTATTGTCAGCAAAGATGTTGAATCCATTCTGTGTCAGTGTACACAGCAGTATATATTATATGTTATATTTACAGGATGAACCAGCACAAACAAAACTACTGTCAGACAAGAAGGATCTCAGTTTTGTTCATCTGAGATCAATCTCAAGCCCCTCCACAACAGAAGAGGAGGAAAAAGCAATGCATGAAACAGAAAGAAAATGGCTGGTCAGCGAGTCCAGTTTGATGGAGCTGTTCAGGACTTGCCATCAATGCGGAAGGCCAGTCATGAAACCAAAAACGGCAAAATCAGGAAAAGTCATCCATGTTCAGTGGGAATGTTCAAAAGGACATAAAGGGCAGTGGAGTTCATGCTGATGTTCGATGGCTGAAAACTAGGGTCTGTCCATGGATGAAACACAGCAAATAAATATTATGATAGTGTTTCCTACACAGCTACTGAATGTACAATGCCATGGCAAAAGACATACTTTTGCAGAGTCTAAAGCATGAATTGAATTCTGATTGAAATCTACATCTGATGAAATACTACATCACAGAATAACAAACAGACAATAAACAGACTGCATACAGCAACGTGGCTTTTATGAGCTGGTTCTTTTATAATGAACTGGTCAAAATGTCCAGGAGTAAATGGCTGGAATCTGTTAAAAAAGTCACTTGATGACTGACTGATCAAGGCGGTTCTTCACTCAGTTTGAAATGAACTGTTACTGTGTTTTGCACAAGGGAAATTTAACCCTCACAAAACTTTATTTGGTCTGTCATATTCTTCCAAATCCACATGACTGACTTGTTTTTGTGGAACACAAAAGGTAGAATTTTAGTGACTGACAGCCTCATTCATTTTTATTGTACTCAAAAATGCAGTGACAGAGGCTGTCAGTTCCGAACCTTTTGCCATTTGTGTTCCACAGAAGAAAGTCATGTGGGTTTGGAAAAACATGACAGTTGGTAATAAGTACACTGTTCTTTTACAGCTTATATCAATGCAATTTTTGTCTGGTTGTTTATGTAACAATATTTTAAATCTAAAAATTGGAACACTTGTTTCTTTGGTTACTGGATACTGGGACAAGCTACACAATTAAAAAAAGCATAATGTTTGAAGGAATTATTTTGATGTGCTTTGGTTTATTGACAATTGGTCAGATTTGTTACATTTGAAGATATAAGCTTTTGTTTGGTGCAGTCCCCTGCTTATTCCTCCCCCAGGGTGCAAAGCGTGTGTCTAAATATAGCAAACAGAATACTTAATTATGTCCAACACTGTGAAGAATCTTAAATACTTAAATAATAATTTGTGGTACCAAGGATGTGCAATGATTTATTGTGGCATAGTAAACCATGCCAAAGTAATACAGTAAAGCAAACAAAATAATGAAATATGAGAATAGCTCAATGCTTACCTACAGATGACGGGGTGACACTCAGCCCTTCTAGCCAAGAACATTTCTTCCAGTTTAGTAAATAAAACAACCCCACAACACTGTATCTGTAATGGAGTTTTTGTCCTAATAATTTGGTAATCCATAACTTTCTCCACCCTGTCTCTGAACATCCGATTTAAACATGAAGTTCTGGTGCTGCTGTACCCTTAAGACCTAAATGTAAGCAAAACATTATGATTGAATATTGTTGGTAATAGCTTTGCCTAAGAAAATAGTAGCAATGCTGTTGTGAAAGAAACAACATGTTTATTTATACCTACCTCTATGAAAGTGAAATTCTTTTGTTTTCCTTAGTTAATTATTTAGTCTTCGGTTGATGTAGTCCAAACTCAACTAAACCATGATGTTACCTACATCCCAAGTTAGACTACATTAACAAATAAAATATATTATCAAATCAACTTTATTGTCACACCACTTCAACACGTGTAGAGGTGAGTGAAAATCTTGAGTGCGGCTCCAGACAGTGCAAAACAGTATGTAAAATATATATATATAGATATAACAGTATGTAGTATATACAGTGACAATTATTATTATTATTTTATTATGGTAAGTAAAATGTTTTTGTGAATACCTAATATAAACGTGAAAACTGAATCATTTAAAGCCTACATCGAGATAACTGAAAGTTACTGTTCAGGCTTTTACATTTACTTCAGCCTTTCGTGAGTTCATTTTCGTACCTTTATTTTGACTTCTGACGTCATGTTGTGGACCAGGAAATGCTTTCCTCCAGCACTTGACACTGGCGATCGGCTGCATGCTATGCCCTTGTTAGCAACGAAGCTAACCTGTGTTAGTCCCCACTTGTAAAGATGAATTGAGTTTTATATCAGAAAGATATCTGATAGACACCTATATTTACTATTAAGTTACTATTAAGCAGTATGTTACGTGCCGGAAGTGTAGTTACCTGGTAAGTAGAACAACTTTATTGTCAGCTGGATCTTAGTACTATTTTTAACGCAGACGCATTGGGCTGGAAACAAATAGACTTGCAATATAGATAAATGGATAAAAAGACTAATCATGTCTCTACGTGCACTATAATTGTAAACGTTAACTTTACAGATCTAATTTACTATCTAATTAACTTGAAACGTGCAGTAAGCAACACTGACACCTACTACAGTGAATAATATAGACACCACCCAACATATTTTAAAAACTAAAATCAGTTTTGGTTGTAGTTTGGGAGAATTAGATTATTAAAATAATATCTATTATTGTATCCATTTTTATTTATATTTAATTTGACATGATTTGCCTTTTCGCAAAGCTGCAACATGTGACATATAGCTACTACATATCGCTACCGTTTTTATTACTTTCTTTCATTTTTGCTTGCAAATGTAGCTATAGTGTTATTAGAAGATGAATTGTCAGGCCACTAGCGGTCTGTTAACACAGTTGTCAAAATATGAGCCACAAAAAGCTTGTGCTCCGTTGTGGTTCTTTATAGCATCCTTCTATATGAGTAACAGAAAGCAGGAGATTCCCTCTGCACAGATAAATGCATATGCCCTAATTGTGGTCACTAAAACTATTCTGCTAAATTACTTAACATCACATTTGATTACAGTTCTTAAACTAGAGTCCATATTCTCCAGATATTTTTGTAACATGTTTTGTTCTGATTATTCAAGACTCAATGTGTATATAAATGTTGTAGGATGATTACAGTGCATCTTTTTTCCCCAGCATGGCCTGCAGGAATTTGCTTCCTTCCAGAATGGGGGTAAAGTTTCGAATACCGCTGCAGAAACTACACCCCCTCTCCCGTGCCATTCACCATCGCTACACTGCTAACAATAATCCTCAGAGACCACCTCACTGTTCAGCAGCTCGCCATTACACATCTCTCTCTAGACTCCCCATGCGTCCCCCCAAGTCCCGGTCAGGGGGTCACGGATATCAGCAGCATCGGACCTTCTGGGTTGCCCGTCTCGCTGCCAGACTGTTGAAGTTGAGGTACATCTTGCTAGGCACAGCAGCTGGAGGTGGATATACAGCAAAAAAGGTATGCTTAACTATTGGGTTGTGTTTCCCCAAAGCAATAACTCACCTCAATTGATTTTACCTGCATAGAGTTAACAGTAAGGTAACGAAAATGGATGTGCAATGTGTCTGTTTTTTGGGGGGGATGTTGTACCAAAAATAAACTACTCTGATCTAGCTTCTGATAGGAATATAGTCAATCTAGTCACTGTCATAACACTTTATAAGAAAAATACATTTTCTCCTTGTCTGAAATAAACATGATTGTCACCAGACTACAATATTTACTGACTGCATTCCATCTGCTTGCAGCTCTGGTTGTTATTGTCATCGCTGATTTTGTCTTGTCTTGTACAATGAAGAGATAAAGACATTTTTAAAAATGTGGAGAAATTTATTGGGTTGTTTTTGATTTATTTTGTTTTTTATTTTTGTTTTTATTTTTGTTATTTTTTACCCAATACTCAATATGGACAGTATGTATGTATTCACTTTTGTAATACGGCATTTCTGTTTGTGTTTCTGTAGACATATGATGAATGGAAGGATATGCTTCCAGATATGAGCCAGTACACATGGATTGTGCCCGACTTTATTTGGGAGTTGAGTGAAAATATTGATTTAGGTAGGTAAACGGGGGCACTCAGAGAGCCATATTTTGATATAAAAATTTTTTGTATATTATAGATTTGTGAATTGTTTGGTTTTGATTTGGGTTTGGGTTTGAGTAAGTGGAAGTCTCTTTTTGGTTGGCTTTCTGATGTTGTGAATGTTATTTCTTGAATAAAGACAAGCTAGCCCGTGCTTTGCCTGAAATGGAGGAGATTGCCAAACTTCTGCCTGACATGGACAAGATCAGCGAGAACTTCACCTTCCTGAAAAGTCTTCTCTCTAGTGGTGAGCAAAAAAATTGATTGATACCAGTTAATAAGCAGGCAGCAATTCAGTTAATTGAAATTGTACATACAGCAGACAATGAATGTAAAAGTTTGTAAAGATGTTGCCCATATTATCAAACAGTCTGCAATACATTTTATTGCATTTAATAAATTCATTAGATTTAGCATAACGTGTAACTACATTATTTTGAGATACCTACAGTATCTGACTTTCTGAAAATTTTTACAATCAGTACCTCTTCCTAGACTTTGATATGCTATGTCAGATTGTTATCAAACTCCAGTGTTATGCTTTGTAATGTGTTTAAATATTAAGATTTTGTGTTATATGTTATGTGATTGCTGTCGAATGAATAAAAATATTCTTTGAATTTTTGAAAGGCTGCCTTAAAATTTTGCTTTTAAAGGTTTATAATCATATTATAATTGCTGTTAAGATAATTGGCATCTTTCTCAGATAACAAATGCATTTTAGAATAATTCTCAAAAATGATTTGTTTCCATACACATATTTTACAGTATTCATCGCTGGCTCTGTTCATCTGTTAGGGCTCCAATCCAGTGTAAAATGAATTAAGCTCTCCACCCTTTTTCTACAGTCTTTATTTTATTTTCATTTGATTTGTTCCTCTTGTCCCTCCCTCCTCCCCTCCCCTCACGTTCTTCACAGGTTTGGGTAGTGAAGTCAATGGAGCTTCTGGTCTGCGTCTGTTATTAGGTGTGTAAACGCCTCACTTAGTGTGCTCAGATTCCCCCATTGCTGCTCTGTCAATGCCACCGTCTGTTATTAGGTGTGTAAACGCCTCACTTAGTGTGCTCAGATTCCCCCATTGCTGATCTGTCAATGCCACCCTCTGATGTAAATGGATGAAGTTGATGGTGGTGTGTGACTTTGAAGATGTACAGATCAAGTCAATATGGGTCTATTCAGCTTTCCTTCAGAACTGAAAACTATGTTGGCTTATTAAGTTCATATTTTTACACAAGAAATAAGAGGTTGGCCAATAGCGAATATTTTGGATGCTGATAACTAAGGTTGAGAAAACAAGCCGATAACCAATTAACCGGCCGATAGTTTTTGCTGATAACAAATGGTTCAAAAATAGCTACTATCGGCACAGATTGACTGGTAAAACATCTATATGAAACTGTACTTGCATAATACTGTAATTGCTTATATTGTCTTTATACAGTTTCTATTTATGTTCGCTTGATACTAGCCACAAAGATGTTAATTTGACTTTTCATAACAGACATTTGTCTATAATCAGAACATGTAGTCTGGTTCATTTACAGTGGCATTCAGATGTAAAAAGCATCAGAGGCATTAGCATTTATAGATGTTTTTGACACTAACAGTTTCTGTGTTATTGCTCAGATTTTAATTGCATTGCCACCTGGTCCCTTGACTTCACCTTCTTTTCTCTTAAGGGTTTTGTGGGCCACATTCACCAAGTTTGTCTCTTCTTTGACGCTTGTCTGTTTCTTTCTTCTTAACTTTCAATCAATATTTCTAATTTATCCTGTGTGTTTTTGTGTGTATATCTCTTTGGGATATGGTGACTATTTGGCATGTACATTCTTATCGTCGCCTTCTATTAAATGTACTAGCCAAATGTACGTGTTCAAAGATCGGAAAAGCGTAATTTCCTTATATATTCATGTTTTTCTCAGAAACTACAGGTGATTCAGCCCTGAGAGCTCCAGATATTCCACCAACATCCTCAGCTGACAGCAGTGATAAGCAGTTCAAGAAGGTAAATTGGTTTCAAATTGGTTTAAAGCATGGCCTTGATACATGACATTTTATTTCTTATTTTATTATTTAGATTTGTTTCTCCTACTTTGTCAGCATATTTCTGCGTAGCTGCTTGGGTTTTGTCAGCATAACTAAGTTGTCCATTGCTATTTTAATGCAAAACAACCATTTTCAGTTCATGGCTACTCTGCATTTACTGTCAAGCTTTTGGTAGTGCGACCAAATACTGATGCAGTTTAAACAACTTGTGACAACTTGGTAATGTTAAAGTTATGCTTTTTTTATTAAAAGCACAGCACATGGTCAAGAGTTTGTGGACACCCCAACATCAAACCCATATCTTACCGCACATTTAATTCCAAACCATGAGGGTTAACAGGGAAGTGGTTCCTCCTTTGGTTTCATAACAGCCTTTGCTCTTCAGGGAAAGCTTTGTGCTATATTTTGGAAGATGACTGTGGGGATTTGGTCTCATTCAGAAAAACAAGCATCAGTGAGGTCTGACATTAATGTAGAGCAATGGCAGAGTGTATTCCTAGAGCTCTGGCTAGTTTTGGTATTCCCCATTATGTTTCTTCTGATGCAATGGAACATATTATTTAGAATGGGGTGTGTCCACATACTTATGTTCATGTTGTGTAGCTGTTGAAGTAAAATATATTGATGGGACTATGGAATTGTGTGTATTTGTTTCTGAGCAATTTTGTAGTCCACACTTCTGCTATTATGCCTATTTTCTCACTCTTATTATGTATACATTTTTTTATGCATTTCTAAACTTGAATTAAAAATGTTCTTAATTAGCCACATTGATGCCTCTCTCACTGCTCAGTGAAGCACACATTTAGCATGTTTGGGCATGTTTTAACATTTGTTGCAGAATATTGGTGGTTCATTTCTGTTGTTTTTTAGCTCACTGTCTGTGTAAAAGCTTCTCTTCTCCTACATGCATTACTCCTACCTGCTGTTTGTCTTCATGGTCATTTTACGGTCTCTAAGAGAACTATTGTTTCTCTGGGAGGAAAATTGTTCTTCTTAAGTCATATGTTTAATGTCAGTGTTTTTTTTTTATTTTGATCCATTACTCACAAATTAGTCTTTGTCTGTTTGAAAAATCTACTTTATTTTGGTTTAGCTCTGAAGAGTTTTATATTAGCATACGTTACCGTGGATATAATCCTGAGAAGTTCCTGAACAGCCTGGGTTGGGCAGTTATGACGTCGCTAGGCTGAGCATATGTATTTTTTTAAACAAATGCGAAGACAAGGGAAAAATTGAATAAATATATACATATGGATGCAGCAAAAAAGCATGTCTGGTAATCTTTGCTCTCTCCGGCCTTAGCAAGCTTTGCTCTGCTCTACACCTAAATTACTCATTGTACATCAAATGCTTGCTTTTCCCAGTAGCAGTAGTTTTATGTAATTTATCCATTAAAAATGCCCAAGTCCCTTATTGAAAGTATAGTAGCTTGACGACATTGACTATTAGATCAGGTCATAGATATGATTTAAGTGCGTATATGTGTTCTATTTGTAATTTCCTTAGAGGGTCCCGATTAAAATGGTCCTTCCCTCCTATTGGCTGAGAGATGCCAATGATAATTTCTTTAGCTCGTTCTGTTTTGATGTTCGCCATAACTGAATTATTGAGCAATACATTTAAGTAAGATTGATTGTTTCAAAATAGCTCCGCCCGCATTCACCTATTGGTTGGTAAGCAGGTTGATTGACTGCCCCTCTTTGTCACTGTACCGTCCCTCAGCAGGGGCTGCTCAACGAGCTCATTCTCATTCAGCAGCAGATCCAGAAGCATGAGGAGGAGATGCGGCGGTCGGCGGCAGCCAGTAATGCTCCGCCTCCGCCGCGTGAACCCCGTCCCAGCCTGGCCCCAGACCCCAGCCCCTCGCATCCCAAACACAAGGTGAAAGTCCATGCCCCCACCACCTCACGGATGCTGTGAAGTGATGAATTTGGGAATTTACTTTGATTTTCTTAAGTAAAAATTAATTTTTTTATATAGTTCAGCAAAATTCTAAAAGCATTTTCAGCTAATGGAATGGTGGAGGTATTTAAGACTGGTGTGAGAGAACTACAGCTTTCAAATACTGTAGTTACAAACCAAACAAGAGGCCCACCTATCCAAGATCCTTGTAATTTGCTAATTTTTCCAGACACCTTTAAGAATGAATTTGTACTGAATTTGAATTTTAATTAATTTGAATATTAATTCAGTCTCTACTGTATGCCATCTGTATGGCTACATACATTTCTCACCAAGTACAAATTTCAGTGTAATATTTGTATATCTCATAACTTATGTATTTTATAAACATTACATTTTGCCCTAAACTTAGTTTTGTTCTGTGAATTTCAGCAATGTTACTGCTAACCATCTCCGCTCACCGTCTCTGGGCTTTGTGATATTTGCGTATTTTCTACAATAAACCAAATTCCCTTCCTTTTATGATTCTCCCATATATTTACACAATCTCAAGGGTACAGTTAATATTTACTGCATGGGGTACCATCACTTTGCTCCAGCTGTTGGCCTGCAGAATTAACCTGCCTAACACCAGAACCAATCATGTCTAGTAACTAGTGGAGACACATTAACTGTTGTTCACCTAGTTTTTCATATATGTGTTTTTGTGTGTGTTGGTTTTTATTTTGGTCTTCCACAATCATTCACCTCTTCTGTGTGATTGGTCCTGTAGTCTATAGTTTGTGTACAGTTTCATTGTAAGGGCAGACCAAGTAATGAATGGTCTTGATAAGCATTGATTTATGATCTAAAGATCCTTCATCAATCATCTTTTAAAGTGTGTTGTAGTATGGTGATTTACGTTAAGAATAAATGATTAGAAATGCTTGGAAAAAATGGGAATTCTATGCGTTAACTTACCTTTTCTCTGCTGGGATGTGCATTGGAATTTAATGCACAAGATTTTGGGTTGTTCGTGAAATGGCTCGTACAGGGGAAAAATGGGAAGATGATCGGCTGTGCTGAAAGAAATAACATGGTCTTAATCTGTTACGTTGTTTCTTGTGCTTCCAGTCATCTGATAAAGAAAAAGTTGACCAGCTTCAGGAAGAACTGGTTAGAACTCAGGTATTAACCCTTTAGTATCAGTCTGACTGATTTTAGACCAGATGATTTCAAATATTATTTGTACTTTTCAAATTGTATACTGTATTTATAGTAGTTACTTTTAAAATTGTTTAAAATGTTTTAATCTTGTACAGCTGAAGTACCAACGGATGCTGGAACGTTTGGAAAAGGAAAATAAAGAGCTGAGAAAAGTCGTGTTGCAGAAGGATGACAAGGGCATTCACCAAAGAAAAGTCAAGGTTTGATTTTAACATTCTTTATTTAGCATAGAAGCAATACAGGAAAAACTTTTGTTGAGATGTTTTTGCTTTCTCATCTGTTATAATGAGATTATACAAAGAACTTATCACTGAATTCATGTTTTTTGCTCGTCCTGTGCAGAAGTCTTTGATCGATATGTACTCTGAGGTCCTGGACATTCTTTCTGATTATGACTCCAACTACAATACCCAAGATCACTTGCCGCGGGTCAGTCTTCATATTTGATCTTGAGTAGGAACTAATTACACCATGCTAGCTGTTTATGACCTGCATGCACACTTTCTAGGTAAAACGTCTCTCAGTAGTTCAACTGTAACCTAGTTTTGTTGACTCTTCGCTTGTTTAGGTGGTGGTAGTTGGTGACCAGAGTGCAGGAAAGACCAGCGTGCTGGAGATGATTGCTCAAGCCAGGATCTTCCCCAGAGGCTCTGGAGAGATGATGACCAGGTCTCCTGTCAAGGTGAAATAAACAAACAACACCCAGATACTCCTGGGCCCTGTTTACACCTGGTATTAATGTCTGTCCTGGGTGATCCGACAAACATTGATCTTCACGCCTGATAGTAACTTGTGTCCTGGGACTACTTATAATTGGATTTTGAGGGGAGTGTCTCAGGTTTAGTGACTACATATATCACTCAGTGCATCAGTATGATTGCCTGTTGTTAAAGTTCAAAAAGAAAGCGTACGCAATGATATTTGATGTTTGATGATGATGTTTTACTTGTCAAACTATATATTTGCATACCTCTGTGCACTATTGGAGGAGGCGTGGCTTTGAAGATCGCTCTGAAAGTATAGCGAGATGTTATACTTGAAATTTTAAGGCCACCCTACTTTTACTGCATTTATCAACAATAGCAACATGTTATGCACTTATTATTTTCTCTGTATTATTTGTGGTATGTTTTTGTAACCTACCTACGTCTCATATTGTTTACTTGCTGTAGGTGACATTAAGTGAAGGACCTCACCATGTAGCCATGTTCAAAGACAGCACACGTGAATTTGACCTCGGGAAAGAGGAGGATGTAAGTCTCTTAACTCTGAGGAGGTTCTCAGACTGAATACTCAGTCTCAGTATTCAGCAGTCAGATCAGTGAGATGATGCCAAGTGTTTTTGTCCTCTAGTTGGCAGCACTGAGGCATGAGATTGAGATCAGGATGAGGAAGAGTGTGAAAGAAGGGCAGACGGTCAGCCCAGAGGTGAGCTGAAGACTTACTGCCATTGCTGAGTGAAATTTTCTAAACTGTATAAACTGATTTTTCAAAACTATAACCAAAGATTCGATGTGCAATAAATGCTCAGATACACTGGCAATGACAACAGCACATTACACACTGGCAGATTTCGTAAAAACAAGAGCGACATGACATCATGCTATAGTGAAAGGTTTTGAAGAAATGTGTTAACAGATTTGTAACTAGTGTGATTTGGAACACAGAAACAATGTTTTTGGCTTTGAGAAAATTGTGTTTCAGAAACAATTTAGATATTATATTTTAAGATAGTTGTTTAATTAAATGGCTTTGTGTCTTAGCAGTTAAGCAAAACTAATCTCATGTGTTTTATTTTCTGGGTTAGACTATATCTTTAAGTGTTAAGGGTCCAGGAATCCAGAGAATGGTGCTGGTTGACCTACCAGGAGTCATCAGTGTAAGCTTTGTTTGAATTTGCATACAGATTTGCTCTCTTACACATAATACATACTGTATCTATATGTACAGTACATATATCTATAATGTACACCTCAAATGCACTTTAAAGCACTTTGAATAAAAACTTCTGCTAAATGCATAAATGTAAAAGATCAAAAGTAGTTTAACATGACATTTTTGTTTGTGCCAGACTGTGACAACAGGAATGGCTGCTGACACAAAAGAAACCATTTTTAGCATTAGCAAAGCTTACATGCAGAATCCAAATGCCATCATTCTTTGCATCCAGGGTGAGTTTTTACCCCTGAGAAATATGTCATTAAACCACAAACACTGTCTATATCTAACATTATTCATACCTCTGTTTTTTATTGTCTTCTTTCAGATGGCTCAGTAGATGCAGAGCGAAGTATAGTCACAGATTTGGTCAGTCAGATGGACCCTCAGGGTAAAAGGACCATCTTTGTTCTCACCAAGGTTGACTTGGCTGAAAAGAACCTGGCCAGTCCAAGCAGAGTAAGACCTATAGATATCTACTTTACCCTTGAAGTTCCAACAGTAGGTGCTATTTGTTGTGTTATCCACTAGAGGGAGACCTTTGGTTTCTACACGCAATAAGCAAATACATTGCTTCTATTGTATTGAGTGTTATTTGCAGCAATTAATTCTCTGGGTTTGTTTTGTAGATTCAGCAAATAGTTGAAGGAAAATTATTCCCAATGAAGGCCTTGGGCTACTTCGCTGTTGTAACCGGCAAAGGTAAACATCAGATCTTGCGTGAAAAGTTGCATCATTTCTTTTTCTGTACCTTAATGGAATCTTTAAACTAATGATGTTTATAGGCAGTAGTAATGAGAGCATAGACTCTATAAAGGACTATGAGGAGGACTTCTTCCAGAACTCCAGACTGCTGAGGTAGGATTCAGATGAAAATGTATGCCTCAACTTTTCTGTGATTAGTCACTGGTTTTGATTGGTTGATCTCCATCCGCTGTTATAGGGATGGCATGTTGAAAGCTCATCAAGTGACCACAAAGAACCTGAGTCTTGCGGTGTCAGACTGCTTCTGGAAGATGGTGAGAGAATCAGTGGAACAACAAGCAGATGCCTTCAAAGGTAAGATGGAGATGTTTTAGAAACTACTTCACTTCCACAATCTCATATTGCTGTTGTTCACCCCATCTGAACTTAAAGACCTTAAAGACATAGTTCATCTAAAACTGAAGCTATCTAAAACATATTAATGCAAATTAGACTAATAAAAGCTACTCTGTAGCTCATTTTAATTAATTAATTTAACTCTGCAGAATCAGTATTAATGTATCATGTCTAATAACTAGTTCCTATCTATCATGCTGTAGCTAAAAACAGAATGACTATATCACACTGGATATACAGTAATAGAGGCAGATGTTTTTTGGCCTCAGTTAATTTAGCTTTTTTGGATTAGAACCTCCCACGCATTGTGTTTGGGTCTGTGTTATACACAATTTTGAAACCCCTGAGATAAAACAGGACAGGTACAGACACTGCTTCTGGGGTTTTTGCTTGATCTCTGCTATTTTTAATCCCTAAATATGATGCTGATTTTCAACAGCATTTTGAGAACCAGTGGACACACATCAGCTCTTAAGAGACCCAGTAAATAAAGTAATAGAAACCAGACCAACAGCACTTAACTCTAAAACCAAACACGGTAGAGCTGTTTCCCAGTCCTGCGTGTGCTGATTCCCATCACGCCTCACCTCAGCTCGGACGTTCTGCACTGGGCATGCTGTAGACCTCCACGCTGCCAATTAACAGGCTACTGCAAACACTCTGCCTGTAGATTTATTGCCTGACCCGGGACGCTCCTCAAACCTTTGTGTGGGCTATCGATCTCTGCAGTTGCACCAGGGCCGGTCCGATAACCAGAGCAATTAGCGTCATCTCCATTGTGTGAGTGAGGCGGCCGGCCTGTGTGTGTGCTGGGGACACGATGCCCCTGGGGGACATGGGGTTGCTGATACAGTGCACGTCTGGTTTCAGGTACATTGATCATGGCCGCAGTTCAGTCTGTCTACAGTCCCTAAGGAAGGAAAAAGGTGTTGGTGGGGGGTTGTTGAAGAACAAGTTGAAAAAGTTTTAGACAAAGTTCACAGTTTTATTTTAAGTTGCTAAGCACGCATTAAATACATTGTTTTATGGTGATCTATGGTAGTAATGTGGAATCTGGGTTGTCCCATGGAGAAATACTTTGGTTTCATATCACCATTGTGACTTCATGAGAGACACACAAGCGGAGGTTGTGCTAGATGAATTGGTTTATGAAATTAGTATATTAAGTCAATACATTTAAGAAAATCTTCTCAAGAAACATCTTTAGAACTTACCTAATGTGAACTGTCTTCTGTCTTTGACCAGCATCCCGATTTAACCTCGAGACAGAATGGAAGAACAACTACCCTCGCTTACGAGAGCTGGATAGGGTAAGAAAAACTCCTGTTTAAGCACATGTACTCATCTTGAATAGAAGCCCATGTTATAGAGTGTAAGATCAGTGTCCTTGTATGACATCACCACAGTATTCCTATAGTTCACCCAAAAACAGAAATATTATTTCATGTACTTGCGCTGTTTGAACCCATATGACTTTCTTTCTTTACCATGCTGTACTATGCTCTTTATCCATAGAATGAGCTCTTTGAGAAGGCCAAAAATGAGATCTTGGATGAAGTGATCAGCTTGAGTCAGGTTACACCAAAACACTGGTGAGTGCTCCCTCTTTCCATGTGTGTGTGTACACCAAAACACCAAAACACCCACACACATACACACACATATATATACGTATATATATATTATCATGCTCATCAACACAACCAAAAGCAATATAGCAAATTCTCATTTCCCACCACTCATTTTTGCCTGGAAGACATGCTATTCTTAACCTGCCTCTCCACCATCAGAATGCAGAGCCGCAAGCTGTATGTGGAGTTATGAACCCAAAGCCCAGAGGAGCAAGCTAAATGAAATAGATCAGATGTTTGTAGGGGGCCCAGTGTGCTCCATCAGCCTCTCAAATCAATAGCATGATGAATAGCTGGAGGGTGGCTTCTCTGAGCATCGCTAGTTGCTGCTATTGGAGATGTGTATATATTGATGTACCATGATAGAACAAAGCAAACAGGAAGCTATGAAATATAAATATCTTTCATGATAAATGAGTTTAAGCATCAGCCCCAGAATATTCCCATCTTTGTCATAATGTCAGTTCTTTTATTTTCCACGTGACTGTTTGAAATTATGAAATGGATTTCTGATGTTATTTGTTTCTGTATTACAACATGGTAATTTACATAGTTTAAATGTTATTTTGTTATTTTAGGGAGTCTATCTTGCAGAAGAAGCTGTGGGAGAGGGTCTCAACTCACGTTATTGAGAATATCTACCTGCCTGCTGCCCAGACCATGAATTCAGGCACTTTCAACACCACTGTAGACATCAAACTCAAGCAATGGACTGATAAACAACTTCCTCATAAAGCACTAGAGGTAAACAAGAGTTGTGATTAGCAGGCTACTAGGAACAGCTTACTATGTAAGCAAAGTATTTCTGTGTGCTGGTAGTTAATATACTTAATAGTTACCATAAATGGACAGGTAAAAAGATAAAATTACACACAGTTGCCTTAATTAAACCCCTGGAAGGTTTGCCTGCTAGACTGCTATTGGCAGTGCTGTAAAAAATTGTACTGTGACATTTTTAAGGTTGCTTGGGAGACTTTGCAAGAAGAGTTTGCTCGCTTCATGGCAGAATACAAAGGGAAAGACCAGGATGACATCTTTGACAAGCTTAAGGAAGCTGTTAAAGATGAGAGCATCAAACGACACAAGTGGAATGAAAGAGCCATGGATAGCTTGGTAATATCCTAGTACCTGAGATACCTGAGGGGAATTTTTGCTATCAAAGTATACAAGGTTTCTTGAGTGTTTCTGGTAAATGTGACTCATGTATGTGTGGCGCAGAGAGTGATTCAACACAATGCTCTGGAGGATCGCTCCATCACAGACAAGCCCCAGTGGGATGCTGCTATTCAGTTCATGGAGGAAACGCTACAGTCTCGCCTTAAAGACAGTGTGTTTATCAATTATAAACTTAAATTACTCAAAAAATGTTTGTCTGTATTTCTGTCTGTCTGTCTTTCACCACTCATAAATCATTTCTGTTTTGTTTGTTTGTGAAGTAAAATGTCAGTTTGCTAAAATTGCCTGTAAACTAACATATTGTTTTGTTTGTTTGCATGTTTTTTTTCTGTCTGTCTGTCTATATATGGAATCTGTGACTCATCTTCCTGTGTTGCAGCTGAATCAGTAATAGCAGATATGGTGGGACCAGACTGGAAGCAGAGGTGGTTGAGCTGGAAAAATCGAACACCAGAACAGGTCAGACAAATGGCACGTGATCAGTTCATTTTCACAGTTTTGTCAGTGATTGCTGTGTCACTGCTTGTGATTTAGTCACCGCTTTTGTACTATCTGTACTGCAGCACATCCGTAATGAAACCAAAAATGAGCTGGATCGTCTGTTAAAGCTGATTGAGGATCACACCGCCTACCTGGCCAATGATGAGGTCACCACAGTGCGCAAAAACCTGGAGGCCCGAGGAGTGGAGGTGGACCCAATTCTGGTCAGTGAGACCCTGGCCAATTGTATCTAACATTGGTTGAATATGTTGTTTAATTGGTCTTGATTGGATGAGATTTTTCGCTGTAGATAAAGGACACGTGGCACCAGCTTTATCGACGTCACTTCCTGCAGAAGGCTCTGCTCCATTGTAATCTCTGTCGGCGAGGATTCTACTATTACCAGAGGCACTTTGTAGACTCTGAGGTACAAAAAAAAACTGGTAGCAGTGTATATAATAATCCATTGTATTGGATTATGTTAAAAAATCATATTTTGGTAGACTTTGAAATTTAAGTAGTTTTTTCTACTGGGGTATTACTTTTCATTTAGACAAAGAAACATTTTCTATTAAGATAAATAAATTAAGAAAAGCATTAACCGTAAAGAATTTCCTTATGTTCTAGCTTGAATGCAATGATGTTGTTCTGTTCTGGAGGATTCAAAGGATGTTGGCCATCACAGCCAACACTCTTCGGCAGCAGCTCACCAATACAGAAGGTACATCTATGAATTCTAATCTCTAAGACTTGCTTCAACCAGATCTTCATTTCTGGCTCCAGAGGCAAAGTGATTCAAAGTATTTGTAGCATTAGCTTCCCTGTCCAATTGACCTAAACAAGTGATCATATATTTGTTGGGTGTTCACAGTTCGCCGATTAGAGAAGAACGTTAAAGAAGTTTTAGAGGATTTTGGTGAGGACAACGAGAAGAAAGTCCAGCTGATCACTGGCAGAAGGGTTCAGCTGGCAGAAGACCTCAGTAAGTTGATCTTTATTTTTACTTTCACTCACATCTTTTTGCAGCCTCCGAACATCAGCACGGCCACTAGAGGACAGTGTTGTTTTGCTAGCAAAAGCAGTTTCATGACAGTTCAAATGGGATAGCAATGTCACAACATGTCAGATTTCACTTCAGCATTTGCACGCTTTTTTATCTTCTTGCATTTCTAAAACACATGAGTATTCGATTTTACATGCATCTGTTTGTTGAGTCATGGCAAAACTTGAAAATATAAGGGAATTTTAAAATTGTGAATTTAGATAGAAAAGCTCTTTGTGATTCCTTATCTGTTAATCTTGAATAACTGGAAAGTCATGGAATTTAATTGGTCAAAAGGAGTAGAATCCCTGGTTGTTTATATTGACTTGTAATAAACAACATATTTTCCTTAATTTTTTGTCTTTTATAAGACCAGAAGTAGTTTCAAGTTTGCAGAAAATCTGCATGCGATTTCCAAGGAAAAACAAGGAAAATGTTTTTAATTTCCAATTTTTTAAAGCATTTTACTTTTCCAGTTGCACATCAAAAGTTATTGCAAGGGCCAAAAGAAATCAAACTAACAAATAATCGCATTCAGAGTTTCATTCCACTCTGTTTCACAGTCTTCTTTCTTTCATACCTCCTAATTCACTGGAAGTGAAATCAGTTCTAAACAGGGTAAGGATGGCTTTCCACACAAACTTGTCTCCCTCACACTCCCTCCTTTTTTCGTTTCCTTTCTCTGTTGAGGCTTGAACCCCTAATTGCCCCTCGCAGTGTGGGAGACAGTGTGAGATCTCCTGGCTGCACACCGCCTGCTGTCTGTCATGTCTTCAGCCCTGGTAACTGTTAAACACTCTGTTGATTAAAGCAGCAATTTGTGGAGGCACGACTGACATGTTCAGACTTGATCGGGCACCGACGTGTGACTTGCGCACACTCGTATATATCTCAGTGCTGTCATTACTCTGATAACTGAGAGTGAGGTAATGACCCTGCCACCCAGGTTAGTGGTCAGACTGCTCGTACTGCGTCTCTGTCTGTCTCGCTGGAGACATAAAGAGCCTCTCTGCCTTTTCATTGAAGAATTTCCTTGTGTATCTAAGAGCAGCCTGTTGAGTCCCACCTAAATGCTTAGAGAAAAGTGGACGCTGTTGAGTTTATCAAGAATACACCGTCTCGCTTCAGATGGTTAATTAGTGTCTTTCCAGTGGACAGGAAAGAGCGCAGCAGCCGTAGTTGTGTTTGTAACTACCCAAACCAAATGAGCTTTTTATGGTGACCTTAGTACACTGTAATAAATATGTACTAAATAAAAAATTTACTTTTTGCCACATCTGCTTATGGTTGAAATAAAAAAATTGAAACTTGAAACTACAGGCCATGAAACTTCCATTAAATAATTAATTTTATGTAATAATGTTTATGTAATACTTTCATAGTGTTTTTCTCCAGCTGATGAATCAAAATAACATTGTAATTGTTACTGCAGCGCGTGCTTAGAATAAGCTGAATTTTATCATCCGTTGGCGTGGATGCTAACGTAGTTATCGATTTTGGTCCTGCAAATTTACATTCATACTGATCTCAGATCGCAATTTATTTTTTGTATAGACAGTTGGGAAGACACCTTGTCTGACAGAGAGAAACAGAGAAAAATCTTTTTAAGACCATTGACCATTTCAATCAGTAACAATGCTCAATGTGTTTTGTACCTTTGCTTGATTATAAAGGACAGGATGTTGAGCTTGTTTGGCACCGTGAGCATATCCTCTGGTTTTAGTGACCCTCCACTGTTAAAGCCCAGTGCTTGGCATTGGCTAACCCTTAGAAAGGATTCTTGTGCTTTAAAGCATAACGTTGCCCGGTGGACAAGCAGCACTTATAAACACAAGCATGACCTCCCAAGAAGGAACTGTTATGCTAAAAGCAAGTTTAGGTAGGCATGCATCATTGCTTTAGCTAGCTGCTACTATTGCACAAAACACATGGTCACTCAGTTAAGGTGCAGTCAGTCTTTGTAAAAGAAATAGTTGTTAATAATGGTTACCAAGATATGAAAGACAATGATGTCGCGTAACAATTAGGGTTGGTAAGTTCACTTCTGAGAAAAATTAAACATGTTTAAAGACATTGCATTTAATGCAGTTAATGCATTCTTACGTAAATTTACTTTAAATTGTTGCAAATTGATTGAATAATTGAGATAAACATACATTAAATTTGATTTATGTTTTTAATTTAATCACAGACTGCTTCTCATTATGGAATTAAGTAATTTCAGACCCATCTGTTTTTACCCTGTTGTCATTGTGTCTCGTTGTGTGCAGTTGGAACTGGACATTGAACAAGGAGGTTTTTTTTCTATTTGGCATTAGTTTACAGAAATCCTAATGGCTTGATCATGTGCTGTATAATGTAATATTCCGTCTTGCCATTTTTTTGACAGTATAATGTTAAGTGTTCTGTACATGGGGTAAATCAAACGCATGTTTGCATAGCTGCAAAACTTGATTTGTCAGACCCGAGGTTTGCATATTAAGATCTGTGTGCATACACAATGGATGCATGGCACTACACCAAAGGTGCCGTTTTTGTAAGCATACCAGGTTTGCCATTAGACGGTTTCTTTTATCTTCTGCTCGCCACATCCTGCAGGAATAGGCAAAGAACATGAGTCTGGACAGAATCCTGGCGACTTACAGTTCAAATAGCAGAGAGGAATTTTGGGCCTGCCTGGCCTTGCTGCTTTTCCTGCATGAGATGGCATTATGTTCCCAGGGTTTTGGAGCGTTTGCTTCCTTTCCCAGAGAATGAATGATCTTTTTTTGACCACGCTCACCTCCTAACTTCCATTTAAACAATGGTAAAATCTTGCCTGCTTTTCATTCTCCTGTATGCACATGATACCCACATAAATATGCTAAAAATCCTATCAAAGCTAATAAAAAGCTAATAATAAGCTAATAATAGTGCTGTCTGCTGTATTTAACACATTTTAACATTTTTAAATCTACACTACTGAACGTAAATTGCAAAAACGTGAGCAGATTCCATATTCGACCTGCAAATGGACTACTGCAGTGCTCAAGCATTTGCGAACTGAACCCGACTTAGTAAAGGCAGTTTTCCTTCACTTGTGCCCAGCTGCATCTTTTGTTAACATCATAGGCACACTTGGTTTAAGCATGGCCTTCCTTTTTCACCTTCCCAGAAATTACTTGGTTGGATGCAATCAAGAAATTCCAGAACTTTAATGACCTTAGCATACTCTTCTAGTTTGCTCTTCCATTCAGTCTTAAGTATAATTTTTTGACCAGAAGTTATGACAAGCTCTTCTTAGACGTTTGACTCTTGGAGAGCTCTTTGGAGTTTTTACAGACCAGCGGAGTCCATTACTCTGAATGAGGCTGTCTAAGCGTTGAGCTCCAGCTCACTTTGATGATGCATTGGTGTCTAATCTTAGACTGTACTTGTATCAAAAAGACCCAATTTGGTGAACTGTGTCATGCAATTTCAGTTCTAATAGAACTCATGTTTTGTTATAGTTCTGAATAATGTTATTAGAAGACAGAAAGCGACCAATTTATTTTGAGAGTTTCTCTGAGCCACATCTATCTCACATTGCCCACCTTACAAGACCCAACAGGAAAGATTCCAGAATCCAGTAGCGAATGGGAGGGGTTAGGAAGCAGGGGGATTTCAAACTCTGTGCTTTTTAAATCACCTATGAGCTGTTGTTACACGCTCCCTGTTTGCTTTTCTTCTTCTTTGATGGATTGGAAAAACTGACAGCCCCCTTGATAAAGCGAGGGATGTATTGACGGGCTCATGGAACCTGGGGCTGGACTAGAGGTTGAGTCCAGCTCATGGGGGGGCACGAGGGGCGATTACTCCCCGCAGGTGTGGGGAGCTGAGCTGGTGACCCTGGCCTCACCTGTCTTTCTGTTTGAAGATCAGGAGCTGGGGGAGGATGGGGTGCTTCCCTTAACAAAGAGAAAAAAATTTATCCCTGGGGGAAAGTCTGGTGTTAAGAGCGATTTGCCCTTACTTGCAGGCAGGCAGGCAGGCAGAGAGCTGCTCCGGTTTCACACTTGGGGATTGTGTATGTGCACGTGTGTGTGCGAGAGGAAATGGTTGGTATTAAATGTGCAAGATGGCTGCATTTGATGTGTCGTGTGTTTAGAACGCCAGGGCAGCTGCATGGCACCATGCCTCAGCTGGACCACTGCCCACATTGCTAATATGCAACTGCAGGCATGTGAGGAGACGGCTTTATGAGTCTTTGATTTACTTAATAGACTTTATTCAATTACCACAAACCAGGGCCTGCGTTGCTCCCGCTCTTGTCAGCCTTTATGACAGTTATGGACATGGGCTCTCAGTTTCCACTTCATTTTCTCGGCTGCTGGAAAATTGATGTGTGAACTGCCAGGGTAATTATTTTTTTCTAGCTACCTTTTTATTTACTTTGTTTTTATAGGCCATACTGACCCTCAAGCACTCAAAAATTAGTGTTCGAGACATGTATGAGGTGTGAATGTCTGTTTTTCCACATTGTAAGCATTACTCTTACTTTTTTAATGGGGTGACAGGACATTATTGGGGCTGGGACAGGGATGGGGGTGGTGCAGAATCAGACGAATTATTTCCTTAAAATAGTTACAATTCGAAAAGTTTCTGTTCATTACGAGGTTTAAATCTGATTTTTGATCCCAGATTTTATACCCAGATCTCAGTGGTCCCCACTTTATATATTCATGTAATTTTTTTTATATTTTTGAAGGCATTTATTTATATATTTACTTGACTCATAAGCTTATCCTTCATAAGTGGCTGGAAAATTTGAATGGAGATTAAATAAAATGAGTTTAAATAAGTGCTTAATTATTAATTGTGGTATCTATACCACATCTATAGAGAGACACAGTTATTCACAGATACAGTGATTCACAAGTGTTGTGTAGGCATGTTCTTAAGAGAAGCTCTCAGTCTCCAACACCCCCCTTATACCACTGTATCATTTTGGCTGCATTGTTAAAGGATGATGTGGAAACCGGTTTTAGTGCTCAGTGAAAAAGTGCTCCTCCATTTCCTCCTTGTCTAGTGATGTACTGTTGCTGCCCCTAACTCTGTGTACCCAGGGCTTAACTGTGTCTGCATGAGGCGTTAGGTCACCACAGAAGCTGGTCTCAACCTTTTTACAGTGTCTGACACTCCCTCCCTCTCTCTTTCTCCCTCTTTTTCTCTCTTTCTTCTATCTAATCACTGGCTGCTGTTGGCATGACTAAATGCTGTTGCTTTTATTGGCTTATCTGGTGCAGGGGATTTCAGAGTTATGGTGCATTGGGTAACTGTTGATTTTGTGTTATCGTCTGGTCGTGATGTTGTCCTGGTAGCCAGGCTGGGGAGATTTTCATCAAAGAGCTAAACTAGCCAAATAATTACCTGTGGATGTTGAGAAACATTTGAGCTTATTGTTCCCATGAACCTGTCAAAATGAATCAGCTTTTTCATCGCTTGGCCTCTGACGTGGATGTAATATTTATTTTCTCTCTAGAAATACCTGTGATCTCCTAAGGGTGTAAGTTTATCTGTTTAAAAAAACGAAAAAATAGAGAAATTAGAACGTTCTTATATAAAACTTCAGTTTTTTATTAATTAGGAGACAAAGGTACACATTCAAACAGAATATGTACATTAGAAATCCATTCAACCAATGAACACAGGATGGCACGCTCTGGGATGTCACACAATAGTTTATAGAGAGCTATATAAACTCGCCTTTCATCTGCAGCCAGCTTCTGTGTTTTTTCCTCTTTCGCTCTGGCCTCTTCTTTCTCACACGCTCCCACTATATTCTTTGCACCCCGTAGCTCTGATGTGAAAAGCATATTTTTGGCCTGCCCCTCCAGTGACAGAAAGATGATTATTCCTTTCTTTCAGGGCAAGAGAAAACCCGCTTCCTTCTCTAAAACAGCTGGAGAAAGCCCCTTCCCCCCTCAAAGCTGGCTGTATCCCCAGTCTTCCCATGCAGGCCGATAAAGGGCCACCCACTCCCACCAACGCATCTCCGTCACTACACCGGAGTGCTCTCAAAGGTCCTGCTCTCCACATATAAATCTCTCAACACCCTTCCCTCTACAGGAAAGGTCCTGAGGAAGTATTTTCCCTCTTTCTCTTTTACATTCACTCTGTGCCTCGCTGCTTCTAAAAACCTGTGAAAGATGTCACACGAGTGGGAAATAGACCAGTGGTCTTGCATCTGATGCTTTCCACAAATAAAGCACAAAATTGGGCCTGAAACTGTTGAAAAAAGAAGTGATTTGGAGGTCTAACTGAAGAGTAGATGTGCAGTATTATGTTATTAATTTTTTGCAGTTTTTGCAACAATTAGTTTAAACAAATTAGTTTATATTGTTTTATTTACATAGTTTTATTATGATTTTAACTAATTTTATAATTATTTTGAAGCAAAACAAAATTAAGAAATAAAATTATTTTGCTTAAAAAAGCTTTTTAAAAGATTAAAAAAATTAAACATTGCTGTAAATTTTAATTGTTGAATGCAGTTGAGAAGGTGGAACAGGTCAAAAGTTTATGTATCATTTGTTGCATCTAAAACTAGCTACCTTTCATGCTAAGTTAATTTTATGTAAGATACTTGTTCTCACAATAAAAAAAAAATGTTTGTGCCTTGAAAGCTTTACAAAAAACATGCCTAAGTGCACTGTGTGAAAAGTACCATTTCTCAGTTGGTCTTCATCTCACAGTACCACAGCACCTCAAAATCCTTTTGTCAGTCTCCTGCAAGGCTGGAGGCTGGAGTTCTGTGCACTGCACTATACATCTCTCTGTCAGATAGCTTGCTATGAGGTAATAGGAAAACCATACATTTCCTTCCTCACCGAGTAAAAATAGAGCACTTGTTGCAATGCTTTACCTTCTGGCACAGTTGGAATGACACTGGATGACTTAGTACAGCATCTTTATCATGTCTTTGTTCAATTCATACTTAAGAAAAGGGATTTACTGAAGCTATAATTTTTATTCCCACATCACTTTAATGCATTCTGCCATCTGCTGCAACAAAGCTTGCTTTTCTCTTTTAAATACGGAGTCCTAAACTTGAACCCTTTTAACCAGTACACAACCTCCATCAATAAATATGTTGTCCCTCCTAATGATCCATTAAATCAGCTCTTGATGAAAAGCCCTGACAGATTTTGGCGCACACATTAGCCAGACACAGAATCTGAGTAACGTGCAGCCGGATCGGGTTCCACACATCACCTCCGCTGATGTTAAGATGACATCTCTTATCCCCTTGAAGCATTAAGGAATTTGGCCTTGTTTACCATTTGTGTGGACATTGTGTGGCCCATTATTGGTGCATGTTGTGGCTTGGGCCGCAAAGCCTTATAGGTAAGACCAAGCATAGTTGAGGTTAAAATGAAATGCTGGACTTTTGGTGTCTCGCCCACCGTGGCCACCTGCAATTTTGAGCACAGGGTCAAAGTTGGATCTCTATGCTGATTGACATACAGTTATGAGAATGTTCTCTCCAGCATAGATAATCACCCTGCACTTTCCATCTCAAACAGGCATAGAAGGACAGCTGTGTATTGTCCGGTTGACTGTTTTCTGGCTGCTCCATGTCTTGACTTGCCCCTGACTTACCTTCACCAAAGCTCTGTAATTAAACACTTATTGGCCAGGCTGGAGGGAGGCTGTGCAGGGGAGGTGAGGAGTTCACTGTACACCTGTGTTGACACGAGGCTGTATGCATGCATAACCCTCATAAGGAAGAGTTTCTCACACAGCCTGGGGGGAAACTGAAGGGAAAATTACCATTAGAAGCACCAGAGGTGAATATACAGCAAAAATGGCCATGACATATTTAGATAGAAGGAAACTATGTGAAGATACTTGAAGTTTGTCTATCACAAATCTAGTTTTTAGCCAACCATGAAAATAAAAGTGATTTAGACTAGATTTATTAGAATTCATCTTACATATTCTCCCCACAACGGACTTATTTCAGTGTGGTAAGCTTACACCTACTAAAGTTTTTGAGATGAGGTGAAAGTCAGAGCTACCCTCATGGTGAACCCTGAGGTTGTCTTCAGCAGGGCTTTGCAGTTCCTCTGTTCTGGTCTTATGCTTTAGAGAGGCTCTCAGAGAGCTGATTCGTGGGACTGCTCTTTGCCTTGGTGTTGTGCTGCTGAAATTCTGTTTTACACATTCTGTCTTTATCCTATTTTATATATTACGTTTGTACTTTATTTGTATGAAAATACAGGAGCATCTACCATTGAAAACAGCAGGCAGGGACACTCAAAGGCCTCTCTCGTTGTCTGCTTGTTTCTTTAGGAGCTTTAACCCAGATGTTAACATTTCAAAGGCTTCTGTCGTATTACGACTTATCAAGCACTTTATCCTGAAGTTCACACCTAAAATCACATTGATCTTTCATGGACCTTCTTTAGCAGTCTCTTTGGGAAGAAATGGTGGGAAACATGAGCTGTTGAAAAACTATTGCCACATTTTATTTTCTGTACCATTTTCCCCATTGACAGTAGTGCTACTTGATGGCAAACACTGAAGAGCATTTATATCAAAAGGGATTGAGTTTCTCTTCAGTTCCTTGCAGCTTCTTTAGCCTCCATCTCCTTGGCGGTATCCCGTGCCCTGACTCTCGCTTTTTCCACGTCCTTCTGTTCTCAGCGGCCACACTGTTTCACAGTCTAATTACAGGTCAATTAAGGGCTTTCTCCAGCCTTCTGCCGCTCCGGCCCAGGAGGCTTAGAGGCCCACGAGAGCTGGAGTGAAAGAGATATCATTTCATGTGGAGATCAGGCGAGAGCCCCTTTCAAAGAAGGGATTGAGGAGGAATCCTGAAAAAAGAGAACGCCACCCCACACAACCAGAAAAAGGAGGCTGCTGGGACAGGGGCCAAAGGATTATGGGAATATTCATGACCAGATAAAGAGAGGAGACCTATGAATGGATGTGTCCGAAAGCTCATCTCTTAGGTAAACAGGGTTCTAAATGGAATTTGGATCTCGTTCTCTGACTCACAGGAGCAGAGGAAGGAGCAGTTCTCTCTCCTGTGTCACATTTCCGTGGTGCATAAAAGGAAAGTCTTGTTTTGGCCTTTTCTTAGCCGGCATTCTGCATTCCTACGTGTGGAACAAACAGATGGCGGAAAGAAATAAATATCTGTTTCTCACAGTCTTTTCACACACGTTAAGCCATTATGCACACAAGTTCACATCATCCTTAGCCATCCGTTGTTCTTAAAGTCCTCATTGGATAAAATTGTACACATTTTGAGTTTAACAGTTTTCTGTGTTGTAGCTGCTAGCAGATCCACTTGATTTATAATCGTGCCCAGTCTGTTTTTTAAATGTCTGTTTGTGTATGAACTAAAGTTTTAACCAATGCTCTTTTAGTGTGTAATCAAAACAACAGTGTAAAATCTTTTATATGAAAATGTTTCATGTAGGTAAATATGTAGAATATTTATTATACTAAGCATAGCTGTATTGGTGTCTATATGGTACATAAAAATTATTTTTTGTTGTTTATATTGTGTGCCTGTATTCTGTTTGTATTTAGTGGTTGTATTTAGTTATTAATTTTGCTAGATCTTGGAACCAAATTTTATATTGAAGATTAATTGTTACTTTGGTTACTTTTAAGCCATTTTATGACAAGTATATTCTGACCTGGAAAAAAGACTGAAAATATCAAATCATTATTTTAGCTCTATATCATCCAAGCCTAGTGGGACATTCATTGAAAATGACCATTTCACAGTGTATTAAAGTTCCACTGTCTTGCTTTCTATAAAGGAGACCAAAGCCAGCTTAAGTTTCATCTAAATCTACCTGCTGTGTCAGAAAGCCCTCGCCCAAACTTAAGGCCTGTTATGTTCACATACCCTCACAGTTACTCTCTTTTATGTCCCTGTGCACATAAAGACAGGTCCAGGTTTGTGTATGTGTGTGCAGAAGCTACTGGAGGGTCACATTTCCAGGCTTGGGGATATTCGTTAAAGTTTGTTTTTTTTTTTTTACATGCGAGCACGTGTGTGTCTGTGTGTGGGTCATAGTGTTGGATTTCAGACCTCAGAGATGTCAGATGCCCACAAAGGATGTCTTATGTCTTTTATCCCACATCTCTGAAATGAAAGGGGAATGCCCGCACCACAAAAACACCTAAACGGCTGCACAAGCCTCAAATGACAGTATTCAGTTACGGCCACAAACTTGTTGCCCAGTGTCCACTTGAAAAGCCCAGTTAACTTTTTGTCATACGACACCTTAAATTTTGTTCTCACACTTTTAGGACACAAATGGACTTGCAAGTGTACCTAGAAATGGCATACATGCATGTAGTGTGTGCTGTATTAAAAGACCCGATAAAATTGTTTTGTGCATTGTAGTTTATGTCTGTAACATCTATATGCTATTAGATATGCATATATAAAGTTACTACAGGTAAAATGGAAGAACGTACCTGCCCACAATGCCCCCTGTAACTGACTAGCATTTAGACTTGGTTGTAACTAGGATGTTTTGGCTATTGTAAAACATAGATAAGCCCTTTGATATATCCTGCCCAAATGTTCACTTTTTAATCATGAAAACTCATGAAAAATATTAATGGATTATTTGTGTGAAAATTCTGAATAGAGAAATTTCAAGAATCATTCCTGTAACTTTGTGTTACCCTAACTTGTTGTGATTCACATGGATTAAAGTTCTCAAGCGTTCCCTGCTCCTCCCCGACTCCCTGAAGGGGACAGGCTTTGAAGCAACATGCGGAGATGAGGAGGTGCAATAAACCACCACCTCTTCATCATCTGCTCCTCAACCGCACATACCTTTCAGTGTTGAACTGTCAGTGGTCACCATCTGCTCTTTGGGTGACAGAGATCGTACCCACAGTAGCACTTGACACGACTGATACTTTATCTGCAGACAAACCAGAGAAAACGCTGAAGTATTTCCATGCATTTGAGTCCACTTGAAAGTGCGCCTCTGCAGTTTCGGGGTTTTCCAAAAGGCACGTTCAAACTTGAGAAGTCCACACATTTCAGTGCAAGGGAGATGAAACGCTAATTATGTGCCTTGTTGAACCGACAGCATTGGTACTTTTGTGTGTTTGCTCACATGTACATTTATTTGTTTTGTTTTACAGAAAAAGTAAGAGAAATTCAGGAGAAACTTGAAGCCTTCATCGAAGCTCTTCACAAAGAGAAATAGAGCAGTAGGTGGTTTCATTTTCACAACAGACAAATTGTAAAGAGATTTTACAAGGTTTTGTGGAAAATCTGGATTATCAGGGAAAGTTTTGATTTTCAGACCTGGAAAAAGTTCTGTACTGAATATAAATGTCTCTCAAAAAATATTACATCAGGTAGAAATCAGAGAGCAGTCTCTCTAAAGTCACTTTAAAAATCTGTATCCAGCGATCAAGAACTGGAAAAGACACGCAAATTAAGTAATTAAACCCATATTTTAGGAATAAATGTGTCTTTCAATAGTTGGAATTTTTTTGTAAGAAATTGAATGAATTTTGTCTATTTTCAGGAGCATCTTATATCTGGACACGGTCATGCCCCACAGAAGAAAATGCACTGAACAAAAACATCATTTTTTTTCACTTTCTGGTTTCCCCTCTCATCTGGTTTTAACATGTCCCACTTCAGCTTTCAATCACACACACACACACACACTCTTCCCCTCTTAAAAGCTGCCTCTGTGAAGCAAGTGAAGCTGGAGTCCTTTTGCTTTGCAGCACATTTAATCACTGTTGGAGCAAAAGCACTTAGTCAAGTATAGAATGGTACCCGTCAAAACACCATGCTTTATTCTTCTCCCCCCACTGCTTAAAAGCCGCCAATGTGTTCGCCAGACATGTTCTCCATGCACAGGGAGGGAAAAGACGAGAACATCCATCTCCACTCATCCCTCGTTCCCAATAAATGAGTTTGTCTGGGTTTCTCTTCCTCTTGACTTTCTTTATTAATTAAAGTTATATTTATACAGAGACCACATGGTAAAACGCATCTGTTATTGATTTTCCTTAACATGAGAAATTCCAAACTGTGTTTTATCACCCATTGCCACCTTTGTTGAGCTTTTGGAGATGTGACATCACAGCTCTTGAACAACGACACATTCAAGATGTGTCTCGTTAAACTGCAGATATTTAACAGTTAAATAGCTCTAAATCATCTGTAATAATTTTGTAAAGTCTACATTTGTATATGCAGTTGTTTGTATAATGGGTCTCATCTGTGTGTCATAGTAAGACTCTAAAATCTTCCACTCCCCTCTTTGCTGATAGTCACACTGAGCTTTGATTGATAGATTGAGGAAAATATGCCTATGAGGCCTCAGTATTGAGAATGCAAAACCTGACTTTTTAAACTGGGGCAATTTCTGTACAGCACAAGATTAGATAGTTACCCCATCCTCACAGGTTTATTAGACTGCATATCATGTCCACTACGTTGGTCTACAGACTATTTCCTCTCACTTATTTTACCACAGATACTTGATATGTTTAAGGGGTTACAGTGCATCTGATTTAAAATGCATCTTATGTCTGTCATTCATTACTTGCACATTTTATATCTCCCTCCCTGGATTTTTTTAGATCTGCTTGGATTTTATACAAATATAAAAATCTCTTCAGTGTTCTCATTATTTTGAGTGTCAGGGACTTCAATCTTTTGTTCCTAGCAGCTCGTTAATGTAACTGGGTAAATATACTTGTACTTGTAAAGTATCTCTACAGTAAGTTCATTGAAAATCAAGGATCTGTTATCACAATAGGGAAGTATATGAGTGTGGTGCTTGTAACAGAATATCTGTATGTCAGTTTAAGAACGTTTTTCCCGTTTTCTGTTGTAGATCATAATGTTTGCATGTGCCCCATCAATGTGGTTTATTTATTTTAATTGGTGTTAAAAAAGAGTTAATAAAAGTGGCTTTAAAAGTAAACTAACAAAAAGATCTCCATTTAAAATGACAGGTGGATATCCTGTGTTGTGATGTGGGGGATATAACGTGTTCGAAAGTTTAGCTTGCTGTTGTTGGGCCTTAAACGTTTATCAGGTATCACAATGTCTTCATTTATGTCTTAAGTTCATTCAAACATTTAAATGTTGGGTTATATTTTGAAATGAGAAACAATCATGCTTGACCTTTCGTAAACACATTCACTATTGAAAGATCTACAGTTTTGCTGTGCCCTGGCCTTAATCAAGTTTCTCCTTGTTTAGGGTTCTAGTGCATAAACGTGATATAAACAGAACAAATTCCAAATTTCCCAGTCATCCCATAAATGCTTTTAAGGATTAATATACCCAAAATTGAAAATTCAGACACTATTTATTTACTATTATGTTGTTACAAACTCATGGTATTGTTTTTTCACAGAAGACAGTCTTTACACAGTTCCAGCCATCTTAACAGTGACCTATCTATTGCTGACATACATTTGAAAAGACTTGGCATATAGTGCACAAATCACATGGACTGCTTTTATGGACTGCATTTTTGAAGCTGTGGTCACTATGAACTGTGGTTGTATGGCAAAAACCTTGAAGACTTAAAAAAAAAAATCTTTAACAGAATTTTTTTTTTTTACAGTGAAAACAGAAAAAAATCTCACAAGAGTGAGAAATGATAACAGTTTATAATTGTAAGGGAGCTGTTACTTTAAGAAAACCCTGACCACTGCTATTGAGTTTGTTTCATATTACATTTACCTGGAATGTTACTATTTAATTCAATTCACATTTATTTGTATAGCGCATCTCGCATATCATTTCAGAGCTGCTTAACAAAATGAAAGTTGTACTTTGTGAAGCTCTACATTTAACAAGTACCGTTCCTGGATAGCAAATGCAAGTGAGTGTAAATGTGTCAATGTGCATTTCCTGCAGCTAATGAAGCTGGAGGATGATCTGTGTTAGGTGTGAATGGCCCTTGCTCTGAGGTTTACTCTCTGCTCTGTGGCCCCTGTGCTCATCAGTGCACAGTTGCAGAGCCACACCTCTGGGCTATGTGTGGAAGCGTGGGGCCCTTAAGCTTTCGGCCCCAGCCCGCACTGATGAATAACACAGCGGGCAAGAGGTCTTTAACTCCTGGGTATCCTCTCCCGTTTCACAAGGCCTTGATTGTTGCTGGCATCGTTACCTTGCCGGAGGGGCACGAAGGGAATTGCAGGGTGCCTGTTTTTCAGAAATCTCTCTATTTCGTTTCCAGCACCTGAGGGCTGCATACATACATACATACATAGACTTTGGACTGGACTGGCCTCTCGCATTTTGGAGAATGATTATATTCTCCATTTCTTTAAAAGGAGAGCTGGAGAAGGTGTGGCAGAAGGAGCCCTCGGACGGAAAAAAGCAAAATACTTTCACCTAATGACTCTGTAGCGTTTCAATAGGGGCAAAGCAGAAGTCAACCTCCAGCAGAATGTCTTTGTGCTATCAGATAACTGGCTTCTGAAGATGGGGGAGGACACACTATATGGCCATTAGCATTTCCAAAGACGGTCACGTTGACTAATAGCCAGGGCCACAACGCCACAGTGGCTCAGTTTGTGTTTTTCTCCATTATGTGAATAACACAAAAGAGCTCAAGACTGGTAAAGACCTGTCAAATGTGCCACCACTGTCGACGTTCACAAAGCCTTATTTTTTGCCTCAAAAGACACTGACTTGTTCTGTCTATGCCCCTTCTGTCAACGGCCCCTGGTCTGCCTTTTTTGCAGGGACTGGGGAGGGTGGGCACACAGAGTCACTTTGTGAATAAAGCTTGAAATAAATTCAGTAGTTCAACTATTGGGCTGTTTTGGCCATGTAACCGTTTGTTCACAGGCTTGTCTTTTGGAACGGGCCAGCCCCTCTGGGCTTTGTGCTGTCCCAGTCCTATACAGATCACAGTTGATAAAGGGCTATAAGACGGGGATGGGTTTTAATTTTTAACCAGATTGATATAGGCTTAAAAAAAATGGCAACCAGAATTAAACTTTTTGTTTTGTTATATGCGATTTGTGGTTCTCTATCTGTGTTATGTTATACTTTGTGCATTGAGGGGACACTGTTTCCTTGAGTAAAAATTGGGATAGAAATTATTTTTGTCTTAAAAATCCAATTTAAGATTAAAGTAAAGCAATAAGCCATGAATGTCTGTGGTAAAATTGTAAAGTGTAACAGCATTATGATGTAAGAAGTTAAATGTATTGTTTATATTTATTATGTTAAATTATTGAATCTGTTATTTGTATTATTAAATAAAAACTTCGCTAAGTAAATAGTTTATTATCCTAGCTATAGGGTATTTGCGGTTTCCAAGCAACATTATAGAACGTGCTCCTTGGTAATACTCATTTTACCACAGCTTCAAACAGCTGATCCAAAGTCTAAACTGTATAATAACCGTTTTCCTTAATGGTCTGTTATTTTTCTTGAACCTTATATTTGGAAAACAACAAACCAGACACTATCTTAGCTACTTAGCTTACTAACTTTTAATATTATAATAATATTATAATAGTGTTTGACACTTCCAATTTTATTACAGTAAACGTCTTAAACCACTTTAGATTCTTATCTTCAATTTTATTGGTTTGTGTATCTCTGAATGAGATCTTATTGCCCCTCTTGATTGCTGAGTCGACACCCCTTCATCACCAAGTGTCATCTTGTCTAAGAAAGCAACAGGCTTCATTCAGCTCTTTACTGTCTTCTGGGCTCTTTGCCTTTATGTGGAGGGGAGAAATCATGGTACAATTGGCTATTGTGTGCATTATGTTTAAGGCATCTTCCCATTGCTGCTGTGGGGTCCGTTCCCCAGCTGAATTAGGCCCGTGGGGATTTTGGGTGAGGCACAAAGGTCAGTTATTTTCTTTCCCAACCCCCTTTGGCCACAACTAAGGACAAGTCATAAATTACTATAACTATTTAGCATAGATATTAGCCGCTGTTTGTGACTTATTCCTAATTCTTATAGAAGAAGTTGAATAGATCCATGATTCAGTTTCTTAAGCATGGGATGTGTCGTTTGTTTGGCAACGACACATCCCATGTCTTTTCCTCACAATTCATCTGAATAGGAAGAGTGGGAAAAATCAATAAAATGACCTCACAGTCTCACAGCTTGGAATGCCATAAATGAATTAAACCCTTTGTTGGTGGAAACGAGACTATTTAATAGATTCCTGATGGCAAATCTATATTTCGGCTCCGTAATCCCCACGGTGGCTCTTTTCCACTCGCAAGACAAAACAAGCCAGTCTCTTTCTCCCACTCATAAAAGGACATGAGCGCTTACTGTTAGGGGTTTAATTTAACATGCTGACCGGTTTGACTGTCTGGGAGCAAACGCGCATCATCCTGTGAAAGGGCTCTGAGACAGCAGGGGCCAGTGAAGGCAGTGAATGAGCTCTGCATCACGACAGCCTCACACTTTCATGTGGAGATAAGGGCTGCTGCCATGGCAAGCTGATCAACACCAGAGCGCTTCTTCTGCTGGCCAAGCAACTCGGCCCGGGTGAATTTGCATGGACTTAGAGGGATTATTGGGGTATTCATGGCAACCTCGGGCCAGCAGGTGAGGTCCTGGCTCAGCTCTCTCATCCTTTAGGTAAACAGTGCTATTTGGTATGGAGAAAGGGAAGGGGGGATATCGGTTGCCAGGATGAAAGTGTATCCACAGGCAGGCTGATCCTTCCAAACATAGTGGCTCTTGTAGGGGCTTGCCACTACAGCGTAGGGGACTCTAAGGGCCACATTCACTGTGTAAGTGGTATAGTGTGTCTGCACCAAACGGAGTCTGGTGACATTACTTCATTGGCAAGAATGGTATCTTAGCAGATGCTAAAGCCCTTCGCAAACAAGTGTAGAGCTATGCATTGAAGCAGAGATTCTTTACAAGTCTTAATGCTGGTCACATTTCCTTTGTAGCTTAGCAGCGCTAACAACAGGACAGATAAGATATTTTAAATTAGCAGTAATAATTTATCTGCCATTACATAATGTAACAGCATAAACAGCTTATGTGGAATTGAATGAATCACTACGTGACAGTTAACATAAAATGAGCAGTGATTTTAAGTAATTGTGATTTTGTGTATAAGATAGAGGCATCCATGTGTGTGTGTATATATATATATATATATATATATATATATATATATATATATATATATATATATATATATATATATATATATCTTAAAACATAAATACAGGCATGTATTACAAAACTGATTAATTTGTTTTGAAATTTGTTACCCATGCCTAATTTTACACAAGTTATTTTTTGCCAATTTATGTTGCTTAATATGAATAACTGACATCCTGCAGTGTGACATGTTATACTCTAAACCTCTAAAGGTAAACTCTAAAGGTATTTTTGTGAACAGCATTTTACAAATGTATTTATAATTATCATGCATGCTGGTTTTATTAATAGAGGGAGTTTGAGGACAAAAAAATACTTTTCAAAATTTGTCACCCTCCTGGACCTTAAAAAATGAATGTGAAGGCAAAAAATGTAATAACAAGATTACATATTTTCTTATTCTAATTACGCCAATTTTAACTTATGATTATGTGTACTATACAGCTACATTTCAGCTAAAACATCAACACTGAATTTGCCTAAATATTCTCACCGTAAGTCCTGGCCCAGTGCTTGTGTGACAGTTGAGGCTACATAAGATTCATTTGAGATTATACATTTATTCTCATGAGACAACTCTCTATGCACATATAGGCATAAGGCCTGGTACCTGCTACAAGCCTCAGAGTCTCCACAGTACAAAGCATAACCACCATAAACACCATTGCTGTTGCTATGGATACTCTTGACAGCATTCTCTTGACACTATTCACCTGCTTTTTTGGGAGGGACCATCCCCCTGTTTGCTATGACCAAAGACTTTACCGGCTGCTCCAGTCATGAGGCTGTCCGTGCTGTGGTCAACACACCCACAGGCCTGCTCAAATATTGGGTTAAGACCTTTGGGAAAGGCTGATACACACCCTACAGCCTTTTGACAGTTGCTGTCTAATGGCCATTGTGTTCATTGTCCAGAATGACTGTTGTGCCCTCACCAGACCAGGACATGCCCTTTGCAGCCAGGGGACAAGAATGCCTGTGTGTAAATATTCGGGTGGGTGGATGTGTGCCAAGACTGTTGGTTTGTGTGAGCAAATGTGTGTGTACTGGGGGTGGTGATTGCAAGTTTGTGTACCCATCACTGTGATCCTGTGCTCAAGAATGTTTGCTCAGACAACAGTGAGGAACTGTAGTCTTTCTAGTCCAAACCCTCTCCATCCTCAACTCAAACAGCACTTGCAGAGCGAAAGGCTTTTCTTTATCTGAGAGATGTTGCCTCTCTTTAGGATGGGGAAGGTAAATAATTACAAGGCTTTAATAGGTGGATAATGTGCTCCCAGGATGCCTGGACTCACCCTGAGTAAACAGGGCGATCCAATAGATCTGTTACAATTGGCACGTTCCGGTACATAACACTCTTTTATAAGCTCAGGCAGGAACTGGCATCTGTAATCTGTGAGAGGCAAATCCTGGTCATCTTGTAGAGTGGATACAGTATGTTCAGAATAAAACACTAGCTTGCTTATTGGATACTTGCTGGTACTTAAAGGGACAGTTCACCCAAAAATGAAAATTCCTAAATCATTTATTCACCCATTTATTCACAAACCTGTATGACTTTTTGCTTTTGAGAAACACTAAACATATTTTGAAGTACGATAGTAACCAAACAACTCATTGATTCCATTGTTCAGATGAAAAACCACTGATGCATTTTCTGAGTATTTCTGAGCATTTACTAAGGTAATTTCTTTTGTTCTACAGAAAAATGATTTTCTCAGACAGTGGTTAAAAATGGTACTGCTGTAGGTGCTATGGTAATACTTCTGTATTTCTGTTAATGATGTAAAGAAACTTTTAGTCACATTTAGCGGTATATTTTTGTTATGGGTCAAGCTGAAACATGGTTTCCATGGTCCTAAGAAATTCATAGCGGCTATTCTCCACTGCTTCCCAAAGCCTCAGGCATGCTGGTTAATGACCTGAGATAAGAAAGGCCTGTTCTTATTGCGCACTCAGCGCGTTATGACAAAGCACAGCAAAGTGACAGCATTTATTACGCTGTCTTACTGTTGCCTTCACACAGCTGTGCATTCTGCTTTTCACATGCTCATTCTTTCCAGCCGGACACATTCCTGTCATTCACACCGAGTAAAGATGTGACCCCCACCTCCTCCTCACACTCAGTATGTCTCTGTGTATCCTCTTGCAGCTGCAAGCGCTCTCTTGTTAATGAAATTACCCAGCATGCTGTGATGGTTCTCTGTTGAGGTAATGCCGAACTTATGCAAACAAATTAGCCAAATAAGAAGAGATAAAAGATTTGGTAATGAACATTGAAGAAAGGAGCAAAGGTTATAGAGAATGTTTTGGTAATGTTAGGTGTTATTACAGTTGTGTTGGCTCTGAGTTGGGTGAAATCACTACCTGCAGAGCCGCAGGCTACATCTGCCCTGATGTGTCTCATTATAACACATTCAGTTCCATAAACGCTCATGTAATATTAATATTAATAGTAACATTTTTCATAATATTAATTAGTAATATTTTTGTAATGTTAATGTTAATGTGTTAACAAATAATGTTAATTCAAATGGTGGCGGTTGTAAGTTTATTTGTAACTTTTTTATAAGGATTCTTATGTCACACTTAAAACTTATAAACATATACGTTTCTTTGTATTTCATTAGATATTTCCTAACAAAAAATCAAACTAACTGGCATATGCAGACACATTTCTTCTCAGCCATTTTTGCAATTACTCAAAACCACTTTGTCCCGGTTCACACAGGTGTTCTAAGACTAACTACAGGTGTTGTTCATCAAGTGAACTGCATGTTCCACCAATTTAACCTTCTGTCTGTTGTTTTATAATTAACAAGCTTACAATTATGAAGTGTTTTGCTCAGTAACTTGTATGTAAAGTGCATGAGTGCATGAGTTATTTCATCCTCCTCTACATTTTTCCCTTAACAGTACATATCATTCTACAGGAAGAATATACAAATCCACCCACAGGCTTTCCCCTGACACCTTTACCAATGACAGCTCTTTTTTCTCCAGTTGTTATCACAAATGCTCCAAGTTCATCACACACTGACTTCCCCACAGGCACAGCAAATCTTCCACTCCCCAGGGACCAATTAAGAGTCTACCTGCCTGAGGCCTCAGCACTCTCTCCACACCTCCAGACCCGACCTCTCACCCCTGACACACGACCCCAGTGCTGAATGAGAACACACAGGAGTGTCAGAGCAAGACCCAACCCCCACAGCCCCTGGCCCTGCATTCCTGACAGGAAATGACCAGACAGATCACCAGCTCACGGCGGTAAGGAGCGAGGGATCGGATCCAGTCACCAGGTCAATACGCAGAAAACTGGGAAAACTTTGCCAGCTGCTGTCTGTGGGGGGAGGGGCTTCATTTAGGGATGATGCAAAGGTACCGTGTCCTGACACAGGGTCAAACTGGGGAGTCTTAGCATGCATACAAATATTTTAGTGTGTGTGTGTGGGGGATTTTGTGTGTCCTCATTAGTGTAGGATTGGTTTTCTTTAAAGAAATAGTTTACCTACAAATTAAAACTCATTGACCAATGACATGTTTTAATTTTCAATTAAGTTTTAATTTTTCAATCTTTACTCACCTTCATGTTGGTCCATAACGGTATATGCTTTTATTGTTTCTGTGAAACACAAACGTTGAAGAACCTTTACACATCTCTTTTTTCACACACTTTGACAGTTCAAAGTGACTCAATCTTTAGCCAGTTCATTCTCTCAATTTCAAAATTAAAAATCATAAGTATAATAAAAGAAGTCTGTAAGACTAATCAACTTATATAGAGTTATATAGATTTGGAAGACTTTTAGAACATAACATTGGAAGCTGACAAATGTGGTCACTCTGACCTGGCATTGGATGAATAAAAGCTGTGTGGGTTCTTCTTTTGTGTTCTATGAAGAAAAAAGCAAACATGTTGGGACAACATTAGAGTGTGAAAATGACATAAGAGGCAAGCTTAAGATTTTAGTGCAATATCACCCCACATCACACTCGTGTTGTCATCCCCCCAAAAAGTTTAGGTTTGCATGATTTCCTTTTTATTTCAGTTGAATAGTGTATGCAAACCTTTAGGCAGAAAAGGGCATGGAAGCAGTTTACTATGCATCTTATTACTATATATGTTAATACAGTGCAGAATAATCTTAAAATGGGTTTTTTAAACAGAGAAAACAAACACTGGAAGGATTTCACTGATACAATTCTCACCTAACATACTCAATTCATCAAGAACAAAAAGCACAAGCCAGAGTTTGTCTAAGCATGATGACTGAAACTATCCTGAATCTGTGACAACTGAAAGATCACTCTGAATACAGATTCAGGATCATTCCTTACATAATACATCTCCACAAATCCAACTTTAAAAAGAGAAGAAAATGAAAGCGTGTTTATCATCTCACAATTCGTTTATCTCCATGCCAACACTTTCTTAGCAGCCCCTGCATTCACCATGGTGGGCGCACAAGTCCGTAGCCTTATGCCCTCTTTTATCCTCCCCGTATGCTAATCTGCTGGATTAGGGTCTGTGCAGCATTGTGTTTGCATGTGTCCAAACATGACAGGGGTCCGAAAGGGTCACGCTGGACGCTGACCTTGGCCCCTAGGCCCCTGTGGCTAGTGAAGGGTCCCAGGAGGGCACTGGAGCAGAGCGGTGCGGGGTCCACTCCCCTAATCAGCTCAACAGCTAGACTGAGCCCTCCTGTGCTTTGTCCGGTGGTCTGACAAAGACCACTCGCTGAATGGACCAAAACTCAAAGGTCAGACTGGCCACAGTGGGCGGCAGCTTTGAAATGCAATCCACACCACACTATAATACTTCAGCTTTCATCCATTGCTTTCTTTTCAGGGTGTGTAAAAAGGCAGTGTGTGTTAACTGTATAGCTTTACTTTGTTTACACACAGATGTGTAAATTAGATCCTGATAGAGGTTCTCCCTCCTTTTCTTTCCATTTGCTAGTTAAATCCAGCAACAAGGGATTAAACACTAACCAGCACTATATAATAATTTTCTAGTCAAATCTACAAGGTTGTGTGTGAAACTGGACAATATTACAGTTTTTCTTCTGTAGATGGATATGGATAATTTTAATTACTGTAACTGTTTAGGTAAATTGTTCCGTTAACTGCAATGCAGACAGGTGAAGCAGCCCCATGTCTATTAGAAGGACTTTAGCTGTTGACACAGCGCTCAATTAGAGCCAATAAATGTCTGGGTCGAGTGTGCTGCTAATTCTGTTAGTCTCTCAGAGGAACTGCAAACCACTAATTTTATTTGAGCTGTCTGAATGAAGTTCTTTGCATGAACTTACACGTTGTTCATATTTTGATAAAATTAATGACACTCAGGAGTGGCAGTTTTTCAACTATTATAAGATTTCTATAACAGATATTGTCTGTTTCAAGACGATAAATAAAAACTTATAGAACAGATTAGCTGTTCCAGCAAGTTAAACTGGGAAAAGTTTTTTAACATCCCAAAAAACAATTGCACATTTCACCTTGGAAAATAAATGCCATAACGGTACAGAAAGGCATCCTGAAGCCATTCATAACACTGTGGTCTTTAGCAAAAGCTGAGAACCGAATGGCTGAGAAATCTTGCCAATAGAGTTTTGTTCAGGTCACAATCCAAAACGAGCAATTAAATCAAATTGGAGCCTTTGGTGAGCACTGCGCCCCTGTGGACTTGACTATATGTTTGATGCTGAAGTGACCTACATGTGCAGTCTGATGAATGACCACTGGGAATGAAACTGGTGGCCAGTCATTAATCTGGGACAGATCAGGATCCAAGTTTGTCTCCATTCTATGTTAATTGGCCAGTTATTTTATTGTAAGCTGGGAGGGTGGGACAAAACCAGGTAGTTGAAGTCACATAGATATATGAGCCCACCTCTCCATTAATTGAAAGAAAAAGAAAACAAGAAGGAAAAAGACTCAGGAGAATCAAACCATTTCCTCTTAGGGTAACAACACAGCTAACAATTTTAGGTTGTAAGAATGTTTCCCTAATATTTTCATCAAGTAACAAAAACTTTAAAAATGTTATTTGTATGATCTAGGAATGTACAAAATATTCAGTTTTTTAGACATTGTACTCATGTATTACTCAAGCTTTGTTATACATGTGTTATTTTAAACGCTTGTTTAAAACATGCCACCAAGAACATTTTTTTAGACAATTTGCAACAAATTGTTTAAGACAATTTGCACTCTGTAATTGTAAATGCATATTTAATTTGTCTCAGCTTCCAGTTTGACAAGTGTATCAGATCACGAGGGGTGAGGAGTGATTCATTCTGCCGAGCAGGTGATGGATGGATGCAGAATGGCAGCTTGGCTTGGTTCTGATAAGTCCTATCTCCAGCAGGACTTCCTCAAACATTTGGAAGCAGTCAAACACTGTCAGCCCGGAAGGATGGAGGCTGGATTGATGAGGGGCTAAAGGCAATTGGCTGCTTTCTACACTCTTATCATGTGGCCATTTAGTCTGAAGCACCAAACCCTGCTGTAGAGAGGCTCTGTTTTCTCATGTCACTAAACTTATCAGTCCGTGCTGAGAAAAGCCAGCTCAGATAAACAGGAAGGATGTCACACGTTCTGGAAAAACACGTGTTTGACAGATGGTGCTAAAGGACATCAGGGCTCAAAATCCTCTTTTTTATTCACAGAAAATCTAACTCTCTTTTTATATAATGTTGAGGGTTAGAGATTCACCTCTAAATATATTTAGTTGTAGTGTGAGGGTCTATTCTTTTTTGGGTTTACATCAATTTATGAAAACAGCATACACTAGGGCTACCACATCATAAAAGTTGGATGGCTTTATATTTTTCATTATCCTTCTTAGATTTTGAACCCCACATTTTTCATATATTCTCAGACATCTGTTTAGGATCTGTTTGGATCTTCATATAGACTGTTTAAGTCCACTATCACACTAATTTACTGCTTTTATTTTCTCACTTTCTGACAGTGCAGTAAGTCTCAGCATTAAAATGAGCAGGAATTCCACGGGCCAGTTGGCCTATCCTTCTGTGGGTGGTCAGAACTTAGACGTCTCCCCTTTCTTCCCTTTACGGTCAGACCTGTGCTGACCCACTGAGCTCCAGGCCAGGACTGACCTAGTGTCAACAACCAGCTGAGAGTCCTCAGTCCTTGGGTCTATCTCTGGGATTGGCCCCCTGTGGGCTGTGGCTCAGGGTCCCTAGGTGGGTATTGTGCATGTTGCTGACCAGTGACAAAAAGCTCTTTGGAAGCCAGTGGTCAAGATGAGAAGCTGGTGAGGTGAAAGGAGACAGAACGCGCTCCCCACTGTTTCAGCCTAATTTGGCAGGATGCCGACCGACTGCTTTCTGAAGCAAGTGCAGGCTTGGAAAAGCAACACTGCACAATGCTGTTTGTGTAAAGCTTTTCTGCAGTCAATTCAGGTCTGTCCAACCACCATCTGCCCAAGAAAAGCACTCACATTCTATAGAAATTTGCTTTCCAGTTTATCAAAACACTCTTTGTTCCTATTATCTGTTTATATAAAGATATACATAAACAGGCATCTAAGTCTTTCAATTGTCCTCAGTGTGAATAGATGGATCTCAACCTCATACAGTTGCTATTGGACTAATATATATGCAGAAGACACTGGAAATGCAAGGAAGGACAAACAAGAAACTCTTAAACAACCATCACAAAATTTTGTTTATCTGTGCTGTGGATCATATGTACACATCTGATATGTGAAATAACTAGTTCAGGACAGTACTTAATTAAAAACAAACCTTTTTTCAGATTTTTTCTTAAATTATTAACATTTTCCAGATTCTGCAACACGTATGTAAGCTAATGACCACAACAAGACAGAATTCACATGTTCCTCAAAGTCTTGAAATTTAAACACTGTAGACTGTAGCTAGCAGACTGCTGCCTGATAAACTCTGTTTCTCCTCATCCAGATGTGCACCTGGAGATGACAATGTGCACGCTCTGTGATCTCACCCAGGCCCGTGTCCAGAGGACCAGAGTAAGAAGGTTAAAGACATGAATGCACTAACACCATGCAGATGGTGAAGCAGGACAGCCAGAGCTCTGAGGGATCTCACTGCAGAGTGTGATCAGTACAACCTGTTGGCCCTGTTGAGATGACTGAGATCTGGGATTCCATTCTGTCATTTATGTTCATAGAGCCATCCCTCCACATAAGCTTTCCATATGTACAGCACTTTCATCCAAGACAGCACATTTATAATATGGCCACATTACTGACACAAGATTCAAGTAGCTTTGTTGGCATGGCAACTAGTTTTACATTGCTGAAGGATTAGTTATCACTTTACAGAATATACAAATATATACACGTCTGCAAAAAATAAAAACAACAACAAAAAAATGAAATTAAAATAGTAATAAGATGAAAGTATTAAGACACCAACAGTTTGTATTTTACTATATAATATTGTTGATTGTTTACTATATAATATATGTTGATGTCATTTTCTGCTTTGTGGCCCTGTCCTGCTGGTTTTGCTTTCTCCCTGGGCTTGTGTGTAAATGCACACTTGTTTAATTGTCTAAAGTGATTAAGGATGTTTTTGAATCAAAAATTACTGATGCATCACACACTGACTATAGTTTTTTGTTATGACATGACATCACTGTGAAAGGTGATGTGGTTTATTAGGCAGTGAGTCATATTAGAATAAACTCTGCACTGGTTTATAGCAGCATCTCACGGGAGCGAGGGTGGATGCTGGGTGCAGCCAGACTGCTGCTTTTGGAGGCCCAGATTTAATGAATGACCGAGAAGAAGAGAGCAAGCTGCCTGGCCTGGTCTGGCTCTGGGCCCCTGGCTCCTGCAGATGATATGTGGAATTCTAGCAGGCAGCCAAAACCCAGCATGCCGAGTGTTGGGCACCTCAAGAAATTGTAATTGAAGTGTAATCTATGGGAAAGTAATGTGTGTGGGGGAGACAATTATGTATGGTAGTGGTGTCCAGCCCACTACTGTGTAAAGCTCCTTTATAATTTACAGCAGCTGCACACTCGAGCATGCTGTTGTGCTGCAGACCCCTTGGAACCTGAAGCTGCATTGTGTGCAGATTTTCTTAGAGGTTAAGGCCTGGCTGCCCTACCCAGAATTACAACTTGGCTTGCAGACATACTATTTAAAGAAGCAATCTTTGGTTTGTAATGTAATCACATGCCACAAAGTAATCTCATCCTTACTTGGCATGCCTGCAGACCGCCCACAATTCGTTCCTTAACTGCCTGATGCATACTGCACGCATAATGACTTCAGTCAGCACTAATCTGTTTGCACAACTGCCTGTAAGGGCACCCCAGCTAACAAATTTTGGTTGTAAGAATGTTTCCTTGTAAGAAGTACCAAAAAATGTAAAAAAAATTTGAATGTTCTAGGAACGTTTAACGCGTCCATTTTTAAAACAATGTTTTAATGTTATTGCTTGGTTATAAGAAGGTTATTTAAACATTTTTTACATTCTGCAACATTTTTGCAAGCATTATTGCAAGCATTTTTGTGATAACTTTAAAAACTTTTGGAGAATGTTAGCCTTGTAAGCTGGAATGAATGTTCCTTGTAAGCTGGAACATTGGTTTTCAATATACTATATAATAATAACCCCTAAACAGGAAAAAAAATCAAAATTCGATTAATTGCTTTACATGTCAGTCAGACAAGACTTCCTGTCTTAGTGGGGAGTTCTTGGCCAGTTTAAGCTGCGAAAAGCATCAAAACTTCAGCACAGTCAAAGGTCTAGCTGTGCGAGACAAGTCACACAGTAGACTAACCATTTATGCCGGCATGTAGAGAAGATGAGGGACAGAGAGCGAGAGTATGTATGTGAGAGGGTCATTTAACTCTTTTTACTTGAGCAAATTGCTGCCTTCCCCTGCCTGACGGTCCTTTTTCTCCTCTTGGTGAAAGGGCTGCCTTTGTTAGCTGTAGCTACTCTGACAAGTCACTGCTGGTCATGATGTCAGGGATGGACTAATAAGAGCTAATTCACAAGTCATCCTAAGAGCTTTGCTGGACTGTTAGATAGGTTCCCAGGCTACTTCCAGCCCACTTGAGATGGAGAGACACTGAGAGATAGTGAGAGGAGAAAGCTGGACTAAAAGAGAACAAAAAAGAAAAAGGGAGCGGTAGTGGGCAAGGCAGCTGAGTCAGTCAGGGTCCCCATTCAGAACCCACGCAGGTAGGCTGGCTAAAGGGTCCAATTTGTTATAAATGACACAGGCTCATTGAGCAAGGACAGGATGTCGTCTGTTGGAGGCTATGTTCCTTTCTCTCTCTGCTGTCACTAGAGGTGAGGCCCGGCTGCCTTTTGTTGACACAGTGATGCTTATGGGGGGAGCTTTGGATATGTCGAATGCAATTTTCTGTTTGTCCAGGAAAGCTAGAAAACATTTACAACCAAATCTAGTTAGCGGGCATCAAGTTATAAAGCACATGCCAAGGGTAACAAAAGGGATCCATTTAAGCATGTAAATGATTCCTGATTAATTCTTTAATCTAGACATCTAAATGATTCCTGTGTCCAGCTCATCATGTCATTCCAAGCTTGTTTTCTCAGGCTGTCTCAGTCAGAATAGCAGAGGGCTGATCTTTAATACCTTTAACTTTGAGAAACCACCGTTATAAAAAACACAACAAACAACTTCTACACTTCTTCACATTTCGATTCTATTCATTATTATTTAAGCCGCAATCTGTAACTTTTGCGTCGTTGTCGCCATCGCCACCATCTTTTTGAAACATAAAATTTGCAGATTACTTTATATACTTTTCTTTATGTATATTAAAATAAAAAGAAGCCAAATGGCCATTTCCTGGGAAATCATACAGCTCAAATTGTAAATCATTATTATAAGCTTACTATTGCGAATCAGGGTAGGCTAAGGAGAACACTGTTCTGAACACTGATCTGTTCAAAACTGTGTACTTGCTCAATAACTAAATTTAGTTCATTTTTAGTCTAAAAAAGTTACAGAATTTTAAACTTATTTTGTGGCTAACTGTCCCAATTTTCTTGAAACTTGCGCTTTAACACTTTCTATTCTATAGCAGAGTGCAATTAAAAAGATGGAGTTTGTTCAAAATGTTTTACAACCGTATGTGGTGTGCCACCTCCAATCATCATAAGTTTGTTGATGACCCAGCTAACAGGGCGCGTTCTCAGAACATTGGCTAACGTTCTCCAAAAATTCTCTCATTCTGGCAATAGCGTTATACCTTTTTTAACTTTGTCATATATGTATGTACTATGTCAAATATATCAGAAATGTTATTTTTAAGCTGTTGGTGGAACGTTTTATAAATGTTATGAAAAGTTCTTATAACCAAGCAATAATGTTTATACAACATACAGAAAACTGGACTTTTGAAAGTTCCTAGAACATTCAAAATAATATTTTTAAAATAGGCCTGATAACGTTTTTGTTACTTAATGGAAACTTTAGAGAACATTCTCACAACCTATAATTGTTAGCCTCATAGCATTAGGACAGCAGTCTTGATTCTCCTTATGTTTTCTGTGATTTGACATTGAGTTTGATGTATTATTAACATAGTTTAAAATAGTTTATACTTTTTTTTAATTCTGCACATGCAATTGTCTCTTCTTATACAACATACAATCTACAATAAGTATTTATTTCTCAGGTGACCATATTAGTTCTGAGAAGGATAAAAAACAACATTATGTGGCCGGATTATATAATATTTTTACTGATCATTTTTACTGATTTTTACGTAATGATGCTGTATCATATATCCGCAAGCATACAGTATATTACATGATAGAATTATTGGACAATGTTGTAGCTGTTCATGATTCCATCTATTCAGATAAATTGTGTGTCTTGCCTTGTTCCAGAGAATCCTTTTATAATATAACAATTGCAATGGCATCATGCCCCATTTCCCATCTGCGCCTATTTAACTCCTACTGGGACATTAGATGAACAGTTCTTATGCTTTATGATGTGACTACTGAGTTATATTTTAGACCTTCCCCTCTTCAGGCCATGAAACATAAAACATTTCACCTCAGTCAAACCCCTCCCTATTAAAGAAACATACGGTTCCAAGTTCATATTTCAAAGCGCAGGTGGTGAAAGAAGCAACTTTAGTAGATATTCAGTCATGTCTGATACAAAGGCCAGAAGAATGAATTTATGTCATCTAAAATGGATTTGAGCTAAAGCAAGCGGAGAAATCAGAATCACCATGACAACGAGGACGAAAACATGGGAAGTGAACACGATAACTTACACTTCCCCAAGCACAGGCGCCATATAAGAAAGCAGTCAAGTATGGAGAAGTTCACAAAACCTTTAATGTCATACACTGGCGGGTTCCTTTTGTGACAGCGACCACGAGCTGTGATTTCTACAAAAACTCAAAGAGCAAATGGATAAGAATGGCATTAAAAAGATGACTGAATCAAAGCCAATGGATTGTGGAGATTATCAAGGCAAAAGTGCCTCAAAGCGGAAACCATGCAGTGATTCTCAAAGATTGAAAATGGACTTTAATCTATAAAACTTTTCTAATTTAAGGCTTTCCCGGCATAATACATCAATCATTTTTTCCCACTTGTGCATACAACCACAAACATAAAGATGTTTTATTTATCCTGCTCTGTTGAATTTAATTATCACAAATAATTCTCAGTTATGCTTCGAATTTGTTAAAATGTGCTATTGGCATTTTGTATCACTTATTGAGTGATCACACTGAGATGATTTTTAAGCCATACTGAAGAAGTTCCTATCTAAGGTGGCCTCATATTGGCTGCTTTTTCTACATTTATTTGGCCTAATTTATTATTTCAAAAACAAAAATACAGTTATAATACAATACAATTATAAAAACTAATTTAATCATTTAAGCTTAAAAGGTTTTAAAGGAGATTTGGGCATAGAAATGATCAGTTGACAAACATCAACTAATTATTTGTAATCCCTTCATCTAAACATCTAATGAGTTTAAAGCCACAGGGTGTGGAAATGAGAGGCCCAACAATTTACCAATAACATGAAAATGGGCAGAAGAATTCACCTTATCAAAACTGAGATGTTTTTGTCTATAACATCTTAGATGGTCACTGTGGAGATCCCTGCTATTTCTCATCACATGCCTCTATCCCCGCCCTCTCCCGCCCACCATTCATCCCTTCCCTTCTTACCCGCATAAAACAAAAGCAGGCAGCTGAAAGCGCTCTGAGGTAGGTAAATGTATTCAGTGACATCGGCCGGATGATTCTATTCTGCATCGGCCCTGTAACATTTGTTTCCAGCCTTGTCTGAGGGCCGGGACACCGTGTTGGGCCCTTTGTCCCACGTGCTCTCCACACAGGGCCACAGTTAATGGTGGCCTTGTCCATGGCCACTGGAGCAGAAACTTTAGCCAGGCAGAGCAGGGAGGTTGAGCTATGAGGGGGGGTTTACGTAAGGGTGGAAAAAAGTCTGCCGGGCCACCTCAGAGGTTGCCATGGGAAGACAGCAAGACGGCTCTCGGAAAACCCTCTCAAAGGAAGTGGGGTTGGAGAAGAAAGGGTACCATTCTAAAATGCAGGGCAGCCCACCCTTTTCGTTTCCTCTTCTCTATGCTCTGTTTTGCTGGTCACCACATCTGGTCTATCTGCCTTGTGAGGCTTTGAGATCTAAATGTGCTCTTTCTTTGGGTTTTTAATGGAGATTCATGTTGTCTTTCCCATAAAACTCTTGTGTGACAGGGGCCCATTAGGTCCAGGGACTTTGCAGGCTCAGAACCAGGGGCTTCTGGAGAGGAGGAACGTGAAGGAACTGCTGTAGTTGAAAAGATGAGCATGTCTGGCTTCTTCTGCACCAATCTCCACACTGGAGTGGAATCTTCACAAGAGTGGCCCTCTTCTTTGTTCAGCACTCATGTGGGCTCTGGCAGCTCGGCCACTCTGATCTCTCTTATGTCCAGTGTTGAGCTCCTTCACTTGGTTTCAATAACCTTCTCCTTAAAACATACATGTTGTAAATGTCCTAAACTGACTTAAATCAGACATCATTCACAGAATGTATTTATTTAATAATATGAGCAAATTGAAAACTTTGTGAACAAAAAGTTCAAAACTAAACTCACCATCACTACTAACAACACAAGACCAGCAATTGTAGGAGCAGTATCAAGAAATGTTAAATGACATGACATTGTAGCTTCACTTCTATAGGATCATAAATTATGAATGTTCTGAATGTGAAACCAATACATATATCTTCAAAATTCCTTGGAAGCAGAGCATTAATTCCATGTCCTACTCGAGCCTGGGTTTTACTTCTTGCCACATCTGATCTATCAGCCGTGTGACAAACCCAGACTGAAACAAAATGAAAACTATCATCAACAAACAATCGCAAGCAAACAACACCAAAAAATTTACATTGACATTTGTTTTCATACCAAAAGATCTAACTATAGTTTTATTTACCGTGTTTCTGTTTTACTCAGAAGAAGTGGTATGTTGGAAGTAAACACCTTCTTTCAGTAACAAACATTCTATTTTTTAATGAACAAAAAAGGCTATAAATAGGCCTAAAAGACCATAATTAGACAAAATTACATTTTTGTATATATCCAATGCAGTGCAGCCAAAAATAAAAAGCAAACCTCTTTTTAATATTGATGGAAGTAGTTTATTGTGAAAGCCATGCATGATTCCTTTCATTTAGGTTATAACTCTTGACGCTTATTAACTTATTATAGGAGCTAAATAAGCTCAATTTAAGCATGTTTTAATCTTTTGTTATGGATCATACATGTTCCTGGAATGGTATTCTGGGCCAACGTGACACTGAATCCGTAATGAAATTATAATGAAAGAGGCTGGCAGGCTGAAAATCCTCCTGCAAAAACCCATTCAGCTCAAAGAGGTTTTGCTTACAATTATTCACTCGTGAAAATCTGCCAAAGAAATGCTCTTCATCTATCACGCTGTGTTTCCCGGGATCAAATTCCCACAAGACTTTAGCGAGGCTGGAATAGCGATCTAGTGTCCCATCAACAAAGAATGGAGGAGCTCCAGTTAACATCACGGTTTTCCTTTTTATTTTACAGGATCTAAGACTGTGAGGGGGTTGCCATAGAATCAAAAATGACCCCCTTTCTATTTTCTGTCTGTCTGTCTATTTTCTGTCTATGTTTGTCTCTCTCAAACACATACACATGAGAAGCTTCGGTATGGGGCACCTTTATTGGATAGGTATTGAGGGATTAGAGACTCTCAGTGGTCTACAGAATAGCACACACAGCATGGCCACTGTGATTATGACACTTAGATACTCCAGGAATACGGAGAGCGTAAAAAGGAAAGGGAGAAGATGGTGGGCTCCACTGAGAAACCAACCACATGTTGTTTAGGAATGAAACAAGCCTCCGACCTAAAGCAAAGGGGCAGCCATTAATAAGAATTGTGGAACACATGCTGAGGGCAGCATTTTGCCAACTTTTTTAAAAAACACAGCTTTGAATTTAGAGTGGCAATAATGATTAATAAAGAATAAGATGATACTGAATTGAAGTAGATGTTGGAACACTGCTTGAGTTAATCTCCTGGACTATAGAATGATGGGCTTTGGAAATTGTTTGTAGAGCAATGGAGTCTGGGAGTGCACATGGTATAACCCTCATGCTGTATTAGCTCTGTTTGATTTGGTTTAAGAACTGTAAGGATGAGAAGATAAAGAGTTGAAAACATCCTGTTTGTGTTTTATGGTCAGAGGAAAAAATGAAACAGAACATAAATCTATTTAATTACTGTTTCCTCAGGCTGGCACTGTGTCAGAGTGTACACAGACACAGGAAGTGACTTACAATACAGTATTTCATCTGAGACAGGGGAAGGTCAGAGATGCATTATGTACATTTATGTCAAAAAGTGAAAAGTTTGTGACCGGTGATGAAGATGAAAAAATTCAGTTAAAGAAAAGACAGTTTATGTATGTTGGGTAGAAATGCAAAAAGCATACCCAATGTATACATTTATCAGCCTGTGCATGCTGCGGGATTTGAACCTGTGAACCCTGCGACTAGACACCATTTCCAGTACATCTGTAGTGGTGTAAATTTGTATAGAAACAAGGTGCTAGTAATGGTTGGTTTGGTTTTGTTATTATTATGGTTGTGATTTCACTGGTGAGTCACTTTGGGCAGTCTTTTTTACTGTTGTTTTGTTTTTATATTTTTGTTGTGTAATTTTGTTTCTGTAATAACTGTTAGCAACTTTTAATAACTGTTAGCAACTGTTAATAACTGTTAGCAGCAACATTATTTTATTATAACAAAACTATTTTTTGTTTGTTTATAACAAAACTTATATAAATAAATAGAATTATTACTGTTGTTGTTGTTGTTGGTGGTGTTGTTGTTGGTGTTGTTGTTTGGTGTTGTTGTTGTTGTTGGTGGTGGTGGTGTTGTTGTTGGTGTTGTTGTTGATGTTGTTGTTGTTGGTGGTGGTGGTGTTGTTGTTGGTGTTGTTGTTGGTGGTGTCGTTGTTGTTGGTTGTTTCCTTTGCTCCTTATACTGTTTTTTGAATTTTTAAATACTGTATAACTGCAGCCAGTGAAAGGTTATGACTCTTCGGGAGACTCAATGTAATGATGGTGGTGCTGAAATTGCAGCTGGAAGCAGGCTGTGAGGGCAGGTGAACATTATAAGGTCAGTTATAAGCAGTAACATTATAAGCAGTATAAGGTCTCCACCCTCCAGGGCAGGTATTTTGTGTAACAAAGTGAATACCTGCCTCTGTGTCATGTGTAAAAAGGTAATTCACATTTCTGCAGTTTTTTACAATGTCTCACGACTCTTTTAAATGTACTGAATGGGCAACATAGACCAAGGACCCTAGAGGCCTTTCATTTCAAATCTGACAACCAGACATTGTAATTTCACATTAATATATGTAATAGAATAATGCTGCCAAAATTATGAACATGAGGAAATATACTATATATATATATATATATATATATATATATATATATATATATATATATATATACACACACACTAAATATACTAATATACTAATATAATACTAATATAAAATAATATATAATTGTTGTAATATCAATATTTACAAGTTCACTATTGAAAATGCTTCTTTTTCTTAAATGCAATACTTTTTTCCAATACATATAAATATAAACAAGTTGAATTAAGAAATTGACATGAAGAATGATACATCTTATCTCAGCATAGTTTCAGAAGTTTCCTTAATGAAAGACATAGAAATGCAGAATCTTAAATATTTCTTATTAATCTTATGCCATACTTTGTTTAATATTATTTAAACCCTGAAACAGTGCAATATTCTGACATCAAAGTTTCTTACATCTTTTCTTGCATCAGTTTCATATACAACCCATACACATTTCGACCAGAAGAGGGTAGTCTTGGCTCTTAAAGTTTAGCTGGCTTCCTGGCCCATGACATTGGTGTCACCAACTGCTACTGGGGATTTGGTAAGAGGTAGATCATTTCAACTGGTCACTGGTTTTGTGAACCTTAGTTTGCAACTCTTTCATTGAAAATAATGCTTTGAACTTTCATGTTTCAGTGAATCTAGATGTCTTAGCTTTAGCACTGTTCAGTTTAAAGCTGTGCTTCCTATACAGCACTGATGATAACAAAAGAAAATACTGCAGTTTTCCTTGTAGCATTGTACACAAAGGGAAACAATAGCCTGCCAAAACTGGTCCTGTATTTAGCCAGCAGCTTTTATGCAACCCTTTACACTAAACAATTTTTAAAGTTATCCAGAAGTTCGATTGTACACAAATGACTTTGAGCTTCTTCAAAAGCGGCAACATCACTGTCAGAGTTTCTCTCTGCTGTAGTCATACAGCATTTGCCATTTGGATTACTATGCTGGACGTCTCTAAGACAGCAGGGTAAACCTCTAAATGTCAAAGGCACACCCAGCCAAGACCTAGTGAGATGAGAGCTACAGGTCCCAATGCTGCTGTTGACTCAGATGTGCTGGGTAAACAGGACTCCAGGAGTTCCACTAGAATGGACCACAGACCCAGTGGATTAGGGTAATGCTGACCCGTGAGGGGCGGAGAACCAGGGTTGTCTTTGACAGAACATGATGGATTAGGGTGCAGGTTTGAGGCGGGTGCAGATGGGGTGGCAGGGGCAGGGGTTTTCTTAGAAAAGGGCAGGACCAGGGATCTTGGTCGGGCCAGGATCAGAGCCTTGTCAACAGGGGATAATCCCGTTTGTCACGTTACTCCAGGGCACAGATTTGGGCCACGTTGTAGAGATCAGGGCAGTGATGTAGTGGTGTGCCATGGGACACAGGATATGCCTGAGTCTGAGATGCTTTTCAGTCACGTGTTTTTCTCTTTTTTAATCTGCTGTAATAACTAATTTTGCAGACCTTTGAAACTTAATATTTGCCCCTCACTCATCAGCAAGATCAGTAACAGTTAATGGAAACATGGACACATTAGCAAATTTATAAAAAATTTAACTTGTAGATTAGTAAAGATCCCATTTTTACTGCTCAGAGGTTGTTCTTTTATTTTTCATTAGTTCTGTGATGTTTAATCTAAGTATCAACATGCCTGAGATGTTTCTTCTAAAGGTTTTTAGGAGATCTAGTAAATAGACACACAAATGTTGACATACAGCAAGAGCACATAAAGCTATACAATATATGAAGAGCACTGCACAGATAACTAATTAGAAATATCTTCAGCAAAAAGTTTAAAGAGATCTTATTTGTGAGTTTTAATCATAAAAATTAGGAAAAGTGTTTTATACTACCCCCACCCCCCATTTATACTTTTACGATGCATTTATTAAAGGCATACTTTGATTACTTTGTGTACCTCTTTGGAATCTAACTCAATTGTTGTAGGACAACACAAAAGTTAGGCTACAGGGACCTACTTATAAAACAAATCAGCTGAGGGAGTTTTTTAAAGGTTGAGATTGAATATGCTTTAGCGAGGAGCAGGTGACATTGTTAGGCTCCTCGCCCAGCCTGATCCACTCACTACTCTCGCGTGTGACATGTGGCACGGAGGTTTCAGATTTGGCGGTGGTACCGGCCGTCACTTCACCTCCTCCCATTTTTCCACAAGACTCGTGTGTCACGCGTGGGCGCCCCCGTCACATCTCTCACTCCGTCTGGCCTGACACCGGCTATCATGGCTCGTTTTTGGGATGCGCCTACACAACACCACTGTCTGCCGCGCCAAGACGAGCTGCCTCCATGGCCAGACGGAGCCTCTGGTAAAAGAAAGTATATAAATAAAAAAATACCCTTCAGTTTGCACTCATTATGGTTCATTTCATGTAACTATACAAAAGCGGAAGTTTGGGAACAGACCGATCTTTAGGAAAATGAAATAATGCAGAAATTGCCCAAAACATCTTAGCAGGTGAGGCAACAGGCATTTGAAAAAGCAGAAGAAGTAGTTATTAAAGACAAGGTAAATGCGTAAATGTTATAAATGTTTACATGTTGTTTTGAAGGCAGTTTTAATGTGAACAAATGTTAAATTCTATTAGTTTAATAAAAATCAAATCTGGTATATAACATTGCTTGGTATACAATAGTAAAAAAACACCCACAAACTCAATAAAGTCACTGTAGTGATTTTCTCTGTGCAGCACCTAAACACACAGAATTACATAAAGAATACACTAAAACTTCACAACAAATGTGGACACTGAATTTATGAAAGCAGATTCTTCTCCATACTGCATCTAGCTAATGAGATAATAGTTAGCACATGCATCATGTTTTGACATTTATCTTCCTATCCATTAGTGTCTTTGGCTGAAAAGGGCTTTAAGGCTTATTTGCAATAGCAAATACAACATCTGTCCTGAAGTTTTTGTTATGCTCGGGTATTTTACAACAAAAACAATGATGGGAATTTTTGCATTGAACATTTGTGTGTCCCACTGAATATGCACGTGTGTGTAGGCGTTAGACCCCCAGGATTCGCCTGCTCAGCATGATGGGATGTGGTCCCAGAGAAGAGGGGAGGGGACCCTGAAAAGTGTGGGGACAATAAGCCCTTCCAGCCTCTCTCCGTGGGTGTGGGTGGGAGGCAGTTATGCGTCATTCAACCCCCACTGAGAGCCCCCAAACTGCCCCCACATTCTGGAGATGCCTACCTGCCCAGGAGCCCTCCTCTCTCCATCTGTCCTGCTTAGGGGAGCAAAGTGGGGAAAGGTCCACATAAAACGATATAAAGAGAAAATAAAACTTTTTAATAGAAATGTGGTGAAAATATGTTTCACCAAACAAGAAAATGTTTTTTTAATAGTTTACTAACTGTCAAAACCATTTTAAACCTTAGAAGTTAGAAATACTGCATTGTGAGCCATCAACAGTTATGGACGACTTCAAATTATTAATATAAAAAAGACTGTTTTCATACTTATCTCTGTTGTTTTATGAATTTTTGCTGTCATTATTGCTAGAAAATTCTGTTTTACATAATAATAAAAATATTTACAAATATACAGTTCCTGATTTTGCTGAGGGCAATGCCACATTGTAAATTGTGCCAGACTTTTGTAAATAGGTTCATTTAGCTCATTTATAATCCTATGATCATCTTTAAGCCTAATTTACTGTAAAAGGGGCATGTTTACATTCAAAAAGTTTGACAGTGACTTACTGTAAACACGTTACAGTGCAGATATCACCTGCTTAACTGGAAAGCGGGTGTTTCGTGAGTAAGGGCGCTAAATACCACGTGCAGATGATCAAGTGCCACAACTGTTTAGTAAACTGGCTTCTGAAAGTGTTAATTCATTATTCACTTATCGGAAATGACCCAATACTACACACTACCCAAGATAACACACACACTCCTACATACTGCGCAGGGCTTCTCTGTAAAACTGTTAAAATGCTCCTACGCCCTCAGAGTAGGAGGGATGGAGGGAGCTAACTGATCATTTCAACACTCTAAGCCATGTCATTTGACTCAGAGCTTAGACGTGGGAAACATCTGACGATATTCAGCCCTGATTTAGAAAGCCTTTCCTGGATCTGTCCTGTAATCTCAAAGGTCTGAGATGTGGGAGATGGTTGCGGTCTGGCAGGGGGGAGTCCCTGCAGTTGCCACACTGTCATTTATTTTGTTAACACAAACCCAAATAATTCGTGTCAGGGTCTGCTTAAGAGCGTCTTGACTCAGCCCTTTTTAAGTTCACTACGGGAAGTATGAATTGCAAAAGTGGGAGTTATTGAAACAGCTGCTTGTCTAGCAGGAATGAGTTCAGGAAAGTTCAAGGGATTGCCAGTGGATTTCTCATTGTTATCTCTTCTTTACTTATCAGTCTGTCCCATTGTAGATGGATAAGCAGAGAAAACATCCTTGTCCTCTTGTGGACATGCTATCACCATCGAAAAAACAAAGCTGATCATTCATCACCTGTGTAGATAAAACAAGTTCATTGTGTTTGTTTTTGACTTTTATTAGACAGGGTAGTGGAGGGCATGACAGTCAATCATATGGAAAAAAGAACAGGAAGAGATCACAAACCAGGACTCAGACTCAGGTGGCCCAATGTGGTATCTGTTGGCACAAAGCTATTGGCTCCAACAATTGACAGTGTTTTCACATATTTGTTTAGAAGCTGATTAGAATCATATATGCTAATGAACCAAATTAGCTGCCTACGATTTGCTGGTGCTTAGGGGAGTTAAAGATATAACCAGCCCAGCCACTGGTTCTTTGATCCTAACCTTCTGATCTCTTTTAATGGGATAAATGCATTTAAATGTGTAGATATCCATAGGAGTTTAGAGGCCTTTGAAGAGGTCAATCGACAACAAATTCTATCATTCTACCTCACCCTGACAATTATTTACCACACCTTGGTAAACTCCCTTCCTTGGAGCTACACTCTTCTGTTATAGGGTTATAAAACTGACAGGTGAATTTAACCTTTGCTGACAGCAACTCTTTAATCTGTCTCAAAATGTCTGCTGTTTTTATTAGCCTTTCTAACATTTTGTTAAAGCATCACTGAAAGCATCACTAGGCCCTATTTACCTAAAGAGCAGAGCACTTAAAATGCACCTCAAAAATTATCTCTTTGTGACTTTAATTCAAGTTTATTGCATACTGTCTTTCCACAAATGAATGAAGGAAATGAGGCTCATATGATCATTCATGGTAAAATTACTTCTTTAAAGTAACCATTGTACTGTATGTATACCTGACCACTGCTTTTAAAGAAGGGACTTTTGTGAAGGGTTTCAGCTGCTCATTTTCATTGGTCTTCTGTAGGTCCTGCAGGTCAGCAGCATCTACCAGAAGTGTGGTGTCACTCACTGCTTCTGCTGGTCTCATCAGAGGAGCTCATGGATATACTTTCCTGGGTAAGAGCACAAAAGGGGTACACATGTCACTAACCTCTTGCCACAAAACAGGTGCTGCTCTCAGAGTTCTACTGGGTGGGACAGCTGTCCATCACAGGGTGAAAAACACTTACACAATGGCCAATTCTTTATTGAAGTATCAATGTTGTCTCAAATGTTTCTCCTAAAATTTAAAAGAAACAAAAACAAGACATTTTTGAGTATTTTGGGCTTTAAATTAATGTGAATCGCATATAGCGCAGACAATTTGATGAAAAGTATTTGGGTTAATTTTTTAACTCTGACTTTTGATTGCAGACTTTGGTGTCTGGACAATTTTTTGTCTGGACATTATTGAGAGACACTACTGAGATTACGTCTTAAATTATAGAGACACAAGATAACTCTATCTCGAGAAAACTCTAAAAACAGAAGACTTAGGAAAAGTTTCCATTTCCCCTCCATCTGATCTCATTGCTGTCTAGGAGAAACAAGTGAGACGTCAAAGATACCTCATTTGTGATTTTTCGTTCCTGTGGGATAAGACACAGGCATGTTCATGTACATCAGTGAATTATTTTTAACCTATGCCTATGAAGTTCTGACAATTTAGAATCCCAGTGGAAAACCATTGTGTGTTGGAACTTGCATGACCTAGAAAATGACATTTATTTCTCACTTTCTGGAGGAGCATGAAAGCCAGATGTGCACATTGGTTTTTGCCTCTCTTTGGTTTTGTTTGGAGAACTGTGTCCTCTGCTTACAGCTACCTGTAGAGTTCTTCCACACCTCATGCTGAGGAACTGTATATGCTGATCTTCTCCCTAAATGCATATCCAGCCCTTCGGAAAGTCCCCTAATTTCTCTTAACCTAGTTTTGTTTGTCCTACCCATGATTTGGGTTTCAACAGCATGTGGGCGACTCCTGACAGTTTGTATTTAATTCAGTTGCTTAGAGGGGGTCTGCCTGGACATTAGAGGGCATGTGTCCACATTTAGACAAGCCTTTACATGTTTAACCTCTCATCTGTGGGTATCCTGCAAAACAACTTTTGAACTGTGGAATAACTAAAATCAAGAATTTAAGCTCAGTGTTTACTCACTGAGATTTTCCATGATTATATTTATATTCCTTGCACACATTGCCCCCAGAATACAGAACTTGCCCCCAAAACAGTTAACAGAAATGTGAAGCACAGTTTTGGCATTTATATCATGCTGTTCCCAATTTTCACATAAGCACACATTTTATATGGTGTCTGATGGATTTTCAAGGGTGCAGTCATCTACATGTGCTTTAGGGGCTATTTTCGCCCTGAGCAGGGTACAGGATGTGGAATAATCCTCACATGACGAATCGACTTTGGGTCTCCCATGAAACTACACCAGATGTCAAAGCGCTGCCCATGAGGCTATGGCTCCAACATCTATTTGTGTTTGATTAATAAATCCCCTTTTGACATTGATAATCAAGATGCATTAAGATGGAAAAATATCAAAATCATATCATTTAATCTGAATGGAAACGTGATCATTTTTAAAAAGTTTTAAACCCCTGAAGCGCTACTGGAACATGAAATCTGTCAGTGGCTGTCTTTTATTTGCCAGCTCGGTTTCATACTCATGACTTCCATGTGAACATTAGACTTCTCCCTGCCCACTTCTAAAAACACTTTGATAAATGATATGGACAGCTAAACACATTACAGCTTTACTGTAAAATGTCTCAACATGGCTTTATTGATTCGTCCCACTGGGGGAACGCCATTCTTTTGAAATTGGACCACTATGCGTTCAGGTCACTTTGCTCTCTGAAACCGTGTGTAATTTGTTTTAAATTGATCTAATTCAATAGATATAAGATGTGTTGTTTTTAATGACCACATTAGGTGTATTTCAGTCAATACTAGACCCAGCTAATTTTAGGTTTTAAGCATGTTTCCCTAACGTTTCAATTAAGTACCAACAATGTTAAAATGGTATTTTTAAAGTTCTAGAAACATTTCGTTTTTCAGATGTTGTATTAACATTATTGATTGGTTAAAAGAACATAATTTAAACATTTTGTAATTTTGTAACATTTTTAAAACTATCCACTAGCTACTTACGAATAATGTTTTGATGTATAGGGTATATAATGTTAAAACATCCTACTAAAGTTACTGCAAGAATATTTTGAACTTTGAGAGAACATTAGCCAACATTCTAACAACATTCCCTGTTAGCTGGAATGTTGTCAGCCCCCCCTCACTTTCTCCTCACAAAACTTGTAGCTGTTTCAATGCTTGCCTTAAATGGCATTCTTTTGGATGATTTGTCCATATTCAATCTTTCTGTTGAGAAGAAGTATTGCTGTGCTTGTTGAACTTCTTAGACAACAAGTTCACATGAGCTTCGAGATGGAGCTCTAGTTTCTCAAGGACTATTTAGTTACGGTTGTCTTATTTGTTTTATAAAACCAGAGATGAGTATTCATTTTTCAGCCTGTCTGTTTCCTCCACATAATTAATATCACTGTACGGTTTTCACTGCATACGAGTCCAAAATGAGTGGAGTCCAAAGCAATTTCTGGAGCAGTGCTATAATGAACAATGTATGTGTTTCTAAAACATAGTTTGTCATATATTTATGACACAACCTCGAAAACAATTAATCTCAAAGAAAGTTTCTTCCAGTTCTGTGTCTCATTGTAAATGGAACTTATTACCATTAGTACATAAAGGATTAAGGAGTTGCATACACATCCAAAAACTGTTCTGAGTAACATGCTTTAAAAGTTGCACTATTAGCATCATTAGTGGTGTCATCAAAAGTCTAGGTAGACAATAAAACAATATATTATTTTATTTTTAAGCCAAAGAATATTTTTTCCATTATCCATCAAGGGCATTTTAAGGGCAGATAATTTGTAAAAACAGCCAAAGCAATTTTTTAATTACTGATGCTATTATAGAAATAGAGTTCACATTTGACCTTGATTAATTTACTTCATGACAGAATGTATCCTGATAATAATAAGTTGGTTACTGAGACTGAGTAGTTTTCAGGTGGTCATGTGATCTCAAAATGGCAGCTGCCATGGGGCCTATAGAACAAAACAGCCTTTTATTAGGCTACTGATTTTACTGGATTTTTCATCTCATGTGAGTTTAATTTATTTAAATATATATATATATATATTTAAATAAATTAATAAGTTAATTTCTTTAGAGGTTTCTTTACACTTTTCACAGTATACATTAACCTGTTAACTTGCCTAATCTTGAGTTTCACAATAATGCCTGAACAATCTGGTCAGGTGACATCTTTGCAGACTTTGCAAAAGCAGTGTGCTGACATGTTTACAAATTATTTTAATTTCAGTTTCATCCCTTTAATAGAAAGAGAATTGTTTCCAAGAACTTGCAAAGCAGTGCCTTGCACAATTATGTGTGACAATACAAAAAAAGATTATACATTTAAATTATAAGTCCATGTCACTCTTTATCTGCATTGAATCAGTTGCCGGAAAACCTTGAGCCTCTCTAATAAAGCTTAACATGTCCCTGCTGTTAAATTGTACTGTTTTGTGATCTTATGTTACTAAGTGTAACAGATGCCAGCTGGTATGAGCTGTGTCACGTGTAAACCTCACGTCCTGATCTCAAGAGGCCTACTAGTAAAGGCCTTTAGCCTCCTTGTTAGCACACCCATCTCCCAAACCAGTTTGGCTGCTGGTTCGAATCCTGGGTTGAGGGGAACTGCAGTCAGCAAGTCCACTTCTCTCATCTAAACTAGGGAGACAGCACTCAGTTCATTGAATTTGAACCTTACCCTGTTCATAAAAAAATAACAACAGTGTCTTGTAGTGTTCTTCCATTCAGGCATTCCCACCTGCAGCCCGTGTGGCACACAAGTGTGAAATATCAGTTTGCGAAGACCGGGTCTCTTGTACAAGGCAGCTGTTTATATAATACCACCCATGGGTCATGGGAAAAGGTGGTTGGAATATGATAGACATGTGCTACATCCTGTCTAGAGCTGCTGGACCTTGTCGTATGTATGAGTTGGGACGATGACAGGCCGCAGGGTCAGGTTAGCATGTGCGTGTGTTGTGACAGCTGGAACGCGGCCTAATGCCCTGTGTGTGCTGGAAGAAACATGACAGACGTTACAGATAGTCTGAATGAAAGTGCAGGTCAGAAGAAAGTTCTGAAAGAATGACAACAATTAAACCTCAATAGCAGGAAATATGCAGTAGACCCAGCTAACAGGGAATGTTCTCAGAATGTTAGCTTATGCTGTGAGTTATCAAAAAAAGGTTCTTGCAGTAACTGTAGTAGAATGTTTTTTAATGTTATATATCATGTTTAAAATGTTAAATTCTTAAGTTGTCAGTGAAACATTTAAAAAGTTACAGAATTAAAAATGTTTGAATAACGTTCATGTAACCAAGCAATAATGTTAATACAATGTCTAAAAATGTTTAATGTCTGAACGTTCCTAGAACATTCAAAATAACATTTTAACATTTACACGTTCTTACAACCTAAAATTGTTACCTGGGGAAGTACAGAAATCCAGAAAATTTACAATGTGGGTATGTAAAGGATGGCTACTAAAACTGTAATTCATTTCACATGATTTGATACAAATGTTGTGGACAGTATTAATTTAAATAAAAAATTTAATTTGTATATATTATATACTTTATGTAACAGTGTTTATGGAAGGAATAGTTCTTTCATGAAAGAAAATTCTGTCATGTACTGACATAACATTACAACACATTGAACAGACTGCATGTATCTCAATTTCATACTCTCTACTGAGTCTACTAAGGTCCGTAGTCGATGTGAGAATGATGACTACCTCATTTATGATAGTTTGATTGCATGGGAGAGTGAGAGACAGAGAGAGATATTTTGTTTTGCTCTATAATTAATACTCAAGTGAATTGCAATTGACCCTGCAATAACTGTCTAAATGCACCGCTGCATTTCATGTGGGATCCAGTCTTTTGATATAAATCCATTCTGAGACTTCACATTAATGAGTGGGATAAGTGAGGTCACAACTTATTCCTAACACTTATAAACTAGATTACCATGAAGTTCTGAACTTGAAGTTTATCCACGGTGATTTACTGAGCAGTACCTCTTTTACCATCTGGGATAAAGAATACTTAGTTAATTTGGATCCTTCAAAGGCAGTTTACATTAGTTTAACCAACTTTAACATCTAATTAGGCCTTTCGTCTCTGAAAAGTGGATCATTGCTAAATAGCATTTCATTAATCTCATTACCAAGTCTAGGTTTAGGTAGTGAATTGTCACTAGGTAGTAAAAGTTTTTGCAGACTTTATATGAAATGTAAATAAACCCTTCACCATCATAAAACTGATGCATGTTATGAATCTTTGCTCAAATAGAGCTTAATTTCATTTTTACATAGACATAAATTGTATTTCATGTATTCCAGTCCATTATAGGACTGGAATCATATTTTTCATATCATACTTTTTGGTCTTGATTTAGTCAATTGTTTTATGAATTTTTGCAACGCTGGCCAAGGCTGGAGTAAATAGAATAAAAATACGTGCCATAAATATTTCATACACCCATGGAACTATTATTTTTAAAAAAGCATTGAGACCCATTGTGTTTTCTTTCCTCATAAATGATTTTGTGTTGCTTTAAGCTGCAATCTGTAACTTTTGCCTCTTTACCGCCACCTCTGTTTAAAACATGAAATTCCAAGTTATGTATTCCTCATTACGTATGTTGAAGTCAACTGAAGCCAAATTAGCATTTCCTGGAAAATCATACCCGACAGCTTAAATTATAAATCATTATTATAAACTTACCATTTTCATTTGGGGTAAAGTAGGGAGACTAAGGAGACATTGTAAACACTGATCTGCCATATACTTGCTCAATAACTGATTTTTGTTCATGTTTAATCCAAAAAGGTTACGGATTGCAGCTTGTAATGTATGTTAAAATCATATATGTGTCAGTGTTTAGTATAGTGGCTGGGGATTGCATGATTTACAGTTTAGGATGACATTTTGAATGAAAGATGTTGACACAGAGCATGCATGGTTCTCTCATGAGGCGAGCCTCCTTTTGCTTTGCTAGCCCTACCCTCTCGGCCACCGTACCCTCACATAAGTCTGAGGTCTAATCGAGTTATTGTATCTACAAATCTCTCATCAGGGGCCCATGCCTGACACCAGCAGAAAGAGAGGCCTGTTGACGACTAATTTCCACCAGCGGGATATTGCCAAGGAGGATACAACCATCCCACAGTGAGGGTCAGTCACCTCGGGACCCATGCTGCCTTTCCCTGTCCTTTGACCAGAACAGGCTCCATATCTGGTAAGGGGGAGCATTATTTCCTGCAACACACAATAGGATAAGGATACAATGCAGGCAGTTTATCACGCAAATGCCAATAAATTTCAGGGCCAACCCACGGCCAATTAGCTGAAAGGGTGAGGAGCTTTCCAGACCCATCTCCCTGGTCCATTGCAGACAAATAGTCCACCCACACGCGCTGGCAGCTGCTGGGGCCTTTCAGTAGGCTAAGAAACATCCTTGTGCCTTTGATTTAGCTTTGAATAGGTTGCACAGTTCGAAACTGTGACTCACTACAATCATATCTTTTCCACGTATTAATATTCATTAAAAATTATCTAAAACACAACTGGATTGTTACAGGTCATTAACATTGCTCACGAAAGTGCCGTCAATGTTACTCAGTATGCACGCAGCTAGCGAATCATTTTTGGCGCCACAAATGGCATAATGGATTTTTTACATTTGTTTTTCATGCAACATAATTCAAAAAAGATTTGCTTTGTAGTTTGCATGTAGTTTTGACATCTACATCCAGAATGAGAAACGGATGCAATAGAAGCGCATCTGTTCATGATCGCATAACAAGAACAAAAGGACAATAAAAATGTGCCTGCCTGCTTTCTACTGAGCAAAGAAAGTCTTACTTCTGAGCCATCCCCATGCCATGGATTCATTTAGCTGGTCTGGCATCAGATAAACTACTGTCAGAGGAAAGAGTGACATGATGCTATTCCTTAATTTAGCAATTGGATAAATGGTCACATCTCTAACTAATGAAAATGTAATTTTCCTACATCAAAGACAATTTGTTACATTGCAAGCCCTAAGCTTTTAATGCACACATGCAAGGGAATCCACAAAGGCCATCTGAAAATTTCTGCCATATTTTTATCCACAGAAACAGGAAAAACAGCAAAATGCAAAATTCAAGAGGAACATCAGGATGCAGGTTGGCAATAACACTGCGCAATGGGAGAACTAAGTGAATGGGGTCTTCACAAAGGCCTTGCTGTTCCAGTGCCTGGCGGGTGTGTTGAAGTGCAGTTCGGCCTGTAATCTGACCAGCCATTAATCACTTTGCAAGCCACCCCAGTCCACATTTGTCATGAGCATCGCTTGTGTCCAGCCAGGCCAGTGACCCATGAACTGGTCAGGCAGTCTTGGCCAATGGGAGGAGGCGGTCAGCCCAGTGGCCGTAGCATGTGGGCTACCTGCTGCTCTGGATGAATACGATTGGACACAGCTTTCAGAATGATGGAGAGCAGTGGATTTGCCACGCTAACCATTCCTCTGGTCAACCCTCTGACCAAAGCTCACCAGAAAAAGATGGTTTTGTATGAAAGTATTGTTGTTGTCATGGTCCACATTGCTGTTTCATTTTTACTGATTGCATAGAGGGAATTTTGAACCTTAAAGGCCACAAGGATCAGCTCTTTTGAATCTGAATGCATGTTGTCTTCTGGTGCACAATGGGTAGTCAGCAAAATTCCAAATAATCAGAGAATAAGCTCTGAAACAAAAATACTGAAATATACACCTAAGTGTGAAATTGGAGTAATGATAAAATTACTTCTACAAGACTACAAACCAACAGATGTGAGCAAATCTCTTCTCACATTAGCTTGGCTGAAGACAGTCCATTTGTGCTTATTTGACCGCTCTGCTAATGCTTAGTGCTGTTATGCTCCTCACTTATGAGCTGCAGTCTTGACTGTTGTTAAAAGCTTTACATGTTGGCAACATAATTACTAACTTACTCTGGTTGTAAATAGCCCAAAAGGAACCTGGTACCATACAGTTTACCCCCTACCTTCTAGCCCTGAGGTGTGTGTCATTGCAGGTGTTTCCCCCCAAACCCACCTGAGGAACCCCTGCCATGACATCACAATCACTCTCTATGAGGCCAATAGAGGAAATGCAAATGTAAACACCTGAATGCCTCAAAGGACCAATTCATCTAAAGATTAGTATTCATTAAGTAATGTTGTGTTTGTTTGTTTAACAACGAGCACTCTGCTGCTGTATATTTGTTCTTATAGTTTAGATTCATTCTTTAAGATTCCATTCAACAATAACTAAATATCATTTTGTTAAAAGACGGTAAAAATACATTTATTTTATGAAAAAAGCATTTTATAATATTTTAAAGCATAATATTTTAAAATAAACATTTTATTATATATACAGTTATATACACCTTTCACTTCTTTCAGATCTAGTTATAGTATATACATCCTAACTTTTAAAAATCTATAAGAATACATACAAGATTTTTTTATGTATCAATTTATCTTGGTATGTATAAAAATGAATCTTTGAACAATTATATAAGAAATACATTAACTTTAAATGTGTATTAAATATTTAAGTACACCAATCAGAATGCCTATGTTCTGCAGCTGTAAATCTCGGGTGCTTGGCTTAAGCTAATATTGGAGATCTGAACTTTGGTCTGAGGTGATCGGCTTCTGGTAGAATGTTGATGATGAGCATCTGCTGTCTTTGTTTGTTAAGCAGCGTTTGATAGCAGAATCAAACAGTGAGAGCCTTGTGAGAGAATCAGGGGACAAAGATTGATGAAGGCACTGTGATGTGTGTTGGCCGGCACACACTAGCGCTGCCTTATCTCTGGACCCCAGTGGTCAATTGATTTGTTGTGCAATATAACTCACAAGCCACTGAACAGCCGGCCACTGTCTTGAACACAGGAGACCAAAGCATTGTTTTAAAATACCTATTTTTTGCTTCACATGCTCCTGATAAGTTTTATTTAAATTTGTTGCTTTGTTTATTCAAAATTCTTACATTTTCAGCTAGCTACCTACATACACAGATCCACACAGGCAGCACAGCTATTTTTCAGCACGTTCAGCCTATGATAGTCAATTTATGAGAACGGATTTGGTCTTCAGCTCCCATGAGAAACATCAAGGAGTGAGGTAATGGGGGAGGGACAGATCTTCTAAGTTTTGAGTGTAGCTGTAGGGTTGTAGATATAGGACCTGACATCCTGTGGGGCTGCTTCTAAAAGAGGGAAGCCCGGAGGATGTCTATGCTGCAGGCACCTAATCTAGACCCCTGAGCTGTCTGTCGGAAGAGAGGAGTTCCTGAACTACTGGGGCAAACGGCAGGTGCTTTAATAGGCCCAAGAATACTGTCTGACTCTCTCAGAGGTTGGATACTTTTGTTGCTTGCTAAGCCTATTGGAGCATTAGCTTCTTGCTACATTGACTGTCATGTAGAAGTCAGCAGGGGCATCGTTTTCAGCATGGGTAGCTATATTGTCCCTTTTTGTGTGAAAGAATTTCCTCCTCTCCCCAATACGTGGATTTAGACACAGGAAATCCAAATCATGTCAACAAAACATTTTTAACAAAAGTAACATCATCACGCTACATGGATATAGTGTAAAGACTTGTTAACAACCCGGAGAGGACTGCTGATAAAGCTTTTCCATCCCACTCATTAGGGTGTATAGATAGTAAGCCAAAAAATCTTACACAAATACTGTAATATTATTGTAACATAAACTACAAATGGTAATTTGTAATATAAAGCCACCCATGCAAAGAACCACTGTTAAACATAAAATTACATTGATTAAAGGTTGATTGACAGCACTGTTGTTAGCAAGTTACTTTAATACAGGTAAAAGTAGTGGTAAATCTGGTAGAATTCATGCAACTAGTTAACCTGATTATATATTGTTCAGAAAGTTTTACAATTATCCTCACATGCCTTCATTTAGCTACATCATGCATTGATGATTATTTCACACCTTCATGTTTCTTTTATGGTAATATTTTTGGATGCTTTGTGTTCCTCCATACAGACCCTCCATCAAGCAAGTTTTAGTCTCCTGACATCTGTTCACAAATTATTCCCACTGTTTGATGACTTAAGCTAAGTCTGAAATTCGCAGGGCTCATTTAAACCAAATCTGTGCTGGCAGAAAGAGAAATTATTTGTGTGCTAAGCAGAGTGGAATTAGTGGCTTGTGCTGAAATCTCCACACAAGACCAGAGCTTATCTCCAAGCGATCCTTCCTTATCCTTGCTTGTACTTAAAAACTTGTCATTGTCGGCAGGAGATGATTGGGCGATCTCTCGGGCCTTGCGTCTGGCCCCTTTGTCTTTGTAACCTAGGGGATTGCATCTTTTGTTCTTTCCTCGTCCCTTTTCATGGATCACCACAGATGCCCTTTTCTTTCAGTGGATTGACCCCTCACCCAAAAGTCTACTGTAAAGGGAAGGGGGGGGGGGTAGAGAATGAAACACTGACAGATAACAGGGCAATTTCGTTAGACTATGAACAATGCTGGGGTCCAGACTTAATGTGTTGATGTGATCCTTGGTGCATTAAAAGTCGTTTGTGATATATTTTTGAAAATGCTGATGTGGGTGGGACATTTGTAGATAAGATTTCTGTACAGCTTCATGCAGCTTCAAGTTTGATCTCCTCCTCCATGGTAAATGAAGAGGATGTTTGTTTTTTGTTTTAAACCAAAAACATATGAAGTTATATTTTATATGTTTTAAATGTAATTAGAATTCTAACCTCTAGAACACATGTATTACATTTCAATTAGTTTCACTTTCCAATGTCCATTCGCGGCTATTTTCATAGCATTTCTAAGCATATTAGTTATAAAGTCTGTGCAGGGCTTAAGGTTGGGTGCTAAAGTTGTCTCATGTTGTCTGGCCATCTGTCTACTCAGATGTTACAGACTCTTTGAGGTCAGCAGAAACAAAATTAGAAATAGCTAAACAATTACCCCTCAAACAGCTTGTTAATGATTTTATTGCTCAAGGAATGACACCCTGAGAAATAAAACTACAGGATCCCTACAAAAACCTTACATGGCTGTAAATATGTATTAACCAGAAAATGGGCCTTGTTTAGGATCATTTAAAGAAGACAAAAGCTGACGTTATCACAAAAGACAGAGATGCAATAAGAAAAGAGGAGTTTCTACTTAGCTAATGAGTTGCCCCATAGAGATGTAAAGAGGTGGGTCTTTAGGGAAAGCGAGTGCTACTTTGGTTTGGGCTGATAGACTGTAAAGTGTGTGAAGCTTGAGCGGTACGTGGACCAGCTATTGTCTGAATGCTAATTTAGCCCAGAATAGTCATGTTTCTAAGTAAGTTTATTGTGGTGTGGTAGCCTGCCATTAAGGGGCAACTTTTCGATCAGGCAATTGAGAGAAAATCCTTTGTTACATTTCCCTTCTTTTTGGTATTTTGGTTTCAGAAAGGCACCTCTTTACTCAAGAAACCTTTAGAGGCAAGCAATAGGACACCCCATACACTCACAGGCCCTCCATGGGCTAGAGTGCCTCTCCACTAGTTTACTCATTTCAGGATGGTACTTTTACCTCATCCTTCAAAGAAGTGGCCAGCTATAGAGAGAGAGCACTTCAGTTCACCTAAAATGAGCAAATATACTCTGCGATAAAGAATGCTAGACAATCATTTTCATCATTTACATCATTTCTGGTGTAATAGAATGAGTTGAAAGTTTTAATTTTGTAATATATGTCTCTCTGAATATTGGCCATTTCCATTTTATTGTTGTTATTTTTTGAGTGATCACGTACATATGACCTACAGTTTTTAAACTGTTTTGATTAGTTAAAGTGACAACTTCTTGTAGTAATATTAAAATGTTTGTTTCTTTCCCTGAGATTTTGCTTTTCGCAGTCCAACAATAGTTAGTTATTTTTTATAACAGTAGAAGACAATAACAATAATTACCCAGCACATTTGTCTACTGAAACAATACAACAAATCTCTAACTTTTCACATCATGTTGGCAACATTCAGTATGTAGGGGAAAAGGTTGTAGGGATATATGTGAAGGCTTTTCCTTAGGAATGATACTGTATATACTCAAAGATATTATCACATAACCTCAAAACGAACCTCACTTCAGATGATAACACTGTATTTAAAGACAAAGTTCCCATTTTAAAAGGGGCTGCAATGTAAAAAAGAAAAATAAAGAACAAAACTCCTAAAATACAGAGATGTAACAGAAGACATTGAAATTGTTTGTCTTGCCACCCTGGTGACATTGTTAACCCTTTGTTTTTTAACTTTTTCTTTCTAAATTTAGCTGCCCAAAGGACGAGAGGACGAGTATCAAAGGACGAGATTGGGGGGGCCAGAGAGCAGAAACTTCAAGACATCTCACAATTCTATGGTATTAGTGGGCCCTAAGTCTCTGTATTTTGGATTAGTTTAGTGATCTCAGCTGAGCGAATGGAACACACACAAACCTGTTATTCCTCAAATGGCCAGGGTTTCACTGTCCTCAGCTCAGGTTTTAATGTTTGCTGTCCTGCTAATTACAACCTTTTATCACATTGTGTCAGCTGGAGATAAAGGCTGGCTTCAGCCCTCTTGAGAGAGGCCAATTCCTCAAATCTTGTGGTCCAATAGTCAGAGCTTGTGAGACAGATGAGGGCGGCTGGCCAAGCTGCTCTGTATGTTTGCTGTCCAGATCCCCTCGGTCAACAAACCTCTCAGTTTCTCTCCATCGTACCAACAATGATGCTGCAACATGCTTTGTTGCTGATGAAGACTGTGTAACTTGTCCCACAAGATGTTATTTAAGATTTGTGTTTGCTCATCAGTTGTATGTGTGCTCTGCTTTGGACTCTTACACGAGCTGCACTTCATTGTAAGACTGTTGCAACGTTGTTTGCATATGCTGATTAGCATCTGCAAAAAGCAGTGAAATTACTGTTTTGCAACAAATAATTTTTTAAAACTATGATAATATTTAGTTTTTTGTAACTAGGATAATAGTTAGCTGAAAACTTAATCTGTTTCTTTTATCCACTTTGGACCACTTCTGTCCTGATTAACAGAGAGTTATAGTTGATTCATATTATTGGCTTTTCCCAATATTTCAGAGCAATGGAGAAGATAAGCTTACACAACTTTCACACGCTTGCAAATTAAGACAAAAGAGAAAAAGGAGGAGAGCAGCCACTTCTGTTTCAACCATGATATTCTCAAGACCCCACCGAAAACTCAAGCTAGAAGTCAGGACTGATGAAAAAACATTGTACTTCAATCTATTGCTTTGTTTTATTTTTCATGTTTTAAAATAAACTTTCTGCTTTGGCTCAAAGTATAAATCTCGTCTGACAAGTGCGCTTCCCAACAGCATCTACACCACAAAATCAATCCGCTTAATGTGTTTTCAACCACAATTGGATGTGGTCAAAAGTGAACAAGCTCAAAACTTTTAGACCCCGTTTACACCTGTATTTACCATCATCCACTTGTGATCTGATTGACCAAAACACATCTTAATACCAGGTATAAACAGGTCCAAAGTATTTCTGGGTGTAGGCAACCAACTTATTCCCTTTTTGCCGAGAAATAAGAAAGCCACAGGTCTTTAAAAAATTGTGAGTAACACTTACTAGGGGACATGGGTGTGAGAGTTTGTTAACGGAAGCCATTTCATCACTGGCTCATGGCCCCAGGGTGTGAACCATTAACACCCTCTTAAGTGGATGTTGTCTGTAGTTAGAACGTAGATTTATTACATGCTTGCATAGGCTTGGGACTCATTAGTTCTGATTTACTCAGCATTTACAAAGTCGGTGAGTGTTTTTATGCTTTTTGAGGTCACGCCAGCGATGTAATACATTTTTGCCAGTAAATTACAGACATTCTTTCACTGGCTACCATTTAAAAGGAGTCAACGAAACAGGACATGGTTGCTTCATAGCATGTTATCTAGGATCTCAGCTGACAGGCAAGAACAGTTTTGGCCTTGCTGAGTGGAATGGTGTGAGTTTTTATGGTCAGGGTGTGTCCACCTCAGGGTTGTGCCTCTCCCTGCTGTACATTTTTATGGAGCCCCAGGAGGTGAGCTCTCCTGACTGGCAGCTCATGACAGATCAGCTATTGTCATGCAGCTTTGCAACTGGTTGAGCTGGTAGGAGGTCTCTATACTCTGCCTTAAGCAACAGCACACTTATTTTGTATTGCTTGTATGTCTTTTGCTTGGTCATCAGAAATTTCAAAATGCAACAGCTGACAGCCTAGTAGTATAAGGGGTAGTATAAGGGGGAAGTATAAGGAAGATGGTTTGGTTAAAGTTTAATGTATGGTTTGATGACTGTGATGTGCTGACAAGGGTATTGCTATTTATAAGGGCGTTTTGTTGCACAGAAGATCCATCACACTATAGTCACGTTTATTTGTTTGACTGTTTGTTTGCATGCTTGTTTGTTCGTTCAGTCATACATTCAGACATTTATTCATTAACTCATTCAGGAATTTGTTTATTCATTTGTTTGTTTGTTGATTCATTGACCGACTGATTTATTTATTAATAAATTGCAATATTTCCATATGAAACGAAAATGACATTTTGCTCAGGGCAAATACGATCTATAACGTTTTTGGCTCTCTATTGCTTTGGACATGACAAATTTTATTTTCTGAATGTTGTCTCAACTCACATATCACTGTAATTTTTTTTTTCATGGGTCTAGCTTAAATCCCTTGAGTATTGTTTCAATGTCTGAATACAGCAATGAACAACTGTCTGACTGGGGCTGTCAGCTACCACAGCACATCAAAATAGAGCCTTCAACAACCTAGTCTGTCTGCAACTCCAGACCAGCACCTCTCTGCAGGTTAAAGTTCAGCTTCTTTACGCTTGGTCTCCAATGCTCTGACTGTTTTGTGGCCCTATCTTTTTTTTTTTAAATATAGGTGACATCACTGGTGCCAGTATGGTCTCATTCATTTATTGCATGTCTAACCTGGTTGGCTGGGTGACTCATTAGGTCTTTAATTGAGTGTGTGGGGTTTTGGGGTCATGTGAGTGAGGGGTGATTTACCCTCACCCGTCTGACACCACCTGCATGAACTCATTTATGACTCAACTAACAGCCCAACCTTTCACAGATATAGAGATGACCTCACGCCCATAGACGGCTCATGTTTATGGTTTGGGAGGAAAGCGACCAGCCTCCCTGTCTGGACACACTGGCTTTCAAAAGTCGAAAAAGAAAGCAAAATTTAAAATAAAAATCAATTTGCCTTTAATTGTCTGCCTATGATTGTATTATTGCCCAAATCAACTTTGAATTTTGAGATAATTGATACTACATGTTTATTTGGCTCAGGTCAGAGGTTGAGTGGTGAATTGAATTGAAAACATTGCCAGTGTTCATTTAAAAAAATAGATGTTTGTTTTCTTTTGTTATTTTTCTCAGCTGGATTAACATGGATATTAGATTAATCTATTTTTAGGGCAAGATTTTCTGGAAATCCTGTCAACCAAAGAACTGGTTGAAAATTTGGAAAATTATAAAAAAAATTGCTGTTACATTATAGTGTTCACTGAAAGCATTTGTTAATTTGATTAGATCAAGGACCCCCTTATTAGCAGCAGGGATATAATTTAGTTGTTTTTGGAGAAATTCAATAGTGCATAACCCGGCCCTCATAAGCCCTATTTTTCTGACCATGTAAGTTGCCTGTCAGTGTAGGTGATTCACAGCGAGTTTCATTCATTTGACTTATCGTTCACATTAATTTGCACTTACTGTTTAATCATAATATGATCACAGTTCAGATGACAAGATGGCGATGGCATCACCTGATTCTGTCATATATTGCCTATAAGGGGTCAACATGCCTCATGACTTCATTTATGTGTATGTTGTTAGTATGACTGGTGAATAGAAAGGTCAAAGTTCACTCTTATCTTCTTGCGTCTCTGCAGCTGGCCAGGAGCTTCTTTATGAGCAATATCTGCAGCGGCAGGCCCTGTAATAGCTGTCGGTGAGTCAAAGGCAGTGGTTGTTTGGTTGATCACAAACACACACACACGCCCTCCCTGGGCCTTGTTTCTGTCTTTCCCACAGTGATAGCAATCTGAAGTATGCCATAAAGAGCAGTCGTAGATCAGAGAGAACAACAAAGGGACTCCTCTCTCCCCACCGACCGTCTCTTGGGAGCAGCTACTGGGCCGTAGGGGCTGATAAGGGCCGCCTGGCGCCTCACCACGCCCACCGATCGCACATATACTGGCCCGTGTCACCTGACACAGAGCACGATGTTTCCTCATATTTTAACAGCTGATTTGCACTGCGTGTGGTTAGAGAATGTTGTGATTTTGAGATTAGTCAGAAGCTATGCAACTGAAGTGAAAAGATCATGGTGATCATGTTCTGAGTATTGTTACTTTTTCTACAATATTCTACACTTTTTGTATGTGTGTGTGTGTCTGTGGACGTTTAGGTTCATTTAAGGCAGGATGTTTGGAGGAACTTGTAATTACAGACAATAATCTCTGAGTCCTGATTGTCTAATTGTCTTTAAACCACCCATGACAATCATAGCAGGATACACAGCCCTCTCTCTGAGGGTTTGCTTTAGTATAACGTTGGAGCTTTTTAAACATTACACTGTTTGCTGTAACATGCTTTCAATAACCAGGGTCAGGGACTGTTACTCTTTTGTGTTAATATTATCGCACTGAATGTATAATATTGTCTTAGTCATTATAAATAGTACCGAATTATATTGCTGTTACTTTTATGTAAAATATATTTTGCAAACATTTGATCCAGACTGTGTGTGTTTGTTTGATTCATTTTATTAGTTCTTGAACCCATGACTCTAGACTGTCAGCTGACTAAAACTCTGTCTCTCAGAGTTTATGGCTGCCAAACTTCAGGGCTATACTATACTATACTATACTATACTATACTATACCCCAGTCCATCCCTGTTTTGAAGGAACACCCTAATTTTGCATTTGATTGTACTCAAAGATCTGGGTTAATTACATATTTAGTTTTATTAGGTATTACATTTAAAAAATGCAATAAATGCTTAAAGGCTTACAATGCTTGCAGACTTTGTATAAACCTCCTGATTCACATGGGGAAAGGAACATAATTTTTTTTGTCTAAAATTAAATACATAGATTCAGATTTAGTAGTATAGTAGTATATTAAAAACACAGTTGTATCGATTTCCTTATTGATGTACTCATCGATTATAAACTACAGTGCTATAGAATTATAGAGATTTAGATGCTAAATCTATACCATCTACCATATCCTGAAGCAAATATGTCCAAAGTGGGGGTGTGTCTGCTGGGATGCAAGCTCGTGCTTCGCCAGCGCGTCCCCTCATGGATGACACACTGCTTTAGATAAGCTGTCAGCACGTTGACACACACACACTCTCTCACATTGTGTCCTCAGCAGGTCTCAGCAAGTGGAAGCTGAAATCGACAGACAAGCGTTTCATTCCTTCTTTTCTTAGGCATTGTATGACGGGTGCAAGTGTTTGGGCCACAGAGGGTTCAATACACAGGCACCCGGTCCCATGTCTCCGGCCCAGTCCGGTCCTTTTTGTGAGACAGTCATTGGGACTGAATTGAGCCCGGTCGTGGGTGCCAAGGAGGATTACGCCAGGAGGCTGGGGGCGAGGAGGCGGCCAGTGGCAGACCAGGCGGACGACCTATGGGAAAGCCCACTGGCATTTCTCTTGAGGGAGAGTGTGGGAAAACTGGCTGAAAGTTGGCACACAGCTCTGAGGCCAGAGTTAATGGTAGATTGCCAGGCCATTGCAGGGCATATGGTGGTTATTCAACTTCCTGGGCACAGGGAGAGTGTTCGTGCTGTGCATCAGCCTGCCCCCAAATTTCCACGTTCACCCCCCTTTCTCACTGGCCACTAGCCCAGCACAGCAGATGGTAGTTGAGAGTGAAAGCTACAGTAGCTACAGGTAAAAAGAGCAAGAATGGGTTAGGGGTCAGAGATAGAATTTGGACAGTTAGAGTGGCGTTGATGTTTAGGTATTGGATGCCAATTAGTAAATAGTTGTGGTTTATTCATTATAAATCACAGCTGTGACATCACCAAATTGTTTTTTGTATCCAAAGTCCACATAACCCAACATTATTTTTGTTGCATAGCATAGCAATGACATTCTGTTACTGAAGTATTCAATTTAGTGATTATTCTTAAAAAATCTTATTTCCATAAACATATGTGTCCTTGATATTTTTATTGTGTTAAGCATTTTATAAAAGCAGTCAGGCATTGGATGCTGTGAACAGTTTTCAAAACTTTTTGCTTAAATATGTCCAAAAATCAGATTTTTATTCTGAAACAGTTTTGTTATTTGCTAATAAAAGTTGCCCTCCAGTAAATATTATTATATTATCATGCCACTACATAATTACAAAATCCAAAATCAAAACAAAATGATTTAATATTCAGAACATCTTGTGTGCTGCCCCACAAGGATTGTCAGTTGTTTGTATAGAAGGGTGATTTCCACATGGCACACCAGGTCTACATTTAGTGGCTTTGCAGCATAAAGGCAGAAACTATTGGGAACATTTGTATTGCATGTTTTTGAGGTTAGGACAGCTGCTTCCTGTTCAATCATGAATTCTCCTCCAAATACCAGCACCCTGGAGACAGACCTCCAACAGGCAAATCATCTTCACTTAGACCCACCGCTCATCCAAGTGTGGTTAGCTCATTTCTAACATAATTCCCTAAAGCACGAGTATATTGACCTCAGTGTGAAGTTGGGGCAGTTAGATTAAAGCTGCAATCCATACCTTTTGACAAGTTTAAATTCTAAACAACTGCTAAAAGAAGAAGCTGCAAGTGCTCCAGCACCCACACATGCGATTTAGTAGATGGAACGTCTTACTTTTCTTTACAGATGTGGCATAGACACATCAAATTAACATTTCCAGGGAAAATTTTCATTTCCATTTCCATTTTTAATTAAAACTTTACAACTGCAGATTGCAGTTGCTTTAATAATGAATTTGCAGCATAATAAATGATTATCACTTTTCATATGTGCATCTTTCAGGCAGATTTGATATGATTGTCTTTGTCCTTATCTTTTCTAAAGATATGGTCATGTGACAACAACAGTGCACAATTAGCTAGATTGCACAGATGGCACAGCAATAAACTAAAATTGTTAGATTTCAAATATTCATAGCAGGTGGCAAAATAAACAGCTGTAGATTAAAGTTTGAGAGTTTCTCTCATGGTAATAAGTGGTGTTGAAGTTGACCAGTGAGAAGGTCCAGTGACTGAGTTAGACTGCTGTGTGTTGAAACATTACACAGAGAGTGTATTCTTATTGTGCCAATTCAGAAGCCTTTGAAATGCCACACTGCCAAAACAGGAAGGTGGATGCTATCCAGAATACTTCACTGTCATGGCTTCCCCCAGAATTGACAAGATTCAAGCACCTCTGTTCATTCAGAAACCAAGCGTATGGGCGCTTTTCATATGATGCTTTCAAAACATGATGAGTACTTGTCTAATCAGAATGAGCCACAACTTTTCAAGACTTCCAAGACTGAGTTTTTTATTTGTTTGAGTGTCTTTTGCCATTTGCATTTGTTTTTGTTTGTCACTGTCAGTGGTATCAGTTGGCCCCACAAATTCTAAGAGCTGCCCTCCACAAAAATACAGGGAAAATCATTAATAGTTCCTTTGCCTTTGCCTAACAGTGGCTGCTAAAGTCATTAGCTTTCAATGTGTGCATGTATAATGTGTGAGGAGGTCTGACTGACATGTGGCAGGTGTACAGTTGTATTTTTAGAAACAGGAAGAAGGCAAATACTCTTACTTATTGTTCATCTGCTGTTTTTACAGCAGTTTTGTGATCAAGTGAACCAAATGCTCACTTTCACATGTGGCATGTTGTCAAAGTCAGGTTTCTTTGAGATGATGTGTGCACATTTTCTATCTATAAACAGGTGTCGTTGCTCTACACGTATTGTCAGAGCTGGGGAAATGGATTTAGGTATAGTTTTTGATAGTTTTTGAAAAGGTATAGTTTACTTGATCTTGAAAATGTTGAACTTAAAAGGGACAACACTTCCATCTACTAATGTGTATCTAGAACGTTGGTAGCTGTCTTTGCGGTCCTTGAATTTTTAGAGTTACTGTATCTAGTTGTCTTTAGTTTCTGTTTTATGTTTCAAACTTGTTTAAAGGCTGTTATGAGTATTTTTAAGATTAATAACACTGATTGGAGAAGTACAGCCCACAATAAGCGTTCAGCTTGTTTCAATACCTGCTGCATACCCAGCTGACAATTTTAGGCTGTAAGAACATTTCCCTAACATTTCCATTAACAGAAATATTCTGAAAGTTCTAGGAGCATTCAAAGTGTACAGTTTTTTATTAACATTATTTGCTATTCAAACATTTTTTAATTCTTAAATTAAATTGTTGAGGCAGTTTAGAAATTGGTTGTCAGGAAACAACTGAAAACCTGTACCACATTTACTTGACTAACCCTAACTGTCAACTGGCCACAGTCTAACTTTCTTTAAAAAAATGAAAAATATCCCATTATCTTATGTGTTGCTCTACATGTGTTATGCTTCTACATCTTTCACTAGCATCACTAGCCTATTCCATGTACTTGTAAACATAGCTTTGTAGACTATGCTTAAAGTGATGATCCACCCAAATATGAATATTTGCTGTTAATTTACTCACCCTCAGGCCATCCAATGTGTAGGTAACTTTTTTTACATCAGCAAAACGGTAAGGAAAATTTTTAGCTGAAACCAGTGTCGTTTTCATTCATAAAATGAGAGTCTGCGTGTGCCTTGTCTTTAAGATTCAAAATGTCAGATACAGGCAACACAAATTGAATCTCCCCGGCTCCTGTTGATACATTTAAGTCTAATAAAGTGAAATGATCAGTCTGTGCAAGAAAATTAACAACATTATAACCTGTAATCCGCAGTTTCAGGTAAACAGTCTTGAGTGTGTCTGAAACGCAAGCTTCCTGTCACATTAGAAAAAGAGAACTCCACATGACTCATGTCCTGACAACATACAAATGGGTTTGGTGATAAACAAATTAAAATATAATCCATTATTTGATGAAAGTGATTGTTACCTTCAAGTAAATTAAATGCAAATTTTCAAATTTGGGTGAACTATCCCTTTAATGTAAATGTCTATTTAAATAATAAAAAACTCCATTACATTTTAGAACCACATTGATTCACACTATATGCCTATGAGACCACAATTTAGGATGTTTTGAATGCTGGGTCAAAGGAGGTGTTAGCCTCCTTTCAAAATTACTAGTATGAAATGTTGCGTTGACCTGTGTGTTTAACACAGGGTTTAAAAAGACACTTATGAGATAACAATAAATCCCATGATCTCACTTTTCATACAAATTACTGCTCTTAAAATACTCCTCTTCTGTCTCTATAAATCACTTTTATGAAGAGCTTGCAGTTTGTCACCTCACACATCATAACTGTGCTCAAGCATCCAGGCTAATGAAAGGTAATTTGTATTGTATAGTCACAAAAATGTAAGCATATATTTTACTTTGTATTATGTGAAATGGTAAAGAAACAACAGTTTTAACAAAGTTCATGTCCCTGCTATGAAGACTGAAGAGGAAGGCAAGGGGGAGGGGGGAGTTATTGGCGTGAAAACGTTCTTCGGAAGTCATAGTTCCAGGCGACGTGCTTTTGGCAGCCCCCTCCATTTCCTGTGTGCGGCCGACGTGGGGCAGGGCGGTCGCCGGGAGAGTGCCAGAGGAGAAAGCGAGGAAGAGAGAGAGCAAGGGAGGGAGGAAAGGGGGAGAGTTCAGCAGAGAGCAGAACTTTCCCACAGTCTGGGGATTTGACACATGGCTCTCACACATTCCACAGCCTGTGGCCGGTGGGGTCTGGGCCAGTACTGAGCCTCAGAAGCACAGCCTAGTGGAGGTGTGTGTGTGTCTCTGTGTGGAGAGATGCTGTTCCGCCTTTGGCACACGCACCGGTGCGGAGATGTGAAAAGGGGGTCTGTGTGTGTGTGTGTGTATAACACACATTGTGATCCTAACCCTCTCTCAACCAGGGTGAGTGTGCAAGTGTGTGCGGGCGTGTCTGTGTATTTTTAGATCCGGGGATGTGGATAATGTCTGTCTCGTGTGTAGGAAGGAACCCAAAGCTTTTTTTGTATTTGTACTTAGTAAGTGTCTTCAAATGTAGTCAATGACTGTTTAATGAAATTCATCTTTGTAGTCATGACACATTGTAAGAGGCTGATTCAAATCTAATTGACCTCTTTGACTGAAAAGCATGAAATTAAAATGAAGTATATGATAACTAATCAGTGTTGTTATCTTTGAAATATAGATGTTGACCCGTTTCCAGATATATGGTGATATATTCCAGGTTTTTAGATATTATTTTATAATATTGTCATCACTAACATCATTCCATTTCTATACAAACAAAAATATTCCTGTCAGACAAAAATGAGTCATGCAACGCCCACTTTTGACAATTGATCAGTGACTACAACATCCTGTGCTGTTTCCCCCTCTCCATCTGGTGAGCTCATCTTGGACAAACATCAAGCTGGTCTTCTTTCCACTCTGCCTGTAAAAGACCATGAAACAGGTGGCTGTCTGGCACAATCATTAGGAATGCTTGCTCAGAATTGTTTAAACAAAAACAAATAATGTACTTGTGGCATCTTTGTTTCAGTGACAATTGAAAGTCATGCACAGGCGAGCTGATCTTGTCATTGGTCTTTTTCTGTTTCTCCAAAGCAATCTTTGTACATCAGCTCCTCCCTCCTCATTTCTGGGACCTGTTTTTGATGTAGTGGCCAAGGCCACGTGGCCCTGCCTCTTCCTCTCCCTGTGCCTCCTAAATAAACGTTCTGCATGGTGTGATTTTAAGGGGACGAGAAGGTCACCTTCTCTTGACAATTAGAATCTCAGCAAGGAAAAGCAGGGCATGGGAAAGCAAAACTGCCTTTGCAGACAACAGACCACCCATAAGCTTTGATTTAAAACATGAGTTAGGAGACAACTTCAGGGAAGAGTAAGAGAGGGAAAGAGAAAAACTGGAAAGAGACACCCGAACAGGAAGGGAGGAAAAAATACAGGGCAGGTCCATGCGGGGTCCAGGGTGGGGCGGTTGATGAAAGGGGGCCAAATCATTTCTTACTTGAGTGCCCGTCTGCAATGGGCCTCAACTGAATCACAAATTGGCAATTAAGTAGGGCTCCTGAACCTTCCCCCCCCCCGGGCAGGGTCAAGATGAAAACATCTCCAGATGAACGCGCTGCCTAGCCCTGGGAGAAAAATGTTTAAAAGGGCTGGAAATCAGCTTGGTGCTAATTCTGTGTGCCCCAAAACAGCAACAAAGGCAGGAAATGGAGGAAGAGGCTGAAGCCCTTTTGTACCTCTGACACAGTAACTTCTGGGATAATTAGGAGCTGCTTTTGGAGTCAGACCTTCTGTCATCTTAGCCCATTAACTCTTCAGGAGATGCTCTCCACTTCACTATTACTTTAGTTTCTGGCTTTTTAAGCATCAGATAACATAAGCCTTTAGCAAAAACATATTACAGTAAAATAAGAAAACGCTGTGGTTGTGTGATTTTTTTTTTTATCTGCATGACCCCTGCTTGTTTGAACACAAGGTATATTACACTGTGCCAGTCACAAGAAGCACTAGCTCTTCAAGATCCTCTTCCAGTCTTTCTTCTTCTGTTTCTCCCAGGATGGCTCAGAGATGTTAAAGGTCTTTGATCTATGGGTGTGATGTTATGCCGGGCGAGGCGGGCGCCAGGCAGTGCACCCCCTGAGCACACTCTCATGTACACCCACACATACACACAAACTTACACCCTCATCAACCCCATCCGTTCTGTTTCCCTGGTGTGTGTGTGAACATGGTGGATTAGTGGCCCCTTGAGTTCTTCTAATGAAGGTTCTCGTTTGATCTGCAGGGCCCCAATTACCCTGCACAGGATCACCCATTAGCGCAGACCTTCCACTGACCCCACGTTTCTCAAACCCAGGCTCTCTGTGGCAGTCAGTGATAAGCCTGCCATTTTGGTCTTTTTTTAAAAACTGATTGGCCGATTCATTAAATCATTTTACTCCCTGTTTCTAAATTATGAGGCACATTTATGGTACATAACAGCAATATCACTCAGTACCACAATAATAAGAACTGTCATATTAATATACATAGAATAACACTGATTCATAAAAGATTTGGCTATGTGGGCAGCTGTCTTACAAGGATAGAACTGGATATTTTGTGCCTATCTGACCCCTGTCCAAACCTATGTAAATATTTAGGTAAAGGGAGTGAAAGCTATTCCGATATGCCAGTAAGAATCAAGCGTGTGAAAGCTCAAATTCTGTCTGAGTATGCCCTGAATAGGTTTTCATATCTGATAATACATAGGTCCTTGTATATGCAGTATGCAGGCTAAATGCATGTCAGTCTGTGTGTGCATGCTGGTCTTTATTTTGGCCTGTGTGTATCTTTGTAAGTAGGCGTGTGTGTGGGTGTGCAGTGTTTGCCATAAGGAGAAGGTACCTGGGAGAATAGCTTTTCGAACTCTCTTTGTATCAGTGAACTCCTATGTCTGTGTGAAAAAGTAAAACAGAGAGAGAAAGAGAGAGAGAGTAGCTCTGGGATAAGAGTATCTCTTTTGACCTCTGCCTCCTAATTCTATTTTGGAGAAGTATTTAGACATTCAAAAAGAAGACATCAGGGAAAAATTCGCCAACATGCACATTTTATGGTTGTCTCTTAGATAGACGCTAAAACACATTTAAAGTAGAATATACAATATGAACTGCATAAATATGAATTGCATTAATTTGACACAGTTTTGTAAAATGTAGCAGTAACTGTGTTGTTCTTGTTTTGAGGAGGATGGTGAGGCAGCGTAACACAACACACAGCTACAGGAGGTGTTTGCGCGTGTGTGTGAGTATTTGCAGGGTGAAAATATATGAGTTGTGAGCCTGTGGATGATGAAAAATTGGAAGAATGGATAGGCAGATGGATTGATTTCTCCCCCTGACAAGTTTGGCACACATCGTGCTGCAGTGCATCATGGGGAATCTTAAATTACAGTGTGTACAGTGGCCACAAAAGTTATTTGGATATTTATGTCATGTAAAAATGTTTGCCTTGGCTAACAAAATATCAAACTTAGTGGTATCTGCAAACAATTATGATGCATATTTTCTCAGAACAAACCTTTTTTAATCTATTACATTTAACTAACTGATCTGAAGGTCATTTTTGTGGAAAATAAAGTCAGTTCCCCTAAAGTCACACAGGTGCCTTAGCAGAGTAACCACATATGTAGAACTACCACATTTTACAATTAATATATGTATAATAAAACAATATATATGATATATAATTTTGCTTAGATAAGTATATAATTATGCTCTATATTGCCTTTGTTATGTAAACCTACAAAATGTCTTTTTGTGCAATATTTTGCCTGAAAAGTGTGCGCTACATTTCTTTAAACAAACACCACTTTCAGTTATATAATGCAAAGACATGGATTCATTTTAAGGCTTAAGTTTTCAAATGATTTTTGGGGTCATAGTGTGATGTATACAATAGTATTCTGGGTGAAACATTCACCTTACCTTTCATTTGCAATAAGTTGCATCAATTACAGTAAACAGTCTCTGAGAAGAGTGCTCAGATGCCAAGTATGCAGTAGGTAAGCAATAAAACAACCTTTACCACAGGCATGATCATGACGTGTTTTGCTGCGGAGATGTTTTAAGAAGTCTTGCTGAAAGAAAGAGCAACAACATAAGAGAAAGGAAACTGATTTAAAAAGATGATTAGCATGAGAGGAAGTTGAACGAGAGGTCCGTGAATGCCAACAAAACAAAAGTCACAATCAAAAGAACCATTCAAGGCAACACTAAATGAAAAATACTTGGACTTGCTAACTGAAATGACTCACACTGTGAAGGGGGGAAATGGAGGGTGAGCGGACGGGAAATGAGAGATGACATACTCGTTCCTCTTCTCAAGGGCCCCTACAACAGAGACCCAGTGCGTGTGTGTGTGTCCAGGCCCTGGGGGGCCCTCTCTGCGTGCCAGCGGGAGCCTGTTTGCCTCTGAAAGCATGTGCGGCACTCCCTGGAGGGGCCCCGGCAGTTTGTTGTGTGATCTTATCTGGCGCGTGCCTGGGCCGCCCTTTCCCACACTCTGCACGCTGCGCTGTCAAGCATGGGTTGGGGGAGGGTTAAAAGTGGCAAAAAGGCCCGGCCTGTCAACATTACATGGACTTGACAGCCGTGACATAGTCCCCAAACCTCTTCAATCATCCATACACATTCTCTCTAAAACAGCATATCTGTTGCGAGGCTCTTTTGCACAATGTGCCGTGCTCTGCTCTCCACAGGAGAGCTCCCCTCCAATCAGTCTGTTTGTCCCGTCAACTGCATTGCCCTAGAAAGCGGCTTTTCGTTGCCTTCTGCTTTTGAATTTAATTCCATATTTAATAGGATTAGGTCTGCTGGTCTTCCATTGCCATCACTGAGGAGTATAGAAACACTTCTGACATGTTTGAGAGATCAAAAGGTCTCTCTTATGAGGGAATGGAAGGTTTATATTATTGTGGGATGGTGAAGTGCCGTTGCTGGAGAACCAGGCTGATCCCAGAGACTCATCTCCAAAATGATCTTTCCACTCATATTTTCCTGGTTCAATGAGTACATATGTATGTGAGGTGTATATGCACATAACAAGTTTGTTTACAATGTACCCATTCTTACATATGAGCCTTAAGCACTGAGGAACTGTTGTTAGTAGATGTTGTTTTGTTCTGATGCAAACTGATGATTGTACTAAGCGTGGGAACAGCATAGGTTGTCTTTTATAGAGTGTCGGGGCTGCAGAGGAGTGAAGGTGAAGGTAAGGAGGGCTGTGGAGATTCAGAGTCAAGCTCTCTCAAGGGGTTTGTCCTTCAAGGGGTTTGGTTTTCTTGCAGATGGGTAGCATCAGTAAACTCCAAACTCTCATTTCCCTGTTCCACTCAAAATGAGAAATGCAAAAAATGCAAGTGCAAAAAAATAAAAATCAAATAAGCAAACAAAGAGGTGAAAGAGAGAGAGACAGAGTGAGAGAAAAAGAGAGAGGGAACAAGATCGCAAACAGGCTTGTCTGACACATGCACTTGCATTGGCAGCCTGAAGTCATTTTAACCACATCACACACATATTTACTTGACTGTACACTCTTATTTACAGTCATGCACACCAAAGCTTATAGTACTACCCACACACATTGTGACACACTGCTTGGCTGTAGCCCTCATTTTATCTTTCTACCTCCTTTACTTACATACACACACACACACACACACAAGAGTTGTGCTTCTTCTTGTCTGCATTGGGGCCCCTGCAGGCTGTCTGAACGCAGAACAAGATGGAGAGAGCAGGATGGAACGAAGGTGCTTTTGCTCATGGCTGATCTGTGCTTTGATCTTACTTGCTGTAGAAAAACACGCTTTTCCTTTTGCTCTGTTTTTCTCACACTGCTCTGTTTCTTCTGCTGTCCGCCTCTCTCTTGATTTTCCTTTTTTCTTATTTTTCTCTACCAGACATGAGCCAACCTGAACATAAACCTCATCTGATCCCTCCAGTGCCCTCGAAGGCATTGAACGCACAAGCATGCACACAAACACCATAAGCACATTGAGATCACAGATTACCGGCACACCATATGAATGCCATGTTTTGAAAGCTCTGACGTGATGTTTAAACAAATAACTCCTGATCAACATGCCTTCTCAACTATCTCAATGTAAATGTTTAAAGTAAGCTAAAATTGATAATGAATTGACCCCAGGGCTCTCTAGATACGTGATTCAAACTTACTGTAGTAGGACAGAGTGAAGCTAAACTTTAGAAACGCTACATCTTGAAGACACTTTTTCTGATGGGACCAGCTGATTGTTTAGAAAATGTTTATAGACTGTCTGTTCATCATTCTTTACAGTAAATTTAATGCAAGTCAAATATGTTTTCAAAAGTAGCTTAAGCTTTCCTAAATACATTTTTAGAGTCATTGCATTTATCTAAGTACTGTTGCAGGGTACTGGGTTGAACTTGGCAACGGTAGGAAAGCAGTTATTTTACCATACATTATGTTCAATGATATTTACAGTGTGAATGTGTACTGTATGAGTGTGTATGCGTATGACAATAACTTGGCAACAATAATGAGTATAACAATACTGTATGAGTGTGTATGAGTATGACAAGAACTTGGCAACGGTAGGAAAGCAGTTATTTTACCATACATTATGTTCAATGATATTTTCAGTGTCAATATGTACTGTATGAGTGTGCATGAGTATGACAATAAAATAAATAAACATTTCCTTGCTTTTTTGCATTAGAAGTAAAACAAAAACATAAACTAAACACTGAATTACAATAAATAGCTATAGAAAGTATGGGAAGTTCACCACAATGTTCGCTGGTAATACATTTTTGCATAGGGTGGACAGTGGCAATATTACCGATGTTTAACTTGAATGTAGTGTATGTTACTTTAGTTAGAACATCTGTACTAAATATACAAAAATGCAGAAACAATGAGGTTGACCCTGCCACACAACTCAGAATCACGCCTTTTCTGTCACAACCACTTTCATCATGGCTGCCCATAGCTGCTCATAATCCTTTAGCTGGAACATTCATTAGAAACCAGAGCTTTGTGCCCTGGGGGCCAACCATGACTTTCCCAGGACAATTAAAGTTACTTAGGAGAAGAAAGATGGGGTTCACTGAGGAGCAGAGAAAGAGAGAAAAGGAGGGCAATGGATACAAGGAGGAAAGGATGAAGAAATCCTGGCCAGAGACAGCCAGACTAGATCGGACCAGGATTACCCATTTTCCTAAGGTTACTAATTGGCTGATGTGTGGGAAAAATCAACCCCAGTTGCACATTTACTTCTCTGTGTAATTTATGCAAAGCTCTTGTGCTGAATTCTTTTTAAATAAGCCACTGGGTTACTAAATACTGTCCAGTTGGCTTCTTCCTACTTGCATAGCATGAAACAGACTCAAGAGGTTCAGCATCATTTGAAGAATAACTTGTTCTAAAAATGAATGCTTCATAATGAATCAATAAGAAGGAAACCTTGCTGATAACACCTGTAGGGAAGAGGTGTGTTCTGTGTATGACTGGGAAGAGGATTTGTGATGGTCTTTGAGATAGGGAACACCACCTTATCTACAGAAGAACCCAGTTTTACAGATGTTGATGTTATCCAGTCTGATCTGCCAGAGATGCTCTTTAGTGTAGTCACAGGTCTTTCCCCAGGACTATCAGCTGAGAAAGCAAAAGTTATATCTGACAACCTACTGACCCTTTGACCTAATTTTGACCTTATAAGCTTTAGGTGTTTGTAATTTTGGTGTTATTGCAAAAACATTTATTGAAATGCAGTAACTCTTTGTACTTACCTGTGTGTGGATCTGTCATTGTTTGTTGAAAAGTTCTTTGGTGCAGTATATGAGATTCATTTTGTTTATATATCTGTTGAGCTGTTTTTAAGAGAAACAACAGTGTTTTGAAGAACATTTAAAGCTGGGGCATAAAGAAATTGCTGGAAAATTAGCATATTAAAAGCAAATATTTTACACAGAGTACCCGAGGATAAGTCAGACTAACAGGCAGTTATGATTATATGGAGAGAAATGTGGAGACTGTTAACTCCTGTATCTCTGAAAAATGTTTTTGCAGTAACATTACTAGAGTATTTTAACATTATATTTTGTATATATCAAAAAGTAATTCATAAGTTGTTAGTGGAACATTTTAAAAATGAATTACAACATTTGAACCAGCAACACTTTTAATACAATGTCTAGAAAACAGGACCTTTGGAACATTCCTAGAACTTTACTTAATGGAAATGTTAAGGAAATGTTTTTACAACCTAAAATTGTTAATTGGGTCAATGCAGAGAACACCAGCTGTGTGCTTGTTTTGAAAAAATGCTTATGTGATGTAAAAAACAGGCCAGTGATGAAAAATCTTTTAAAGTGGCAACACTCTTTTCCTTATGTAAAAATGTACAATGTATTATTTTGGATAAAACTGACCAATCAGGTTACTTGTTCTAAATATAGCTTGAAAAGGGCAAACATTTTACATTGGTAATCCATAAATCTGCAAATCAGATCAGTTCAACCTTAACTCCTCTTATGGGTGAAACTTCAATTGAAACCAATGATAAGCTCTCAGACATCAGTCTAGTACCAGCAATGAGACTGTAAATTCTGAGGGTGAAAGTTGATGCTCCAGCAAGGCTAAGCTAGCCACTTTGTCCAGGGGGAGACAATGGACGCTGAATGGGTGGAGTGAGACTAAGAGGCCAGATTCAATGTTAATACAGCCAGAGGGAAAAGGGAATGTGATTAGGAGGTGCAAGGTGAAACCTGGTGAGAATGTGCCAGTGATGAGGTCATGTGTGTGTAAATGTTTCTGTGCGGGGTGCAATGAATAGCCTAGGTTACAATGAGCAACAAGCCAGGAACTCAAAGGCGGCATATGATGTCATGGGAACTTGTGAGTGGTTACTGGGTAGAGAGAGAACAGGGAGATGTTTTGAAAGGCTTTGCGTCCATGTTAGTGTATCAACATGGATCAATGTGGAATCTTGTCTAAATGAAAGCTGCCTTTTTTGAAATTTCAGTTTGAAATTTTTTTTAAAGCTTTTAAACCATTTTTTGTAACACTTTGAATTTTCTGAAAATTGGTAACAGCGCAAAACAAACAATCCTTTTGTATTTTCCTTTCAAACTCTAAGAGCCTCAGACTTTACCTAACTTTATAATATTGTGAACTAAATACATTTAATAAAAATATTTAAAAGGTTTTAAAAAGAATTGAGCAAATATGTAAACTTGCTGTGACAAGAAATGGGCGGAGACACGAGAAGCATTGTTGCCGTTGTGCGGGAAGCTGAGTCGTTTCCCGTTCCTCAGATCTTTCAGACAGTGGCACTTGACCTTCTCTGCTACTAAAGGAATATGACAGCCGTGACGCTGGGAGGAAAAGCGAAGAGAGACAAAAGCCACACAAAGTGCAGCCTGGCACCAAATAGTTAGTTTGCAATCAATGTCAGTCATCCCTCCTGTAGAGACAGTTTGATTTCTACTTTTCAAATGAGGCGTTTATTTCAAGGCCTGATAATAGGGTGGCGAAATTGAAATTGGCAGCTCGACAATCTACAGATAATAGTGCACTGCACAGGAGATCATGTGAATAGTGCTTTTTTACCCCCTTTTTGTCCAACACTAGAGAGAGAGAGAGAGAGAGAGAGAGAGAGAGAGAGAGGGGGGCAGCATTTTGTGTGGGAGTGTGATTTTGTGTGTGTGTGTGTGAGAGAGAGAGAGATAAACATGTTTAGATGTTTAGAAGTCTAAAAAAATAAGTGCAAAAAAGGTAAAACTAGACAAAATTGTGTGATGTTGGAAATGAGGTAGAAGTGCACTGGGTGGGCAAGCTTGGAGGGGGTTAGAGTGCTTTAATGTTCCTGGCAGAGACCCAGCGGAGGTCTCAAGGTTATCCTGGCTTTGCAAACTCCCACGGGAAAGGTGGTGGAATGAGGGGAGGTGGCTGAGCTGGATGGAGGTGGAGAGAGAGGGGGGAGCAAAGCCCATGAACCAGGGGAATGTTGTCTGGGGACCTGGCCCTGCTTGAGGTGGAGGTGCAACTGGTATCCTTACGAATTTTCATCAACATTTGCTCGACATCGGTTTTAAATGCAGAGGCCAAATAAGGGATCAGATATAGGAACAACCTATTTATGCCTGATTCAATCAATTCAGCGCACAGCTATTGTCTATAGTAGTATATATAGTCTATAATAGTAGAAATAAAAAAGAAAATAATGAATAATTTTATGTGATATTGTTACTGTATTTTGTTATTATATATATATAAGGAGAGTAAATTAATTCCTGATGTATTTATATGTTAAATCAGAGGTGAAGGCAAAGGTTAGTTTCTCAACAATTACTTTTATTTACATTCCCCCAGCACCTGTTAATGATGATTATGCAAGATATTATTGTCAACTAAAGTCTTAAAGTTATTGTCTTCAATTGTTTATCTACTGTAAACAGTAAGATTCTCTAAAGAGGAAACAGGCAGGTTTATTCACCTTTATTTCAAATGCAGAAAGATCAAGATCTTCATAAACAAAAACCCATTGCTCGGCCATTGTGTGGAGCATTTTTCTTTATATACAGGGCTTGGTAGATACCATCAACAGTAAGAAAAAGACAGCTATCAGTTATTAGCTATCTTGAACTTGAAAGATTGTTTTCATACCGTGAAAACACAAAGTATGCATGTGGTCTGAGAAACTCTTAATTAAAAGCCTAAGCTAAATTAAATGACATACATACTGGTGCATGTACAAAGAAATATGCTGAACAGAGTATTTCATCCATTTTTGAATATGAGTGTAGTCTCTGTTGGCAGGTTTATCATTAGCAATAACGCCTCCGGCTTGTTAATTCCCTCACCACCCAAACCAGTTGAGCCTGGCAGCCAGATACTCATACTCACGTCGCGACCTATGACCCAGTCTCTGCAGCCTCCTCCACACAATCACACAGCCCCTGGTACGCTGCTCCATTGGTGAGCACTGCATGGAGAACTTGGCTAAGCTTTACTAAAGATCCCCCCCAAGGCACACGCTTCTCCCCTGCCACCGAATCAGCAGCAGGAGCCCAAAAAGACTTGAATCACCACTGTTTGAAAAAATCCCCAGCCCCTGCTAAGCACAAAATGCAGAGCACTAATGTCTGCTCGCAATGACCTTGAGTGATCTGTGTGTGTGCGTGTTTGAAGGTGCATTTTTGTCTCTGGGAATTTACATGTAGCTGTGCGAATGTGTGTGTGCATGCGCGTGAAGCACACTATGAATCAACGCTTTAGCACACCCATGCCTCTATTCCCCTCAGGCCCTCAAGGCTGTACTGTTCAGAGCTCCAGTGCTGTGCGCGAGTTGTGGCGGCTATGTTCCATCGCTTGCTCTTGTAAGGGGAGGCGGGCGCTGCTACGTCTGCTCCGTGGGAAGACTGCTGGAGGGTCTCCAAAGCAGCTCTCACTCCCCTCTCTCATCTCTCCCACTTCTTATTTCTCTTCCTTTCTCTCTCTCTCTCTGTTCTTGAAGGGTCTTGGTGCTGGAACAAACTTCGGCACCCTCTCACATTTTTGCTTCGGCAAATGGTTGTCTTCTCATATCTTGGTTCCAGGCAATATTAATCATACTGGAAAAACACAGACAGCACACAAATACACAAGCGAATATACAAGTAGACCAAGGACATTTACTAGTAGCCCAAAGTTCAGCAACTTTTTCCTCACATATATGGATAGTTGCCAATGTTTTATTATGTATTTCAGATGATTGACAGCACCTTGAGTGATGCTGACACTATGATATCCTGATTGCCTGTCACCCGACCTTTTCAAAAGATCTCTATAAGCCGTCAACAGCAGATTTCTTTTGGCAGCTGGCGTTGATCAGTGGCTTACACATTAACTTTACACCGGCTCTGTGATTGCAGCCCAGCTTGTTTGGGAGCGTGCTATCTCCCACTTTCTCACGTACTTTAGTCCTGATTACATTATTGCTGTGTGTGGACAGCCATGGTTGAGAGACCTCGATAAAGATATGATTCTGACAAAGAGAGAGGTGGGGTGGAGTTGCGCTAGAAGGAGACTGCAGAGGGAAGTGTGTGTGTGCTTACGTGATAAACAGAGATAGAGGGAGAGAGATAGAGAGACACAGAGAGAGGGAGGAGTGGTGACAGTTTTTTTTTGCTAAAAGGTGATTTGAATCAACCAGAGAAAATTGTTCGATAAGCACAACTGAGAGCTACACTCAGTTAAAATTAAGTAAATAAAAATGTTGCATGAACTATAATTATTAACTAAACTATCACTTGAAACTATACTATACTATCACTTTAAACTATACTATCATAGTGGTACAAAAAATATGGACTTTTACACATACATAAATAGTTTGTTGCAGGCATCAGTGAATTCGGTACATCTGAAATTCATACACAACAAGACAATGAGCCTACTTTCTCATATAGACACAATAAAAGCATGATCTCACAAAAGGTAAGGCTGCAGGAAAACACACGGGACTGGCAGCATCCAGGTGCTCAGGGGGGTAAAGGGAGGGACAACGTAACCTGCCCGTAATTCAATGCACCCTCTAGATCCCTTGTGCAACACGAGCATGAGAAAGTTACTCATGCGGAGACGAAAGGTTTCTGAATCTACCGGTCTTTGTCTGCTTGACATCAATACATTTGTTTTGCGAGCCCTTTACAAGTGTGAGAAAAAGCGATGAATCGGTTTCGCAGTGTAAACAAATAGGGATGTTAAGTAGTTTGAGTATAATCATTAAAATGTGTAGAGCTACAAAAACATAATTGTCTTGATACCTAGAAGTGTAACACTTTACCATAAGGTTAACTTAAGTTTAAAAATGTATCAGTAAATGTTAAAATGAACATTAACCAAGATTAATAAATGCTGTATAAGTAGTGTTAATTGTTAGTTCATGTTAACCAAGGTAGTTAACTACTGTTGATAAATGGAGCCTTATTGTGAAGTGTAACTCAGAAAATGATTAGACCACACTTTACAAGCACTGAATACCATGTTGACCTGTTTTGATTATACGTTATTGTTTTTATTCCATATATATATATATATATATATATTGACTATAACTACATAGAACTAATTAACGATAGTAATATGTTGCACGGAGATTGTATAGTGATGTAAATTGTATGAAACAAGAATGAATTGCAACATGAAACACACACATAATATTACCAAACTGCAATTACGCTGCATCACAGTTGTGAACTGCAGTCGAACCCCTGGCGCTCGGTCCCGCAGACGCACGCTACAGCCGGCAGCAGCAGCGCCTTCCCCCGCCGCTTGCGCGCCACGTGTCGCGGGATCTGCAGCAGCTGGAGACTCTCGCCCTTGTAAATGTGCATAACAGAGGGCTGGCAACCCACTCCACTCACTCCAACCGGTGCCTTTCCTGTGAGTGGATTATGACAGACCGTTCACAAGTCTGTTAGTTTATGATAGATGACCAATACGTGCAATAGATTATTTTACTGTCATGGTGATCTAAACTGCATTTCGACATTCTGCATTCAGCATTATTGTGTTTACTTTTATCTTTCTGTTACCATTAATCTAACATTACGCAGTGCAAGTTCGTGTATATGTTTCCGTACTTTGTTGCTTGCGTTTTAATGACATAAATAAGGGATGATGGAGCATTGGAAACAGAAAATGTGAGTGTTTTGTTTTATGCTCCATTTACGAAAACGATGATCATAAAATCATGACCTAAATTAGAGCTGCTTCTGTCAGACAGAGTCAAGGACACGATCCGTGTCGCTCACACTCTCGGTCTGAATATCTTCACACTGGCTCGCATTCCGATAAGCCCGATCTAGCTCTCGGTAGGCGTGGTTTTCCCAGGCTTTTAGAACAGCAGCTGCTATTTACCTTCCCTCTAATGTAAACCACCACCGCCACCCCCAGCCCGCCAGCCAAACCTCAACCACCGCGGTAATAAAACATCCTGGCACGTGCTCCACATTCACAACAGCGCTCGCGAGCCGACAGATGTCAAAATGCCAGCAGAAGCGACGCGCTTAAAGAAATACAGTACTGGTTTGTCATGTTGATAGCGCAAAATGAAAAGTCTTAAACGATGTACTCTATGCATTTCTCATATAGGCTTTTTTTCTATGCGCGTGCATATTTTATAAAATTTAGATTGCATTACAAATGTTTTTTTGTTTGTTTGTTTTGTCATTTAGCATATTGCAATAGCTTGGCATTAAGAAAATGTGCTTAATCTATCTGTTTATTTCAGTTGTATAACAAACTCAACTACATATGTTTTAATATATTAATCATTATAATAATAATAATAATACCAAACTTTACTCTATGTAAAAATGTTATACGCAGGACGCCAGTCTGTTTTGGTTTACTTCTTTAGTTTCAGTGCGTGTAAGATACGCGTATTGAATTATAATGACAAAGTTTGCCGTTCCTGTCCTGAGACCGGCTCTTAAGTGTTAATAAGTAAACTGAATGATTGAAGGCAGTCCCGGTTGTGCCCTAAACCCGGCCGCGCGCCATTGGCCACCCGCTCAAACGCTAAACAACCAATGGAGGGGCGCCGACCACGAGCCGTCCTCCCCTCGGGCCGCGTGTCCCCCGCGCTGATTGGTAGAAAGTTACTGTGGGAAAGAAAGTTTGGGAAGTTTCACACGAGCCGTTCGCGTGCAGTCGGAGATATAAATAAGACCGACACGACGCTGAGGCAGACAGTTGCTGCGACCGCTGGCGATCGGTGAAATCAGAGACTGTGACATCATTGCCACATCGGTTGAACTCGAGACACTTCGTGAGGATATCCATTCGTAGCTGGAACTGTATCCGCGCAGTTTAAAGTTACTCAAGTAGAAGACACTGCACGGGAGGATTTCTTTAATAAAAAGCGCTCAGGATACTTCCAGGAGAAGATGCCTGCCGATATCATGGAAAAGAATTCCTCTTCTCCAGTCGCCGCGACTCCGGCGAGCATGAACACCACACCTGATAAACCCAAAACGGCATCGGAGCACAGAAAGGTTTGTATTTGCATTAAGTAATATAACACATTTGTTCTTAAACGCACAATTGCGAGTGCGCATTCAAAAGCGTTGAAATACAGTAGCAGGACGCAGATTTCAATCTGACTTTTGTCTCGTTTGCTTTTTAGTCTTCTAAACCCATTATGGAGAAAAGAAGAAGAGCGAGAATCAACGAAAGCTTGGGACAGCTGAAAACGCTAATCTTGGATGCGCTGAAAAAAGATGTAAGTGCTATAAATCCGACTGACTCCTGTAACTAGATCTGGGTTTAGATTGCATATCGATGTATCGCTTCGCATAGACTCCCGTCTAAGTCAAACTCTATTTTAACACAGAGCTCCCGACACTCCAAACTTGAGAAGGCGGACATCCTGGAGATGACAGTGAAACATCTCAGAAACATGCAGCGGGCACAGATGACTGGTAAGTCTTGACTCTGAATAATCCCGAAATGAATGGTTTGGAAAGAACATCCAGACACTCATATGCGTTTATCCAAAGACTTTTCAAGCACTTGTTGTGTATGTTGCGAAATGTTTTTCCTTGGAAACTAGATAAGTCATTTTAAGTAGAATAATAATTGCTTAAAAGTAGTTGTACTATTAACTTAGCTTCATGTATTCCGTTATCTAATCGGATGTCTTTTCTCATTTCTCTAACAGCCGCCCTGAACACGGATCCCACCGTTCTTGGGAAATACAGAGCTGGATTCAGTGAATGCATGAACGAGGTGACCCGGTTCTTGTCCACCTGTGAAGGGGTTAACACCGAGGTCAGAACCCGGCTGCTGGGTCACTTAGCCAACTGCATGACACAGATCAACGCCATGAATTACCCAACACAGCACCAGATACCTGCTGGGCCTCCTCATCCAACATTTACTCAGCCCATGGTGCAAATGCCCAACGCGACTCAGCAAGCCAATGTTGTGCCCCTCAGCGGAATCCCCGGCAAAAGCGGGTCTTCCTCCAGCTTGTCTTCGGACGCGACAAAAGTATACGGAGGTTTCCAGATTGTGCCGGCAACTGACGGACAATTCGCCTTTTTGATCCCCAACGCTGCCTTTGCTCCAAACGGTCCCGTTATTCCAGTGTACGCCAACAATTCCAGCACACCGGTTCCGGTGGCCGTGTCTCCAGGAGCGCCGTCCGTCACCTCGGACTCTGTTTGGCGGCCTTGGTAGAAAAAGACAAACTCTTAAAGACTCTTAAAGACAAACGACACTTGTTTTCTTTGTTCAGCGTTACTTTTTTGTTCTTTTTTGTATGAAAACGTGTTTAAAGAGATAATGCACTATATTTGTATAGCTGTAAAGGGAGAGTTCATATTGAAATAAGTTTTGTATCGTTCAATTCCGTTCATTGCATTTTTTTATATTTGCGGTATCTTTTCTACGTTGTGATGCCAAAGATATGTTGAATGCGCTTTCAAGTTTCTTCTTTTTGGAAGACTAAATAAAATATTAAAAAATAAAACGTTTGCCTTCGTGTTTAGTTTTATTCTAACTTTTTCACAGTAGTAAACTTGGTTTACTTAACTGTAAACCTATTTAGGGTCATTGTTTTGACCTTAGAATAATTAGACATTTCGGCCGTATAATAAGCAAACTTATATGCGGCGGTAGTCTGGAAAGCAGCTTGTTTCTCGTTTCTCAAACGCTGTGAAACATAATTCGCGGAAAGCAAAATAAATAGTGCTGGGGGACTGATGTTAAGTCACACCGATGGAAAGACATTACATTGCCTTCAGTTTGAGAGTTTACAATATACATCTTATGTCATGCAACTTGACACAAACTTTTAGACTGAATCTATTTATTTTTAAAGTCTGAATCTATTTATTAAGCTGGACTTTTAAAATAGTGCTGACAGACAATTTCCCATTAGTTATTCCATTAGTAAGTTATTGTTACCATTATTTTCTAACACTGTCGATGAACAGCTTTTAAAACAATAACCCTGCTCTAAAGAAATGAGAATTTTCATATTATTATATATATATATATATATATATATATATATATATATATATATATATATATATATATATATGACAATTTTTAACTTAGCAAACAGAGGAAGAGTTGACACAGCCTGCATGTATATTGTAATACAGAATAATATATATTGTGTGTTTTATCATGTTCACTAACGTTACTAATATTGGGTTCGAGTGCCTCTTATGGGTATTGTGGGTGAGACAGACGGACAGAAAGATGATTTGCTTCAGTTACAAAGTTTTGTTGCAGAGGGAGCGATTGCACGGCCTTTTAGCGCCCTCTAGCAGTCCAAGCGTGAAGCACACTAACAGATGACTAACCAACGGAGACTTGTTTAGTAAAACCTGGTTACTGACGCAGATTATTTATTTTGACATGTGACTGCGACATAATTATCACTTCAAACATAAAATAAACCCGATTAATTGAATTACTATCAGCCTTATGTGTGCTGAAAATGTACTGTGCTGATAATAATACTTTTACTACTTTTTTAGGCAGTATGCACCTTTTTGCCTCAAGACACCAGCTCTTTGTGATTCTGTTTCCGTGTGAGAAGAGGGTGCAGAAATGTTTATACACAACACTAATGACTTTTTTGTGTAACATGGGAAAACACTTGACATGATGAAACGTTTCCTTCTTGATGCATTCCTGTGCTTCCCAGGTGCGTGCTGCCTAAAGCTATTCCAGTGTGGCCGTTCTTTGAAGGGGGCATTGCAGGTGTTTGCAATTACCTGCCATGTGGCACAAAGTGTGGATAAGTGCAATCATTTTGAATTTCCATCACACCTTTTGTGGTGCCGAACATATAGGGATTGAAACCATATGTTCGCAGAAAGTCGGCGAGGGGAAGATTCTCTAGAAATGCAGGCAAAGTGTACAGAGGTTGTCTGAGAAGTGAGGTTTTCTGTTTTACCCAACTTAACTGCAAGCACGCCACCATCTCAACTGATCTGCTAAATTGTGGTGGGCCACACATAATTTCCTGTTTACGCCGAGGTCACAGCTGGATTCAGAGGCAACCCAGGAAACATACAGGCAACGCCCGACCCCCTTCAGGTCGTCTGACTATGGTGTGCCAACCCCCCACTCCAAACCCCCCTACCCCCCCAAACTTCGCTGCATTGCCACCCCTGGAGAACAGCTTTACGAGCATCTCAGGTTACCGGCGTACTGACCATTGCGCCGGGGCGCCTGTGCACATGTCACAACATGACCAAGGGTTAGCCACCATGCATGTCAATTAACTTTTCCCACACTCTGTGCAAATGCAAGAGACTGGAGAAGGGTAAAGGGAAAGAGGGAGAAAAATAAAAAGGGCTAAATGAAAGCCCCTCTCTGCTTCCTTCTTGGCTCCTAAGTGTTACCATATGGCATGATCTCTCACTGTGTCTCTCTCTCTCTTTCTACCTCTCTCTCTCTCTCTCTCTCTATCTTAACTCGTCATCATTACCGCCTTGTCTTTGATTGTACCCTTGACAAGCCTGGGATTTATGATTTAAGCACAGGGATTGCTGTACCAAGCTCTGGACTCACTATGCATCCAAAGTTCATGTTCCCTCCAACAACCCTCTCTCTCTCTTTCACTTCTCTTCCCTCTCTTGCCCTGCAGTTGCAGGGGAAAGGCTGTTTTCTGGCAGGAAATGAATAGCTCCCAGATGAGCTGAGGAACCTGAGAGGTCGTGAGAAAGAGGCGAACCCCCTTCGCACAGCCGGCGTACTGCCAGCCGCCAGGGGAATGTGGGAGAGCGTCTCTCTGACACACGCATCAACTCTCCTGCTGCTTGCCCAAACACCCCACTGCCTGCCTGCCAGCGAGCGAGCGAGCGCTGACACACAGGGCCCATCTGAGGGGGTAGAGCAGGGCTGATTGGGGCTGTATGCGACTAGTTAGACAGGCATGAGAAAGAAGAGAGGGGACAGGAAGAGTAATGGAACGAGAGAAGCCATGACAAAGACCTTTTATATATATAACAATTATATTATATTATAAACAATTAATGAAAAACCAATATTAATATTTGGGGGGGTCATGGGGTAAGGGTCATATGGGTGTAATGTACATGCATGCATACTGAAAACCTTTAAGTAGGTAAACCTTTAAGTAAAGTCTATTAAAATGAAGCAGAAACTGAATAGACTACTACAACTAGCAGCAAATGCAAAGCAAATGTATTAGTGCATATAATGCAATGTAACGAAAATAAATATTTGCCTCTATTTACTCTTTCTTTACCTTAGTAACAAAAAATTGTAATTGTAATTGCTGTCACTCTAGATCTTCTATAACTATAGCAGGATATAAATAATACACCAGTTGGACTTGGTGTAAATCCATTTAAACATCGCATTAAGATTAGTCCCAAGTGACTATAATAAGTGAGTGCTGCCCAGTACTACTGAGTTTGAAATGGTTTATCATTACTATGTTTCACTCGTTTTTTCCCCTTTAAACATAAGGATAAACTTTGCTTGATGCTGAACTTTGCCTGAGCCTCTAAAACAACTTTTTCAAGTTCCCAGACAGAAGCACTAATAGTGAAGCTTTCATACTGACAGGAGCAAATAAGGACTAATGTGAGTGACCAATGAGTAATCAGACTGGCACATTTGGCACAGTAAAGGAAGAAAATAACAAAAGCTGTGCAACACAACAAGCTAGAGGGCAAAACAACAACAACAGCAACAATATGTGCAGGAAATTATGATCCTTTTGTTTATGACAAGGAAAATATAATTCTAACATTTACACAGCAAAAACATTTTCAGTACAGAATATGCTGGAACATTTTTTTAATACTTTTGCTTAGTTTATTATCCCATCTAACAAAAATATGGTGTATGAACACTTCTCAGCATTATGAGAACATTTATCAAGTACTAATATCATAAAGATGTTCCAAGAAGATTGTTCTAAGAATGCCCTTAATTATTAGAATGTATACCAAACACCAAAAACACTGTTTTAGGAATGTTTTGTTCTAAAATGTATATAATCTTTAATTATATACTAATAGTAATGCTAGTAAAGAAAAACCTAGAGAGAAAGTTAGACCTTTTTTTGTGTTTTTAGCATTGTTTTGGCTAACCTAATTGTAAAATCTTCGGTTTAAAAAAGAGAACATTCAGGGCAGACTGTTGATTATGACAATAAATGACTGCTGCTTCTAAGAAAATTAAAATAATATGTGTATCTTCACTCAAATATGTTTAACAGTTCAGAAAGGTTTTTTTAATGCTTTTTTTACCATGTAACAAAATAATATGCATAAAAGAAGATATGAGATTAGATTTTTTAAATTCTATTTTGTGCCTCTATTACATATGACAGTGTAAAAAGACAGGAACAGGATCCGGAAAAAAACCTTGAGCCAGGACTCAAGTCTGGGTCGGCTGTAACACCAGTGCAATATACTGGCATTCTGCCCACACATCCAACTCAGCTTATGTTCTGATTTTGAATCACAAAAGATGATTCTATGAACACATATCAACAATTTCTGTACTTGCATGCACAAACTGCTCAGAAATCATCAGCTGGGCTGATGCAATATGAGTTGTCAATTATATAGTGTTAAATATATGATTGTAGTATTGTAGACTGAACAGTTTTGGGTTGTGTAGTTCTTTTCCTGTAAATCAAGCTCTTTAAATCAACCAATAGAATAATTTCCTTTGTGGAAGTCTGAAGTCTCTGGTGGTTTGTATGCATGTGAATTCTGACCAAATTAACCAGCATGTTTCTCTTTAATCTCAATGTTTTTGGTCAAGGAAAGACGGATATGAATGTCAACAGATAAAAAGAATTCAAACAGGTGTGAGGACACATGTTTCCTCTGATAGATCAGACTAAAATCTGTCATGGGGCCCTTGGGAACTCCCAGGATGTTTATTGGAAACACATACAGACAGTCTTTTGCAATTGTATGACTGTTGTTATATTCCTATTTCAAACATAAATATCTCAGGACAATGTTACTGTAAATGTATTGCAATCTTACAGAACACATTATTTCCAAAATACATTCAGATACACTTTAGATTAATTGGTTTCATCCATTCTAAAAATTTCATCCCCAGTTGCTTTATTTGTTGTCATTGTGCTTGTTCTGGATCTTTCAGTAGCAGATATAGATTCTTCAATCCTGCTGAAGGTTCCATGGGCTTCTGAAACACAGAGATGTGAATAGTATTATCTTGCCGCCTCTCACACGTTCATACAAAATGGTTTAAGGCACAGCGATGCTTTCGTGGGCCACTGTTTAATCCCCTTTCTTGTATAAAACCAGTGGTGGGGCCGCTGCATTGCTGGGCAGTGCGATAGTGCACTGGTGTGACAAGCTGTTAAAGTCCCATGCGCCACCTTTGTGTGTGTGTGTGTGTGAATCTGTTTGTTTATATACATTCCTGTCTTTCAGATACACTACAAAGCTTTTATTCCGAGCAGCAATCACTCTAGAAAGGTGTTCTGATTTGACACCCACTGCTGCTGTTATACTGCTGCTCTTTTGCATCAGACACAATGAGGTAAGTAGGGACAACATGTTTTGATAGGGTGGGTGTGCTAAAATTCTCACATGCCATGTTTTGAACATGACGTTTTGAAAGGCTTCTTTCTTTCTGTATGTCTGTCTGTCTAAGGCTTAGCAGGATATATAGGAGACTGCTAATGCACAGTTGTGTTTGAGTAATATTTCTTGGACAGCTAACTGGGCCCTGTCTCAGAACCCACTAATGCCCCCTGGTGGCTGACAAGGTATACTGTAATACAGAAAACTTAAGCTTTGATAGCCTCCAGAACACCTTCAGTACCAGGAGATGGGATTTTTACTTGGTAACGGTACGCAAAATGAATCAGACATTACTATAATACAGTAAAAGGTGTGCCACAAACTATCTAGCGTAAAAATGATAAAAATTATATTTATTTACTTAATTACAGACTACCTATTATATTTCATACATTTTACCTTGTGGAACCTCATGCAACAGAAACTACAATCATTCTAATAAATGTTTTATTATTTAATAATGTTTAATCATTTATTAAGTACTTTGCAAGACATAACATACAGAACACATATACAACAATAGCTTGAAGATAAAAACAGCGTATTAAATAGGTACATACAACTCAAAAAGTACATATGATATGATAAGCAAATAATTATTGAAAAGCATAAACCTTAAATCTTAGTAGCAAATAAGGTAGAGTTTACCAAAGACTTGCAAAATATTGTTAAAAAAGTCTGTAAAAACAGGTCTTAAAACAATACTTATAAGGAGAACTATATATCTTATATCTATGGACTGAATAAGGAAGGCTGGTTCATATACAGGCACCTTTGCTGCAAAAGCTCTGCTTCTAAGTGTACAGGCTGATTAAAACATTAAATAGCATGTTTAAAAGGGATCAAATGGACAGTATTTTCAGGGACTGAGTATCCTGTTCCCATGTGCTTCAATGCAATGTGCCTTCATTTAGCCCTGAAAGCCAGAACCCTCTACAAACAGTGTCAGAGTAATCAGCAGTGACTTGAAATATGTGGCGTCATTGAACTGTGGTTTCTGTGACTAATGTTTTTATAATCCTCCTTTGAGCGGTGCCCTGTCTCTAGAAGGCATCAGAGGTATTCAGTTGGTGTAGCCTTTTAGGTCACAATCTGCCTTTATTAGCATAATTTAGGTGGCTTTTCTATGTACGAGGCTTGGGAGAATATTAATAATAGTCATGTTGTATTACCATCTCTGTTTGACTCTAATAACTGCATGCTGCCTGGTGAAAGCAGGAGCAATTTGACTCAGATGGCCGGAGATACGATTGTTTCTCTGTCACTGGCTCACAGATGCTTGTATTTCATCACTTCCTTTGTCACGATGTGGTCATATTCATTCAGGTTCCACACATTCATTTTCTCTGCACCCACTGGGAGGTTAGTAAAAACATCTGTGTGTTTGTAGAGGACTTTTGCATTCTCTTACAGATTGTTAAGTGCACTTTGGGTATAGACTTTATTTTACAGTCTTTTGGTTATATAAACTTGCATTGACTCTATAGACATTTCTTCTGGCCTTCCTGCCTACACAGTCTGAAGACTGTAGACTGTGCCTACATATCAATGCAGTCTGCAGTAAAAATGTAGATGTGCTGTATAATAAAGACCCTTCTTGCTCCATTTATAGACATTTAGGGGTATACACATGCTATGAGAACCCCCTTTCAGGCCACACTGTTAAAACCAAAGCCCCCTTCCATAAATGTTTCATTGCTACAGTGCATTTGAATCTAACTTCCACTCCAAAAATCCCTGTAAACTCAACCTTTTGTCATGGCTGCAACAAACCTGTAGTTCCCAGAATACCTTTGGACAACATGTTTCACTATACGAGACAGGCAGCCAGACATATAGAAATCTAACAAGATTTTTCCTCTGCTTGTCTGGTCAAACTTTGAAGAAAGACGCGTAACCATGGTGAGATGATTGTAAAGCTCTACAAAACTTTAGTTTAGTTTGGGCTTTAGTTTCCTGGCCAGTAATAGATGTAAAGAATATTGGAGTACTACAATAGAGCCGGGCAGAGATCAGACCACAGAGGAAAGTGGAACAGGTGGTCACTGAAATCACAGAGGGAATGTGAAATCATTCTGTGGTGTAGATTTCACTGATAGGAACCCAAGGGGTTACTTGCTACCTTGTTCCTTAGGAAGCACAAAAATATTCCAAGTCCAATGTGCTGGGAAAAAGGACAAATATTTCGAGCGAATGGAAGACCTCAATCTGCAGGCCCCCATTTAACTGCAGATGGATCTACTCATGAGAACATGCCGATTGTTTCTGCCGATGAAGATCTCACTGATATTAGAAATCTATGACGGTTCCTGCATTTTGTACAATGCTTGTGTATTCTTGTTACACAAAAACCAAGATTACTAAAAGAAATGCATTAGGATTATTATTATATGTCATAATTAAATAATCATCATTATTAATGTTCATTCTTATTAAACAGTCAATATCAAAACAAACTTAAATGCAGTGAAACTATTTCTTAACATTTTATTTTTTAGAAAACTTTTTAGTAAATATTTAACACATTAAATAAAACAAAAGCCAGTTTACAAAAACAGCAAAATGAAAACACAAATTAGGCATTATCAATTTTGTGAACATTTTTGTGGAAATGTTGTCAATATAGAACTTTAAATATTTGCTGTAAAATAAAACTTATTTACTGACAAATTACCTGAAATTTAGATTTAATTAAAGAATGCTTACAGAAATGTGTATTACTTTTCTCACACGCACACATCCTTCCAAAATATACAGCCACATAACAAAAAAATAATACACAGTTTATTGCTGGCACATCTTACCCCATTTCCCTTATACATTGTGTAGTCAATGCGTTGACTTTTTACACGTTGTCCACAATTGTTTGTAAATACCATTATGATAATTAGCAGGTCTGGATAACACACAGACTGAAATTTCATTGCCTGTTTTTAATTGCCTCCACTGCTCTGAGTGAATCTAAAAGTACCCTTAAAAAATTGTGGGTCCTCCATGAGTTGTGATGAATGTGTGTTTGTGTATTCACCCACACACTAGTTTTGTATGTAATAATAGATTTATGATGACAGACTACCTCAGTATAAGATGGGAGATGTTTAGAGTGGATGCTTCAGGTGTGAGATAAACTGGAAGATTTGTGAATCTGATCTTGTCAGACTGGATAGAGGGATGTGTGTGTATGGTTCTGCTTGAGTGAGCCCGAAGAATGCACATGGATGTTGGATTGGGAGAATAAACCTCTTTCATCACTTACAGTGTGCAGTTTCTCTCTTGCACAGGAAGCTTTAAAAGAGATTGGATGCAGGCGTACTGTCTGTTGAACCCCCCCACCCCCCCACCCCTTTCTGTACAATGAAGGTACACACACACGGTCAGCCAACATGTTGCCAGTATAAGAAAGTAATATACATGAAGCTTATGAAATTACTTCAAATGGTTTCCATTGTACATTTTTTACAGCATGACTTTGACGTCTTGGCTATATTGCTGAGGATTTTTTAAAATAACTTGAACTTGAGCTTATACGTATATAAGTAATAATAATTATCAATAAATAAAATAATGTTTTTCTCTCTATTAATTCACCGGCAGTATTATTTTTCTTCCACAGTAACAAACATGCATGTCATCCTAAAAATCCTCTAGAGAAACATGACAAAAACATTATCACGTGTGATGGAGTTGTTGATAGTGGCTGCTGAGAGGATCTCAATGGCTCTAAAATTCTCTCAAGACTACGACCAGAGGGATCTTCACAGAAAGGGAGAACCCTTATTAGCCTTTTGAGAACACGAAGAGAATAATGCCTATTTAACCTCAACATCTAAACCTTTTGCCCACTTAGACAAGATCTTGGAGAGACAAAAGAGCTACCAAATTTAGAAAGAGCCCTCCATCAGCTCCTAATGAAGCTTGAAGAGCAGGAGAAATCCCCACGGTATGGCGCATCATGTTTCCCCCATCGGCTTTTCTGAAAAACTTTTATCTGTCATCTAACCATCCCTTTGCTTTCCTTTAGGAGTATGCAGATAGTGACAGTAGGTAAAGACGCGCAGCGCTCTCAGAGTCAGCCCTGTCAGAGGGGACCACCTGCATTGCCCCCATTTTCCTGTGGGATTATTCAGGGTGCGGGCAGGGTCTGGGGGGTTGCTGGTGGAGATCCCAGGGTGGAGAGTGAGTGGCGTGGAAAGTCGAGCTGGCGTGAGGTGCCAGGAGGGTTCTGCCACATACCGCATGTTCCCCGTGCTGCCCCTTCACAACCACATTGGTTCCGTGCTGCGCAGCTGCCAACCCGTCTTTCATGGGCCGGCCGCCTGTGCTGTCTCTCTGAGGTGGGTGCTCTTTCACATTCAAAGCAGCCTCGCTGAGTAACCACACATTCCCATACAAAACCTCAAAGATCCCCCACGCACCCCCTCCCGCCCCACGCCAAGCTAGGCATAGCTTTCCCACCAGCGGCAGACGAGCGTGTTTACCTCATACGCTAATGCAAAGGCGATGGGCGAACTCCTTCCATGTAGTCTCGTTTAGTGAGGGCACATTCCAAGCTTTGTGTTTTGGGCCATAGGAGTTGAGGGCCCTTGAGTTTTTGGTCCGCAAACTGATTTGATTTTGTGTCTGCTGTGAAAGTTGCATTATGTATCTTATATAAGCATACGTATTATTATACATACTTATATACTTACATATTTATGAATATTAAACATTACTACACATATTACAATTAAACATTAAGCAATTAAGATGGTCAGTTTCTATGGACAAACAGACATTTATATTCATAATTTATTATATTTGTGATGAACATATATTGCATCTTTCCTTTAATGACACAAATGTCTGACCAGATTTACACAAGTCTCTGATCTCCAAAACTGAAACATCTTCCAGATATTTGACACTTTTAAGATGTATTCAGAATTCCCAGAGTTTCTAGATCATGAATAAAACCAGTTCACAAAATTAACCATAGCAACAAACCAAACACAATCTAGCATGTCCTCTAGCTTTTCAACAGATACCACTACTGTTCCTGAGGCACTGCAAGCTTCCTTGCATGTTTTACTTTTGTTTGTAGTTTTTGTATCCATCTTCATTATATTTGAAATATGTTTAATGAATAAGAAAACATTAACTTAAACGGAAACTCAGTCTGACAGTCTTAATGATCATGGCTCATTCATTCATCGTTCATGTGCCTGCCCACTTGTCTCCTTGTAAAATTAATAGTTTGTTTTGGTTAATTATCGTTGGTTTTGCCATTTCTTAACTGTTGAACTATTGTTTGCCTCATTGGGTCCAAAGTCAATGTATAATGAGTCTTTTTGGATGTTGCTTTTCATTCCCACAAACTTTCTAAACTAATAATTGTTGGCTTGCTTTTGTTTTGTTTGCTGATTCAGCTAAATTAGGGATTAACTCCAAGATTCTTGTTTCGGGTCTTGGCAGTGCCATCTTTGATGGAGCAGTTCTCCATGTGCTTTGTGAACAGCCTTTTCAAATAGACCTTCATCAATTTCCCTTGCTCCTTTTCAAGGTGGCAGATTTGCAGGCCTCAGCATCCCTGGGCTGTGATTGAATCACATCTGAATGAAGAGCACATCTGAGCACCCCCCAGTTTCTTAGAATCAAGCTGAATGCGTGAGGTGGGGGTCCTCTTAGATATTTATTGTGGTTGCCTCTTTTAAAGTACTTGCCTTATGGCAGGTTGGAGAAAATTCAGGCTTTAGATCTAGAGTATGCAGGTCTACCCGAGAACAGCAGGCTTGCTCAGGGCCACTCTGACATTCTAATCATAACCCTGATGGCATGTCGGCTCAGAGGAGAACTCTGTGGGCTCCTGCCATGCCAGCTCTCTTTGTGTGACAGGAGAGAGATGAAAATGGGATTAAAATGGTGGATAATGGAGGGAGAAAAATCTATTTCACTCTGCAAGCCACTGAGAGCTGTCACTGCATTGCCATAAGAAGTGTTTAAGGTTACGAGACAAAAACAGCTTGATTGCACAAGCTGTTTCTGTCACATTAATTCATTTGAATTATTTGCCCTTTTTAATCTTTTTAATCCTGTACTGTATTTTGCATCTTATTTTGTGAGATCTCACTAATATCTCAACTGTCTCTTAGAGATCAATGAGACAGAGACTGACAGAGACCACTGTCTTACAATCCTCCTGTTTTTCAGTTGTTTCTCCTGAGAAACAAACCCTATAAATCACACATGCCTCCTCTACAGTTTTAAAAAATATATTCTAAAACATTCCAAACTATGCTTATATTTGCAAATAAGTCTGCAATCAAAGGTTATTGATTGGGTAGAAAGGTTATACAATCAATATTACAATATTAATGCTCAATTTGATTTTCTAATAGAAGTTTTCCAAGGATAAGTTACCTTAGATATAAGTTAACACATTATTTCTATCTACACTCTTATTAATCAATAATTGAATTTTAACGGACTTTTATAGGGGTTCTGTTATGCGTTTTTTTCTTTATTAACTTTAGTCAGTGTATAATTTATTGTTTGCCCATAAAAAATAATTTGTAAAGGTACAGTGCTCAAAGTTTACTGAAACTTAACAGAAATCATATTCTTTTTAACAGAAATCAGTAAAGAACCACAACGGCTCATAGAGAGGACAACTAGCTTCTTCAAGAGTTTGTGATTTCAGCCTTTCTAAGGAGGTCAAATGTAGGAATCAGTGGGTAACATTTATTTTTAACATTGTTCCTGAATGTTGTATTTCCAGCGTTTCTTTGTTTGCTGCACATTTTATGGAGGACAGCTTCCTCAGTCTAGGGGAGTACAACGCCAACTTTGCACAAAAGCTTGATCTAAAAGACAGGGCAGTTCCCACTGTCAGAACAATTTGTTGTCTCTGAATCACAACCTCTAAGTATGTTTCATTATTTGATGGTGTTTTTTATTAACATATTCATTTTTATTAATTCAACAGCCAACTTAGAATATTGGTGTTTGTTGGCGTTCATCATATCAGTGGGCCAGCTAACAAATGTATTTTGGAAGAAAGGGCTTCACAGGACCAGCCCTTCTGACAAACTGGGGGAGAGGTGCAGCAATAAGGTAAAATATGTGAACAATGAGTTTTTGAATAATGAAGCATGAAAACCTTTTTTTAGTTCAACCCAAAAAAATCTCTAGTCTCAAAAAATAGTAGCATAATAGGACCTCTTTAAGAGAAACATCTGAGACAGCGTTGATACTTGAACATACTAACAAGGAATGTTCTCAGAATGCTGGCTGAGAAAACTTTAATGTTAGGTTAAAGTTATGTTAGGTTAAATTATGTTAAAGCAAAAATGAATTGTTTTTTTTTAATAGTAGTTTGTGGAATGTTTTAAAAATGTTACAGAATTTAAAAAAAAAAATATGTTCTTATAACCAACCAATAACAATAAAACAGGGTCGTTCAAGCAGTCCAGTTTTAGTTCTTAGAACTTTCCAAATAAAATGTTTTTGTTATTTGATGGAAATGTTAGGGAAACATTCTCACAACCTAAAATTGTTAGCTGGGGTAGCATCTTCCACCAAAGTGTCAACCACTGAACAATAAAATTTTCCTCTGGCCTCATCTGAATTGGAAGCAGTCTGATAATTTTGTGTTTGCCAGATTTTGCATTTGTATCAAAGATCTACAATTCTATAGCCAGGAAGGAGCGCAGAGACTCTGGAAGATCCTCATGACATGAGTATAGTGGAATTCCAGACCACTTGACAGCTCTCACCCCCTTGATTGTTTGCTCCGGCCGTGGTAATCTAATAAATGTTTAAGACTTTAATCAATTTGAAATGCTTGACGGCCATCGCCATGATTTAACTTGTAAAAAAACTCTTACAAAAAGAGTGAGTCTAAGAAAAATAGTCAGGCAGATAATGGCTCCTGGAGTATAAATCTTATTCATGGCACACAAAGTGATCATTGGGCGAATAGAGGCAAGAGCCGTGGTGCTCTCATTATCTGCTCGGCTTTCTTCTGAAAAGTTCTGGGACTGGATCTCTTTGTGTGAAACAGCAGGTAGCAGAACAGTGTCAGGTCAACTCGAGGGCCCCACTTACCACCCCATCCACACACTCATTCTTAGAGAAACCAGCCTGTACTCGATGTATGTAAGACAGCAAAGCAGAAATTTCTGTGAGGGCTCATTCAGAGTCTTTGTTGGTTATAACTGTAACGTTAAAAATATGAGTATAGTATGAATGATTAATTTATGTTCTTAATTTCTTAAAATTGTACATTTTAGCTCATTTGTGTCACATGTTTGAGTTCATCTTATCGATTATTGACTCTTGTAATCTCATGTGTCTCCTCCTGTGTTTCAAAAAGATCTCAACAATGTATCAAACTAATAACAAGATTGCAGCCAAACTTATTTTAGAGATCTTTTCTTTCAATTTCATTTTTTTTCACTTTTGTATCCTTCATACAGATTTTTCCTAAACAGCATGTATTTGTTCATGTATTCCTACACTTTTGTTTCTAAGTTCAAGTGAACAATCTGTGGTTGTCGACACTGAGTGTCTGGTCTTGAATGACATGCTTGATCTTGGCTGGATGTTACTGTATTGCTGTCATTGCTCAAGCTGCATCCAAGCTGCCTGGGGTGTCAGGAACCCGCTGATTAGAGAATCACAGACAGCCTTTATATTCAGATTATAGTTGCACACTCCCTTTGATTTGCCTTGTCTCTGCTTTCGCCCTCATAGTAGAGAAGAGCGTCAGCACTGTGGGAGGCTAGCTGCTCTAGCAGAATGTAGAATGGAGCTTCCCACTTAGTGCTGCAGCTAATCGAATAACAGCCCCAGCATGGTGCCCAGCGTGAGTGCTCTCCCAGCGGGATGGTGAGGGCAACTTGACTGGGGTCTGCAGGTATTTTTCATCCCGCCTGCCAGGCGAGCTCCAGCATCCTGCTGCTGGAAATTAGTCGTCGACTGGCCTTCCTTTCTGCTGGTGTCAGGCATGGGCCCCTGATGAGAGATTTGTTGATATGATAACTCGATTAGGCCTCAGGCTTTAGGGCACAGTGGCAGAGGGCCAGTGCAGGGAGATTTCAGCTCCTCTGGGGGAAAGATGGTTCCACTTAGGCTGTACCCTTAAAACTGTTCACTGTTCTCTTTGGGTGACAACATTTTAATAGGAAAAAAATTAAGGAGATCTTTTATATATCTCATTTGTTTCTCCTAGACCACAAAGAGATGGAGAGCAAATTAAGACCTCATTGAATGTCCTGTTAAATTATTCTCCTAAGACCCTAGAAATCTTAAATGTGTCTCCTTAAGTTTTATTAGAAATCGCCACAGTGTATCAAACTATTAAGTCACCAATAACACATTATTTTCTGATCAAATTCTTCCAAGACCAAATTATGAGCTATGCCATCAACATGTTTTCTTATAATTGTATACTTTTCCTGTATGCCAATATTTATCTCATTTGTGTCTATTTGTATTTATGCTAAAACCCATACAAAGTTGGTACTTGTTTAAAAAATAAATGAGTCACCTGAGCTATGAATGAGTAATTTTGAGCAATAACATTTTACTTTGGGGTGGCCAGGTAATCAGAAGGTACAGAAATACTTTACATTGCAATATCCAGCTTAAAAGAAAATAATAAAGTCTTTTAATAGTATCCCAATACCACAGTGATCTTTCTCATAGCCACAGAGGCATTATTTTCCCCTGATCTGTACTGTTCAGAAGATTACTCAACACCCTCAACGGCCATCAATGTTTCTTGACCCTTAGGGAGTCCAGCTAGAATTTCTCCTGTGTGAGAGAAGTGGGAACTTATTGGTACACAATACATTTTTCTGCCCTCTCGAATTATTTGAGGCATGGCGTTTAGGGGCCATTCAGTCAATTAACTTCACATCTCCCCTTTACCAGACAACAGTGTCCAGCAATATGGGCTGGCTAAAGACCAAACAGAAGCCTCCCCTTCCCAGTTCATCTATTGAAGACCTTCAGAAAAGACACCAAACAAAGGCCAACCCTTCTCTTTCTCGATGACTCCTCTCTTTGTTGCTTCTTCGGCCATCATAAAGGAAGAGGGACGCTCTTGTTTGCCCAGGAGGTGGTTTAATGGCTCTGGGTGTAACAATGGGGCCACATTCAATCTCACTAGAGAGACTCATTGTATGGGGCTGCTACTAAAGAGCTGGGGCTAGGGACATTCCCACTGGGTCTAGTGAATGGCAGTGAGGCATAGGGGGTAGACTCAGGGGTAGAAAGGCGCCATTGAGGTGATAGGCAGGTTCCATCTGCCCCCAGTGCCTCCTCACCTAGTCTTTCGAGAGGCAGGGGCCTCTCCTGCCACAATGGGCAAATTTAGTGTGTCGGGGTGGCTCAAAATGCTCACTTTAGAAGGAACCATTGAGAGAAATATCAACACTGTGGATGGGGGTATTGGTTTATTCATCCATTCCGGCCCCTTTCCATTGACTAAGTTCCTTTTCCTTTCAGTTCCTTTCTCCCCTTCCCCATTCAGAATGCTTCTCTCATCCCCAAAACTTCAGACCACGCTATTTTTCCCATACCTTGCAAAGGGGCGGATGACAAGAATTAAGTTAGTTCTGCCACAACCCCTCGTTTTTGTGTCTTATTGGTTGTGGCAGGTATCAGGGACAGTGATAAAATGGACCATTGGTCAAAACAAAAATGAAAGGGGCAGACGAGGTATGGAGAAAAATATGGATTATTATCTTGCATTAATAACTATAGATTATTATCTATCATTATCTTCTATGCAAGCACACATAGAGTAGATAACACGCACACCTCTGAGAATTGTGCAAATACTGTGCTAATACCTACCTATGAGGATCATATATGCTGTCAGAGTACTGTGGTTTTATCATATAATAACATTACTGTACCACAATACCATCACGATTGTTATCAGATGGTAATATTCAGTTAAATTCAATTTTATTTATATAGCACTTTTTACAACGTTACATTGCTTCAAAGCAGCTTTACATATATTAAAAATAAATTAAAATAATGAACAGAATACCATAATATTTTTAAAAAATACCATGGTACTAAAATTAACTGGCAAATAACTTCCACCAAGGTACCTTCAGAAAACTGTGGTACTACCATAGTACGTCAAAAAGCAAAAACAGTAGAAGCTTTTGGTAAGTGAATATATAGAGGCAATCATGTAGTGTTAACATGAAAGAAAGCTATTAAGTAACTATCCTGTCACATTAAGGTCTCAGGAAATACCTCTGGATCTTCTTCTATAGTCTTTTACTATAGAAAGATTTATAAACGGTATTTATAAATCTTGGAGAAGTAATAATAACAGAAATGTCTTTTCCTCATATGCCAGAGTATGGTTGTGTGTATGGCCTTGTGGTTACTGGGCCTACATGCTCAATCCACTGATGTTCTCATATTAACAGAGAGACCTTTGGAAATGAGCACCCAGCTTTAGCATCAGTCTCACCCATGTGAAACGTCCAGGTCCAGACCCGGGAGTAAAGAAAGCCCCAGCAGATGGTCCACTCTCAGAGCTCCTAGCGGGGTGTCTTTTGAGTCCTTGCTGAACAGACACCAAATAATCTAGTTATCTGTAGAAAAACTATAGATGAGAACATTTATCATTTATGGGATAATGCTACATTGTGATTACCGATAAATCATTTTCCCAAGATGGAACCACTGATGTTTGAGTCCTGTCCATGCCAAGAGTTGTGTTCTCAGTTTCCATTGCAATGTGATCCAAGGCAGTTTTGATAAAAAAAGTAATTATAAGCATTGACACTCTGTGTTAAAAATGATCAATTAAATGGGCCTAAAAAATTAATTTGCTTTGACCAGGCAGCCGATATTCTGCCCTCTCCAAATCCTGTACTGCACAAGTATGTTTTTTTGTTATAATTAAAGACAATTTTGAAGAATGCAGTAATTAACAGACTGACATAAATATTTTTTATTCTGCAAGGCAGTATGTATGATAATGCTATAAAATTCAGCAATACTATTAAATCTTGGGACTTTGCAAAAAAGGGTGTGGACAGAACATTTAGCTTTAGGAAAGATGCAACAACAATGATAGAAGGCGTAAATGTAGTCAAAATTCTGATCTTCCTCAAACTTTGGGGAGATAACTAGAGATTATATAATCACAAATATTATTTTTAAGCTCCAGTGCCATAGCACGAGGAAGTGAATTACTCCAGAGGTTTTCTGCATGATAGCTGCCTTCAGTAAAAGCAGCAGTGCTTCAACTGCTTGTAGCCAGGAGGTATGAAACAAGTGCCAGACTTTTAAATCATGAAAGCTCTTGGCACAGGAGAGGCTGAAGCTGAGAGCTCTGAACAAAAAGCTGCCCACTTTTTTCCCAGGCAGTTTATCAGTGCGAGGTGAGTTTGGGGGTGCAGCACCTCGCAGTGGTGGTTCCCGGTGGGCCTGCCGGAAAATCTGCATTGGAGTGAGTCTGGTTTTGATGTGGTTGAGCTAGAGCAGCTTATATGTGATCTGAAATGAGTTTGAGGTCCTGCTGGGTTTTGCCGTAACCTTGACGCAACGTGACCCACGCTTCAGGAAGGGCCAGGCGGGGGAGAAGACGCTCTCGCAAACCATCGTTTTGATCTTTTTATATCAACAACTTGCAGCTCTGTGTTATCTCTGTTCATCTTTTATCAGGGTTGTTGGTGTTATGTTCTCTGAGTCTCATGAGCACGCGGGATACATGCGCTGGAAGAGAAGATCAATAGGTCATGTCTATTTGAATAACCTTAATCTAATGATTTAAGGCCCCTTTTAAATAAAGTAAACTTTTATTTTCATCTTCATTTGAATAGGTATTTGTAATATATTGTATCAGGCCACATCATTGGTTTGTTAATTATCACCAATTTTTAATTCAAAAACATTGTGACAATCTTCCCAGTGACAATCGGAGGAGCTATTTAACAAACTCAAAAGTCAGTAGAAGATGCTATAGAATGACATAACTCAATAATGTTTTCATTACAAACGTTTGAGTCAGAATTATTGTGAGTGTTGTGTGAGTGTAGCCTCAACAGAGTTGAACTGGATAAAATGTAACTCTCTTCAACGGTCACAATGTACTGTTGCAAGGTCATGAATGCCAAAACAGAAATATGATGCAATGTCATAGCAATGTCAAAAAAAGATTCCCCTCACAAAGTACCTGCTCTGAGCCTCAATCTCAATCTAATCCCATCCTGTATTCACACCAGTTTTAGCAGCGCGAACAAGGGGGCGGCAAAGAAATAGTAAACATGCTAGCATAAACCTCACAATGACATCTAGAGTTCTTGGGAAGCAAGCTGAGACTTAAAAATCACTGTCTACAAAAGAGAGTAAGAGAGAGTGAAAAAATAAAAAGTTTGGACTGTGCTACCTAACGGTTTGGAAGAAAATAAACCAAAACACAGTGGAGCACAGCCAGCTTCAAAAGTGAATGAGTCTCAGATGGTGAGCACTGGCTGATGGCCCAGGCCGAGGAGAGGCAAGGCTGCAGCATGTAACCTCAGTCCTGTTTATGTTCCACATTCTGACAGTGGGGAGGCCTTAAATTGGAGCCATGCTGCAGGGGATTAGTCCTATGAACTCTGGGATGTGTGTGCAAGCAGAGGGTGACAGGAGAGGTAGGCAGACATGTGTCCACAGGGCTGGGAAAAGTGCTACCCACACACACTTACAATAGCTTTCCCCTTCACTCTCTCTCTTTTCCTTCCTTCTCTTTTTCTGTCAGAGGCCACAACAGAACCCCTACATGTGTGGCGGATGTTTTCCACGAGCAAGGCGGCCAGCTTGGCTGCAGCTGTCCAAATGGTGGACCTTGGGAAGAGGAGAGAGAGCGAAAGAGAGTTTGGAGGGGGTAGGGGAAGGTGCACTTGGCAAAGGTCAGACACCCCAAGACAGCTCTGAGTGTGGGAACTGTCCAGGAAGGCATGTACGAAATGTCCTGCACCATGGTATCGGTTTTCTCCAAGGCCTTCATGCCTGGGGGAAAAGCTTGATAATATATATATATATGTCTTGTTTGTTTGTATGTGTGAATGCAAAAGGCAGTACATTACTATGAGTAGAAGGAACTGCAGTGTACACACACAAATTCAAACACAGCTGCACATTCATCCATTGAAGACCTTTCCACCTGCATCTGTGAGACTGTCTGTAAGACATGTAGAGGTTTCTTAGCTTTTATCATCCACAAAAGAAATCATTATTGGTAAGAGTTTACTCTTTATTATTACAATGTTATTTGATCAGATGTTTTTAATTGCCTAGAGTTTGCTCTTAAGTTCCTAGTATTATTCAGTTTAGGTATCAACATTACTGCCTCAGACATGAAACAATTGTTTACACAGTATAGATTAATGTAAATAGAAATCTCATTTGTGATTCCTTTGAATAGATTTATTCAAAATGCTTTGGTCTATTTAGGGCACCGATATGTATTGCAGAAAGTACAGTAGAATTCTATAGCTGATTGATTTACATCATAAGCTGGGTGTTGAATGGATGTCAGCGATTAAGGTATAGGATAACACATTATACTTTGCTAAATTACTGTATATTTATCTGAAACACTAGAGGCTGGATGCATTCACAGACGTCTTGAGCTCACAACAGTATTGTATGTTGCAGTTTACCAATGAAATCCAGGTCACTGCTTGAGATTTTGGAGGTGAATTTGAGGTAAATTTTGCAGCAGGTACAAACATGCATTCCTTACATAAATACATATTCAACATCTTTCATTTGTATAAGCCCAACATCCCCACACAGTTAAGAAATTTGTGTACGTATATCTACACTAACAAAGTTAGGGCACGTTTCTCTCACCCACCTTTGTGCTATTCTGTGCCCTACCATTCATTCATTCAGCTGCACCTTTGAAGACAGATAATCCTGCTTATTTGCTTTCCCATGCTTGAGTCAAGTCTCCCTCTGAACTAACTCTGGAGAATACAGTATACATCCACACTTCCCACCACACAGGCTCCCTTTATTTACCCAAATAGGATGTGGCTGAACAGCCTTTTAAAATGTTAGTGAATGGTGTGTAAATATGATCTTACCGCAACTCTTTTATCGACAGGGCTACAGTCTTAGTATTGCTTTGAGTGCCCTTTATGTCCCCTGACATGTATTCAGTGGAAAAGCATTGAAAAGCTTCAATAAGCGGCCCCCACGGGACCCAATGTTCATAATGGGGGCCAATTCATTACAGTAAATAACAGTTGCTGTCATTATATTGTTTTCCATGAAGCGGCTTATTTGGAGCTCTTAAACTGGTAATTGTTTTAAAAACCAGTGGTGGCTCTTTTGCTTCTATTCAGGGGCAGGAAACCGAACACGGGTGGTGGGAATTTTGGAACGCGCCCCAGGGAGGGTCTGACTGGCGAGACAGGAGATTCAGTCCTGCTAGCAGCTGTGAGGGGTATTAGGCTCTAATGAGTTCAAGAGGAACATGGATAAGCAGAGTTATGGAGAAAGCCCCCGTAAGTGCCTTTGAGTTAATGCCTTGACATCTGTATTAACATATTAACATATATATATATATATATATATATACACTGTGATTGAGAAGACCCTTAACTGGGAAGATCTGTAATGAGAAGATCTGTATGTATATAAGCAGCACAGATTTTCTCAGTTTAGGGTTTTGCTCTGACAGCTGTTAAGCTCATCTTGGACCTTGTGTCACGCAGTGAACATGAGAAGTTGAGGTAATGCTCTCTCAGTCATCCAGCATTGATCTGTTCCCACAGTCGCTTCACACGAGCCCTTTTACTTACCCGAAATTCTGCCGCCCCAGGGTGGTGATTATATCCTGAGTAATTGTAGGCCTTAAGACTTTTCCAGACAAACTGTAGTGCATATTTCATTAGCTCTCAGATGTCTTCCTTATAAAGATCACACCTGTAAAATCCAACAAACAATACATACACACGTATACACATTCAGTTAGCTGTTTGAATAAACATATATCAAAGACTTTTACTGTTTTATATACATTTATCTGTAATAACTATACACTTCTTGCCCCAGATCTTTTTTCTTTTGTACTTCATTTTATTTCTGCCAAAAATTTCTACTTCAGTGTCTACAATACAGATTATTAAAAAGCGCTATAAATACATACATACATAAATATATTTCGTTAACATGATGACATCACAAATGTCCAAAAATGAAAATTTGGTCAGATTTAGCTCACCTACAAATCTGACAAACCTGATGACATTTTACAGTCAGCTTTTTTAGCCAGATTATAAACCTTTTGTATTAGTTAGGAAAACCTTAAATGTCCTCAGAAAGTCACTTTTTGGCATGTTTCACTATTTTTGAGAGGACATTTTCAAAACTGTGGCCCTCACAGGTACAGACAAACCTATTCACACACACATTTTATTTACACACTCACAGGAATACTGCACTATCCATTTGGTGATGCTGAATTTCCAAATTTCAGCTCATTTAACAGTCACACTGGCCAAGAGACTATGAATAAGCCAAAATGTGGAAGTGATCTGTTAGCAAGTAACATGGAATTGAGAGACTCCTGTTCAGATCTTGTTAGCCTCTATTTAGTCTGACAACTGTCTTTCACTAAGCAGAATTTGTTAAATCATATGTTTATTGCTACTGTATAAAAACAGAAATCTAATGAAATCCCATAAAAATCTCTATTATTAACCTCCAATATATCCTTCTAGTACCTTCCTCAGTTCAGTGGTGTGCATGGGGTGTGTGTGTGGGGGGTGCATTCCTGTGAAGGAAAATATCTTTAGATTCAATTGCAGACCGGAGCAGCCATCTGCACACACTGCACGCTCCAACCACGGCCTCTGCCCCCTTAGAAATCTGGAACTTTTTCCCATCAATTTAGCCAATTATAGAGTAAGCCCCTGTGTTTATCATGGAGACTCTGACCTCAGGCAGTGGAGACATGAAAGTCGTCTTTTTTTTGCAAAGTCAGCTTAATCCAACATTTAAAAGATTATGTTTTTATTATCATGAGCTCATCACTGATCTTATATTGTCAGAGAGCGACTATTATCAGAGAGTTTTTCTTTCTGCCTGATTTTTTAAATTTTTGTCTTGTTTCCCAATAAAAACAAAATTTCTGGGAGTCACTAAATTCTGGTCATTTTTTTGTTTATTTCTCTTATTAATATCTTGCGTTATTATTTCTTCATCTAAACATTGTCAAAACTTGCACAGCTCACAGGAAGTGACATGGTAATGGCTACCCTGAGCATTCAGGCTTACCTATTCACTGCAGGCAAGCATGACATCAATGTTAAACCAGTGCCTCATGCTCTGCTAACTACCACCACCTATAATAATCTTCAAAGACATGAGGTGGCATGTCTGGCTGTCAGCCCACACACACGTTACTGAACGCACACACGCTTATATCTCCTTGCATGAACATAGAACTAGCCTTCAGGCTGGCTTGAGTTTCTGCACAGAGCAGTAAAGATACTGTTTCACTGCAGGTGTTCCATCAAAGACCCGCAGCACGCTCTGGCCAGCATAAGTCATAAATTAACAGGGTAACAGGTCCATTTACCGCATACACTCTTCGCCTTGATGAAAAGCCCATATGTTAGCTGTCTAGCCTCAGTGCCATCATTCTGTTTGATTAAGACTGTGCTGCATCCATCCTAATCTGTACACCTTTGCCCTTTATATCTGTATGCTTCTCTTCTCTTGGTTGCCCTGAATTTATTCACTGAGAGCTTGAAGGTGCTGGTGGAGGTTTAGACTGACTAGGACTGACTTAATTTCTTTCATTTCCCATTAGTCATAATGGATAAGAAATTATTTCCATTTCTTTTGAAACTGTACATAACACTAATCAGTATTACTATAATTACATTAACACTGATTATTTTTGCTATTTTGATTATTAATATGCAATATTTACATATATCTGCTCAAGATTTTAAGATGATCCAATGTGTAAGATTTCATGGCTTTTCCATATTATCATTAAAGTCACAAATTTTGATCATGCAATTACGTATTGTTACAGTTTTCACTTTAGTAGTGCCCTCAATGTGTTGTTCTCCTAAAACACAGTAGATTGTTTGAGGTAGGTACTGTAGAATTCTCTCTATACTTCCACAGTATGTGGATAGAGACCTGAGGGTTCTCCTGCTTTCAATTAAAATCTCAAACATAGTTTCCTCTCTCTGCAGACCCTTGAAAATATGCTCATAAATCGTCATTATTTTTTACGGGTTTCCCCTTTTCAGTTGCACATCGGAGATGTCTGGCCCAAGCAGCAGCTCACTGGATTGGCTTATCAGGATCTGCTGACTCCCCACTGGGTCCTGGAATAAATGACATGATGTACAGTATACGGCAGTCCCTCTGATCGTGTCCAAATACTGGGAAATACACTATTAAACTGGTTGTTTTTAACTGCTAGATTTAAATTGTGACATTGCACAAATTATATGTTAGCAAATTTGCAATGAATCATTTATGTGCAAATAATGTTTGCTACATTTACTGTAGATTATTTTTTATATGTTTTGGTCAACCAAGTGTCTTAATTTTATTAAGAGGGACTACATACAGTAAATGTTAATACTGTTGTATTACAGTAATGCTGTATCTGAATTGAAAGCCATGGGGTACCACTGACATAGACATGTCTGTCTATTTCTGAACTATCACTAAAGAACCTCTGGGTTCTGCTGCGAAGCAAGTGATTTTCACTCCTGTAACAAAGGCAGAGGGAAATTACAGGAGAAGTTTGCAAATGTGTTTCTTTTGTGGTAAACTACAGGAGGTTGAATGACGCAGAGATGGTGCAGGCGTAACTTCACATAAGAGCCAAAGCACAACAGAAGCTTTCGACTGGGATGATTATCGCTCGCGTACATTGGTCCGCTAAGACACCGTGGTGAAAACGGAACTATCACCATAACGCTGGGACCTAAAAGAATTGGACAGCTAAAATTTAAAGAGGACATGCCGGCTAACTAGAAAATCACTCTGGTGGATACTCTCTTTGAGTTTTCTTCCCCTGTATTTTTAAGAGCTGGCCTCAAGCGAGCAGTACGGCAGAACCTAGCATGACAAAAGCGTTTCAGCGATAACATAGAGACAGCCTGGGCGGTATGAAAATGATGGCTGCTAGCATTGTCTTGCCCGAGATTTTGCGACTCCTCTATGGCAAATCCCGGTAACAGAGACTCTTGGCAGGCCGATGTGGGCTGCACTGCAACGGATGGGCCCTCCATTCCAGAATAAGCTTGAAAGGCCCCTACGAAAACAGCAAGCCACTTTTTCATGCTCATTGCGGGCCTCTGATAGCTGCAGTGGCATGGATTTGTATCCCAGTTACACTGAAAGAGCTTGCGAATTGGATCGAGCTTAAAAGTGAAGCAGGAAAGCTCTGGAAAATCAGTGCTCAAAGGCACATTTCAACTGGAAAGCATTTCTTTAAAGCCTTTACTGCTTGGTGGTTGACAATCCTATTAGAGAACTAACGGCTTGCAATTAACAGAAAAAAGAGATATAAAAAATAAAATAGAGGGGGAATAAACACATAATGCATTATGCATTCAATTCAATGGCATTCACAGGGCTAACCTTGTAACAATCTTTTCGATATAAAGATACAGCGGGCCTGAATCTTTTCACATTGATGTTTGAGTGGCATGACAAGCATCTGCCAATTTCTTATTGTCGTTGCTCTCCACTTCACTGAAGGCATAAAGGGTTGTGAAAAAAATAGGTTTTCTTCTTCATCAGATGATCAGATGAAAAAAGAAAAAAACAGACCATCAAAAGCAAAGCACCAGGCCTAATGATTCACCATATCAACAGACTCTACAAAGACAACAGGCTACAAAGACAGAAGCCTCTCACTATATATAAAAACAGACAGTTTAGTACACTTCTTTCACACTTTTAATGACATGACAGCATGTTACTAAAAACTAGTTCTGGCCTTTTGATGACATAGTTGTTTTGCCTGTTCTTTTAACAGAAATAAAGATTTTAATGACTTTAAATAAGGTATTAATATTTCATACAAAGATTGGATGTGTTCAAAAATTACAATTATTTTATTATGACTTCATACTGTTTGAATAAAAGTGCCTACCAAATATCACATGTAAAAGGAAACTTACCAGAACTTACCTAAATTGAATAATAATAAAAAACTCATGTGTAGAGGTGCACAAAGAGTGTGTCAGTGGTCACAGACCTAAATTTATGAGAAAGTGTGTGAGAACACAATGGTATAGACAGGAAATTGTGAGACTATTTATTGTGAGTCTAAGAGCAACAGAGAATTAACAAGACCGCAACATTTGTTTGTTAGTTACTTTACACACTTCTCGTCTCAAACCCTAAATAGCCGTTCACATGCTTACTCACTAAGTGTGAAAGAAAGCATTATAGCTGAGGAGGGTATGCCCCCCCCCCCACCGCTCTTTTGGGAACAATCATGATACTATATGAATGTGTTGGCTTTCATATGAAGGAAAGAAATTAAGCTGGATGCATAAGTCATAAATGACTTTATGACCAAGCAGAAGCCTCTGCCAATCCAGTGCATTAACAGTGAACTAAATTAATGATATGCAAGAGGTTACTGATTAATAAATCTATGAATAGCACTACTGGGTGAACATTACATCACCTAATTAATATTCATAAGTCAAGCTGATAAAGTTTCTAATTTGCCTCCCTCCTTTCAAATTGTTCATTGAAAGGACTCACTGAATATGCCATTAACATGCTCTACAATTTGTGTCTACTTGCATCTACCCATAATTCCTGGCACTGAACTGGGTTTCAGCAATGCTGCATAGAGAAACGGATTAGTAATTTCTTAACCCTCTGAGCAGAAATGCAATAACAACACAGACATAAGTAACTCCTTGAAGAAAAGCCATTGAAACTCAATGAAACCTTCATTATATGTGCATTAAGGGCACTTCATCAGAAGAGTTGAAGACAGAGAAGGGGGTCACTATTACAGAGAGACTCCCCTTGGCAAAGGGGATGTGATTCTCCTCCAATAATTGTAATTCAACGATAAGGAGCTTACAGCTCTTGTTATCTGCCTGATAGAGGAGTGAACATGAAGTGCACCATGGGGAGAGCAATACAAGAGATTATCGTTTGAGAGGGTTCCCCTCTCCCCCCTCGCATAACCCAACATTGGCTTCAGGTCAGCCATTGCTAATTTTAGTCTAATTTTTTGGAGTGGACAAAGGTAAGCTGGTTCTCCCTCGTGGGGTTAGAGTAATGAACATTACGGCCTGGTTCACTAATATGCTAAAGAACGCCACAACTGCGACCACCAAGAGGGCTTGAAGGCTAATGCTTGATTGAGCAGGATTTTACAAGCATTCATGTTTGGAGAGGTCTTCACTTCTAACAAAAGAAGGGTAGAACTTTACTAGTGTTTTGTATTTTTTTGTTCTTCCATGGCATCTTTGAAAACCTGTGCTGAATCGGATGTTTACACATAAGTATAATAAAAATAATTGTTATAATTTAGTGTTTAACATTGTTAATCATCTACACTAAACAGGTATTGTGCGGTAAAGTATGTTTTTCAGCCTTTTCGTTCATCATCATTATTGATGAATGATGAATCATTATTGATATGATAGTGGAGAGATTGTAAGTAACGAAACACATGGGGAATAAAAGGATTAGGGAATGGCATATTTGAATTTACGTTGTCGGTACAAGTAACTCGGTAAGTATTAACCCACAGCTCTGGTTCAAATGATTGAATTAACGTTATTATTGTAATCAAAAGTAACCTGTGTGCTTGAGACTACATGTACTAAACTACGTGTTTATATATATATATATATATATATATATATATAAAAACACGAGTTTTACGCTGATGGCATTAGTTCACGCCACAAAATGAGTCATATGTTAGGCGGGTTGTGTACAAGCTTTATATCGCACAAGATGTATTCCAGATGTTTTGTAAAACACTTTGAAAGGATTTTAGGACTCTTTGACGAGTACAGTTTGTGTGAAGCAGACTGTCGGAGAACACACAACTGTATTCTTCCCTTTAAATGTTTCTATGAATCTATTAATTAAATGCAGTCATATTCCATGAACACGCCACCAAAGCAAAAGTGTGTTTCTCTGCACGTCTGCCCGCATTATTTCATATCCTGTCAGCTTCTTTCAAGCACAACAAAGCAGATATAATGATAAGCACCTGGATCTCTACAGGCTCTCTGTTAGGATCAATTGGCGGTAACTGATAAATTAGGGTGGGATCTAAACTGGTCGTGACATTTTATGATTCCTTTCACATTGACGTCATGGACATAAAGTGACTTTATATGTGGAGCACGTCTTGTGGCTGGGATTTACCGCAATAAAGAGGCAGAGGAGAGTCTGAGCGAAGGAGAGTCAAAGAGGCAGTGACAGCCGCCCTCTGGTACGGCCCACGAGAATTCATTCCGACATGTCTGGGCTTTGCATGTGCCCTGTTTACAATCACACAGCCCATGTGGTGCACCTCCAAGGCCACAGTCAGGTCTTAACCACCAAGAATGTCCTGAAAGTCTTCAAATTACCTTTCTTGATAAATATAGACACAAATCTCTTCCTACCAGTCAGTGAACTTTTGGCATTCTGTATTCTGCTTTTAAACTACAACGTGTGGCAACGCTTTTTGACTGCTCTCGAAAGGCTGTTGCGCAAAAGGTTTTTGAAACCCTTATTCTGAATGAAAACAAAAATAAAATTAGAATAACTGTATCCTTTTTCAAGGAGAAAGCCTCCATCTTTGCCTTAGATTACATCCTTTGAGCAGAGGGTACTGGGAACCACAGATGTTGACACTGTTTGTGGTAGGTTAAGATGGACTCTAAAGCCCATTGTTTCCCTCAAATCTCTTTCGTTATTGTATTTTTTCACACTTTACTCTCCCGCACTAGCTTTCGGCCTCACCCCCTCCACTCTGCTGCTTGGCCCTGGCCAGCCGGACTGTGCTGAAAAGCCTTTAGATGGTGACTAGAGCTCCAGGGGGTCTTTCTGCCAACTGTAGCCTGGGGAAAGGGTTGCTTTGTAGGGATCAGCAGGCAGCCCCGGCTGCCTCAGTGGCCTTCGTCCAACATGAATAATGTGAGTGCCAGGGTTAAGGGTCACCTTACTTCTGCAGTCCCCCACTGGGCTCTCACCATACCTGTCCTACCCCTTTCAGTGCATTTGGTCAAGAGGGGAAGAAAACTAGATTGAAAGATCATAAAGAAGAAAGAGCTCTCAACACTAAGTGGAATTCGTCCAGAAGGCTAATTCCAATTTTCCAATTTGGCCTTTAAACATCTTCAAAACAAAATGATTCTGAAAGAATCTGCATGTTTGTGCACAAACACAATGAATCATGATTAGAGATTCATGATTAGAGGTCTAAACAACAGCTGTGAATGTAAATGCTGTTTCTGCATCAGAAGTTTTTTGCAGCCCAAAGCTACTTAAAGATGCAAAAAAATGTCAACAATCGTCTTGCATACATGCAATAGGTGTCAGTATACAAAACAACAACAAAACCTGGGACAAATAAAAAGTGTGAACAAAAATGTACTTGGTGTACCTGTAAATATGCCATTAGCTAAAAAACAATTCCACGTTGCCATAGCAAGGATTAGCAGAAGCAAAATAAATATGAAAATGCAAAAGTGCTTATTTCCATTTGGTAGACTATGGTAGACGCTGATGGGTGATTGTGGCTAATTATGTAAATGATAAGTGAGACAGGATAATTCATTGTGACACTGCCCCTGTTTATACTCACGTGTTTTGAAAGAAGAATCTTCTGTGTGTGCATCACGCATGCATGTTGTTTCATCATGGAACTGGATGCCTGAAGACAGAGAATGTCAAACATGCTGTCATGTTTTAAGCCAGATCTCTCTTTCACCTTCTTATCTTGACATCACATTTTAGCACCAGGCCGTTCCCAACCTCATGCCTGCATGTCTCATCAGCCAACAGAACATAAACATTGCAGTGAAAGCCAGGGAATGAAGCACACACATTAACTTTGAATTATCGGTCACCACATCTTTTTTCTAGCTTTGTTTATGTTGCCTCTGTTTCATTCCCAGTTTTGCTTTGTATAGAAGCATACTTTGCTATGTATTTACCCCTCATTTGAATTATGGTTAACCTAAATAAAATTTTTGATTAACCATAACTAAATAATTAGGGGAAGGGGTAAATACATAGTAAACACACACACACACACACACACACACACACACACACATATATATACACACGTGTGTGTGTGCAAGAATTGTTTTAAATGCATGACTGCATATAAAAATATATAACCCATGAAAGTCATCAAAAAACTGAGCACACATTTTATGATCTGACCCCAGGGCCTATCCAATACAATAGACTTCAAAACGAGCCTTCGTACCCCAGATCAGAGCCTTCTGACTGGCGCTGTCAGTGGTGATGTACTGCCCTGAACCCTGCACCCTGACCCCACATAACAAGTACATTAACCTCTTCAGAGATGCACCACTCCAGTCCTAAAAACTCTGACCCTAAAGCCCCTCTCATGGCCACAGGAGGTCCCTCAGTTCCCCTCGACACTCTGCATGATCACTGCATTGTCTGCTCAGGTTCTTTGTGTACGTTGCCAAATAACGTTTCTCTGACCCTCTATAATGCTACTTACCCCCCTTCCAGCAGAGACACAGGGAGAGCATGCTCTGTTGTGCCCAGCGTGAGTGCTCTCCCAGCAGGATGGTGAGGGCGGCTCAACTGGGGTCTGCAGGTACTTTTCATCGTGCCTGGCAGGCGAGTCTCAGCGCCCTGCTGCTGAAAATTAGTCGGCGACTGGCCTCTCTTTCTGCTGGTGTCAGGCATGGGCCCCTGATGAGAGATTTGTTGATATGATAACTTGATTAGGCCTTGGGCATGGTGATGGAAAACCAGAGAGTCTCTGCTCTAACTCCTTAACCTCTCCTCAGGAAACTGCAATTAGGCCTGGTAATTGGCTAAATGGGCAGTCGGTTTCAAGAACTGTTTTGATTTTTTCTGACAGAATGATACCTGATTCTGTCTAAAGAAAATAATGCTGAATTTAAACTCTAACTTGTTTGTTGATAAATAAGTTTGGGATGAATCAATTTATGTTGTGCCTTTTTATGCAAAGTCTTTGGCATACTGAATTTATTCATTGCACATGCTAGGAAATGCATGTGCATTTTTTATGAGGAATCTTTACTCCATTCATGTTGGTCAGTAAAAGAGTTGGTCAAGATTATGCAGCAAAATTGTAATACATTCCACATTTTTCAAAACTAACAAAATTTTACTACCTTTATAAAATTACTAAATAATTACAATACACAAATATGCATTTTCCTTCTATGTTTTGCAGTTTACAAATTCTTTCAAATGAAAGTTATCCCAAGATTTCTTTTTGACTATTCAGAAGTCTTCCTGAAAGATTCGGAGGGCTGTATTCCTTCCCTTTAAATCCAAATCTGAGAAATAATTCAATTAATCAATTAATGTTTAGCATCTGAAATGCCTCTTTGTCAGTGTGATTTGCATTATAAAACTAAACTCTGATGCAGCTGAGGTTTTAAAGCTTTTCTGTTTTCTTTTCACCGTGGCTAGATAAAATATACATGCATTATATAGCCATCACTATGGCTGCAAAATGCCACTGTGCATCACCATGGCAATCTTGGCTGCCCCCTCTGGAAGCAACATCATCACTGAATGTAAAGTTGTTTTCTTTAACCTATAAGAACTCACGAATATAAGTACACATTTAAACTTCAAATATATTATTACCATGCTGACAGTTTGTTAGATTTCTTGGACTAAGCATGTGTATCATGGGGAAGCCCCCAAGAAAAGTGAAGATGCCTTTTTTATCATTCACAGGAGTGAAAATGTATTAATGTATATTGCTTTGTTGGCAACTGTTATTTTCAACTCTTTAGTACAAATAACAAAACTTATATTTACACTTTGTGTGAATAGTATCTAGCACTGTTTGCACATTGTCTAAATAGGATGCTGTTTGTTACTATTTACACTTGGTACTAACAGTACCTTCTCAGTAGCATCTGTCTTCTGTGACAGTGCAAATAGCCACCATCAATGTATTATAATATTATAATTCACTTGTACAAGAGTGGCAATTTAATATTATAATATTATAATTCACTTGTAAAAGAGTGGCAATTTATTGATTATGATTCTCTCTGTAGACTCTCTGAACTGTGTTCGCTTACTTCGTGTTTTTGTCTCCATGGCCACTGTTTTGTATCTATCACATGCATACAGAATCAGAAACAGATCTGTTCATATTTATTGGCCTGATGGTGTTCTTAAAGCACAGCACTACATTGTTATACCATTTATGTCAAGGACAGACAAGGTAGTAACCAAATGGCTCATTATTATAAGGACAAAATATCTTCTTGTATTTTCATTCCCTCCTTTAAACATACAAACAGTGATCATTTTATTAATAGAGTCACTATGAAATTAATGCCCAGTGGTTTTATCACTTTTGTTTGTGACAAAATGTCTTTTGCAAATGTTGTCCCGGTGCATTGCTTTGCTTCACTATATCCTAGGCTATTCATAGTGCCTTTGCAAGTCTTGAGGAGTCTGTTGTAAAAATTGCACAGGATTATCTACTGACCTTCCTCTCATTCAGTGGATCACTATACAGTGTTTCTTTTACAATCTCACAGCTGTGAAGGCGGTGTGCCAATAAAATGATCGCACGTGGCTGTCTGATGTTTCCTCAGAAATATGCCTCTGTAACTTAAGTTTCAGCGTAAAGTAATTCAAGATTCAAGGAATGAATTTGCTCAAATGAAATGAAATGTGTCAGGCAGTCATAACTCCCAGTGTTCAGAGGCAATGCTGTACACACATACACTTTCAGACACAGCGCCATCTAGTGGAACATTTGTACGTTTATACGTACATGCTGTATGCGACTGTTCATTACTACGTTCATTACTCTGAACTCACCTAAACGCTCTGAAACAGCGGCTATTTATACATTAAGTACGTTTTCATTTGTTTATTTTGCATTTGAGTTTCAATGTGTAAAAAGGGGGAAATTGTTTACATTTTCTGTTTAGGCGAGAGACGCCATGAATAGTTAAATAAAATGCGGCAATACTGACACCTGGTGCTTGAAAATAGGAAGGACGGATGCTAATAGGTTCAGAATTATTGAAACAGTTCACTTGACTGAAAATTGCTATTTAAAAAAAATGCCATATAAACATATAAAATCGCTTGTAAAGTATCCTGTATGTGAAATAGCCTATGTATATAATATTATGCAATATTGTGTGATTTGGCTTTAAAACCTTCAATACATCAGGCACATTGTTACCTTCCAATACATTGTTTTTTTCTAGCCACAGATGTGTTTATTGTGTTTTATACAAAGAATCCAATAGGATTGTTTCTCCAAAGTGCATCAACATCCTAAATAACTTGAGGAAAATGAGGAAAATAACAAACACATCAAGCTAACATTTACAATATGAAAAGTAAACAAAAAGTGCATTTAAGTACTGTACATGACTACAAAATAGTTATGTGTTTATACAAGTGTCTTTAGTTTTGATGATTGACTCTGTTTTGAAACTCATTTCATTGCTGTGGGAGCGTACACATCACTGTGGTATCCCACTGCAATGGTACCACCAGGCATTGCTCACTTACTGACCAGATAGTGGATCACATACATTTGTAAAAGACTTCAGACTGAAGTAAGTGAGTGCAAGTCGAGTGTTGAAACTGATATGGGCAATCCTGTGGAGTTGTAGGCCCTCACGTGTTATTAGTCCAGGCTGTTGAATCTTCATCAGGTCTAAAGCAGTAAAGAACTTTTGATGTGACTTTTGTATGCATTCTTACTATGGAGGGGAATGGGGACAATGCTGGTAATCCTCTTTGTTTACAGTCTTTTAATAAGCTTATAGAGCTATAGTCTCGGTCTCATCGATTGGTCTGAGTGTAATGGACTTAGTATAGGAGAAATGGGTCAGGTTTACCTGGTCGAGTCTTTCTCTGTGCTGGAGAGAGCAGTATAGCGAATATGTGACCTTGGCCAGCACCACGGTACAGCAAATTTCTATCACCAGCATTGTAGAGTAAATTATCATTAGAGCCTTGCATGATGAGAACCTGTGGGTGGGCGTGGTTCTTGAGAAAGAGAGTTGATGGGACCCAGTACAGGTAAAACTGATAAGTGTGGTGGGAAAAGGTGTTGTCATTCTCGTGGTGGTGCTTGCTGTTGTGGGGATTGATAAAGTTGTAGTTGCAGAAGTGGTGGCGACTGTTGTTTGTACTGTGGACATTGTTGTAGTGGGAATCAAGGTGGTTGTCAGAGCAGCAGTTGTTGGTTGTACTGTGGTTGTTGGTGCGGTGGTGAGGACCGTGGTGGATGTCAGAGGGAAAGTTGTTGGTTGTACTGTGGTTGTTGGTGCGGTGGTGAGGACCGTGGTGGATGTCAGAGGGAAAGTTGTTGGTTGTGCTGTGGTTGTTGGTGCGGTGGTGAGGACCGTGGTGGTTGTCAGAGGGAAAGTTGTTGGTTGTAATGTAGTTGTTAATGCCGTGGTTGGGGCTGACGTTGTCCTTGGAGGTTTTGTTGTAACAGCATTGGTAGGCAGTGTTGTGGTTGGTAGTACAGTTGTGCTTGTTGTAGTGGTGACCACTGTGGATTGTGTGGTCATCTGCAGTGTTGTAGTTGTTGGAAGGGTTGTAAGTTGCAGTGTTGTTGGTTGTGGTTTTGTTGTGACAATTGCTGTTGTCGTCGGTGTGGTTGTTGTCTGTAAGGTAGTAGTCGTTGTAGGTACCACTGTTGTTAAGATTGTTGAAGTTGTGGTCATAGTAGTGGTAAAGTACGGGGTTGTTGTGGGACATATTAACTGTTCTTCTGTTAGGGACAAGATAGCTTGATTGTGCAGATCTATGGGTGATTCACAAAGTTCTGGGGTCTTTGACTTAATCTTGTCCTTATTGTTCATCATCCATTTAAAGAATGGCAACAAGTTACAATCACAGTGCCATGGGTTGTTGTTCAGGTAAACTTTATTGAGTTTTGAAAGTTTATCGAAAACATCTCCAGGAAGGATTCGCAAATTGTTATTTTCTAGTCTGAGGCTTAAAAGATTTGGAATTTTTTCGAAGTCCTCGGCTTTCAATGATTCTATAAAGTTACTTTGAAGATTAAGATCACCCAGTTTCTCGAGACCTTCGAAAAATTCTCCCGATAACTTGAAAAACTGGTTTGAGGAAAGGTCTAACTTCTTCAGCTTCTTAAGTGGGCTAAAAACTGCAGCTGGTACATAAGAAAGATTATTCTGGCTCAGGCTTAACTCAAACAGTTTTGGCATATCTCCAAAGAGGAAAGTGGGGAGACTGATGAGTTGATTATTTTCCAGAGTTAAAGTCTTCAGTGCAGAAAAACCAACAAATAGATTTTCAGGTAGTTCTGTTAAAAGATTACTGTCCAAGAATAGTTTTGTTAATTTACTCTTGTGGGGAAACAAATTTGGCTGTATAGATGAGATTTTGTTGCCATTCAAAGCTATTTCTGACACATCAGGAAAAATATCGAACATTCCCTCAGGTATAGCATTCAGCTCGTTCTCATAAAGTCTGAAAATCTGCAGATTCTTAAGATTTGCAAAAAGAGATGTTGATACAGAACTAAGGCTGTTCTTTCCGAGATGAAGAACTTTAAGATTCTCCAAATTATCAAATGTTCCCTCTTCAATAGAGGTGATTTCATTCACATGTAGACCCAAATATTGAAGCTTTTTTAAATCATCAAATAATCCTTTTTCAAGGCTCTGGATTTTGTTATTTTTCAATGTTAGTTTATCAAGATTGATTAGGTCCTTAAAAACGCCCATAGGTAATGATGCCACTTGGGTGCCAGATATCTCAATGGCTGTGATATCAGGTAAACCCTCAAAGGCTCCCACCTCCACAGACTGGGTTTGAGTACCAATAAATTCTATTTTTTTCACTTGAGGGTTTTTAGCAAAAGCTCCTTTTGGTATGATGTTAATCTTGCTGTGTACAAAATATATTTCATCAGCTCCATCCTTAAGTTTTTCTGGGACCGCTGTCACGGTTTTGTCATAAACGTCTTTGTTTTTGCAATCATCAAGTGATTCACAAATCGCTTCATGGCTGTAATGAAGATGCATAAGTATGCAGATGAATACTAGCATACTTCTTAAAGGCATATACCTGTTGAAGAACAAAACAACAGTGACAAATATTTTCAGAAAACATATATTGCACATTATAAAAAGTGATATAAAAACAACAGAAGTCTATGAAGTGTCCCCATTTTAGATAAGTAAAAGTGTGTGTTTGTAAATATTTGTTTGGGCATTTGGATATATATATTAATATATCTACTACATGGTGACACTGCAATTTTTTGGCATTATGCATGTGAATAAATGTTCAAAATAACGCATACAAATAACTCATTAAAACAAAAAAGCAGTCTTATCACAGAACTGTAAAATATTTTGTAGGATAAATGTTTCATCTTTAATCTCAGTGTCTGAACTAGATAGCACTCTGTATTGTTATGTTCCTCAGCTGCATGTGTGGAATCTAATAGAAAATAATTACTCTTACCTGATCATTTCTGTTGAAGCTGAACAAACATTTAAAATGCTCTCCCTGAAAGAAAATAACAACACAGTTTGCTGCGCTTATCTAGAAATGACTTTTGCTACAATGTTGTAAGGCTACAGTAAGGGTGGGGATACTTCGTTTTCTGTTTCAAGAGATAAGAAATTGGATCCAACAAGCATGATCTTTAACGTTCACCAGTATTTTGACTTTAGTTTATGTTGTTGGTGATTTTGTAATCTGGCAACCTGTATCTTATAGAATTGTTTGAGAATATTTACATGGTCTTGGCAAGACTTTAGCATGTCATTAAATATGCAATACTGCAAATTCTGCATTTTCATGCCACTGAATCAAAAGCAGTTTAAGTTGTTGCTAGTTCAAAAGACTCACCAAGGTCATGAACTCTTAAGTCTACCACCCAAATGCCTAGCATACATGCATACCATGTTTCAACATCCAGATGATTCATGGTTTATTTCAAAACTTTCCTTTTACATAAACTGTGTGAAAGTGACATTTTAAGAGCATATTTTTGGAGAAACTGATTTATTGCAAAATTGTATATAGTTTGTAACCATTCATAGTGACCAAAGAGGCAAAATATTACACACAATAAATTTTTTAAATGTCATTCATGTGTTTACACAAACATAAAGGTTACAAAATGTTAAGAAATGAAAGAATGTCAAAACTTACAAGTCAAAAAGTTATCAGAAACATTCACATTTCTTTTGCTATGAACACTTTGAACTTTAAACAGTTTCCCACCATCAGTTCAATGAAACCGTAACAGTAAATAGTTAGTGTTAAATTAACATTAGATAACCGAGTTGTTCTTTCTTTTGCGGTTTAGGTTTTGACTGCCCCGCTTCTTCCTCCTCCATAAAACAGAAGCAATGACACTGAGAATAAGAGCAGTGCAAACAACGGCTATAATGATGATAATGATGTCTTTAGACAATTTCAGACTTTCTGCCTCATCTCCAGTTCCATCTGTGAGTTCTTGTAGGCCAGTTGTGGAGTCTGATGCTGGTGCATTTGTGATAGTCTGAAGTAAATGTTTCTCATCTGTTGGCTTGCTGTCTGCTGGTATACTTTCTGATGAAACATCAACCGTTGTCCCAGTTGGTGGTTGTGTGGCAGTGATGTCATCCTTCTTAAGCTCTCTTATGACTCTGCCATTTAGGTGTGTAGGACTACTGCACACCAGAGAGGTAAGGTTCTTCACCTTCTCTGGGTACTTTCCTAGCCAGTCCTGAAAGGGTAATATGCCATGATCACACCTCCAAGGATTTTGAAAAAGTAAAATGTTATCGACCACGGACAAAGAGTTTAGAAATTCCTTTGGCAAGTTTGGTAGAGAATTGTTTTGAAGCTCAAGCAGGTATAACTGAAATACACCATTTAAAAGATCGATGGAAATGTGCTCTATCTGATTGTTCTCCAGAGATATGTTTGTTAATTTTGGAAGGTCTTTGAAAATTCCTTCCTTGATACTGGTTAAATGATTAGTGTGAAGGGAGATCTCCTCTAATGCCATCAAGCCATTGAAAGCACCAGGAGAAATGTGCTGAATCTGGTTCCTACTAAGTACCAAAAGGTGAATTTCAGTTAAGTTGCTGAAAACGTTCTCCTCAAGGTGGGTTAACTTGTTATCATACAGCCAGAGCTCCTGGAGAGCCATTGGACCAAAGGTCCCAGGCAACAATTCTCTGAGCTGGTTCTCGTAAAGTGAGATATGAGATAGGTTGGGAAGATTTAAAAAGATTCCATCGGGTAGCAATGATAACCTGTTGTTGGAAAGGTAAAGTTTCTTCAGCTTTTGTAGATTTGAGAAGAGATTTGCTGGTAGCTGTGTGATTTTGTTGTCCTGAAGATGCAACGTCTCAAGGTTCATAAGGTCATCAAAGATTCCTGCCGGTATCTCCATAAGATTGTTTTGCTGTAAGAACAGGGCTTTGAGCTGGCTCAGTCCCTGAAATGTATCTCCATTAAGCTTTCTGAGAGAATTTCTTTGCAACTGGAGTTGTTGCAGCTGTCCTAAACCATGAAATGCACCCTCTGCTAGAAAGGTAAGGTGGTTTTTGCTTAGGTCTAGTTTGGTCAAAGCTGCGAGAGTCATGAAAAGAGAGGGCTGAAGGACTTCTAATTTGTTGTTGCTCAGAGTTAGAGTTGATAATGCATTTAGATTCTGAAATAGATCCTCTGGTAGAGAAGTTAGTTCAGTCCCACTGAAACCCAAGGCAACAAGTTTTTGGGTTTGGTCAAAAGTATGTGACTGGACCTGAGCTATTCCTGAATCCTTGGCTAAAAAGATGGTGAGCGTATCAGCCAAAGTATCAAAATCAGATGGTTTTAATGAAGGTATGCTGGTGTTGGTAATGATGAGGCTAATGGTGGTTGATGGGATTGAAGATGGAAATTCTTTTATTATAAAACCATGGCAACGGATTTTGCTGTTGCTACACTGACAGTTCTCTGGACATGCAGAAACAGCAGCATTCATGGCACAGATAACAAAAATCATGTACCACACCAGGTCTATTGACTCCTGCAAATAAAATGAACATGACATTTAGATCATTTGTTTAAAATGAGAAACACACAGCTTTGTCAATTTGTAGAATATTGTTCATTTTCATAATTTCTATATTATGACTGACTGTGGGTGGCTATTTGTGACAAAGCCTCTTGGGAAATCTTCCTGTTATGACATAAATCATGCCCCCACCCATATGACACAAGCATTTAGATCTGTGATTTAGGACAAAATTATAAAACACATGGGAAATTGTGTCTTAATATATTCCAGTTAAAACAAACCACAGTCTGTGTGAACCGGAACATTTAACTATGTAATCTTGTGTAAAATTATTTCCATCCCTCATTAATTGCGGTGATTTAACTTTTTCCATTCACATTTTACATCAGCAATTTGTATCTGAGTAAAACTGAATAAAAACCAGCCATTCAATAACCGTTTTTCCTATTTTAAAGGTTTAAAAGGTAGCAAAATATTTAGTAACGGGTTTTTCAAAACAAATTTCTTTGTCTGTAAATACATTCATTAGTAATACCAAGTATTCTTCAAGAACACATATACAAGAACAAAACATCTTACCATCACAAAAACAGGTCTTGCTATTAGTCCTTCGCCTCACGTTTCCCACTACAGTTCCCAGTTTGCTTTTAAATGATGGCAATGTTTCCTTTTTCAGATTCCTTTCTGCATTCTCATGGCCAAAAAAAACTTTCTGGAAATCCTCTTTACTGTTAACCGTTGACTACAGTGCTCTGTCAGTGCAGTACAAAAGCTCTCGTATACTCACCCACATTGTTTAGAAATGAGTTGCTGAAGAAACCGCTAGTTTGGGGCCCCACCCTATTTAAAGGGGCAGGAAGTTTATTGGTAATCAGTTGATAACAGGAAAGGTGCAGAGGTTTAGTGGTGGTTGACAATATGTGACTTGGCTGGGGACAAACTTTTGTTAGATTATATTTAGTTATAATTTTTAGGCAGCAAGCAATACAGAATGGACATTTCTTAGCCATGTCACATGCAGGGAAAAATACTGAGAAACTGGATTTCATCACCAACATATGTCTTATACCAGTAAATACTACACTTAAAGCTTTTGGGTTTAAATAGATTTTTAACACATCCACACAGATTATTTTTGTATAAACCACATTCTGTGAAGTATGCTTTGCAGTAAACAATCAAAGCATGGTATGATTTGTTTAAACCTATCCCATGATCTAGAACTTACATCAGGTCAAAATTATTAAAAGAATATTCTCTATTAACATTTCTGGAGTGCTGTAAAAAATTAAATGCATTAAGATTATGACGCAGGTATGGGCCTCATTACAAGCTTTTTAGAGGGAGCACATCATAACCAGATGGGTTATCCAGTGAGAATATAATGCATTAGTTATATGGCACCCTATAAAAATAAATGAGATCAGAGAACAGATGGAACTAATTACATAACACACAAAGGTATTTGATTGTGTGTAAAGTCTTTTCTCCTGTGCTGAACTGATTATTTACACATTAGAAAAGACCTGTTAAAGATGTTACAAAGGTTATTATTATCTAATGCTTTTTACAAAGATGGGCCTAGAACCACCCACACAGAAGGAAGAGCCATCTGACTGACATGTTAAACAAGCAATCACAGTTTGTTTTGTTTTTACATGCTGGGATAATCAGAGTTAAATTACACCACAACAACAGACTGGCATGAAAAATTAATTCATGGCGCAGCTCTTCACTCCATCGGCAAATATGTAAAGACATGTTTACAAATTTGCAGACACCCCAAGTACAACCAATAGCTTAACAGATCAAGAATGACTTTTCCAGTTTTGCGTGAATCAAACTGATTATTTTTCTGACAATACAAAGTTGATACAAATAATGGAAACATTAAAAAAAGGTTCGACATTAATGAAAAGCTTGGCATTGTCATGAGGCCTTAAAAAGTCAGGTTTTGCTTTACAAATGCGGCACTCAGCCAAACAAATTTCAGAAGTGTTGCTCAGATTGCAGCAGTGGATTTTCCACCATCTGTGGTTACAAAAGGAAATAAGTGAACAATTGCCTGTACATGTTATCTTTTCACATTTTATGCTGACTGTTTGAAAAAACTGTTAAAACTTGAACAAAATGAGTAATGCTGGTAACAATGCTGGTAATCCTTGTGTATATCTTTCAACATTTTTGACCCCCCTTCCACTGAGGAACTGAAATGGGGAAAAGTCCAGAAAATAGGTCCTTGATATCAGGGGCTGTTTTTCTCTTATCTAGCTTTGGCTGAAATCCAGAGGCTCACAATGTGGTTGAGATGAGGCTTTTGGCCAACACGAGGATGACTTGTGACAGTGCCTTGGGCGAATAAAAAATAAAAGAAATGGCAGACGTATACAGCAGTGGATTGTTTGACCATTACTGCAGACTGGTAGTGCCAATCTGGATCCAATTGTTAATGAATACCATAACGTTTGGCTGAATGACTGATTTATTTTAAATAATACAAAACTTACAATGATAAGATGATTTGTCTCGGCATACCCTGAATAGACACTATTCCTTTTTGATATTCAGGAAGCATTATTTTTGAGTTCTGCTTCTGGTTAAAAAACACAGATGCCATGTTATCGTCAACTACGCCCAAACCAAAACGGTAAACTTATTGCACGGGAATATGTTACCATGCAATATTAAGACAGATAAACAACTTTAGAAGTTGTTGTGAATGAATGTGTACGTTTTGATTGCTTTTTCTAGATAATGATCTACATGGACTTACCATTAAACGTCGCATATTACTGCATGCTTACCTTTGAAGCTGGAAGTGGGAAACTTTAACTCGGGCATTCCCGACTCTGACTTCGCATGGATGTTTGTCCGGACTGTCACAACACGAGTCAGTGGGATCTGCGCACATCCCTACATCATTTCTTCATGAGAGGGAATTCCCTATGACTGATTTCCATGAAATCAGATTTCCATGATACGTTTCCTGAGCAAAACACATTGGTGATCAGCCAAACACACATGCGCAAAACAGTACCAGGCCCACAACCGGATCCATTGTATTATTTTCTTAGCTATATTCATCCAGCGTAGAAGTAATTGCGGTGATTTCAGCAACCATAATGATTATAAAGCTTATTAAAATATTCACAGAGAATTAAAATATTCACTGAGGAAAAATCTCAACAACCCGTATATAATTCTCAAAATCGTATAATCTCATAGTATTGATCATCCTCGTAAAAATGATTTAAGAATGATTTACTTTCTTAAACACCCCCTGAATAATTCAAACTTCGACGTAATACAAATAAGTGATATAACAAGAGAGCGTATAAAACAGACAGACAGTTCAAGACTGCTGTCCGATGCACAATGTTAGCATCCATTAATAAATGAATGAATTAATTTTAGGAGAAAAAATGTTAATTTATGAATGGTCTAATAAAAACAGCATCCATGCAAACTGTAAATCAATGTTCTAGAATACAAAAAAAAAAGGGAAAAAGGAAAATAATGATGTCAATGTCAGATGGTGTGACAACTTATCCCACGCAGAGTGATAGTCTGTGGCCCGCTGTGACGCTGCGGTCACATCTAGTCAGTCTCAATATTGCTCTTCTACCACTAGAGGGCCACATCAGATTGGTATACTGCTATACAGAAACGCATTTGAGTGCGAGTTCATGCCTGTCTGCATTTTGACTATTGTTACAGGGATATGATGAGGGTGTATCACTGTCATCATTAGTATGATAGAGAGACAATAATGTCACCCTGCCTGTAAATGATATACGAGCTCTGAGAAGAAAAGGTGGGGGAGGACATTTTCAGGCAGGAAGGTAGATGTTTTGGACAGGGAAAGCAAGGTGACAAGCGTTGAGGTATTCCAATATAGCTTTGTCAAAATGGCATTTCATATCTTTGGTCTGTCACTACTGTATGTGCATCTTTGGCTCAAAAAATAAATAAATATATGAATGAACATTCTTGTCAGTCGTACTGCCTCCACGGGTGATTCTGTATCAGTCAAAGGAGTAACTTTAGACAGATATTTCCCAAATAATGCATAAAAAACTCTTTTTTATGCTGTATGAGCGTGGATTAAAGCTCTACTATATATGACTGCTGGCTAATCTAAGGAATGTTTACATAGCAGACTAATGGAGCAAACCATTTTGGTGTTCAGTAGGGGCCCTGGGGTCTTTAGTGAGTCTCTTTTAGAGGAATGTTTTGTTCGGACCAACAGACCTGTAATATCCGCCTACTCCACCATCCCAACCAAATTATTATTTTGATTATGTACTAGATAAGATCACCTCTGACCCCCTTTCATTCTCCTACATTCAATTATAATCAAACATCACCCATTTCTAGCAGAGAAAAATAAAAATGCTTCAGTAATTCTATCAGAATTTAGATTGTATGTTTATCTTTTATCAACACGAAATGACCCTTTTGACTTTTCCATTTGGTGTGGTTTGCTTTTCAAAACATAACCTCTTTATGTAAGCATAATCTATTTTTGTATTATCTGTATAAGCAGCCCAGGCATATTAAAAAAACATTGATTAATAAATGCAAAAATAAATGTATAAATACAATCCCTAATACAATGTTTCAGCAGTAACCATTTTGGTGTAGAAATCCAGTGAAATAAAAGCAGTGTTTCAACCATTCCACCTCTTGTTCTTTTGATTGCAAATATTTCTTTCTGTGATGAAAACTTTGTATTGTCAACATACCAGTGCATTATCATCTCTGTTCTGGTTCAACAAGGAAATGCACAGATTGCATGCGCTGTTTTATAGAAATGCCTTTCACATCCTAATAAAGGATCAGCTGAAAATCCCTATTTAATATAAACCACTCAAAGCTATTACACAGATGGCATAAATGCATCATTTGTTTTCTTTTAATTTCCCACTTTCACGTCTATATTACCATTTTAAATGCAGTATCGATATTACAAATCCCCAACCTTAGTGTGTATTCTCTCCTCACACAGACATGTAGGAACAGATGGGTTGAATTGTGTACCCACCTGCTATTTGGCAAAAACATAAGCACCACATACGCTTAACGTTATCAACAGTCTGCAAGGCCACCTCACAATCAAACTCCCAAATGCTATTTGTTTCATTATACTGTTTCGGATTCACATTACGACTGACTATTAAGCAGTCCATTTCATTTATTCCAAATGACAATGACGGGATTCAAATGTAGTCGTGCTAGTTGGTGCCATGTTTGGTTAGTTGTATTGTAAACCACAAAATTCCCATTACAGCTGTCCAAATGTTTCTGTTCATAAAAAGCCTCATTTTTAAAGATTTGAACGAATGATAAAACATAAAGTCACTCCCATCTGCCAAGAGGTGTCAGAACATGTAAAAATCAGTGCTAAACTCAAGGCCTAGACATGCACAGTGGGTCTTGATAAGTTCTAGCTAAGTTCAGGTTATAATTGCCTGATGCACAACAGTTCAGCTGAAACATGGCCAGGACATGTTTACACCGCCAGCAGTAGTACATTTCAGCCAAATAGAAAGCCCTGCTACAGCAGTATTTTACCAAAAACAAGTCAACACCTAACAGCAGGAGCAGACAGATCCCTGAGAGGTAAAATGTGGCATATCCAAAAAAAAAACTAATGTTGGTGAGACTTGTCCATTTTATATTCCACCCTTTCTGGGAAGTAAACGATATGTGCAAGGATGTTCTATATTTGTCAGTTTCTGACTACGTACAAAATGACTGACATTTTACTGAGCTCCTGCTCAACTAAAACCAACAATTGAATTTGTGTTGTAATTTTATTCCTTATTTTTATGTAAGGATGATTATTACAGTTGAAGGAAAATATATATGTGTCATTTTCAATATTCAGATATTAGTAAAATTAGAAAAAAAATAGCTTTGAACAATGTGTTGAAAGTTGAATTTTCATGATTTCTTAACTGTATGAAATCCTGTGTTTATTATGAATAGTAGAGGTCTATTCAGTAATTCTCTGTGAGTGTTTTAAGCTGTCTCTGAAGTGCTTGAAGACACTCAAATGAAGGTTGCTAAATGACAGAAAAAGGTGGCATGGACACCAAGGGTGGTCCATGTCATGTGACCTCGCTCACTTGGCCAGCTGAACTGTCATGTAGTATTTCCAACATAACAACATATTCCAGTAATGAGAAGGAGCTAAACAAGGAGATAACAATGCTTTAAGAATCTCCAGTGGGATGTGTTGCCAGGGGAACAGGTTCTTTTGAGTTGTACTGAGTAAGATAAGAGGATGCAACATTGGGGCAAGACAAAGCCAGTTGTTGTTAGGCTCATTGTGCTGAGGTAGCCAGTTAAATTCAAATTGTACAATCAAATTATTGTACAATTTGGTTTAGGATTGTTGTATAATAGCAGTATCACACTTGCAATTGTGCTGTTACGGACATGACACAGTCTTGCTCATGTGATATTGCTTTAATGTTCATGTTCAATGAAAAATTAGACTGTAAAAGTCTGAAAAGTGAGGCTTTATAATATATTAAGCTACTATTATATCAATTTTTAATAACCTTTACCTGTGTCCCTTTAAATTGTTAATTTTTTTGGAAATAGTGATGGGAACACATCCAATCCGGTGTAATTGAAAATGCTGTCATAGGCATTTTGTGCCCGGCTGTTTGTTACCAGAATGCTTAGCCTAGTTATAGATCTGTGCAGGTGCTTAATTTTTCACTGCTCTTTTGGGAGAACAAACAAACACAGAAGCTTGTGCTCTAACATTACTCATGCTAATTGCTTTACATAAATCACTGTGGGGGGAAACTGACAGTAATCAACAAAAGACAAAATATGTGCTTTGGCGACCCAGCTTTCCTTTTCCCACCCCATTTTCTACAGTTTTATGCCACATATCTGTGCCATCTACTTAGCTAAAGTCTTTAAAAAGCAAATTTCCTGTGCTAAGTCATGAATTTCCATGCACCAAGAAATAAGAACTAAAGGGCAGAGGCAGCCAAGACCATTTCCATAAACGTAATTACTGAGAGGGAGAGAATGAGGCCAAACCTCTGCCCTTTAGCCACCTTCAAACAGAACCACACACATACTCACATATACAGCGAGAGGCAGGGAAAGTGAGAGAGAGAGTACTGCTCCTGAAATTAAAATCACACGGCTTCAAAATCGCACATCATCTGTGGACTTGCAATTCATCCCTCATTGGTCCGGTCACTGCCTTATAAATACAGATAATGACTTTCATGAAATTTCTTTGAACATCTGATATTATGGGTGAAATATAATTGAGTTATTCGATGACTGACAAGCAAAGTAAAGATAACCATATTGACACACAAACCATGAGTGTTTTACACGTTAATCATAATATTTGCTTAATTTATGTTGTGAATAATTTTCACATTTCAATTTTTTGAGGAGGAAAATACCTGGTATACCAGCAAAAAGGTTATGTTGTCAACCTTTGGGTGTACACAGTAGCATACAGATGCTAACAAACTTAAAACAACAAAACACAACAAGATATGGCGACAAATTCGATTTCACGTTGTCTTTAATATAATAACTATACTAAGTACTAAACATATGCGATAAAAACACTTTGTAGCAGACTTTTGACACCAGATAGCATTAATAATGCTGAAAACTATTTATTAGTAATAAAACCAACTGTTTCGGCAATGTTTTAATTTATTTATGCTTATACACTATTATATGAACAGATGTCTGTGTGATGCTGTGTGTTAGTGGAACCATTTATAAAGGTCAGCAGCGGACAAAGGTTCATTATTTGAAATCATCCACTCTGCACTAAGTGTGGGAACACTAGTGCATAAACATACATTAGGCATGGAGAAATGTATGTAATTGGATCAGAGCTGTTAAATGTCCAGCGACAATGGTGTTAAACTGCACCATAATGGTTTGCCCTTTTAAGCCGGGTTTAGACAGGAGAGCAGTAAAATGTTTGTTCTGAAGTTTCTCTGGAACTTAAAAGAAAATTCATTTCATGGTGGACTTCTTAAATGAGAAGGTGAGATGTTCCTTCCCATCTTTGGGATTTTTACTCCAACTTAAAATTTAAAAGCATGAGAAGTTAATTAGCTCAAAAGGGGGTCAAAAAACCCACATTGGAATTACCTGCTAGTGTCTCTGTTGGATAGTGTTACTTTAGACACTATTTGATCCCATATTTTTTGAGACACTGTTGGAAACAACGTCATTCTCTAGCAGAAAAATATGCATGTACTGTTCACCTCTGATTAGTGACATCTGGCATGTTTCACCCTCTTTTGATGTTCTGAGGGAGAAAAGAATTAGCAGACATCACAGGAGACCACTCACATCAAGAGGCCTGCATGCAGAATGGAAAGTATGTCAGCTAAGACTTTTGGGTTGCAGTATATGGATGAATAGGTTGTCAAGTCACAGCAGATTTTTTTAAAGTTGCTGTCTTATAAAACATCAGAGGATTTAATGGCATCCACATGTTTAATCCCATACTTAAGTAGAAGGACGTATATCTGTGTTACCATTCATATATAATTTGGTTGCTCTCATTATGTGTTTTAATAAAAATGGGAGTATGTATGTTTTTCGTCTGGATTTTTAAAAACAGTTAAAAAATGCAATCTGTTTAAAACATAAAATTGCAGGTTACTTCACGTACTTGAACTATGTATGTTCTTTGCGTATATTAAATGATAAGTTAAACAAGTAAAATGAAGCCAAATTGGCAAACTAGCAGGAAATCGGACTGACAACTCAAATTATTAATCATTACTATAAACGTACCATTGCGAATCAAGGTAAGGAGATTGTTTTGAACACTGATCTGTCATGTACTTGCTCAAAAACTGATTTTTGTTCATTTTAAACCCAAAAAACTATGCATTGCAGCTTTAAAAATGTTAGTTTTCCAAATTATTAAATATTTTGCATTTTGAAAAGACATCCCAAAGGAGCCCAGAGAGTTCCCTGGTACCCCAGAGCTATAGGTTCATCAAAATACTAGGCATGTGACATATTTTACCCTGAGAACTTCACTGCCCTGCTTGAAATTCTCTGAAGCAACACACAGGTTCCCACAAGACTGCACAAACATATTGGCAGATGTTACCGGTTGCAGGTAACCGGTTTGTTTGTATTTTTATCATGTTTAATTTTTTTAACATTGTGTGACTCTTGTGGAGTCCTGAGTTGTTAAGGGAGTATTTCAGTCTACTCATAATAAGCCTCTCATCTATCCATCTATCACAAACCTCAGGACTAGAAGATATCACTGTTTCTATCAGAGAAGGGCGGTATGGGGGTGGGCCATGGGAATGAATGATGGCAGGAGAAATGGACTACCTGTCCACCCCACTCATGCACCTGATGTGATTTGTGAGTCAGCTGCAAGGAACCTGAATAGCTCACATGGAAAAGAAAATGAACAGGTGTTGTAAGAGACCAATGCAGCTGGGATTTACTTGTGAAGCAAACAGCTCAGCTGGGGATTGGATTTCTGAGCAAAAATCTGTCTTGAGTTGAACACTGCCAAGCATTAATCTATAGGAATAATAATTGGTGCACATGTCCTCCTTTTGTTTTCTGGTACTATCCAAATGTTATAATATAAATAACTCAAGTGTCCTTAGCTGAAGGCTGACAAGCACTTTTCTGGGACACATCGTTTAGGTGTGTTATTTATTGCCCTTGTTTACCAAAATCTTTAAGCGCATATTGATTTTACGGTTTTCTATTATTATGATGTTTTATATTTTATGTATTACTATTTGTTTTCAATGGTTTTTATTAGGTTTTCAAAAATTAAAATATAATTATTGTCTCAACATTATTTTTTTTATTAATGGGGGGCTTGCAATAAGGGGCAAAAGTTGCACGTCTGTAGTTACATGCCTGGCCTGCAATGAATCAAATCACATAGATGTAGGGGTTTCAGGTGGGATAAATTTTAGGTGTAACCAATTACACTAATTTTGAGGAAAGTCAATGTGTTCAGAGGCCCAATAGCTGTCTGGGTTTGGGGTGGGTTAAATTTAAGGGTGACCAATCCAGTTTGAGATGTATAACAGGGGAGCAGAATGGCACAAAGGTGAGAAATGCAAATGGCTCATAGGTGTAAAAATATTCCCTGCCAAAACAGATCAGGGATTAATTGCCATGGCAACAAATGACCAGTGTATAGATATTTTGCTCGGCCACACATATCCAAATTGGTATCATCAGATTCCACAGATTCACCCCGTCCAATTTAAATTAAAACTTTGTGAGTCTAGAACGTACATTCATGCTGCATTTATGCATGAGAAATAGGTCCTACAACAGAACATTCTTTGCATTATTTCTATAATTTGCTTTCCTAATTTGCAGTGATGAGAAGCAAATATGTCATGATGTAATCAGTTATCTCTCTGGGTAACACTTTGCAATAAGGTTCCATTCATTAACATTAGTAAATGTATTGATTTCCTGTATGAGTGTTCCTGTAGTGTGACTGGTAGAGCATTGCGTTAGCACTGTGGATTTGATTTTCAGGGAACACAAACTGATGAATGTATAACTTGAATGCACTGTAAGTTGCTTTGAATAAAAGCTTCTGCCAAGTGCACAAATGAAAATGTATTAGCTAACATGAACTATCAATGAACAATATACTTTTAGAGGATTTGTTAATCTTTGCTACTGTTAGTTAATGCAAATACAATGCATAAACTAACATGTTAGTTCACTGTGCATTAACAATTGTTAACAGATTAATAAATGCTGTTTAAGTATTGTTAATCGTTAGTTAATATTAACTAGTGCAATTAACTACATGTTAATACTATGTTAACAAATTGAACTTTATTATAAAATGGCACCTCTCTGTGAGCATGACAAGAGATGTCAGAACAACAGATGGCATCCACGATGCTTAAATGTCTTATCAGATGTTTACAGGCTTGACTGAAGTACTTTTTATGTGATGTTAGAATGCCAGAGATTGACTCACGATAAAAACAAACATCCCTCAGATCTCAAAACAGCTCATGAAATATGTACAGACTTCAATTAAATGTTCATTTAACTGGCTACAGATGAGTCTTACATTAAAGGTACAAATATGATTTCCTTTGTGTGCAGTTAGAAATGCAGTATTACTTTTATGTTAATGGAAACATGATGCGTTAGAACTAAGAAACACACACATGTTTCCTATGTCAATGTAAAACACACTATAAGGGGAAAATAAACAACCTTGGACTGTTCACATGGAAATGTTAAAGACGTCTCTAAAAGGCATATTAGTAATTGAGAATCACCAGGGAAGGACGGCTGACAAGGAAGGTAAACATTGCATACAGCTGCACATATTAGCATAGGCGATTAGAGCTCCCTAAAGTAATTGAGTTAGGTTTTTCCACAGGCAACCCTGATTTGAATAACCAACACTAAACTCACTGCATACTGAATGAGTAATGCAGCATGCTCATTTGTAAGAAAAACACAAAGTTGATTTTTTTAGTCTAGGGGATGTGGGGGAAGAGTTGAATGAGTGTGTTGAATAGAATGATTATTTTCTTAATTAACTTTTTGTTATGACAGGAGCTGGATTGGGAGCTCCATATCGAAAGCATCTCATTTACATCCGCCTCTTCATTCATTAACATACAAAAAAGATTCCGGTTTCGATGAGAAAGTTTGGATTCCACCCTCACCGCAAAGCCATCATCATATGATTGACCTGATAGGCGGGAATCCCCTGAGACTTTGGCACACAGACGCAGGAAGCTAACGCAGCTGGTTTCTCGCAGAGTTGGTGTTAATAACAAACAACTCCCTTTCAAAGGGCAACAGGACTGTTTGTATGTTTACTTGTAAGGTGTTAGTTTAGCATGGCTAGGAAAAAATGAACTTTTTTATAAAAAAGTTTGTGTTAACTGATTGAGGACCTCTTTCACTTTCACATACCTCAAACGTCATCTGCCATTCAAACTAATTTTCAAAACAAATTATAAAATATAAATATTTAAATGACATTTTAGAGACTTCCTGCTTATTCTGTTATTTCACTGTGACATCATATTCATGTGGTGCTTTGTCTTATTTGACGTGATTGTATGATTTTGTAGGTCTGTTGTTTCATTCTGATCAGAACCTGAAGCCAGTGTTAAATTATTTTCCAGTAATGAATAACTATGAAGTAGTTTTAGGTATGCTGACCATATTTTAGTTTAACATTGTCATGTTATCTAAAAATGCCAAACACCTTGATAATTGAACCTTGATGTATTCATTTTTATAACAAAATGTAACACTTGGATTTAATAATATAACACAAATATATCACAGTTGTGCTCAGCATCATCCTCATTAAGGTGAAAAGCATAATTTAGTGTGCATGCTGAATTCTCACCACAGCGTGGAGCTCTCTCTCTATCATGCTAAATGTTCTCCTCTGCCAGTGCAAAGAGGCTCAGATGGATGTTCCTCATTTAAAAACACAGCTGGGTTGCAGTCGTCCCTGGACCACTGCTTTGAGAGCACAGTCTTTCACTCAGAGTTACTGAAAGACCTCTAAAACGTTATAAGGATAACCTTAAAATACAGGTGCATGGGATTTTAACTTAACAGCATGGGAATAACAATATTGAACTAACCCCCTTGTGCTGCAACTTTTAGCCCATATACAGCATGTGCGTTCTGTCTATTTTCTGGCTTATGCATCAACCGCTGTGTTTTCTGTTGTGGCTCTTTGCTTGATTGTAATGCATATTTTAGTGACACTGTATTCACTCATGTGGTCTAACAGATATAATAAACCAAGTACAGAATAAACTAAACAAAGTCGGTTGGCTTTAGGGTAACCACAGTGGCTTTTGTTCATGTAATCCACTTTAGCTCTCAACAGTTACACAACTGGGGACCACAGTCAAGTCTCATTGTGACAAGCATGTACAGGTCTAGAACAAAAGAGGGATCGTCCTTAAATAGCCTTGCACAGAACAACAGCAGCTACTGGATGTAAAGCAGTTATCTCACAGGGAAGATATCTCTAACTATAAGGGTTTGAGTCTATAGTCCAAACAAAATGCTTGTTTTGCTTGTCCAGCAGTGGCCAATTACCTTAGTTAACATCAACTAACAATTACCAACATTAATACAGCATTTATTCAACTTAATGTTAAATTCAACATTTGATTTGCCAATACATTTTTAAAAATCATAAGTTTTATGTTAACACAAAATGAACCAACAATCAATTAACAATTGTATTTGCATGAACTAACTTTAACAAAGGTTTACAAATGCTGTAAAAATATAATGGTTGTTGTTAGTTAATGCATTACCAAATGCAAAAAGGATGGAACCTTTCTGTGTCCAAATTTGTATGGTTATTATTATTTGTTTTATGTAGTCAACATTTTAGTCATGTTCCTATAAATTCACTTAAATACACCCATCCTGACAAATATTCACTGGAGGAAAAATTGTAAAAACTAGCTTCAGTCTTCCCTGTTTATCTTGTTTTGCCTCTTGCACATTGTGTTTGACTTCACAGTTCCACTAATCTGCTCCACATATTCTCAAGTCAACATCATTATTAGAAATGATTACCCCAATTGTTTCCACTGTAATGCTTCAAATGAATGTCAATTATTTATAGTAATCATGTGATTGTGAGTCATGTCATGTCATCTATTACAAAGAGATATGCAGCTCTATTTGCACACTCTAGTGTCAGCATATGCTCTGTTTAGTTTGGCTCTACATCTCTCTACATTTAGAACTGACTGTTGATCCTACTGGAAATTACACAGCTTTTAGGTATTTTCTGTGATTGGATATACCTGCACAACCAGCTAGGTTGTATAGAAGTCACCTGCCTTACCTTGTAAAAAGCACAGTTTACTCATTAGTCACTGATCTCCTAACACATAGCAGACAAAGACTCATGCAGAATACACTAATGCATCATAACTGTAGCAATAAGACTGTCCATACACAATGTTTTACTTCTTATGTGACTTAAAGCTTAGTTAAACCATAAGTGGCTGTTGCAGTGGCACCAGAATCAATCTAAGACCATCAGTGCTGGAGAGGCTATGATGATTTCAGTTATAGCTGACCTTTTCACTGCGGCTGAAACTACTCCACAGTGTGTCCACTGGCATCTGAGCTAGTAGGTTAACACAATGCAAAGGACACACATAGTACTAAACTCATGGAATAAGTTCTTCTATTGAAACATGAAAAGCTAGAAAGACATTTTTATACTGTTTCCTCCACTGTTGAATCATTTATGCGAAGAGTGGAATCATTCAAATCCAATATGAAATATGCAGTAGTTTGATTGTATGACCAGCAACTGATTTTCATTTGTATGCGACCAACAACTGTTATAGGGGTATTTGGGTGTTTAGATAAATATAATAATAAATAAATCACGTCTTCAATATTTATTATTAGGCTATCAAAAATGTTTGTGATATAAAATGTTGATCATATAATGGATGCACAGCATGTAATGAATGGTTGTATTTTCAAAACTGCTTCAAAGTAAAACTATCAAACTAGACCTGAAAACAAATGCAATAAATAAAATACACATGATAGACCTGAAAAAGAATGTGACATTCAAATACAATATAAGATAAACTACATATGACAAGCATTAGATCCTGAGGCATCTCAGGGGCCAGTAAGCAAGCATTAAACAATGTAGATATTTGATATTTAGACAAGAAAAGAAAAATATATACTTAAAGTAAATTCTACATACTGAAAGCATATGGAATATTAAGCAACTAATATGTGATTCATGTTAGAGGAATGTATATACAATTTTAGGCTGCTGGGATGTCAAGGAGTGTGGCTAAGAGGCTGTTGGTCCAACCCACACATACGGTTGAAAACTTGTAATGCAACACACATATATAAATGTATGTTATTCATTTGCCTCATTTAACAATTTAAATAGAACTACATCACATCCTTTCCAGAAAGTTAAAGCAGACAATAGCTGAGTTTTGCTAAATGGATGAATTCTAAATTTCCACAGTACAATAAGATGATCTAATTTAAATGGCCATTAATGGACTTTATGACTGAATTTATTCAAGCAAAATATCTTAGAGCATCAAGAGACTAATTTGGGGCTGAATCTGTCAATTTCAATGAGAAGATAAATTCTATAATTTTATTTAAAAGAAAACTTTTCATAAAGGGCTATTAAAGTCACACAGGTATTAATGATTGCACTATAAAGATAACTGACATTACAAACACTGATAAGTTAGACTAACTCGATCAAGTCGGAATGTAAAGAATTAAAAAAACATCAAGACGTCCATTTAAATTTTTCTTTGCAGAAGCAACACTGGCAAAACAAGTTTTTCAGGTGCTATTGAAAAGATAGTTTTGGAATATGACTTTGTATAACCTGCAGCACATAACTAAAAATTTCCATTGAGTGGTTGAAATGAGCTTGTGGATCCGTGAAGTTCTTTGCTGAGTGTTCAGCTTTTTTCTACAGATTGCTTCGTTCATATCTGTGTAAGAGATGTAAAAAGTTCAGAAACGTCTTACATTAAATAATTTAACACAGCAATTTTAACTACTGCTCACATTTCTTAACTATAATTTGATATTGATTTCACATCAGTTAATTGGCTTTGAAGAGTGATTAACCAGATGAACATTTAATTGCTCAGAGGCACATTTCATGTAGCAACTTAAGATGTTTCTTCTAAAATCTCTTAAGCATAATAAAAATAGATACAAATGAGACAGCTGTTTAACAACAGTAACAGCACAACCCAGATCATTTGTTCTTGAAAGAAGTTAATGGGAAATGTTTCTATTGTTTTTGGTGACTTTGGTATATGAGCAGAGGTTGAGCATCTAGAAGTTAGTATCTCTTCTGAAACTTAAGGTAGACATATTCAATATTACTATAGTCTGTTTCTCAGGAGAAGCAGAGATTTTTGCAAAGTCTCCATTTGCTCTCCATTTAATTGCATTGCTGTCTCTGAGAATCAGCTGAGATAAGAAAACTCATTGTGATTTTGACTTATCAGTATACAATTGTTATTGTACCATACAAAAGGTACACTTTTATTTTGTCACTCTGATCATGTCTTGAAATAACTGGAGGTTCCCATGGTAGCCCTTTTCAAAACGGCCCTTTTCAACTTTCAAAAGGATGTTTTTATTGCAAGGAACGGTGCATGAACAGATCCATTGATATAAAATTTGACAGTGTGAATACTCACAATTCTGGTGGCATATTTGTCACATGGTTCATGTTCGGGTGTATGGGGGCAGGAATATTGCCATTGTCATCATCTGGAAGCTAAAATTAACCACAAAAATTGTATTTCTTGTTTCTTTATATAATAAAAATCAACTTCTAGATTTATAAAAAAATATTTGGGATTTGCTTACTTCCCAGTAAATATCATCATCAAAGCAGTTGGCATCTGCTGGGTCTCCCCAGATAGGCAGCTTTAGAATCCCCCCTGGAAAAGTTATTATACAAATCATTAAACATGAAATGGCAGCATTAATGCACATTAACATACAGAACACTTGTTTTTGTACTTACCAACCAAAGCACCACCTACAAGACCAAACGCTATAGCAACACACAAACCAGCTGCCTGGTAACCCCCCTGAGTGTTGACTGGCCTGTTTGCATTGGCATCTTTGAAGTCGAAAGTGTTAATCAACCTTAAAAGAATGCACATTATTAGGACATAACTCATTACTCAAAACTTTTTGCTTTCAGTTTCTTTTTCGTTTTTTACCAATACAAACTGTAACCACACATGTATTTGTTTTCGACAGAAAACACAGATTATATAGATTTACACAGATTATACTATGTGTTGGAACCACATCTGTTTTATTGGGGGTCACAGATACAATAGTAAATGCAAACTACTTTAGTTAACTACAATGGTAATCTACTACGTTAGATTAACAATAATAGTCCTCAAAATGCCAGAATGGCCTAACACAGCTGATAAACAAAGAATGTTGTGGATTTGAGTTTTTATTTTCATCATTAGTTATCTGTTTTGTAAAAAACTGTTTTGTTACTGAAAAAAATAATTGTTGAAAAGCATCATGTTGACTTTTAAACTTCTCTCAACAATTCTGTTTTTAATAAAACTGTTTTGATAAAAATGCACCAGAATAAAGAATACTGATTAGCATTACATTATCCCATAAAAAATTCCAAAAAGCAAAATACACCCTTTAATATGGACAAGAAAATGAATTGAGTTTCTGATTCTGTTTGAAGACACTTAGATGAATCAGATGTCATGCACTGAGGGCCTGTTTTTTAATGTTGAAGTTTTAGTTTCTGATTACTGTATCGAGACACACTTACCCCTCATGCCCATAAACTGATTCACTGGCAGCAGCTGCTGTAATTGCCCCAACAACACCTCCTAAAACTCCAGGCATTGCATGTAGGTTATGTATACCACACGTGTCCTGGATCTTCAGAGTTTTTTCCATAAAAGGCTGAAATGGATTGAAAATTAAATGATTATAGTAACAAAACATAATACTTATATTATCTTTAATAAACGTTTCTAAAAAAGTCTAAAAAAACGTTTAAATGTGTTTTACAAATATTTACATTTTACACACAGAAACATTTTAAACAACATTTTACATATAGCATCCAGTTACACCTATAGTGTTTGTAATTCTTTGAAATATTTCCAAGTATACTAATTGATGTCAGTGTATTCTCAGCATGTCTCAGTATTGTAAACATGGCCAAACTCACAGTTAGAAACCGGTATCCAAGTGTGGAAATGGTGCCTGTACAGAATCCCACAATCAGAGAACCGTATGGTGTAATCATAAACTCTGCGGCCGTCCCCATGGCTACACCACCAGCTAAGGTAGCATTTTGAATATGCACCTGTATATAACAGTGTGAAAGAATTCTAAATTTATTCATAGATTTAAGATTAAAGGGATAGTTCATCCAAAAATAGAAATTCAGTCATTTAAACACCATCATGTTGTGATTGTGACTTTGTGTCTTTCTTGCATGGAACACAAGGGGAGCAAATTGTAAAGGCTGTTGACACAGCTGTTTTTCCACACAATGAAAGTGAATGGAGCCTGTGTCTATCAGACCCTAAAGTTACACCTAACATCATCTTTTGTGTTCCACAAAAGACATACAGGTTTGTCACAACTGATCAGTAAACAATGAATTGTTCCTTTAAGTCAGATCTCATAGACAAAGCAGGTAGATTTTTACCATATCAAGTTTTCCATGTTTCTGTAAAAGACTTGAGATGGCAAAGGTAGTTAGTACGGATGCAGCAAGTGAAATATAAGTATTTATGGCTGCTCTGTGTTGACCATCTCCATGATCTGCGATGGCGGAATTAAAACTGGGCCAAAACATCCAAAGGAAAAGAGTGCCTATGAAATGAAGAAAAAGGAAAACAAGGAATATTTTTCAACATCAATTCAACGTCTAGCAAAACTGCATAAATAATATACCACAGGAAACTGAGTGGTAAGTTGATTTGCTACTCACCAATCATTGCAAATACATCTGAGTTGTATAGGGACCCTTGTAAATGCTTGCTTTGAGATAGACTTGGCCGATAGAGAACCCAAGATATGGCCAAACCATAATATGCTCCAAAAGTGTGGATGACCATGGAACCACCAGCGTCTTTCACCTTTCCATGTATGAAATCATCAGAAATGATCTATTCCAGTATTAATTTAGCCCAATGAGAAAAAAATAAAGGAGGATTCAAACTTACATGAAGAACTTCGAGAATTACATACTCCTCAACGGCATACAAGGTGACTCCAAACAGTGTGAGAACCATCAGCTGTACTGGACTGACTTTTCCAAGACAAGCACCATATGCAATAAGACAGGCGGCCACACAGAAGTCTGCATTGATGAGGCTGATTAAAAAGAATGAGTCATATTATATAAGTTATATGATTAGAATAACCCATCATATTCTATTTATAATGCATTGTTTAACACACATAACACATAGAACAACCACATTTTATTTCATCTGTACAGTCTATGAATACATGCAATCATCTGAGCTACAGAAAAACTACGCACATTACAGTGAACAAATTAAAGAGTTTCATAATGCTCTTTTTAACTCTGTTGTACAGTAATTTTATGGTTTAAAGTGTGCTACATAAATAAGTGAAATAAGCAAAGATCAATTACTTCTCAATCCCAATTTTGATCTTCCAGTCTTCTTTATCAAGGTGATGAAACCAGCCCTGCATCAGCAGAGCCCACTGAATGCCAAAGGCTGCGATGAGAAAGTTAAAGCCGACTCCACCATAACTATAGCGTTTCAGAAATGTCATGAGAAATCCAAAACCGACAAAGATCATTACATGCACGTCCTGAAAACCTGGTATAAACCAACAGCAACAAACATTAAGGCACTTTAAGTATTTGAAATTGGATAATATTAAAATATTAAGTAGAAAAACAGAGACTATGCTTTTGAAATACACAAATGATTGCAATAAACAAAGGCGCAAATATGGTGATGATACTTACTTGGGTATCTATAGTAAAAATCATTCTCTATATGACTGGAAATGTTGTTCCTTATTTTATGTTCAATCCAATGGCTGTCAGACTCCTCATTATAACGGATGAAGACACCAAACAAGATGATCATAGCAATCTGCCACACAAAGCAAACTGCTGGAAGACTGATTCGAATATTGGTGTTTTTACTCATTTTCAGGTTTTTATAGATTAGCACTGGAGATGATCGTGAAATTTTGTTCCTTTTAAATTGGTCTCTTGCTTTCTGCAAGAACATGTGAATCACCTTTTGTCATATATGTTTTATAGTGAGGTTTTGGGGTGTGTCATGACATCATCAACAAGCCACTCCTTCGAAGACACACTCACACACACACACACACACACACACACATGAAAGTTTGTTGATTGCTAAGGAACAGAAACTAATAGTGCTCTCATGTTAAAATTATGTATTGGTATAAATTTAGCACATAACAAAGCATGTTCTTTAGAATGATTGTACTAATGTCCTCTGAACTGTCAAAGCATAATCATTTTAAGAGTTGTTATTGCCATTTAAAAGGTTTTATTATCTTCATAGTTTAAGAATTGATACTCTGATTGACTGCCTCCATCATGACTTATTTTACTATGCTATTTATAAATACTATTTAAAAATTGCACCTTAATCTTTTGTATCTACAGATAAAACTGCCTTGCAAGCAAAACTTTTTCACTGTAAATAATAATAAATTACACAACCGTGCAACTTCTCTTTAATTGCCGGTTTTACTAGTACTATACTCTATAATATTAATTATAACAATTTAATAAGAACATTTAACAAATGGAATAACATCTTCATGTTTTAAAATAGTGTGTTACTAATTGTCAGTATTGCTGAAAATGATTTATCAATGTAGGCATGGCATTGTTGCCATTGTTGTCATTGTTTGAAAAAAAAAATAAAAAATATGGGCTGTGGCCCTCTTGTCACGTCAAGACTTATGCAATATTTATATTGTGGTATGTGCAATCTTAAGGTAACTGTCAAAAGTTCTCAAAACAACCTGTTAGTATGCCAGACCATTACAAAACCTTTCACGTTTTAGTTATTAAATATTTATACTGTCTTAAAATACTGTAACACCACTTACTGACCAATTTTTCTAAGAAGTCAAACACATCTAAAGCTATGAAGAGATAACTGTTACTATTGGCACATTTCATTGGTATTAAAGTTTTCATTTTTTATCTGTATCTTCTGCTAAGTATTAATGGTAAGGATGCATCTGGTTATCTGGGAATTCTCAGAAGTCTGTTGGCAAAGACACATTAGTTGATAAATTAGGATTATAATCACAGAAGGATGTTGTTTTGTTTCATGAATATCTAATCTGACTAACCAATTTATGTGATTGTAAACAATGTTGTATCACAAGGTTTCCCCAGGAAAAACAATGTGTGTATTCCCCGTCTCTAATACACACATTGCTCTATAAGGCTTATAAAGCACAAGTCAGTTCATCTACTGCAAAAGCATGTACTGTAATTACATTACAACTCTACACACATATTGTCCATTATAATGGTCAGATGTGAATTATTATATTCCTGGTTTCTTTGTAATTTAATAATACATTACATGTATTACATTACATATATTTAATAATACATGAAATGTAATAATACATTTAATAATTTTCTGAGTGTTTTGCAGAAAAACATGATACAAAAGGTAAATGCAAATAAGTACAAATGTGTAGAAACTACAGATGCCTGAAAACTATTTGAAAATGTTTTCTAATCCCTCAGTCCCTGTACAATAAAAGACTAACATACGGCAGAAAATGGGCAGAAATGACTTTGCAGAAAGGCTGTAAAAAGTTTACAAATAAATAAATAAATAACAATCTGTCAAAAGCACTTTAATTTCCAGTCACTATTTCTGAAGGCAGCCAAAATATCAGTATAAACAATTACATAACTCATCAGATATCATTAGTCAATCTTTACAGAGCGAAAGATTTTTATATTGTTAGACATAACAGTAATCGTACAACATGCATTATTTTTCATAATACTTATAATATTTTTTAGTAGGTGACAAAATGCAAGAGTATTTAGCTAGATGTAGCAAACAATGCATTCAGAACAGCACATACTGTATGCATGCCCTCATTTGAGTTTTGAAATAGTACATAGTGTATTTAATGAAACAAAAGGGCCTTATGGCTCTCTCTTGCTGTGATTCTGCTGTAGGCATAAGGCCATAGGCAATCACAGTCACGCTCATGTATGTCCATAATCTATTTTGATTATTCTACAACTGTTGTAGTATAGTTTCAGCAGTAATATAAAACTGCGTCCCAGTGCTGTTTAAAGTCTTGGTTCATTTCCCATCTATTCAGATTCCAGCTTGTATAATGTTATGGAAAACATACCCAAAATCACTTTCTCTGCACCAAAAATTGAGGCACAGATCTTCATCCTGGGTGTTACATACACCATTAGTTGACACATTTTCTGTGGTCAGAGTCAGGTGATTGTTGTCTACAGGATATAGTCTCTGGTTCTGCATTCCAGTAATGTTTCAAGAGCTAGATCTGTTACTGATGTAAGAGACAACCTATTGGTGACAATTCACACCTTTAACCACACCATTCCATCCTTTTGTTTTCAGATAGTTATTTGTTTGCCTCTGTGTAATTAGTCTGACTGCATTATAAAATGCAAGCGTCAACTTAATCACAGTTGAATAATATATCATTTTAATAGTCATACTAAGTCAATATTTATTCCAAAACCCAGTTCCTGTAAAACCAAGATACAATATTATACTACTGTTACATTTACATTGATTCGCTTGGCAGCCACTTGTATGAAAAGGTACTTCAAGTGCATTCAACTTGTGTATTTTGTGTGTTTCCCCTGTATCAAACCCATGGTCTTGGTGTTGTTTGTTTTATGCTCTACCAGTTGGGCTACAGGACTTAGTCCTTCAACTAACAAGTAGGCGTTTGTGGGTTGTTTGTTTCCTTCTTTAATCAAAATACATCTTCAAGGTGTTTTGGTTGGCAAGGAGATAATTTACTAACACTTTTTCTCTCTGACTTTCCTTTTGCTTGTAAGCAAAGCCCTTGTTTATCCATATTTAAACATTCTGTCTTCATATACTCATCTCCATGTAATTTGAAACTTCAAAAGCCTTGCAACAGGAGATTCACGCATGTATCATAAACATACCAGATTTGACAGGACAGAAGCCAAGAATTTCAGTTAATTACAATTTTAATTCTCATAAATTTTCCTCACACAACTACACCATGTATGACTTCAGAAGACATGGAATATAGTGCACAATATACAGTAGACTGCTTTTACGATACTTTATGAAAGGTCCGAAGATTTCTGAAAAGGCAAAACATCTGTAGAAATGGCTCATGAGGAAAAATATCTCTTAAATAAATTGTGCTCTTCAATAAAAAGCTAACAGATTATACAAAACTGTTATTTTTAAGATTCAGTTTAAGATTTTTTTTTATTTGCCAGGAAGTATAGCTGTGTATTGTTTTCTTTCCACTGCTGCTTGTTTGTTGCAAAAAAAATGCATGTTTATGTACAAAACTATATATTTTTGTCTTTGAAGCCTACAATACAAATACAATTTTGAAGCCTACAAATACTAACACCAAAGAGAAAAAACTTAACCAAAAAGAGAAAAATGTTTATGGCGACCTGTAGGGCATGCTTTTGGGTCTCTACCCAGGTCACATAATAACAGATCTTCTATTTTGGAAGCAAAATAAGCCACACCCAAAACCAAAGCCAGTTTTATTGTCTTGAACTTTCTCTGTTGCAAAGCAAATCTGCAACATATGGAGATGCACAATTCATGTTTACAGGAAACTTCAGCCAGGGATCATATACTGTTATTACCCTGTCGTTGTTTCTAATTGCCAAATACATAATTCAATGGACTAACACTAAATAAACTTGGATGTATAACAGTCCTCCTGCACACTTGTGTCCACTGTGCAATGCATGTGTAAAAATAGGTGTGTGATTTCGGATGCCTTTTCAGAGTCCAAATGTTATCCTGGATAATGATGTAGCTGTTAATAACAATGCCCCTAGTTTATGTGCACAGGCCAAAGAAACCCAACAGTTTTCCAGCCATACCCAACCACTCTTAACAATGTCCTGGTTGATGTGAAAAATTTTGTGTGCGCCTAATGACAGTGTCGATAACTATGTTTTTGCTCTGCGTGCTCTGCCCAAACCTGTCTGAAAATACATAAAACTTCAACTTGAATCAAGGAAGTACCAGTTTCTTGACAAACTTTTTTTTTAGCAAAAAGCTATTGCAATTAGTATAAACATACAGAATAACTGGCGTCTATGACATATCAAAGGGTACCATGCACAGGTTTATGAAAAGAAAACATGTTCTGAGATTAAGTACTTCAACAAAAAATTAAAGGTATTATGTTAAACTGCCTATTGTCAATTACTATGCTGTCACGGTTCCAAAATAAACCTCACGTCTTTTTCCTTAACAGTGTTGCTTTGACAAGTTAATTTCACAAGAAGATTGTTTGGATTTGATGGCATCATCTGGAAACTCAGGTTTGTTGGGTGCTATGAACATTGGGGGGTGGGGGAGGGTAGTGCTTTAACACTGAGATTTTCAGAGCTTGGAATTATTGAGCAGAAAGCTTGGAGAAAGCTATCAACAATTGTCAAGTTCCCGTCCATTTGTTCAGACAAGATTATGTTCTGGTAACCCTTGATCTTCATACTGGCTACAAGGTGAATACTGGAGTGAAAGGTATGAATTCCAATGAACAGGTCATAATTTACAGTCAGAATGTAGTTTTTGACCATTTTCCATCCTCTCTCTGACACTTAGAATTATTAATATTTGGTGCTGCTGTATCTTTAAAACTTATATGTGAATGTTCTCTTTGAATGTGAGAACAGAAACAGCAAAGGATTGGTTGGTTATCATAGTCAAATTTAGCTCCTGCTGGTAAATGTTGTTACTTAAAACGTGACTTGAAATGGAAAATTTTTACTTGTCTGCTGATTATGCGTCACAGCTCGTTGACGTATAAATGTGGGCGGTCTTATGATCTCAGAAATCCAAAGATTTTGAAATGAACTTGAAGCTTGGTTTTGATATATGGTCCTTTTAAATGAAGCAGTAAATTCTGAAGGTTACAGTATGTTTTCAGAGTGTAATGAGCTCTTTCATCTCATAAGATCTGTGATATTATATGACCTTTTTCACATTAAACTGTGATTTTGTATGTGAGATCCTAAAGCTTTGTTCATGTTAAGCTTCCGTTTGACAAAACTACTAGCTCCAGTAAATGTGGAAGTATAAGTGGTTATATAAGGATTGCTTTGAAAGCTGCCCAGACATGTTGATCTCAGATCGAGTACAGTAGCTTCCTTTATTAACAAATTGATACCTTACTGTAATCATATTCACAACTCTTTACTCAGTAATGCACATTATAAACTAAAATAAATGTAAGCATATGCTAAAGGTAAACTTTTCTGTAACCGTTTTCTATACAGTTACAGTATTTTTATTGCATTTGCTATAAGCAGGTATACATGACCAACCTCTTTTTTGACAAAAAACTTGGAGTATTAACACTGTAATACTAATTTAAGATTTTAAGAGAATAATTCAATAATTAAATGTTAAAAAGCAACAGTAAACATAAAATAATAATCAGTTTTAACTTATACTATAATCAAACAGTAAAGTATAGAAAGCTATGCTACTGTATGTTATGCAGTGAAGTCCATGCAAACCCTGTGGCTGTGTCTTTGTACTGTACTGTGTGTGTACTGTAACCTGCGAAATAAAATCAAAAGATGTGATAAATGTTGTGAGATCATCCAAATTTTATATCTAAATGGAAGCAGCCTGTTTGTACTGGCTGTTAAGAACTGAGCGCATCTCTGCCAGGTCGTGTACTTCCTGTAACTGTCTATAAATGTGACGGATACTGCCCAATTGTTGCTAATATACATATGGCGCTGTCATACCAGACTGACATTAGTATACTACGATGATTGCATTGCAGCCCAATTTGGGCCAAACTAGGAGCCAACACACCATGACGATGAAGCATGTCACACCTCATGTTCATGTAGCCCTACAATACTGAATATTTTCACTGAAAAACTGCCATTCTGTTGGCTATGCATAAATGAAACCAGAAATAAATTACTGCAACAGTCTTAACAGTCTTGTTTGTGTCCTTTTATGCAAAACTTTAAATAAAATATGATTATCACAGCACGTGATTGACGTTTAAAATGTTCAGGTTAAATAGTCTATTGCAGTGGCTTGAGGTAAAAATTTTTTTTATAAATGCAAGCAAGGTGAAACCAAAAAGTGGTGGAACCACCACTGTGGTGGAATATAAAAAAAGTCAAAAAACTGACAACCATCATGTAACCCTAATATTTAGAAAAAAAAATCAGATTGTAGTGATTTAATTTGTACTTAATGACTATGCCAGCAAATCAACATTGTTTATTATTTCAATGCATTTTACAGAGACATTATACAATTACGATACCTATCTTGCCTGATCCAATAGACCATCGGTTCAAGGGGCTGGTGCATTAACTGGAGAGATACTGAGTAACTCTAATAAATGACTTAACCTCAGCTTGCTCCTGAGAGACTGTTCCTCTAGTAAGTGTTGGCCAAATAACCAAACAACATGGGTGTCATGACAGCAGTTCCGTAATGAGAGCTTTTTTTTCAGTGCAAGAACTTATTTTTCCCTTTCTTTTGAAATCCTGCATAAAGTCTCTGGATAAAAATGAGACACTTAAAGTACAGAATAGCTAGCCTGTTATCTAGCTATCCATAAAAGAAATACCCTCCATGAACCCATCAAAAGCATTTCTTTCTGTCACATCTAAAATTACTAGTCCTGATGGACCATTAATGGCTTGTCAATGTGTCTGCTTAGCTCTTAGGACCTCATAAAGTCCCAAATCAACATGAAGGCTTAATGTGCAACGTTCAGCAATAATGTTGCTAATTCATGAAATGCTCAATTAAAGACAAATTACAGTTTTGCTAATGTTTACCTTCCTGGCGGCATGATCTCCTTGTCCCTTTGCTGAAATAAAACTTTGCTTTGTGCAAATCAGTAATTCGAAATATTCAGGGACATTTAAACTCAGCAAAAAATATGTAAAAGTTATTCATTTAAATAAGCAAGCATGCCACAGAGAATAGAAGGACTGGGTACTTTGTCAATATACATTTGATTAATTGGGTAAATGTGTACTGTAGATGGTAAGTTACTGCACTTTGGAACACACAAAATCATGTGTAATTGATTTGTCATTCTGTATTAGATGCTAAGTAAACCTGATTATCATTTCATCACAAAAATAGCTGAGATAAGATAAATCACTGCAGTCTTTTAAAAGTAACAATGAGAGAAAAAGCTGACAGCATCTCTCTTTCTTTTTTGTGTGGCCTAGATACTTAATTTTGCTTTTTTGTCAGGGGCTGAAAGGTTTAGACCTGTGGGTCATTTTGTTTCCAGTAATGCTTGCACAATAGACCATCCATGAATAGAATTGTTATTAAGACGCACACAGACCCTAAAGTAAACCAAGTCAGCTTTACTTATGTGACCTAAATCCCAATGCTGACTTTCCTCTGCAAATATTCATAACCTCCCCTCCCTTTTCTTTACCTTTACACTTTTACCCACCTTGTAATCCCCTGTGTTTTCAACATTACCACATATTTAAGAAAAAATGAAGGTGTCACATTCAGAAACAGAAACAATATGGTGTCTGAATGCAAATGTTAAAAAAATACAGCAATACACATTTTAACATGTACGTAATTTATCAATGCTGGGATATAATGAGTTGTGTTTATCTTGGGGGCAAGGAAACACATGCTTTCCGGTGTGATACTGCTCTTTTTCGGGCTGAGCATTTACATCATTGTTCATTCTCGACACTATGCTCAGCCTGTTCGGATTGCGTTCTCCCATGGGCTCTGACTGTACTACAGCTGAGGTAAAGCTGAGAATGGAAATGTCCAACACATCAACACAGTTCCACCAGCTAATGAGAGACAAGGCTAATGTTGTACTATTTCCAGTGTTTTCAGCTAACAATTTTAGGCTGTAAGAACATTTCCCTGATGTTTCCATTATTGCGTTTTCATGTTTAGCCCTGGGTTCTAGCTAGATGTATTTTTTAAGGTATAGCTCTTAATGGATTTATGCTCTTAAATTAAGAGTGCTTTAAAAATCTAAATATTCCTTCAGCAAATCAGAGTGTAATTAGAGCTGAATGATTTATGGTAATTTATTTATGTTTGTGTGGCATGGCTGAGAGAGAGTTGAGAGGGTACTCAACTATAGCACTACATTTTTATGGTTAGAAGAGCTTAGAGTTTCTAGGTGCACAAAGGTTATATTGAGCTAAGTGACTGGTGCAGAGAGGCATCAACGCTAAATCAGTACCGTTCAAATCCAGTCCAAGAGAACATCTACACTGCGGGGTCTAGATCCAGCCTAAATCAAACACACCTGAACCATCTAATTATGGTATAATTTACTTACTTACGCCTTACTTAAACATTCCAACCTGGTGTGGAGTAAACTACGCAGTGGAGTTGTCCTGCAGGACTGGAGTTGAATAGCCTTGTCCTGTTTGGCCAAATTACAAGCAACAACCTTGACCCTGCAGAAGCACCTGCACTGTACAGTTATAACATCTGTGACATACTTACCAGACTTGACAAAGCCAAACAGAAGAAAGTAAATCTGAGATTGAAACTGACATTGAACTACCACTATAATATAATGCATAAAGTCACTTAGTTTGTAAAATATTTCAGTTTAAGAGAAAAACAGCATTAGTGTATAAAACAGAAACTGGTGGCTCCAGAAGAGATCCTTTGTGTTATTTCAAAGCTCTGATGGAGTGAGTCAACAGTGCAACACACCAAATACTACATTATAAAGCCTCACAAGTCCAAAACTGTGTATATACACAAGCGCTATATTATGGTATTTAGCTATATAATAGATTTCCCAAAAAGAAAGATTGCAACAGTGACCATAACTACAATTACATCAGTAAAAGGAAGTTATGTTTTAATTTCGATCTTGTGAATGCGTCTCAGGTAACTGAGTCATCAATGTTGCAGGGTTTTAGCAGATTTGGACCCTTGCTAGTGGCCAAATTCATGTTCACGATATATTGATTCATGTAATAGGGCAGTGGAATGAAACACAGCCCTTGACATTCTGTGTATTCACTGCTTTTATTTTGTTTTATAGTGTTCTGTCACACTACTGACAGACTGGAAAAGATAAAATCAATTTGTCTTCCATACCATAGGGGAATGCAGATGTTGCTCCACTGTAAGACAAATCTGAGTCTGACTCTGGCTGGAATGGAAGCTGCTCTGTCTTATGCATGAACTTCCTGAATCAATTTACCCTCACCGCTTCCCCCAGCCAATATTAAAACACACCCGCTCTGCACAGACTCCATATCTGTGAGAAAAAGCTGAAGCTAGCAGGCTAAATGTTGTCTGGCCTTCTTCACCTGACCACACTGGTTGGTAAAAATGATGGGCTGTCTATAAAAAGCATATAAAAAGCATGAATTTCAGAGAGAGAGAGATAAAGGCTGAGCATCAAATAATGGTTGGTTTCTGAGTGTGGCTTTATACTTGTGACTGGAGGTCATTTTTACACTGATGTTTTAAATAAAGGACTTGGTAAAGATTTCTAAAGCACAGACATGCTTGTGTTAAAAATGTGATTTAATTATTCTCCAACTACATAAATGTACCTTTTGATGATTTGTAATGATTAATGAAAAATATATTTTCCACGAGATAATTACATTTCATATACTAATCATGTGTACACACATTTTAATTAAAGAGAAAGATCACTATAGAGAGATATTTTGATAATGCTGTTCTATGGGTCTTTCATTAACCTGTAATAGAAAGTAAAGCAACATTTATTTTTTTGAATTGATAACATATTTCCATTGTATCCATGACACCAGTAATTAGTAACACCAGTCATAGGGTTCATCATTTTATTAAAAATACAGTAAAGAGGAGAAACAAGAAATAATAAAGTGAGAAAGGCAACGTAAACCTGACAGGGGCCAGATTCAAACCCACATTTCCCATATCAGCACCACTGCTTATTATATCTAAAGCACATACACTACTACACCACAACTTCAACAATGCCTGCCTACATGCTGCCTATACTTTATGGTAAGAAAAATTGGCAGAATACTACAAAATAAGATGTGTCTGTACATCATTCAGTTTCTCCGGACAGAATAGATGATTTAACTCAAGCAAATGAAGCAAACTGTCAGACAGACAGACTCCAGGCTAAAACACTCTTCTAAATGTTCTTTCTGCAGATGCTCCATTCACTCATATTACCTCAATTACGAATCATAACCTTGTTTCCACAATTGTATTTACTATTATTTGGCTTTATTATTGACATGGATGAGCAATTTGTTTTTGGAAAGCACATCAAATGCTTTAATTATTTACTGTAAAGTGTTGTTTGTTATACCATTGCCATATATCATTTTAGTACCAAATTTTATATGCACATTTTATATGATTTCCCAAACAAGTTTGTTTACTGTTTGGCTCGTTCATTTTACTTTATTTTTGTTCAGATTTCCATGAAGAGTTTTTAATGATTGCTTTAGTATAAAGTCCAATGTATTACAGAATAGTTTACATGGATTATGAGCATATTTTTAATAAGTACAAACATCAGATCGGCGTATCATATAGAAAAGCTGTAAATCTCTTGTGAGATTTCCAAATCTCACCAAAATGTACTAGATAAAAATTAAACAAAAAAATCAATGTCAGCCTTCAATAACTTTAGCACACCACTGTAACTGAGTGATTGAAATGCTAAGATTATTTTGCTAAGATGTCCCTTTCTATTAGTGTATAATACTCCCATGTCCTCCAAAAAAACAGCAAGATGTTGCCTGTATATTTTTAATATATTCTCAAATCAAGTCTGTGCACTGTGCAGTTAAAAACTCTGGTAAAGAATCGAAGTGATTTTTGTAATATAATGTAACATGAAATGACAGTGACTGATGATGCAGCTGGTCCACATAATTTTTGAGTTCAGTAAGCGAGGCGCATAACCTTCAAAAGTGCATGTGTCCAATTCACCCATCAAAGAGTTTCTATTTCTTTTACCGTAGCAAATCACAGCCAAAGAGCTAATGCTACATGTCTGTCTCAGACTCCTGAAAGACAGCTGCTATCTTTATAAAAACAGTAAGTGCACAAGGAAAAACATACTCTGATGGCAGACAAAATAGGGATTAAAAAAAGCCACAATCTTGATGTACTAAATTGTAAGTCATTGTTTGGAAAACATATTGACAAACAATAGTGGACATGTAATGGCACAATCAGCTTCTGATTACTGCAGAACTGTTATGTTTTCAGGAGTACGGGACAATTTGGAAGATTTGCAAAAAAAAATAGTATTTTTTTAAATATATGTTGTCCATTTAATAAGGATAAACAAAGCAGCCAAGAGCTAAAGACTGCAATTACTGTCACTGGTTAGGTCATATGACATTACAAGCTCATACACATAGTCATCTTAGTCATTCTTTGTTATGCAAGGCAGGTAAGCCATCGCTGTTAAAGTCTAGAAGAATTTGTTTTCACCTGAGGCTGAGACGCCTGTCTGTAATCATAGCCAGTTCTGTGAACACAGTGTTACTTTCAAATCACGTCTGTCTGTTTGAAGAGAAATTATGGAGATATTCTGTTGCTGATTTTACAAATCTGTATTTGTTGTATGTAAATGAAAGTATCTGCCTTCAAAAGAAACTGAAAGTAAAGCTGAAATAGATTTCTGAATAAACACGTTACATAATAATAGAGATATAGACAATCTGAAATCTTTGATTAAAGGAAAACAGAGTTTGCTTTAAAAAAAGAAATGAAACACGAACATTTGAGTTGGCTGGACTGGATAAGCTCAAACTTCAGAATCGTGCATTTTAATTTACCTGTGATTCAGTGAGACTGGAAGTGTGCCTAATAATAGTCAGAGGCGCGCCATGGATCATGTGAATGGTATATTTCTACATTCCTATTCACAGGTAAAAAAGCATGAAGATTTGCTAAGGGCTATTACACTTCCTTAAAATGAAATCTGCCATCCTCATTCCAAATTAGAGAAAACAGTGTTTCTCGCAAACGCACAGGCACACATACACAAATGCATTTCCCGAAATTATTTTTTTATGTGACCACCAAATGCATATTTATGTAATTAGATGATTTGCAGGCATTTATCCTAATGCTGTTGTTGCAGTCCAATAATTCAAATCATCATTTGGTGCAAACTAACATTAATTTACAGCGGAAAACATCCAACACAAATTAAACAGGTTGTTAAATCACAGATATTATTCTTGATTACTACACTCATGGAAATTGATGTGTTAATCTCCTAGAGTAATCAGATCTTATCTCAGAAGAATAGCAAATTGCCTGATGCATAAGAGACGTGAAAACTTCCAGACACTCCAGAATGTTGTGTTACTACAACCGCAGGTGTCAGCCGCACATAAAATCATCTGTTATACCGGTAATACGTTGTTGACACTGAAGTCACTCCAACTTCCCTGGTGTGAAAGGTAAAATGGTGAGTAAGGTTTGTAGGTAAACCAAGTGTCCCTAAAAGTAATAGTTTGGGATGGCAAGGTGATAAGTCAGTTAGCCTTAGGCTTGCTGATGCACGGCCAAACAACACCATTTGTCATGTTTGACTGCAAGTACCTGGAGGCCATTGGAGACTGGTTGAGGGAGGCCATGGTTGACAAGTCAAGTCATTCCTAATATCCATTCTAAGTCTGTGCCTTATTAGGGTTCTGGATCAGAGTGGGAACATTTTCTGAAAAACAGCCTGGTTGGTGCAAATATGTATAATGCAATTATGACTGACATTTGCCCGGGAAATGTTACAGTATCACAGTCCCAAATCACAGTGACCTTGTGGTGCACAGCACAATGGTATTAGACAAGCAAACAAATGTTGCTAACATATTAACTTTGACTGAGATGAAACATTTACAGAATGTTGCATTTCAGTAAATAATTACAAACTGATGGCAAAGCAAATATTAACCAACAGCACAATATTAACACAACAAAGCAACAGCATGAGCCCACAAAACAACATTATTCACATAAACTAAATATTTGCAAAAATAAAGTGTGTTTGAATTTAATGCTGAATGTTTGCGTCTTGGTGAATATCTGATTAAATGATATTTTGTATTAAATGTATGTGTTTCATTTTTATTAATGTTTCCGTTTTATGGATGAAGCTTATGATGTCATCTGCTTTGCATTCATTTGTGTTGTCAGCCCCAAGGTTACCACACATATCCATGTAGAGAAGGTTTTAGGAAAAAAGGAAAGTCTAAGAAAGTACATTTACGTGAGTTGAATTTTCCTCACTGCATATCCTTTTTATCCTTTATAATGACCCTTCCAAAAGCTCAAAGGTTTTTGGTACAATGATGGTTGAAAAAAAGTCTTTCAAAGCAGTTAAAATGTCAAGCTACAATTCAAGGATTTCATTCGAATTCCAATAATTAAGTTGTCGGACTTTTAATGAAGGGCTATGCAGCCGACCATCTAGCCAGAGGAAGACATTTGGACAGGCTGTCATTGCGATGGGAATGTCTTGCTGCCATTGGACGCTATGATTTCTGTATTTTACTTATGTTCTTGCACAAAACATTTTCGCATTGGAAATGTAAACGTTAAAAGCAAAATGATTTATTTGGGTTGTTTGGGTTGATTTTACATTTCAAAAAATAATAAAACAACACTGTCACAATTTAGGAAATAATCAGATTTCTTGCCTCAACACTTGATTCAAACACAATATTTTGTTATTTTTCCCTGGTGATAAATCACAGTCTGATATTTGCTTTAATGCACAGTGTTGTATTTTTACTGATGCAATCTTACACTGTCAAATTTTATAGTCACATAACAGTTCACAAACGTCGCAAAAGAAATTATATTCCATCATATTGACTTCTTAGAGAAAAGAACCAAGCTGGCAAGGTAATAGTGCCCTCATATCCCCTCAATGTGTCTGTTATGAAGAAACGTTATGGTTATGCCCTTGAGGTGCTCAGATTCATCTAGCTGATATTGGAAAACACATGTCACACATGTGCCTCCTTTTATTGGCTGTGTGCCCACAAAGATGCCTCGGCCGCATCACTCGATGTCTTATATAATGTGCGTGCATTAGAACTTCACATCAGTGATATACTGCACACGTGGTCTACGTTGTTGAAAGATTTGAAATACCATTACAAATGTAGCAAAGCACTCTGTTGATTAATTAGTAGACCTTTTCTTGGCAAACAAGCTGTTTTGCTTACTTTTCAACCTATATGAAATCTACAATATCCAGGGTATTTTTGAAAGGTTATGTAACTGACATTTAACGTACATTGCAGTTATATATCTCACATTACTGTGCACCCTAGGTTTGAAGCACACCAGATGGCTTCCTACAGAGGCCATATAATTTGCCTCCCCCACTTAAAGGTTCTCACATTGATTTATATGGTCTATATCACATTTTAAATCTCTCTTCTGCAGCTGATTAATGTTTCATAATCACTGACGTGAGTAAAGGGGAAGCAGCATTGAGAACATGCGACTGATTGCAACATCTCACAGAAGTAGTACTGTAGGATGCTGACTTTGTCACCTCTAATGCTGTGCTTGTAATCAGGAAAACAGCATTCCAGCACAGTTTAGCTATAGGTGCTTCTTAATATGATAAACTCTTAAAATGATGTCTTGAGATAACCTGAATTTGTTTATAAAGAGACAAAGATCTAAAGATGAAATGTCAAACAATGGCATTATAATAAGGGCTGGATATACTATATTTAACTTAATAATGAATTAAATACTTAATCATGCATTGTTTAATGTCCAGATATCTAATGTATATAACTGTTTTCAGCAATTCACTTTGTAACTGCATTGCAGTTATGTTCCTGTAGCTAAGGCAAATGCTGTGGGTTCAATTCTCAGGGAACACATACTGATAAAAAATGTATACCTCGAATTTAGTGTCCCTTTGGATAAAAGTGTCGGCATCCTAGAGACTTTTGCTTAAATGGCCTGCTCCTCAGGTTTATCTCTTGAGAAACTCACAGCAGTGTTCTTTCATGTCATTCATCTCCTCTAGAGTTCAGAAGAAATGTCAACAATGTCTCAAACTGTCTTCAGATTTGCTCAGAAATCAGAGATTTCATTTTTGAACTCAGAACTTCTTGTCCAGTTCACCAAAAACTATCAGAGCTGTTCTCATGCTAGTTCTATATTATTTTTATTTCTTTTTAAGGAGCTTTGGTTGATATTTGAATGAAACAACTTGAAGTCCCCTGAGCTAACAAGGAACAAATTCTGAGCAGTACATTTTCCTCTGGGTCTAGGCCAAAAACAGTTACATCAAGAGACTAATTATTTAGTAACGCTTAATTATTTAAATAAATCCTGGTTTACGTTTACATTTATTCATTTATCAGATGCTTTAATCCAAAGTGACTTACAAATGAGAGAGCATTTAATATTTTGTCTAAGGAGCCAGCATTAAGCATTCCACAGTGTTACAAAACACTGCTATTGCTAACCTTCAATATATAGTGCTTTAAAAGCATCAGTTACTACAACTCTTGAAAGACATACCAGGTTTGGATAGCCCAGCATAACCATAACGTATGTTTAACAAACAGGTTTTGTAATTCTTTGTGTTTCTAGCGAAGCAGTGATTTGTATCAACCTCATAGTGCAAATACTTCAAACAGAAATTCCCTCTATTGTCAACAACATCAATGGTTTACAAATGAAAATTAGACCAGGCATATGATTCTACACTTTTACAGCACATTTAATAATTTACAGCATGATTCCAAACTAATTCTCTCAGTCATTGTTTACATTGTTTATCTGACCACCTTCATATTTTGGCTTTAGACAAGCTATGTGTTTTTGGCTGCTTTTTATACTAGTAATAGTGGCCTCAGGATGCACACAGCATGTATGAGGATTGTCAGTTAATCTGATATTCAACCTGTTCAGCCAGAGACATTACATACAACAGCTGTGGACTTGACCTTTAACCTTTGTCTCACAAGAGTCAAACCCTCATAATCACTTCACCTAAAGGCCTGAGGGTTGCTGGGTAATTGGTTATGATAGGGGGACTGCTGCCAATGTGACTTTCTATAAAGGTAAGTGTTTTTAATACATTTCATTAATAGTAATGCCAATTAAAGTTGCTATAGAATTAATATATTTAATTAATTTTTAGATATTCAATTTATTTGAACTATATTTATACTTTAAAGTATCTGAACTACTGATCTGTTACAGTAATCATTATATAATGTTTGGTAATAAAAGCCATTACAGAATTTCCCTTTTATCTGCTTATTTAGTTTGAGCTCTGTGGCATTGTTCAGCAAAAAATCAACAAACAAATAAACAAAAAGGAATTGCATTTAACTTACCAGGTTTAGTGCACAGATTTTATGCAACTGTAATTTTATATTCAGTATCAAATTGTCCCTCAATGAACTATTTACATGCACAACATTATAACATACACACGTTGAATAAGCTGTCAGAACACCAACAGAAGTTTACATGCAGAAGTAACATTCCAGGTATGTCAAATGATTATACAAACTCCACTTAATCAGTTTATATGACCTTACACACTGTCAGCTTATTAAACATGATCAGGGTAAGATCCCGCATGCCAGTGCACTTATCAGTGTGTATTTCAAGACAAATAGCACACCTCTGGTATCATTTATTGCTACTGTCTTTAATAGCCTTCTTTTTCTAATTCACTTTCCTGGCAGCCTTTTATCTTTTCAATACGTTTTCCAACTTAATCCATCTAAGGAATATTTCCCCATTGTTTCTTGAGCACTCTCGCTTCACCACCATTTGTCCTAGTTACAAAGAGAGGCATGGCTCAGAGATTCAGATAGGATTTGACTCTCATCAATAACCAAGGCAGCCACTAAACACGATGGCCCCGCGGTGGAGAGGTTAGCTACTTCACACAGGTGGTACGATCCTGAAAGCATAGCAGCTCTGTATGCATCTCCACTTCCTCCACTTTCTAGGTCACTTGCAGAAAGAAATGAGGTGTCAGGGTAATGGATAGATCCGAAACACCAGAGCAAAGTTTGAAAAGCTTGAGGGATTTAACTGTCAACACATTAAGACCTAACAGCACATAGATTTTTGGCTCGCATTGTTAAGAGCGGATGTGGGTTATGCCGTAATGAGGCATTTCAATTTACAGACTTGCGTTCCTACTGCATATTTCCGCCTGACAGTTCTTATTACTAATTTATGCCACAAAATAATGCCACAATTTCTATCTTTCCAGGGAGTGGCCATTGAACTGCCGTATAATGTTAGTTCTTCAGGAAGTTACCGTCACAGGTTTTTACTTTTATTAGCACCAATGATATTTTACAAATACCCAGTCTACTACAACTAGTTATTGGCTTGACCTGTTAACATGTTCTGCTTCATCCACGCAGTAGTGGTTTGAGAATACTGTAGTATTTTGCTGTCAAATTATTAATTTGTCTTGACAATGATACACCGTTTGAAATATGTAACAGGCCAACTTGAAATTATGCTAAACTGTTTTGCACTCAAACTGTAATTGCAAAACTATTACTCAAAATTTGATATATATAATCTTTCAACTTTCGGAAATGCAATTAGGTGTTAAGAGCTTGTACACTCACTGATTTTAATAAAATAAGTTTTCACAGAACTGCGCAGCCACCCGTCTGCAAAAGTCAGGCTGCATTTCGATCTCAAATTGAGTACTTATAGTAAATTGCTGGACTGGTCCAATCTGCAGCTTTTCTTGCGTTGACAAGATTCATCAGTCTCGCTTGACAGGGCTTCAGGATTAAATAGCAGGGCAATACAAGTGGGAGTTTGAGGTGAATATACCTGGCAGCAGCCAAGTTCAGCAATTATGGAAATGAGAGTGCCGCTCCTCTATGAACTAAAAGCTGTTTTTACTGTAACCTCTAATACATACATATCAACGGAACTACGTAAACAGACCATTTCAATGGAATGACATTGATTCCTTTAAAATATGGATACACTGTATTGTCTAGACATTAAGAATAGCTATTTAATAAATATTCTCATAAATGCTGACCGCAGTGTTTGTTTCAATGATTTATGTATGCTGTATGTACAGTATGAATATATATATATTTACAATCCTGTGTGAAATCATACAGTAGGTAGACTATACTTCCACAGTTCCCCAGTGGTGAGGTGAAGCAAGGTGGGCACTTCTCGCTTCGGTTGTCTGTGTCCATTACTGACGCATATGCGGCCTAATTCTATTGTGGTGATTGAGTGATGTGGCTTTAAAGGGGCCTAGACAGCCCACTTAAAATGTGTCTATAAAACTGCCACGCTTTCTTGGATCATCAACATCACCTGCCAATAGTGATGGATTCCCCCCGTCTGAGACTCTGGCTTAAGATATAGTCTACATACAAATCTGAAGAATCATGGCAGCCTGGTTGATCAATATCCATTTCTACTATGTTCTCAACCCTTCATCTGGCTTTTTAAAGTCAATTTGAATATTCTACACGATTTAACCCTTTGGCTAGACAAAATTATGTTTACTGAGTCTTAAGCCAGTGAGCTGCAGCAGCTGGTACGCACCATTCCTTCATATAATTACAATTTTATATTTGTTTGTTATATTTTGAGGCATTTGGTAATTGAATTTATATCACTTTCCATGACTCCCCCCAGGACACACAAACATATGTTGACAACATAGTTGGTTAGGGCAAAAAAAAAGATGTTTTCTATTATACCAGACACAGGCAAGATCATTTTGTTGTGTCTTGAGGATACAGCCCATGTTAATAGGATTAATTTTTTCAAACCACTTTGTTATTAAAAGTATCATGTGACTCCCTTGTAACGTGATAACAAAACAAAGCTCCCACACATATTTCGCCTGAGTGAATTTGAGGGGTAACATAATGACACATCAGTTTCAATGTCTCTGCCCCCAGAGTGTCAGCTTATGAGGGATGCTACAGCTGACTTCACTTTTAAACCCCAAATCTCCATCCTGATATATGACTCCACAAGGCTTATATGAAATAATTCAGCAACAAATTTGCTTAGGCTGAGATTCTTTAGAATCTATAGATCTGTGCAAGTTTCCTCTTTAACATTCTCTCTGCTCGCACACATCATCAACACATTATTCTACTGGATCTTTGTTACCAAACTGAAGCAGATTTGTGTACCTTCACTAGAACCTTCATTTAATCTTAAAGAAATAGTTCACCTAAAAATACATTTTCTGTCGTCTCACTCTCATGTATGTAGAAATGCATACAGTATCTTTTCTTTAATGGAACACAAAAGAGTTATTTTAGTAAAATGTCCAAGCTGCTCTTGATAAAATCATATTAAAAAGTAACCATGGCTAAGTTTGCTGACAAATATCAACAAACAAACAAACAAACATCAAACTGCTTTAAAATCTGTCTGAACAGTCCCCAGGTGTGTGGACTGTCCCATCAAGTGAAAGAACCAACAAAATTCCAAGAGAAGGGCGAGATAGTAGGAATAAGGGAGTCAAAATAAAAAATTAAATCAAACTGTGACTCACTTCTTACTGATCACTCCCCATTTCATTCATATTTTCTGCTCTGTTTTTTAGTTGTTGTTTTTTTTTATAGAAAAAACACATTTCTTTCCTCCCTGCTGTTTGATATTGTTTTCTGCAGAGTGTGTGTGATATTTGTGAGAGCTAAATTTTGGGATCGTAGTTATAATCGGCTAGATGCACACAGGGTGACAAATTTGTTTGTTTTCAATCAATTCTCTGCTTTATGATAACCAGGCATCAAAGGTGGACTTTCCATTGAGACTTCCCTGCTGTGGCTGGTGAAGCTACAGTACCTCCAAATAATCTGTCCTCATCTTCCTACTGCTTTGGACATGGTGAATCACAAGATCCTCCTGTCCACCCTCTCTAAACTTTGCATCACAGGAACTTTCCTTATGGACATATAAAACCTCAGTAGGCCTAACCATAAAGGTACAAGACTTCTAACACTGGTTTGTAGGTGATATGCAGCTCCACCTGTCATTCCAGCTTGAAGACCCCATGATCTCAGCACGTGTCTTTGCCTGCCTCTCAGACATCTTGGCCTGGACTGGATAAAAGAACTCCATCTTTAACTCAACCTTGCAAAGACAGAACTCCTCATCTATTCAGCCAGCCCATCAGTCAACCACAATATTGCTTTGCTGGACTCAACAACTCTAACACCAGCTAGGTCAGCCAGGAACCTGGGGTAGTTTTGATGCTAAGCCTCACAGACTTGCAACAACCACCTGCTCAGGCAGATACATGCTTTACAACATTAGGAAAATTATCTCTTGGTCGAGGCCTCTTGTCATCTCATGACTGAATTACTGTAATGTCATGCTGGCTTGCTTTCCAGCTATCAAAATTAAGCTTCTAATGTAGCAGTACGTCTGGTCATTAATCAGACCAAAAAGTCTTTGTCATACCCTTTTTGGTCTCACTCCTCTAGCTACATTTAGCTTTTCTGTAGCATCAAAATGAAGGCTCAACAAACACTGCCAATTTTGTTGGCTCCATAATGATCAATAGTTTTTTTTTATCTATAAGTTGCTTTGAATTAAAGCATCTCCTGAATGTATAAATGTAATGTAAATACATTCTGCTTAAAACAGCAACCTCATTTATGCCCATATTTAATGGTATGTTTGTCTTTGTATTTCTTCCAAAGCTTTATAATCATATTACAGCATTGTCTGTGCAACATAAATGACTAACTCTCTGAAAAAATACCTTTAATTGCACAATTCTAATGGCTTTGTCCTTGTTCAACAATAGGTGGAAAATATTGAATTTGGCCTGCATACAAAATCTGCCCTTTTTACTGCTGTAGGTAATGCGCATTGATCTGTGAAATTATGAGCTACCATTAAAAAGAACTGGTTACCACATAATTCAAGACAGTCTGATCTGCTTTCCTTTAACCTATTCATCTGCAAACGTACAGACTCAAATGCCATTTACATTATAATGTACCATAATTACCTATAGCTAGATACAATAGCCTCTTTTCTGGCTAAGGAAATTGTTCAATGGCCACAACTCAATGAAAGAGCAAATGAGCTTGTTCTGTATGCACTTAGAGGTTTGACTTTTAATCTTGATAAGAAAAGTTCTAGCTTGACTTTACAGAGCACCTGTACTTCTAAATGGGGGAGTTTATGGATGATTATCCTGTTGGCTTAAACACACTTTTGAAGGCATGTATCTGTGCATTGATACATTGACATGTTTATTTGTCAAGAGGTCAAAGACCATTGAATCAATATATACAATTATTTGGAATAATGCATGGAGGACCATCAGTAAATATTTGTTTGCTAAATTACATATATAGATTCTATTCAGTTCATTGTGCTAAGGTTTACTGGTCTGCAGTTTCTAAAGCCAAAGAATGGACTGGACTTAAAATAAAAAAAAACCTGGGACCCATGCTGGCCCATTAAAACCTAAAACAGATATTCCCCACTATACATCTATCTGTCTGTCTGTCTGTCTGTCTATCGCATATGCTATATACCATTCTTTAATTGTTTTTAATAAGACATCAGAAAAACAAACAAGAAATCTTGCAATCAAATCATAGAGAGGATTCAAAACCCAGGTAATTATGCCTCTGCAATAAACTAGCAAGTGTGGGCACTTGATTACTTTTTTGATTAACTTAATCTGTACTGTTTATTTATTTATGTTAGGATATTTATTATAGCATAACCATCCCCTACTGTGTTTGGCCCCTAGCAGGTGAGCAGAAGACTAATGTGCAGGATTAGTGGGTGGTAGGTGGCAAGGAGGGAAATATGACATTTAGAACTGCTCCGAAAAAGTTAGCTGCTGGGACACAAATCATTTTCAATGAGAGAGGCAGGTGGGACTCACAAAATTGCAGTGAACGTGTGATAAATACACAAAGACATTACATATGGTTAACAGAATAATATCCATAAATTCAGCAGCCCATTAATGTACCAATCTTTCATACCTACATACAGTATCTACCTACTCAAGCATAAATATGCAGGGCATGCATTTGGTTGAAACATATTTTTATACAGCCGGCAAAAACTGGAAGAGTGCTATTCTCTATCTATTGGCATACTGTTGTGATAATCTTATGTGCCACAATGATGATCCGTACCTGATCCCTGCCAGCAGGATGATGATGTTATGTCAAAGGTTCTTTTCATGTACTGTATATAGGTTGTAAGAAGTACCCCAGCACTAAAACGTGGGGGAGGGACCTTTATGCAGCAGTTTCTGACCTGTTTCATTTTGAAAGGGCAGAAAAGGAGCTGTTTGTTTCCTGAATGGACCACTGGAGATGATCCTTATGTATCCGTTGTGCTTCACAGATCATTGAGTGTTATCACTTCACAGGTGGAACACACAGAAACGGAAGTTAGACCCAACAGTGGCGAATGGTGTGAGCGAGACCCTTAGACAGAATTCCCCCACCTCATCCTCTTGTTATTGCACATAGCTGTTTTTCTCGATGCTATCAGCTAGACTACTGGAACACACTGTGGTGCTACAGTTTTATTGCTTGGATAGGACTTCTTTCTGCAGATGGGTTGGTTTCATGGCTCACGGGTTCCTATTTGTCGCTTACAAAAATTCAGGGGTACCCTGTTGTCTTTTTACAGTATATATGAAATACTGCTTGTTGAATATGCCTCAAAATGCTCAAACCTTGATGTGAGGTGCAACAAGATCTGCCAGAATTACAAAAGAACAAAGATAGATAGATAGATAGATAGATAGATAGATAGATAGATAGATAGATAGATAGATAGATAGATAGATAGATAGATAGATAGATAGATCTAGTAGTAGTTCTAGTAGGCATTCTGTGATGACCTGGAAGACTAAATATGTGATAAATTTGGTCAAATAGCAACATGGTAACCATTTTCCGCTTTTTGTACAATTTAAAGTAATTTTGTTTAAGTTATTCTGAAATGTAATTATTTTGGAATCCTTCTGCTTTTCTCATACAATAAAAGTTAATATGAATTGCGGCCATCAAGCTCAAAAAATGATAAAAAACATCTTAAAAATAACATAAACGTGGGCCATATACTCTGTGAAATATATTTTAAGTCTTCCATTTGATAGCTTTGTGTAAGCTACAGACCAAAAACTAAAGCATTATTTGATGAAAATTTTCCATGGCACCACAACTTGTCATCATATCATGTGATGTCATCATATCATGTGATGTCAACATATCATGTTTTAAAGTCGTAATGTTTTTTACAGTTTTTAAAGCATGTTTATTAAAGCACTGTTTAAGCACTGCATACAACTCTCTATTAGAATCTGTTGAAGGCAGAAACTATTCTCATTAGTCGAGTAACTCTAACAGCCACAAACCTTTACACAACATCACATACAGTATACATTCATATAAGTCATTAAATGCTTCAAGTATTTGCTTTATGTGTTGCTCAATTTTTCTTCAGCCAAAGATGTTTAGAAGCATTTGATGTATGGCATCCACATTAAGTCCGCTCAGCTCCATCAATATCCAAATTACAAACATTGATCAAGGGTTAAGGTCAAAACACTGAGAAATTACTTACCACAAGCCGCTTCCTTTGATGCTGGGTTAACCAATCCTGACTCTCTCATTGACAGATCCGTTCAAGTTTGGATGAAATATCGTTATCTAATCTATATGTATTAACAAGAACCTTTAGTATTCGAGCGTCTTTATAGCGTTGATGCTTTAAACAACTTGCAGTCTCCTTTTCATAAAATAATTTGTTAGAGAGATACCCAGATGATAAACAGAATGGTTAGCGCAGTCTATGTAGTGGGCCATTTGATAAATGAAACGCAACCGAGTAGTGGCACCCTGCCACAATAAATACAAGTACACATACCATTAGTTGTAGTGGAAGTAGATCAAATAAATGCATTCAAGGTATTAGATGGTAATCATAAAAATGCTGTCTAGATTTGAATTTTACATAAATTCAATCTTTCCCTCAGCTGCATCTCTCAAATCCCATCCACCATTCCACATACTCAAACTGGTGTGCTGCATTCATTTACCACACACGTGAGAACAAATAGCATTTGGCGTGAATAACGTGAGGTTTGGTGCAACCTGTCGTTCTTCAATGTGGGCGAGAAAAAGATTTCAGAGCTCTAGCAGAAGGGGAGATTATCTGTGAATAATGACTTACATTTTGGTCCGCTTTTGACAAAAAGTTACACCCTAGCAAGAAAACTTGCAATATAGTGTACAAATCATATGGAAACACAATTGTGAAACAATATGAGGGTGAATTTTTATTATAATAGAATTGTCATTTTTGGAGAACTTCTTTAAGATGCTAAATAGCAGACGAAAAAGCTTCACATTGATTTGCAGTGTTTGGCTTTCTGACACTCAGTGGTAAAAATATTATTCTGAAACATTTAAATGCTGATAGTGATGGTGAATTTAATTGAATTAAATCTTTTAAACATATTATGCTGAAAGTGAGATGATTATATACTTAATGTCCACCCATACACATTTTTAAAGTCCCTTTAAAAATGAGTCTGCAAACGAGTTAAAAGGCTGCTCTTAAAAATACTTTTTAAACTCAGTGTGGCAAAAAGTTTTAAAACAGAATGTTGCATTCTATTTTTGAGTCTGTACAATTAAAAGCAAGAAAAAGTTTGGAAGCGAGAGTTTTACAATGGATCTATAAAACTTTTAATATGTCCTTTAAATGGCAGAATGTTTCAACTTGCTAAATTAGTACGCCACCCATTCTGCACAGATCCTGTATAAACACAGCATCTGTCACAGATCTAGCCCACTCATAGAGTAAATACAAGAAAGCTATGCATGCATGCATTCATGTAAACTTTCATTTGTATACAAATCACCACAAGTTGAAGAAAATCCATAATTACATTTCGAGGCAAGATGGGACACAGTAATGGGCAAATTAAATCTGTCTCTACAGATCTGATATGAATTTAAAAGTGTTCTCTTTATTTTGCCCTATTGTCAGGGATATAGTAGATTCTGAATTCAATTCAGTAAGTAGCTAATTAAATTGGTTGACAACAGCCATGAAGAGAAATATCCCTCTCCACAAGGGATTTAATTAGATTAGTTAATAGGATATGAAGACGTTCACGTCTGAGATTGAGAACCTGAAACATAAGAGATGTGTACAGTGTGGGTAAAGTCAAACTGGATAAGGTAACCAATCTTTCATTTAATTACTCTAATGACCCAGCCTCTAATTAGTGTGGAGGCTGATGTGCAGTGAGCATATATGGGATGATAATGCAATCATTACTGCTCAGGAGAGAGAATCTACACCCTGGTTGTTCCAGAAAATTTATGTTTTAGTGCCCTTCATTTGTTCCCTTTCATTCACACTGTTTTGCTCCTATTTATAAAATGCATTTTTGATGTCGTCTGTATGTATTTCTGATCCAACCCATAAAAAGTGTTGTAACCTGATGTAATCAGGTTGAGTCAGTCATATTAAATATGCTTTTGATTTAAGTAAAACCAGTGAATTTAGACAATTTAGAATGTTTAGGTGAATTGCCAAAACATTATTAGTTATGCACACAGTGCATGTAACTACGCCATGACTATACCATCAACACCCCACCCCCATTTCTAGTTTATAGATTTACTTTTACTATATAGATTTAAAGATTTATATAAAAGATTTTTAAAGTATTATAAAAAACAAAATTTAAGAAATATCTTGATTTCTAGAGATTGCAGATTATTTTAATGCTTGTTTTGTCTTATTTAAAAAAAAAGGCATCTTAAGACCCCCTTGGACGTTTTTTGGGGTAGGTTTTAGTAGGCCCCTGCCCCCTGGTTAAGACTCACAAAACTATATCAACTGTTTTCTTCATCCACAAAAGTTTGTGCAGCTGTGTTCTAAAAATTCTTACGATGTATCACTCTGAATGTAGCCCAGAAAACTTTCTGATGTTTCATACCAGCAATAAAGATTTACTGTCAAAATTGTTTTTGTGCTTGTCTATAAAACTTACCACTGTTTTAGCTCACACACCAGGCTTTGCACCACATGCTACAGAAACCCCACATCAAGACTACAGTCGTGTAAATAGTAATGTAATCAATAAGCATAGCAAGAATTTAGTTGATATTCTCAGAGTGAAGATGTACAAGCTGGAAGTGTAAACATCTGACAGGCTTCCTACTCCAAGCTAAATGCCCAAATGAATAGTTTAGAGAGGTTGTTCCAAAGTGTTAAATCAGTGTCAAGCGATCTCCTCATGCAGCGGAAATAGAAATGTCTTGCAGGACCCTGACAGTATGATTCCTGCACAAGTAGGCGGTGTGAAGCTGACTCTTAACTGGCCTCTCAGATGATGTCTGCATCAGTTCCATCCCAGTACCTTCTGTCTGCAGGCTCGGTTTGAAGAAAGGCAGGGGAATACAATGCATTTGTTTATCTTCTTCCAAACAGACAGTAAGAGATGATCCTTACATAACCTGGTTGAGCTCTATAGATTACTGACTATAATCACTCTACAGTCAAGTGGTATGTTGAATGGGCTAAACAGAAAGAAGAAACACTAATTAGATTTGTAATAAAAAAATGAAATTGTAACATCACATAAAATGTAAGTTAAGAAACAAAATGTGACTATAAATCAGTCTATAAATGCTAACACTGCATTTCACTTATACGTTTTTGTACTATTAAATGCTTGTACCCAGTTATTATTTTGTATATTTTTTCAAAGTAATCATAAATTTTAGTAATTCTAAATTTTGTCACACACGCACTTCATCATCATATCATATAGACTACTTATATTGTGTTTTATTATTTATTGTTTGTTCTTAAAATGTATTCTCACACTTCTAATAAACTGTTTCATTTAGCTCTATGCTGTGATAAGTACTGTATGTATTACGTACAGTATTACGATGAGTACATGTATAACGTATTCTAGATAACAGAAAACAATGTTGATGAAAACAGATCTAGGGAATAAAGTTTGGTTTTGTGTTTTTTGTTTTCTCCTCCAAAAGATTTAAATTGCTTCATTTTTCATATCTGAACTGTCATTCTATCTGTGTTTTTCAGTTCACCTCTATTCCTCCTGTACTCTCAACAGAAATGTGCTTTCTGATAGCTGTCCAAAGGGTTTACGAGAAGCGATCACCTGAGAGACAGATCATGTGACAGACCTGTAGCTTTAGAAGATCATGTACTTTGTTAACGTCATATTTTTTCTCATTAAGTCTTTGAAGTCTTGATAAGCACCAGTGCTTAAAATAGTCAGTCGTGCAGATGGGAATATCTTCATGGTTACATGATTATTAGTATAAGAAAATTGGCCATATGGTTCCAGTTTATAAAATATGTATTAACTGTCAAAATGAAAACAGGGTAGTCAGTCAATGCAGTCTTTGTTCAGATTTTTATTTTCCTGTGTCAGGTGATATTTTAATGGATAAGCATAGTGCTTATTGATTACAAAAGTGGAATATTCTGCTATCCTGATCATTTTGATGAGCCAATATCATGTTATTATTAAAACAAAGGTTTCTTTACCATTTTTTGACAGTAAAGGGGACAAAGTAGAAGCTGAGATCAAGGGCATGAAATTGTGTTTTTCATGTGGGCGTGTTGATATTTAATCACTCTGTTTTCCTTCCTACATTCAAGGGGTAAGATTAGCTCAGTAGTGACAGGGAAGTCTTGTTCAATTTTTACTTTACTGGCTGTCTGTGTGCACACCATTTTCAGGCTGTGGGGTGGGGGGGGTTGAAGCTTGTACCACATGACATTAGATTACAAAGTAATTCTGCCGTTCAGGCTGAGTGCATTTCAATTTGGGGGCTGCATTATTGATCGGAGAGAACAGAATCAGTTCTCTGACAGACACCTCTGTCCTCCAAGCTGCGGATTATCAAATTGAGTGGCTATTCTTCCCTTGTGTTAATAGGCTTCTGAAACATATACATTACAGACTTATCCTTCAGGAAAGTATTGATCAGTTCATGAGGGGAAGCTTCCTCTATGCAGATTGACTTTATGTTGGTCATAGTCTAAACAGCTTATTGTGTTCTGTGGTTTTAATATCGTTAGTGTTAATTTGTTGCCGTAATAACAATAAAAAGTACCATCAGCTGTCACTTTATCACAGATCAGACCACTTTCCTCAACTCAACTTCAATATGAGACTTTGACCCGCTAATAACTGCAGGTGAAGTTAGAATGTCTAAGCATGAGGTAATGTTTAAAAGCTTTAAAAGGAAGTCCATAAAGAATACCTGCCATTCTCAGAAACAAATCATGAGGAGCAAACTTATGGTTCAGAATGTTAATTGTTTCGATCATGCTGTGTTTCAAATTACAAAATCACATTTTTTATTTTATGAATAATGTTTAATTGGATCATTGCCAAATGTGCACAAGTTGTGTCCCTGTAATTAATTAATAAATGTAATAATGTTACCATAATTATGCATTGCGCAGATTATAACATTTCAGGGTTGTTAAAGTGTAGCAAGTGATCTTTTGTGCTGGCAAATGTTTCTATGTTCATATCTGCTTATAGCACAGGAGCAGCAGCTTTGGGTAGCAGCCATCATTATGATATTGTAATCCAAATGAGCTGGCAAAGTAGAGCTTTAGGACAGATTAATATAGTTTAGCATATTGTTTTATTGGAAATACTGTGTTAAAGATGAAGTTTGTAATTTCTGTCAGCAAACAGAATTGCAATCATCTTAAGTGGAATTATTGGGTTTGACAAAACAATGTTGGATCAACCAATGGCGTATGCTTGGGGGCGAGGCTACCTGTTTGTCTAAAAGATGGAATACGTGGAGTCTTCCACACATACTTTTTGAAGTTCTTTTGGGGCTGTTCGCAAAACAGAAATGACACGCTTTAATTTTAAATGACATAAAGAGACAAAATTGCATCATACCGTGCTTTGTCCGCTGATAAAGTTGTTTGATCCTGAAAAAGAGGATTCTCTATATTTCTGACAATCCTGCCAAAAAATGAGCAACCTGACTCAGTGCATGCAATTTCCATTTAAATGTGAGCCAATCACTCTTTAACAAGTGTGAATATCTTCAGGATGTTTGTCTGGGTGTTGCATGAAGCAAGCAAATTGGTAGGTGACATTTTATGATATTGATGGGCGAAGTGTAAATGTTAGGTTTACGTCAGCACCGGCCACTGAAGAGACAAAATAAACAAGTTAGACTGTTTGCTTTACCACACAAGGCCACACAGTGGAACAATTGTGCATTTGGTGGTACACTCAGAACGTGTATATAGTGTAATTGAGTGAAAAGCCACCAGAGAAAGCATATTTTGTCTGTATTATATGTGGATGGATATGCTCTCATGTTCACTTTTAGCGATACACTTTCAGGGAAATAAAAAAAATCATTCTGACAATTTACAGTACTGATGTTCATTACATTCTGACACGGCAGACGGCAAAGAGCAATTTTACTGTACTATTACTTCTACTTTTCTGTCAATTGCTATGCGAAAAATTCATTTTAAGGTATATGTACAGGTGTGAGGCATGGAGCAATGTAAATTATTTGAAAGAATATCTAAGAAGCAAACATAAATCAGACTCACTACAGACAGATTGAATGTTTCACACTCAGACTGTTTCATTAGAGTCAGATATATGAAATATCCCTCAATAAAACAAGTGGATAAGACAGAAACATAGACAATATGATGACGCTTTTAATGTCAGTGAATAATGTTGTCCACAGTCAGCTGTAGTCGATGGACAAATGACTTTCACAAGTTCTGCCCCATTATGTTGGACCCGGTATTAGATCTCTAAGTTAATGAGGCAACATGAGGCCTCTACCAACACCAGCTGGGCAGCACATTTAATATGTTCAGAAACCTGTTCATAACAAAACAAGCCTACTAGAGCAAATGACAGTTTACAAGCAGCTATTTTTTTCTTTTACATTTTGAGTAATGTGGGGAAATAACAAAACAACACATTAACATTTTGGAAAGTGAAACACTACATGCAAATGTAGATTGTTTGGACTGAAACTGGAATGACTATTGGTCTTGTACAGGGTAAGTCTGGTCCTCTGCCCCCTCACCCCCTCCACCCCAATTTCCACAACAAAGCCCACACTGGTTTTCATTTTTCAATATCCCAGTCTTGATTTTTTTAGCCTTGATCATAAAACAGGCAATTTACTTAGATTATTCTTTTTGCCAAACATGGCCACACTCATAGCTGTGCGCACTAGCTAGCTAGCTCATCCACCCTTATGCTTTTGTGCTGAATTACAGATATAGCCACTAAGTTGCATATTAACAGTGCACCTGGTCATATACGTTCAATAAGAGTGTTGGCATCCTATTAATTATTGCACAGAACCCGAACTGATGAGAACATCGATACATTCACGCCAGTTTTTACCATAAATCTAGTGGCGCGTGGTCTGATCTATAAATTTCTGTGTGGAGAGCAGCTTTATGGCCATTTACATAGAGACAACACATTGATTACAGGGTTGAAGAATTATTGAATACACTGGGAAAGGACGCATTAGAGGCCCACGTCTTTGTGTCCATTAGCCTGTAAATCTGCTTTATTTCAGTAGCACGCATTTTTCTCTCTTTCTTTCTCTCTGCGCTCATAATTGCGGGGCGGTGCATTTCAACCTTCATAATGGACATGACGACGATAAAAGTTTCATCAGCTTCCATCATTGTAAATTCAATAGAGAATGTTATTGGTTCATTTTTGTTTTCAATTTCAGTTAGAATGCCATTACATTCAAAGGGGCAGAAAACGGTAAACGTTCCGATCCCTTGCGCATGCTGAGAGGCTTGGCAGAAACAGGCACCTCTCCATTGCACTGGACTGCCATTAAAATCCACTGGTGGCCAAAGAGTGCCTTTTAGCCCCAGCTAATGGAAAGCTGGACAGGGTATGACAGACACTTGTAATGCTTATAAAGCCAGCTCTGATAAAAAGGCTCATAAAGCCTTTTCTGCAGTGGTAAATACATCTCTAAAACACATTTTATTTATTGGCTAATGATGGGAGTTTCAGTAAAAAAAACCTAACAGAGTCCTAGTCTACAGGTGACTGTTTTAACTGCCAAATTCAGTATAGCTGTATTTAAGACCAGACTCTCCACAGAACCTCTCAAATATTCCTGGAATATCCATCCATCAGGTCATCATTGTTCTTATGACTTCTTACATACTTGTTTGCCTCCAAGATGAAGATAAACAGGTGTTTTAAAAGTTTCTTTAAAGGTTTGGAAAATTGCAGAACATATAATTACAATTCCCAACAAAACTTACTGAAAGGTTTCTCATACAATTTTGGAGCAGTGTCACTAGAAAGAGAAACAATCACTGCGAAAGTTTTTTATAATTGTTGAATGTGCTGATGCGTTGCATCTTAAGCCGAGCAGAAATGACTGATCTTTAAACAGAGCTCAATGACGACATGCGCTTTACTTAACTGTGTCGTAAGATTCATTTTGAAACCTTGTTTCGAAAAGATGTACTTTGGAAAGAACAATCAATGAACGTAACAAAAAGGTCAGCATATTCATCGTGGGTGAAATTCATTTCATGGCTGTCAGTGGGAACTCCATTAAATCTGCCGCTCCTTGTTAATTCTGTTATGCACTGAAATGATTACTCAGGTCCATCATTTAAAAAGGAGAGACGTAAACTTTATTGTGATGGGTATGAATGCTAAGAATTACTGACCAAACAGATCAATGCAGAGTGGACCTGAGTGTCTCTGGCAAATTTATATTTATTTCAATTTATTTATTTATTTATTTTGTATGATGAAATGGCAACAAGTCACCTTGGAAGAGATGCAACTTTGGAACCAAGGTCCCCGGAATACTAAAATCAAACAGCCAACATATTCCTAGAACACTAACCAACATTTACCAAATGCTAATCTACTTAGCCTTAGTCCAGTATATAACGGACCTTTAAGATGTTGTTTTCTTGTTTCAGCTTACAGAATGACTCATGTGGACTATTGAGGATTCAGGGTCAATATTTGTTCTCCTCTGGCAGTGCTTTAGTAAAAGGTGTGTAAATAAACTCCACTGGGTACGTTAAGCTACTACAGTGGCTTGACTGCTCAGTAAAGCTCAATCTAGAAAAAGGTTGTTTTGGAATGTCCAATTTCTCCAAATTCCCAAACTAGCAGGCAGCAGTTGAATTCATCCATCACTGAGAAACAGCATTTGACTCTTGCTGCTTTTGTACTCTGGCACAGCTTTTGTTTTGCAGTGATTTTTTTGTCATTATGAAAGACGAGTGCCTATGATAAAAAGTTATTGGATGAGAGCAATGACCTTCGTAATATTGGCAAGTGTAACAAAAAATGCTAGATTTATGATTAGAAAAGAATGTAAAAAAATGGAGAGTGTACATTTTATGTACAAGCTTTTCAACAGAAAAATGTGGCAATAACACATCAGTGTCCATTAAATGATTGCTCTAAAAACTCATTCATTTTGTCATTTTGTCTTACACACAACTTCTCTGTATATATAGTTCTTAGTTTGGCTTAGACCCTGTTGAGGTAGCAATTACAAACTCACAGATTTAACAATCATACAGACACCTACCATATTTTCTGCAGACACATGTAAGCACATTACTAGAACTACAGTTCTTCTGGTGTCGTTCATATTATGTTTGCTGCAGAAACAAATTAAATGCTTACTAATTTAAAACTGAAAGTACAATTATTTAATGAATGCTATTTAATAAAAGTTACTAAAAAAGAAAACAGAAGGAAATAATAAATACAATAATATATGAAACATAATATTTGACCACCAAAGTCATCCGATTCAAGATTCAAAAGTACTCTAAAGTAATTCATACTACCCACAAGAGAAGGTCATAAGCTGTTTGTTTTGATCTTTCTATTGCCTTCTTTGGCATGTTTTGTGGCATGCAAATTCTTTAGGTTTTGTAGCCGATGAATGTGTGATCCACTGTGCTTTATTTTTGTGCCAGTTAAATACAAGCTCTTAAGATCATAAAATGCTTAGAATGTCTCAGAATACTGCTTTGGCCTGGGGTGTGAAAATAACAGAGAAATATTTAAAGTATAAAGAATTTAAAGTCATAGTAAGTAGCCAGACACTTAAGTAAATGTAAAACAGTTTCCACATTTAATTAAACTAGTCTTATAAAGTTCAGCAGTAGCTGGAGGACTCGCCTTGTGGGCAACACTCTCAACACATTTTGCTGTGGTGTTACGGGTGACCTAAGTTCTGGGTCCTGGCTCAAGGTCCCATTCCCCTTTTACTTTTTTCTGTCTCTGCTCCTCACTGACTTATTAAAATACAAAACTAAAACTTTTCAATTAGATTTGCAGTTTGAGTAAAGTGTCTGTAAATTGTCAACCATGCCCATCTTCCATGATAGTTAAAATATATTCCATGATAGGAAAAACACTCATGTTGACACTATATTCACAGTGAAAAATTACTACAGTCATGGACATAGGCTAGATTAACAAAGATTAAATAAAATTTGCAGGTGCGCAATTTGACTGGCTTCTTATTAGCTCAGTAAGATGCAATAAGATGAAACAAACAAGCCTTTCTTCAAAAAAAGTAAAGACTGAGGTCATAAAAATATGTATAATACGTGCTAATAAAATAAAATAAAATAAAATAAAAGCAAATAAAAGCATTACATTCTTAAGTGACGAAAACATCTGAATAAAAGTTTCAGTGAAAGTACAAAAGTACAATTACTCAGGAACCTTACACCCTTGGCTATTACAGCCAGCAGGCTCATTGAAGGCAGCATGATGGAACTAAATGTTTAGAAGCTTTTGGAAGTGACCTTTCAAATGAGTCAAGAAGTGACCTCTTGACCTTTCATTAACGTCTCCGGCACTATGCATAACAGTAATTGTGTCCAGCAGTTGGGGAGCAGTACCACCCATACGCACACGGCAGACATGAAGGCATCGTTGGCTCAGGTCCATTCCATCATATTTGAACCCCTGACTGAATGGAAAAATGATGACAAGAAGAAATTGATTTTTAACATATCTGCATCTTCTAAAAGGCCAGAACCTGCTGCATCGATTGACCCTGTATCTCTGAAGGTAATGTTAAGCTTTGTACACTTGTCAAGATCCAATCCCTTCGCTAACATTAACTTTCGACAAAAGAGGAATGGTAATTACTGACTTGGCAGTATTCAAATCATGCAGTCTAGCCAGGTTCCTGCTGATCATTATAGTTTGCAGAAAATGCTGACTGCGTTAAACGTGGACACAAAGATTTCAGAATCATTTTTCACAATCTGCCTGTCTACTGTCTACTTTCACACAGGTGTGATATAATGAAGGGCAGAATGAGAAAATTCATGTGTGTGTTTGTCAAAGCCATAGAATTTGGTTTAATTATTGGTCCACATTTATGAAATATGAGCAGAATGAATTTCCAATATGATATTCATCGTAACTAAAGCTTCATATTAAGTTGTGAACTCATCTGCCTCTGAGAATGGTTTCTTTATAAGGGTAATAGTACCAGTAAATTATATTTCAATTTTACTGTTTAAATTATTTGGTAATATTTGGATAACAGGGTAATGCTGAGATAAATTGCACATGAATTATTTACACAGACAGATAGCAGATAAAAGATTATTTGTTTTATCTCAATATTGATTTAATATTCCAAAACAGCGCTGAGAGTCATATTAAACCAACCAACTTGTCCTCTTACCCTTATCTAAATAAAATCTGCCTCAGTGATTTTATGATACACATTTTTATTATTCTAAGAAGCGAGGTGAATAGCATCCTTACTAAAGCGAAAACTTGATTTATATGTAATATCTAACCAAAAACAATCACCACAAAGGGAAAAGGTCCATACTCTAGTATAGCTTGCCCAACGTTGCCATTTTAATTCAGCAGGCAATTCAGCCATAAAAATCCACACACCCTGCGCTGAATATTATCTGTGACTCAGTATAAGACACAGGGTGTCTGTGTTTGACTGCATTATGTTCTTAATGTCTGTTTGATGCCTTATGTCCTGTCTGTGGCGCGTTTGTATTGTGGCTCCCTGCAACGCCTGCATTGCCAGAATTTTGCATAGCTGCTGTTGCCTGCAGTCATTCCATCTGTTTCTCAAATGCGCAAACATAAAAAGAAAACACATACATGCAGAGATCGACAGAGAGAGAGAGAAAGAGAGAGAGACCCTTTGGACCTTCCGCATCAGTAAACTGGCACATTTTTCTGAACAACTTTAAAAATGAAGCACTGTAAATCTCAAAGTTTGCTACATAAATATGGATTAGTGTTTTTATATAACTATGTGGAAATTGCAACGCAACAGTATTCACACACATACAGTATGTTCTCTCTCTTGCACACAAACCCGCATGTACAATATTGTATTCAGATACAATAGAGAACCTTTTCTACTCTAAATGAAAGCCTTATACTTTAGAATCCACATACTTTTTAATAGATAATTTAACAAAGTATTTCAGATAAGAGGGACTGTGAGCACACCATTACACAGAGGAGACTGTTACACAAACATACAATCCAGACAGAGCACATTGGAAGAGCCTCTTGAAGCTGTTGTTTTCATGGATCTATTTGTATGGAAATTGCAAAATTGTAAATTATAAGCAGCATAGACCAAAGACTAGATCAGATTTATTTTTCTCAACAAAAACATTTTTGTTGCAAAGATTTTGTGGCCAGATCCTGAAATTTTTGTACTTCTACTTCCCATAATTCAAACATCTGGCCTAATTACTTTTCCTCATGACAACCAGTTGTTAAAATGTTCAAATCAGTGGATAACATAACATACTGTAAATTGATTAATAATTGTTTTCATTTTTTTGTCATACCCCACTTTGAAATTAGCTGTATTCCAAGTCTTGTAAAGCCATGTGTTTGTGTGAAAAACAGACTGAAATTAAGTCATTATTTGCTAATAATGCCCTCTGCCAATTCTAAACTGGCATGCATGCAAGAGCATCTTTGTTTCTTTGTTTATACATGCACAGTCTGGTAAGCACTCTTGACACACTTAAAACTTCATATACCCTGTACAAACTTCATTGGTTGTTGCATGTGCAGACAACACACCAGTGTTGAATATGTATGTTACTGCAGTATTCCTCCACGATACCACCATATACCCCACACTAGATCAATCCATTTAGCCATCTCAAACTGCCCATGAGTTGTCGATTGAGTCTCTATCTATGTGAATGACAAGCAAGCTTTCATGTGGGCAGAGAAAGTCCCTAATAAGATCCAATTTCAACAGGTAATGGCTCAGAAAGAGTATGAAAACGAGAGAGGCTGTTTTCCTGTATCATATTAGGAGCAACCTCTTGGGCACAGGATTTGCTGATTAATAGAAGATTGCTGTTACACCACAAATGCAGAATTCATAGTCCTGCCACTTTTATCAGCATCTGCCATTTATTTTCCAGTTCGAGTCATTCAATCATATTTCAATATGGTGTGCCATGCCTGTCATACTCTAAACATCAAGGTGTGTGTATTGCGGGGTGCTACGGCATTTGCATTCTAGCTATGTGGCTGTTTAAACAAGTTAGACGAGCTATAGTTACATAAAGCCATGCTTCTGTAGTTTTGCCTGTTTTGCTGGGTATCAGTTTACCGTGATGTTTAAATAAAATTGGTTGTCAAGGAAATAAAACAAATTTGGTGCAGGGAGCTAACCAAATGTCAACCATTGCTTTTCAATCTCTGAATAAAGATTAGCATGGAGCCCATCGCTCCTAATCTGTTTTCCATTATAGCACTGGACAGCACATTTCCAGATCCCAAGATATGAGCCCTGCATGACACTTCAACTAGTGTAAAGTAATACATTTGAAAAAAGCAAACAATGAACTTGTACAAACAATTCTCCAGATGATAACAGTACATTATAGAGAAAATATCATCATGATATGTTTGTTGACTGACGTGGTCTGATACATGGCTCTGTGTACCTAATCACTGAGTACATTGCTTTTGAGATGACCTGCTGCATCTGTGTTTCTCAGCAAATAACCTCTTCCACTGGATCTGTTACAATCTAACAGGCATTAGGGGAGCTTTGCACAGTAGGCAGAGGAAAGGAATAAGATGACCTTGCATGGCCTGGTGGATATAGCCATGCTTGGCCAGCGTCCTTGACTTTCCCAGATCAAACAGCGAGGCGGTGAGGTCCTTAGGGAGCTATCTGGATTAGATTAGCTGTCCTGGGATCACTGGGGATGGACAGACATATGGGCAATAGCTCTCCAACCAACACAGGTGATTAGTTTGGGTTAGTGGCTCGTAGTGAAGTAGTACAGTGGTTGTGGGTTCAAAACTATTTGTATTTGGGTGTGTAAGGGAAAAAGAGAAGAAAAAAAGAGAGAGAGAGAGAGAGAGAGAGAGAGAGAGAGAGAGAGAGGATAAAATATGTAGTAATCTGAATACATAACAAGCCTTCACACTGAGAATACAAGGGGCAGAGATTCATATGGGAACGTCTTGTGTTTCTTCATGGGTAGCAATCGTTGCCCACGGGATGTTCATACACCCAAAATCCTACTGCTTCCATGTCTTTGGCTCTTTTTGGCAAACACTGTGGAATACAGAAATATTTTATCCTTTTCAGTTTGGCAAACCATCATAAGGACTCTTCAAATATCAGCCACAGAATATTTGTAAGCTGAGCTGGACTGCAATAATCATGGATAAAATAATAATCTAATGTGATAAATTTAACATATATTTCATAAATTGTGACCCAAAAATGTCCAATTTTAAAATATGAACAATTGTTTTGGAGCATTGGAGTAAATAAGTTGGTGTGATATAAAATTATTGTTAAACAAAAAACATTCTATCTGACTTGTGTAACTAGTCACTTGAAGTTTAGCTTTATACACTTAAACACCATGAAAACACTTTTCATTGTTTGTAACATTCTAATATTTTACTATGTATGTTTTACTACAGTGACGCTATTAGTTTAACTACACTTAAGTATTGAGAAACTAATTGGCTAAATGGTGTTGTCACTCACTACAGTACATATTTCAGCAATTAAGTTATGTGTCCCAAATTTGTTGTTGCCTATTTAGCATCAGAGCTAGTGATGTGCACTCAGGATAAATCACTCAGGTGAGTTAAACACGTCAAATCACCAGAATCTGAATCTATATTCCAATACCTCAGTCAAATACTATTACTACTAATACAATAGCAGTTTCTCACTCTGTAAAACTCTAACAGGATACAGTAAAGCACAGAAAACATAAGAGTGCTGGATAAAGAAGACAATTTTTATTAGCAATCAATTGAAACCAAACCTGAAAATGTGCCAGCAATGAAAAATACTTTTATTAAGATTGGGAAAGACTCTGTACTACAGGTAAAGACATTTCTGAACAAAACAAGTACTAACAATACACAAAATGCTGATAAAACAACATCATTGCAATGGCTTGGTCATTGTACTATGGCAATACCAAATAATTTTCTTAAGTTACCATATGGTACCAACGCCACAATACCCTAAATTAATACCATAAATATGGTAATTATTCAGTACCATGGTATTTGAAAGTGGTATAAAATGTGCCATGGTACTGAATAATTTCATTACTGCACCATGATAATGCAACAGTAGGAGACATTTTAGGATATACTGACAGGGAAATTTGAAAAACTTTAACTAGTAATGTTTCATGGGAAAAAGGCATATACACAATGGAGCTGGTGGCTTCACCAGCTAAATGTTTTGAGCAGCTTGCCCAGCACTGCAGGCAGTTAAGCATATACTGCATCCCTCTATTGAATGTGACAGGCAGTATGAACTACACTAATAACATTTGGCAATCTCACATGCTTATTGTACACCATGTGTCTGTTGAATTTTGAGGAGCATGATTATGTTGTGTCCAGAAAAATGGAACATCACAAATGATTAAACAGAAATTGAAATTGAGCGTTTCGTGTGTTTAGCAGTATTATTGCCCTTTACTGTGGTATGAAATATGGCTTTATATTGTTATAAATGTCTGTCTTTCTATATTTAATCAAACACAATCTCACTAGCCATACCGATAACAGTATATGTTCCAATTGAATCTCGCAGGATTCTATTACTTGTGTCTTGCAGACGAAGATCAAACGAATATGCCCCATTGGTCGGCCCCTGATGTTCATTAAAGCCATTGTTGGAGAGACCAATTAATCAAACCAATCCTATAATCTGCCAGACTGGGATAAATGAAGGTATGTGATAAAAGCAGTCATTAGCAATCTCTGCTCATTTTTCACTGTGCACGGCAGGTGGACCAGTGTCCTCTTCTTTTACGTCCCACAGTCATCACTTCCTTTCTCTCCATATAGCACTTAGTTGCTAATTTACAGCCTAGGTAATGAGGTGTCAAAATGTTCCCAGTAGAAAGAGCTCTGGATGCCACGCCTGTCAATGAGCAAATAATTACGGCAGGTAAACTTGTTATTCTTAACGCGGAACAATTCCTTACAGGACACATTAGCATGTGAGTGGTAAAGCAGGTTAACAGTTACCTTGATTAATGTGAAAATCTTTGCTTGGGAGAGTTTATTAAGGGTGATGAAACACCGAAACACATTTTTTGAGATATGCACGGGGGAAAAAATACTAGTGTTAGTGAGTTCAGCAATGTTAGCACCTTTATTTTAAAAGAACAATGGGTATTAGGTATATAGGTATTTTGGGGGCTTTTTAGTCTGCGGCTTTGAAGTCAACAAAAAGTTTATGTTATAGGGGCTTAACATTGAATTGCCTTATCTCACGAGAACTGCTGTCTCATAATTATTCAGGACACCATGTGGCTTTTTGTCCCTCAAGACATGCTCCAGCCTAAGGTTAAATGTTCAGGCACTTCAGTGAGCTGATAAAATACTGAAACGTAGGTTGTGAGCATTTGTTTGCATGGTTTTGCCAGGCGGAGTGACAGGCCTTAAATCAATGACTGACACCTTTGAAATGTTTGTGTGCAACAAGCATTTATTACATAAGAGTTTCCAGATTTATGGGGAGGTGGATTTGGGGCTCGTTTGAAACACAGTCTGACTGTGACAGTCTCAGCATCTCAGACGCCATCTATCGTAACTCTGAGCGTGGTATATTTGGGATATGATGTCATAGATGTAACAGTTTCTAACAGTCACCGACTGTCATATTATGTTCATAATCTCATAATTAGATTCAGACTTTAGACTGGAGAGAGTTGATTTCAAATATTAATTTCACTATGATTTCAATCTTTAAAATGACCTTACTTTTAATATTAAAGATTTCAAGGATATATTTTTACAGAATGTAAAAAACAGTAAATCATGAAGAGTTAAATGGCAAATCTGCATTAATTTTGGGAAGTTAATTACAGATATAACATGACATGCATTTGATTAATGTATTGTGAGCTTATATATAATACATAATATATAATACATAATGTGTCATAATCTAACATTCCTGATAGTTTGAAACTAGATAAAGGATGAAGATTAATCATCTAATTTACATAAAAATGCTGTTTCAATACCACTTAGCAAATGTGTCCTTATTTCACACTATTATTATTGTGATACCAGTATAAGGTCAGTGACAGTTTTTATATCATTTTTTTTGTTGGCATGTTAACATTGCAAGTGTCGGCAATCAGCTGTAGCTAGATTCATTATATCACTTTCAGGTTCACACATTTTAAAACTACTCTGGCAGCTTCAGTCTCACATTCCTTGATATTTCTCTACAAAGTCAGAAGAGAACTATAACAAATTCTTCAGTAGCATAAGAGGTTGTGGACAGTGTTAGCCCCAAAAGCATGCTCAGATGCACAATGCAAAAAATCCACCATAAGTAAATCACCATCCAGTCCTTTGGCATATACAGTAGGATCTGTCTAGTATTCAAACTGTGTAAATCTAGTGTTATCATTGTGTTGCCAATTTTAGCCATGGATTTTGTATGACATCTGTGCAAGGAATAGTTCACTATGCCTTTAAGTACTATACCAAAGTCAAATAAATCATTTGAATTTGAAATGATGAAATAATTCTCAAAATGAAATAATTTCTCCTTCCCTAACTGCAATGAAATGGAGGTTTGGTGGCGATTTGTGTCCTAGATCTCACCTCTATCTCAAATTCTTCAATTCTATCATAAATCCATAAAAGGTGTTGATTAACTGCACTATAGCCCAACATAATGTTTTTTGTATGCTCGTGAAAAGGGGCGTCACTCATTCTCAACTCTTTTAACTGGGCAGGAGCTGATTGTCACACCATCTGAGGTGACCATTTTTGCAGCAGTAAACTATGGATGATATACTATCATATAGATAAAATTACTGTTTACAAACAAAAGCTCAGTGGCGGTGCTTCTGGGTTTTTCTAGCACTCTGAAATAGAGCTGTTTTAGATTAGCGCTTTGTTCAAATTGAGCTGAAAATTACCAAAAATTGCTGTGTGTGGGACTAAATCACCCCGTTTCCAAAAGTTTCTTGGAGATTTGAGCTTCTTCAGATTTTCATCAGGATCTATGTATCAGAAAACAATCAAGGTTAACTTGTTTATAAAGGCAATAAGGCAATACACAACTACAATCACATTACTGATAAAACATGCTTTTGCAATTGTTTTGCAAGTAATAAATAGGCATAATTTTATAATAATTATTATTAATATTTCTTTTAATAAACAGTAACAAGCATTATTATTTTCTGTAATGCTCAATATATCATTACAATATCTGTTACTGAAAGCTTTTTGTCTGAAGATCCCAGAAGTGCATTTGTTGTGTTTCTTTGCTCATACATCATGCTGCAGCTAATGATCCACAAAGAAGAAACTAACAAGTAGCTAGCTATCAAGCTAACACTTGAATTAGTAATTATTTGCTAATTGGTATTTAGCAGAATGAGTTCTTTTGTATATTTGTGCCTCATTACTGATACTGGATAACTAAACTAATTTTTTATCTCTGTTTGCTGGGATGATGTCATGGTTGATATGATAAGTTCACTAGTTCTTTCTGGGAAAAGTTCATCTTGTAAAAATATGTTAAGTTAAATTATGCAAAAGAATTGAAACTACTGAAATAATGATGATTATTTGCATCAGATTCTTATCAGATTCTGTAGCCTATAGTTACATTATTGTTTCACAATGATATTTAAAGTACACCCTCAGGGCCCCTTAGAAAATAAGGGTACACTTAGTTTTATGGGAAGTTTGATGTTCCAGTACTGATGAAAGATTAAACAATCTTTAGTTGATCTGGGGTTTAAAAAAGATAACCAGAAGGTGAGACAAGGCTGTTTTCCTGTACAGAAGCAATTTCCCTCTTATTGGTGAAGGTGCGAAAACATGTGAGACAGCTGTTGCAGACTAGCTTACATTTTTGCTCGCTGTCGCTCTGAAATGCTAAGTATTAGTCATGGTGCACACAGCAAACACATCTTACTGTGTGTGTTAACACTGTCTTCCTTGTTATGTCAAGGGCTGAGAGTGTGACGTCTTTTAACTGTGAGCACATTTACATGTTCTTTAACATTTGGATTTTAAAATAAACCAATAATAAGTCTTTTTAAATGTCATTTAAACACTCTTTTAACTGACTGAAATTGTGCCAGTTAGGACTGTGCAATTAATCGTTATCAGTTTTCAGTTTAAATTATGGTTTCCAACAATTATCGATGTAAAAATAATCGATGTAAAATGGTATTAATGCCACATTCTTTCTTTCGAAAGGATTATCTCATTTCTTTTTGTGTTGAATCTGTTGTTTTTACATGTATTTATGTATTTTCAAATGAATCCACTGTTAAAAAGACAAGTTTTTTTGTTTATTTTGATTACATATTTTTTTAATTAAATAAATACATGTTGTTTCCAAAGTCATTGAGTAGTCATGTTAAATAATCGTGATCTCAGTACTGGCCAAAATAATCATGATTGAGATTTTTGTCATTATCGAGCAGCCCTAGCTCCAGTCTGCGATTGTAGCTTTGCTTTATACGTGCCCACGTTACTTACGCAAACAAGTACACTACCAATGGCTTGGCTGTTGTGTGCTCGCCACAAAACAAAGAGGTGATGCAACATTTATGTAAGCAGGTACGTAATTTTTTAAAATATTAAATAATGCACTGTTTCATTTATATTTCTGGCAGATGTAAACTGTAATTGAGAAGTGTTTATAATTGTGCATGTAAATGTACTAAGCACGTATGTGGGCTTTCGTGTCCCTGCAGGAACACGTTCAATTAAAAGTTATTATCTTTGTTCTAATTCATTGTCAGTGAGGTTCTGTAAACAAATGCTATCAACATCAACATTTTGATAACAAGAAAATACTGATACAGTACTAAAGAAATTCCTTTCTTTGATGGATAACACCTAAGCACATCGCAAATGTTTGCCATAAATCAACGTTTGTTATGTTACAGAGAGAATACTGTGTACACTTTTAGGCAGTTGTGCTATTCAACCCATGGTGAATGAGAGTGCCATTTCGGCAAATGAGTAGGAAAAAGTATTTTCTGCTTCTCTAAAAGTGCAATTACCTAACGTGACAGTATGTGTCATGTTGTGGATAGTAGAAAATTAGATTAATTTGTGTCAAGTCAAATATCTGTTGATGCTGTATTTACTGTGGGATGTTATGTCATATTAAAATAGCAGTGTGTAATGAGCTCTCCACAGTGGGAGTTTCAGCAAGTGGAGAAGAATAGCTCTTCCCTGGTGTTGAAATGATCTGTATTTTTTGTAGGTTGACAAAATAATTTGAACCTGTTCTATCATTTTAAGGCACTTTGACCCAAAAGCATATTTAGATGCAGTTACACTAATGTATAAAGGAAAGTCATGTACATGATTGTATCTCATTCACATTTTGAAGTAGAAACAACTATCATTAAAAAAATGAAGCGTTCCTTTATACTTAAGTACATACAAAACTTGATGTTTTCCCGGGTCAGACAGATGTTTGTAAATTGATGGGTTTCTTTTAACCATTAAATGTGAAAAAACAACTGAGAATTACAACCATTTATGACAATACCCTGCATTCTACATTATTTATTCTGTATTCCTTATATTTATTGTTATTACATTTAAATCATATTTTGTTAAGTTGTGGGTATATAGACTGTGCTGCAATTTTAGATGGCCGTTGTAAAAACGGTATGGTCTAACCCATCATTAACACATCCAGGTTTCTTAGAGGTCAAGCAATTAAGTCTAGTGCTGCATTGAGGTCATCACTCAGTCCATGACACTATAATAAAGAAGACAGCCTCAAACCAATCAGAAGCCACAGTCACAAAAGGTCTCTAAAGGGGGTAACAGGAGAAAACTACTAAAAGAACACTGCAAACTTACCAACGATCAATTTTATTGCCGGTAAACTGGGTAAAGTTTTTAATGTCTTGCTACTGAGCCTGATTAAGAGATTAAACACCAAAAGGCAAATCCAAAAAGCCCTCTTAACCTTTCATATCTGGGAATTACTGTACAGATGACAGACTTGCAGAAACATCAGTGGGTATGCGTTCAGTTATCTAATGTTAAAGATTACAGCAATTTAGAACCAATCTGTCTCTCTGTCTTCCAGGTCTTCACCCAGCAGAGAAGGTTGATTAATACCAGAACAGCTCCACGTCATTGTCATTTCAGCATGAAGCAGACGCTTTGATGAAGCCACAAGGGCAGTACATTTATCATACATGGGCATTTCATTAAAGTTATTGTTTTTCAGACATAACAGGACACATCATTTAGCTTCACAGAACAATGTAAGCAGTGATGAACCAGGTTTTTATTATATATTTTTTTCAACAATAGGGTCAGAGACCCATTTCAAAGCATCTCTAATCTGACATTTTACTGTTTATTGGAATGCCTTTTTAAAATCACATTATAGGGTCTTTATGATAAAAATGAACAGACATGATTTACTGTAGATTTAATTTCGCCCGATTATATAACTTTCACCATTTAAAGTCAGTTATAGAATCCCAGACATCTCGAACATCTTATTCTGCTTAGTTTTGCTGAAATGCAGCTGACTCATCTGTTATAATTTGCATGTACTTAAGTTCTGTAGAGCCAAACATTCGTGGCACTTGGGCCACACAATGAAAAATTTAAGACGTGCTTTTTAACCTTCAAAATGTCATACAAAGTGTGTAAGATCCTTAAAAATGTAGTGTTTATAAATGCTTAAAATTGGCTTCTGAAAACATAATTGTTGTTAGTCTGAAACTAGCAACAACCCCCTCAACTCAAATTTCACAGTCAAAGCACCTCACTTTGTTGAGTCAACTCCCAATGTTAATTATAGCCATTCTTAACACACTGTCTGACAACTGAGTGTAACATTATTAAGAAATGTTGATAGTACATCATAACAAATATTGCATGTGCACCTATCACCATTGCGAAAGAACTCACTAAAAGCATACCAAATATATCCATGTAGAATTTCTTCCTCATTTCATTAAAATATTTGAAAATTAAAAATTCATCTGTGTATGTATTCACACAATAAATTTTGTAAATGTGTTTATTTGTTTGAATATAACTCCAGAGAAAAGGGATGGGTTTGTATTCAATGCCATTTCTTGTTTGTTGCCCCCAAAAGAACAGTATATTGCAGTCAAAACATAGTCTGCTAAATTAAGCATGCAGACGGAATACAAAACAGATTCAGTTTCAATTTATCATGTGCCGTTGACATAAAAGAATTGCTGCATAAAACATCCAGTCTATTCTTACGAGAATCAATGTTTTTAAAAAACTCACAAATTAATTTAATAACCTTTAAACCAAATGGAAGGAACTGACTCATGGGACAGAATATGTTTAATGTTTGATGAAAGTATTACAGTAAATAATATGTGGTATGATGTCTCTAGAAGCATATTACGTGTATCATATGTTTGAAATGTATGATACAAACAATCTAAAATGTAACAGGATCTAATGATTGACTATGGTTTTACACTGCAGTTTTAGAAAGCATTTTCCTGGCAATTTTTGCTTTAGTTAGATCATGTTGTCTGAGAATCATGTAAAGACATGAGTGGTTAGTACACAAAATGTGATTACCTAATTTCTGACTGTTTCTTCACTGAATAGAGATGTTGGGAGGATACGTCTAAAATGACTCACTTCTAAACTGTTTATTACTTCAAATTGGTATCCTTGCTAATATTAATATAAAAGGAAAATCTGTATTTGTATTTACTTGAAAAGTTCATTTCTGTGTTTATATTAAATCTAATTCAGGTTTGTGCCTTCCCTTGTGATATATTAAAAACACAGATTAAATCTTGTCTGAAAATTAATTCTGTGAAATAATTTAATCTAGATAATCTAGATACTTCAATGTCAATAATGGTTATATTATCAGCAGCTATAAGACATTGTTGAAGGATAATATTTGATTTTCAATTTGTGGTTTTATTGGGAAATGATTCGCATTTATTAGAACAAGTTTTATTATTAACTGACAAACCCATCAATCATTATGATTGAAATAAGGTTATTTTTTATTAATTTTGATAAACTCTCGATTTTTTTGCTTTGGAAGTCATGCATTTATGAATAGCTGTATAAACACATTAGGAAAATAAATACATGTAAAACCAAAATATTTGTTGAACAAAGTAACAAATGGTATTCCACAGAGCCAACTAAAGCCAGGCTGTATTTATAGACATATCTAATTATCCACAGACAAGTCATTAAAGATGCATCTGGATGACTAATTTGGCACTTAGAAATTTCCTTATTAGTAGCAAACCCCTCACCGTGATTCTGTACACACTTTATTTACTGCTATATTACTGTAGTCAGCTACAGTAACTGTTATTGGTGTTCAAATCAAAGTCAATCAAATTTAAATCTGTTTTTTAGCATTTCCCCTTATATGAGATAAATGAAACACTTGTACTGGATCACTTCTGCATTATTATTATTATTTGCACTTGTTTAATTGGTTTTCAATAACTGTTTCAACACAGGAAGTCTTTTTGGGGCCAGTGCGTTTTGCAGTGTGAACCCCTTCCAAATGCAATGTTTGGTTTAGAGTCTGGCAGGGAGATCTGTCTGGAAGTGAGCTGCAGTGACATGTGGCTGTAGTGATTAATCGCTGGAGAAATTTGGGCGGAGATGATGGAACAATAATTTCATCAGCAAATATAATGATCTACAACACTACACAATGTTGCGTCCATCACAATCCATTTTCACACATTTGGTCTCGTAGAAAAAATTGCTAGGTTTCAGCCCACAGTACTTTTCAAATAACAGTAGAAGTTGTGCTTGAGAATATTAAATTCTTTGCACATCTGAGTTTAAAAGAAACTCACTGGGTATCAGGCAGTGGTATATGGTCCAAGCCAGTTTTCCTTTCAAATCTGCTTGCTCCTTTGCTTCTTTCAAATTACACATCAAAAACAATAACTGGGTGAAAAAATGCAGCACTTTAGAGCTTTGAACAGGCAAGCTGTGAATCTGGCATTCTTGCCTCAGGTATAAAACCTCACATTTGTTTTCTTCCATTTCTTTTGCCCTTTAAGATATTTCTCAGAGTGATGTTCTCTGCTCTGCTGTATATTCAGTTTGACTTAGACTATGTGCTTATCAACACTTCCAGACCAAACCAAGTATATATTTTGATCTGTTCCTTGGAGCTGGGCATTTTTACTTAAGACATACAATGTGTCTGTATCCTATGATAGCTGCCGTAATATACAATTTTCAGTGGTAGGTCATAGCAGCTGGTACTTGTACAAATACCCACACCGGGGTCATCATGGCTGTTGTGTTCTATCAGATCTGAAGCCCATGTGAAAGCGAGAGTCCATGAGTGTATATATTTTGTGTTACATGAGTTTATTTCATGCTCACATTCTGCTCAGCTAAGGGGATGAAAGCTTTGTGCTCTTGAATTAAAGATGATTTCCTCAGTGTTAAAGCAGCATGAAATTGCATCTGTTTGAAAGTGCTTCCTGGGACCTGCATTTCTCCAGTCAATTCTCATGTCATTGCCCAAAATGATTCCTATGAAAGCTGGGAGCATGGGCTCTTTTCAATTAGAAACTGCTGCTGGTTGCTGGTTACTCAGCCAAAGAAGGGCACAGCAAAGTTATGTGGAGAAACATGATGAAATGTTCTCTTGAAAAATATGAAGAGCATTACAAAACACTATGAATAACACTCAAGTCTGTAGACTTGTTGCATATTAGACTATAACACTTCTTGGTTAGACTATAAGAGTTCTTGGTTTTCTCCAGTGAATACCTTCTTATTTTCCTGTATTTCCTAAAGTCATAACTTATAATACAAACCAGGTTATGTTTCACATTACAGTACATATAGTACATGTTGTTGCTATGGTAATTTTCCATTAAATAGACTATCATAGCTTTACAGTTAAGGCTCAACAGTAAAAAAAAATGTAAACAATAAAGTTATCAAAACATTTTGTATCATGTTAAAAATGTAAACATTTATTTCACTACACTTGACATTTTGGAAAAATAATCTCTTGTACTGATTAATTTCATGATATAGGTCCCCTGCTGAAATGTATGCCAATAACATTTTATTGTGTTTATTTGTTTATCCAAAGAACTACAGCAAAAATATGATGATACTGGAATTATTTTATTATGTAGAAGAAAATGTACAAAATATTTGTTTGAAACAAACTTACAAAACCACTGCTAGAGAAAACACACATTTGTGTAATTGGATCTTTGTGACACTGGCATCTGCTGTTATACAGCAGACACAAGTCTATGGTAAAACTTACAACCACACCCGTGTTTTCCTAATAGAAGAAGAGTAAGAGGTGAGGCCAGAAAATCTATTTACACAACACAACTCCCAGATATTCCCATTTCTGATTAGTACAATATATCGCAGAACATATGCAGAGCTTGATTACTAGCTTGACAACTGGCAAGAGACTGAAGTCATCTGTATGCTAATTGCCTGCTACCTTTCATTCCTATATTTGTGCTGTGAGTCTGACATGGAGGAAAACACAGCAGGAAGAAAAGTTAACTGACGTGCACTACATATTTAAAAACCACCAAAATACATTTACTTTCATGCAATGGCCATTAACATTGTGATTAAATATACCATTACACAATGGTATATTTTGCAGAAATCACAAAATTATTTGTTCAGATAATATTCCTGCAACATGACTCTTGCCTTGGCTGCAATTTCAGTAAATAATTCACTCCAAATTTGAACAACAGCAGATCTTCCTATAAAAGCAATGGTGGGGGCAACATTTCAGTCAAAGCTGACAATTAGAGTGGCATAACACAGGCTGACACACAAAGAATGCCAATCCATCACAAGCAAGCCACTCTCAATGGGACCCAACCATGAGAGGCCAGCTGCACTGAATAGAGTAGGAAAGAAAAAAATATGGCAATTGGCAGGAGGCTTTATATATATATATATATATAATATATTTGCCAAACTAAGCTGTACCCTGGTGCAAAGACCCCTAAGGTATCTGTGGTGCAGCTTTATCCAGCTATAGCTGGCTAACATGTCTTTGATATTGTGAGCAAGGCAATTTAGCTCTTGCTCCAGAGAATATGATTCTTCTCTAATGACATTCTCTCTCTCCTACCATCAGCACCTTGCTCAAGGTACTCACACAAATTTTAATTCAACAGTCATCATATAAGAAAATGTGGATCTTATATATACCATTCAGTACAGCCGACCTGTTTTTCTACCCAATCTCTGCATAATGAGCCTAATATCTGCATAATATCCTTTTACCAGTTAATTATAAAATATTTATTTGGAATTAGTGGAAATGTGGCATAAAGATTTTGTTAGGAATTAAAACTTTTAGCATTAAATAAAAGATGAAGATAAAAGAGCAAAATGAAATGTCATGTCTACTTACTGCAACTAATTACTGAAAAGGACAAGCCAAGCTGTATGTTTGTTACTCCCCTTGGAATATGAAGCCCACTCTCTGTCCACTGTATTGTCGTTTTGTCTAACCAAAGGTAAACAAGTCCATTGGAGGTGGAAACAACTGATGACAGTGGGTAAATCTGACAAGCAGGCAGGAACAAAGTTTGAAAAAGTAAGCTGCACCTCTCAGGTGTGAGCTATAAGGATGTGCAATCAAGTTGGTAATGGTAGTGCACTGGTAGTGCTCAAAATACATGAAACTCACTTTAGATTTTATCTAAATCTGGAGAAGAAACAAAGCATCTGTAGGTTAAAATAACTTCTAACTAAATGATAATGACCCATGTAAGCTACATTCTATTTAAAGCTGCAATCTATGACACATTTTGGAGTTACTACGCTTACAGTTATACGCTACGAGTTATAGTTACTGAGCGAGTACTAAACAGATCAGTGTTTAAAACAGTTTCTTTCAATTTAAACTTGCTATCCATGTTAAGACAATAACTCTGCAAGTACCTTACAGTTTATGTTTTAGACAGAGATGTCAATAGAGAGGCAGAAGTTACATATTGCAGCTTTAAAACCATTTCTTCATTATTTTTCTACTGCGCCACATTTGCAGCTAACAATTATTAATACCTGTAACATTTCTAAAATGTCCCACTAACAATATAGGATTACTGTTTTTGATATATGTGATATAAAATGCTGTGATATAAAAAAATGTTCTAACTTTCTGAGCACCAAGAACGTTTCGAGATATGTCATGCATTGGCTCTCTAAAAGCCATTTTAACACCTGCATCAAATAAAAAATTAAATTTATGCATTTGGCAGATGCTTTTATCCAACCAGCAGCACCTTTAAGCTATGCATTATGCTGGTATGTTGTGTCCAGTGGGAATCGAATCTGTGACCTTGGTGACGCTAGCACAATGCTTTACTAGTTGGGCTACAGGAGCAATATACAGTATGTTGCACCTGTAAGGCCAGTTCACTTCCACATAATATATATGCCTTGCAGTGTTATCCAACCAAAATAACTAAAATCTTCAATAATACCATAACATATGTGAGTTGTATAGTTTGGGTCTCATAACTCTTGCCTTTCAAGAAACTTCAGGGTAAAAATGTTCCCTCTACGAGTGACTCAGGAGAGGGTGAATAAATAATCAGTCAGTGCCAGAAGGACTTGTGAATTCAGCATTAATGAGTTTGCAGCTTGACTGTGCTCACTCAAGAGCAACCATGCTCTGAAACAAAGAGCAACCGAATCTCCATGGAACTGCACATGTCATTATATCAATAAATGTCCTACATGCTGGTAGATGACTCACCTCTTCACATGGCTGTCAGTCCTCTGACAAACCAAACATTATAATTAGATGACAACAGACTGGAAAACAACAAAGCTGTTTTGAACATACAAAAAGGCTATTGGTGCAAAAAATGTGCTACAACGAATAATCAGTTTGGTAAAATTATAGATGAAGATGCTTGTTATTAACTTTTATGAATTAAGACAGCTCTTGATCTGTGGGGTAATGAATTCAAATCCATGAATAAATTGTATGGTAGATGGCATTGTGACATTGCATTTGACGTGGCATATGTCTCCTTTCACCTGAAAACACAGGCATAAACATCAATCAAAGTTCTTGCCTGGTTTTGTTAAATAAACTTCTCCCCTTTGTTGTTTTTCTTCTCCTCCCTGTCATGAGTGACAGCACCTCAGAAATAATGGCTCAAGGAGGGGTTAATTGTTCATCACACACAAACACACACACACACACACATTATTAAACGTAATTTTACCTCAAGGATCTGTGGTACCCGAAACACATCTGATGGACACTTTTCTATCCTTTGAGGCCACAGGAGCTTAGGAGCATAATTTAAAAAGGTAAAAATAAAAAAATTATAACCATGAACCAGGCGTTTTTTTCCAAGTTTAGGTGATTATGTACAAAGAAATGTACGCCTTGTGGTTTAATCTGTATAAACAACATCTGAGCACAGTTTTCACAGTTGTTTGTATGTCATCTGTTAACAGATATATGGGTTACATGACAACGGAAACATGGCTTATGTTTAGGAATTTAGTCCTACTACATACATATACATACTTTGTACTGTACACACTGTATGAACTGCAATACCGTAATACCATAGTATAATTGTAGAATCCACTGCCACACTACGTGATTTTAAATGCAGCTGTTGTGTTTGGCTTCTTTTTAAGCAATGAATGTTGCAAAGTGTGCATGTCTTATAGAGGCTCTGTCCAATTTATGACAACAGAATTTATTGATCGAAATTTCTCCATTGACTTGGCATCACAAAAATAAATAATTTGTTGATATTGACTTGACATCAACAATGAAGCATGTAACAAAAGTGTAGCAGGTATTTTCTTCAACGAGTTTGTACATATCATATGCTCTCATTTGTCTGCAGATTGGAGAAAATTGATGACATTCAGTCTAAAATGGACATATTCCATTGCAGGATGTCAATGGAAGATACAGCACGACACAATGGACAAAATATGAAATGATATTACTAAAACAATGAAGCTCATAAAAACCACAAATATATATTTGTTGTAGCATTGTAAATTCTGACCTCCTTTCATGTATTTTACATAGGTTTTAATTTATTACTGGCATGTAGACTTCCATATAATGATATTTCAGAGGTTTCAGTTCAAAGCACTGCTGATTGATGCAGTCAGAAAGAGCTAATTAACACAAGCTGATGATCCAAAATATCTTCATCTTTTTTATCCCAGAAGAGCTGGCTCCCCAAATAAGAGAAGCCTTGGGCAAGGACTCGGGTCTCAGGGGAGGATAAAAGTGAAGGATATGAACTTAAAGGTGGGAGAAATCAAGGTGGGGAGCCTTCCTGCTCTGCTCTTATATCTTCAATGGCAAAGCCAGAAAGCTTTGATTGACATTGTTGATTTTTTTCCTTTGTAGAGCAACTAAGTCCAGGAGCTATACCATTTTAAACTATAGGTATTGATAATGCAGTCCTATGATCTAGACATACCAGCATGCACACAGAACTCTGTCTTAGAACTCTGTCACAGAACTCTGTCACTGCACGTTATCAAATGTTCAGAACAGTTATTTTGATGTCTATGCAGAAAAGGAATGTGCTAATGTGGTATGACTAATGATGATGGTTATGCAATAATATGTTTTTGTAGAAAGTCCAATATACTAAAATGTTAAGTTTAAGTTGTGGAGATTAGCAGTGATTTTTAATGAACGTTCCCTTAGATAAAGTATATGGGCCATTTAGGATTATATGCAGTGATGTATTAATCAAAATGTGTGCTATTCTAGCAATAATGAAGAAAATATAAACTGTAAAAAGCAAATTTTTCAAATTTCAAAATTCAAATTTATTAAAGATGAAGATGGGACATATACTGTCTTTGTGGGTGGTTTCTAATAGCATGGGCTTATGAATGAATCCATCCATGATCAAAAGATATTTCTGAGAAGCTCTGGAAAAGAGTTGTCAGTGCTAATGAGGCTGGAAAGGGTTACAAAACAATAGCTAAAGACTAAAACATTCATTAATCTACAGTGAGGCAAAGTACAAACAAGTTTTCAGCTCCATTTTTTGGCTGAAGCTGCGTCCAGTTCAGTCATCCCAAGGGTAAGTACAATGTTTCAGGAGAGTAACAGGCATTTCATGCTGTGTCTAATTTCAATGCTCATGAAAGCACAATGAGGAAAACAGAAGAGAAATACATGAGCGGATGTAATGAAGGAAATCACTGTTGTTTATAAAGAACATTGCGGCATATCTCAAGACCCAGACAGCTCAAAATCTTTGAGGGAACAATTCATTCCAAGCTGAAGCTTAGAATTAGTTGTCAGTTCAAGCCAGTATGTGGGTCAAAGCTTGGCAATGCTCCTAAACAGACAAGTAAATTTACAAATGAGCAGAAGCAAAAGGATTTTGACATTCTGAAATGGCCTGAAAGAGTCCAGACCTAAATCCATCTAAACTTTTGTGCCATGACCTGATGTCAGCAGTTGATGCAAGACATCCCAAAATATCTATGACCTCAAATTTTTTGAAAGAACAGAAACATCACATTGGAATTTTAGCTTCTACTTCTAATAGGTTCCATATGTGTCATTCTATGTTCACATAGAAGCAGAATATGCAGGTTAGTGCCACTTATTTTGAGAGTGAATTTAGTTTAACCTGTGCTGTGTCAATGGAACTGTTCTGTCATGACAGATATGATGTAATAGTGATGTAACTCATACAATGCTATAGACGCCCTCCTCTGCACACATACTGGGTGACTCAGAAAGAAGGTGCAGAAAAGAAGGTTTTAAGTTGTAGGTGGAAGGTTTAGATCCATTCACTGTTTTTCACTGGATCTGCTCCCACTGGTTTGTGGTGTGGGTGTGACCCAAATGCTGTGGTCTACACTAGCTTGGTAAATTAAGATTTGACGAATGAGCTCAAAACCAATGTTTAGGAAGTTGTCAGCTGTCGCCATGGTTACATGCATTGTTTAGGTAAAATAGATTTGGAGATTGAAACTAGTTAATCGTTCAAACAAAAAGTCAAGCCTTTTTGAAAATACAGCTGTTAATCCTCCATATTGTCTGTGTAAAGGTAAAGAAGCCTCTGAGGTTTACATGCATACCTCAGATACATTACATTTTTAATCATTGAAGACATTAAATTTTTTTTTAAATGCATCTTAATATTGTTCAATTGTTGTATTGTTTTGAGCCTAAGTACTTGTGTATCTTAGTTATTAGTTGTGTCCTCTGTAAGAAAGCTTATGTTCAACCACAGCTGTGATTGCTCAAACCCTCTTTTTATTACCACATCTAAGATGGTCATTTCAAATTTAAAGTCAAATTAATCTATGCCCTCTTTCTAACTTACTTTTACCACCATAGAAGTGACTGAATATCTTGACAAATTCAGGGAGAAAAGAATCTCATGCATCACTCCTAATGATGAAAATGATTGCGTAATCTTGGCAAGTCTGTCTCTTTGGCGGCCGCAGCAAGACATCGCTGTCTGCTTTTCGCAGAATCAGTGTCAGGGGTACCTCTCCAATCCAGCCAACGCCAACCAAACAACTTTAGAGCAAGCTATCACCTGATGACAGATGACAGCAAAGAACTGGCAGCACTGTAAGAGAAAGCATCTAGAAAAGCCATTGACTCTAAGACATTTTGTTTTTATCCCCCTGTAGTTCAATTATGCTGTATTAGTATTTCTTCTAATCTGCATGGACTCAAGGTCAGTATGTTCCCATCATTTACCCCTCAATTTAAAAAAAAACATTAGCATGTGTCTAGCTCCACGGTCAAGGTTCGAGGGTTTTCCCCTCTGAGATTATTTTAAATTCAAATCTCTATTTGTTTCACTTCAGTTTGAGTGATAAATGAGGGACCCTGTAGGGACTATTCAAATTAAATGCTTGTGTGTTTTTCGGATGCCTGTGTCTTTGTTGTATCCAGTGAAATGCCAAATACCCATGTCACTAAACAATTTGTTTACGCTAAAGAAATGAATTGCATTAAACTCTATTACCCCCAGCAAGAACCAAGTGTACCACAAAGCAACCAATTAACATTTCAGAAAGTGTGTAGGGAGGTTAAGCATTCTCCTTAACACCCCATAATGACACTGTACAATGAAGTTTTTAAAAACCTGTTGAATGGTGGAGAGGAAAATATCCACTTTTTAACTTTGTCGTGTTTATTGGTTTCCATCATTTAAAGGGACAAAGAAAGGGTCTTAAAGGTCAGTATTTTTTAGTGAAAGCTTGTAAGGACATAAAAGACAGCTCTTATTCTGTGTAATCCACTCAGTCTTGCTCATAATAGATCTTTGGCTGCACTCTTCAACCCGTCCATGAATTTTTCATATGTCGCCAGATGAGTATTGCAGTGACATTAATGAAAAAGACAGGTGCTCCAGTTTAATAGATGTTTGTTTACTTCAAGTGGAAGCAATGAGAGATGAAACCACAACATTCTAAGCCCCAGCTCCAGACACTCCTTTCCTTTTTCAAACATCTTAAACGAAGACCGTTCAAAGTAGTTTGTATGTATCGAATTTTAGAACAGTTGGTACTGAATAATTTGGCAAAGGCCCATTTCTTTTCCCTTAAAAAAATCTCATCTTTGCCCCAGGATTTGTTCGATGTTAGTTTCTCTTTTTCGTGGAACTCTTTAAAGCGCATTTTATATTTTATAAAATAGTGTTGCGTGAAGAAAATATTGTTGTGCTGTTGGATTATTTATGTGCATGTGGAACGTGGGTGTAATGAGCCACAACAAGAGGATTCTTTTCACAGAGTTTTTTGAACTTCTCTGTATACAGATGCAAGAAACATTTGGAAAGTTACCAACGATATGGCATGCATAAGCACAACTTAATATGAGGTTAATACTGCTAAATTTCTCTGTGGTACAATATAAAGGATATTTGAAAAGATGTTTGCTGACTAAGTACCGTGGCAGTCATAACAATCTGCATATCAAGTGTGTTTCCTTTAGTGGGACAAGGTCATCCCATCACCATGTGGAAACAATAAACATGTTTATATTTCATTATGTTTTAAGATGTCAGAAAAATCTTAGATTACGTTCTGGTTTACTCATGTAACAGGCTGAAGTTCTAGCTTTTATAATAAAGATACCATCAATTAAATCTTAGTATGAACATTGTTTTAGTTTGATGCACTTTAGTCTAAATAGACTAAATAGGTCTGCATTACCATGCTATGCTTGCCACTTTAGTCTTAATCTGTCTGGCCACATTTGAACCGCACAGGACTGATGTTGACGTCTTAGGTATTTCTCAAAGTGTCCTTTGTAATTATTTAATGGTGCATGCATAAATGCGTCCCCTCCTAAATGTGTTCAAATAGTACATGACTGAGAATGGTAGCCAGTTGTTATGCACTTGGTCCTTTTCTGAAAGTATGAAACTTGCTTTGCTGCTTCATTACCTGTCATATTTTGACAACAGAAAATACCACACTCATTTTCTTTAGATTTCTTGAAGAATCACACGCACAGATGAAAATGGATTTTGTGGACTAAAACGAGTGCTTGTTTAAGCCAGAGAGAGAACAATTTGTTTGTGTTAGTCTTTGTTACTAAAAAAACAATGCATGCCACAAACATGTACATATTTCTGCTTGTATTGAATGTGCTTTCTCAGATGGCTGAAGGATGGTGCTTAATAACATATGTGATTTCAAACTTACCAGTGTGATTGATTATGCCTTGGAGAAATCAATACTGTGCGGTCCACAGTAAAAGAAAATGTGGACATTTTTCAGTTTTATTAGGTAGCCACAGGTACTGCCATAGAAGCAGACATAATGGAGAAAACAGACTGTTTTTGTGTACTACAAATGCTGTGCGAAACATCGCAGGGGCCCGTGATGTATGCAATGGCATAACGAATGACATAATCTGGAGAATATATCACCTCATACATCAGATGAGTTTCATAGCTGATTTCAGGGTTCAACAGCTACCATACCGCTTACTCCTCATGGTGAAGAAGTAAAAACAAAAAAGGGAGGAAAAAATCAATTTAGGCCTTCTAAATCACTTCTGAGGGTGTTTGTGAGCTGTTAAATGATAGACGACCTTCTCCAGTTGTGAGTCTTGTGTTCTCCATTGTAATTTAGGAGATATAGCATGCTAAGTCAAGTCAATTAAATGATTGGGTGATGGGGCGGTTATCAGTTAGACGATTCCTAAAATATCATTGTATCCCTGTGTCCCCATTGCTCCGGTCATTCATTTGGCCTCTAATTATCTTTTCCTAAAACTGGCACTGATAAAGGCAAAAACCAATAAACACATGCTGCTATCTCTGCTTTTAATTATCTCAACCATTTGATGTGAAGCAGAGAGAGCCATGAAAAGGCTTATGTTGTCCTTTTTAAAAAGAAACAAGTGAATAATAACCATACAGAAACATATTAGTCAACCTTTAAACCTGTTTTGGCTTTACTTTTAAAATTGGTGGCCATTGTATACCACACAACCATACAAATATGGTGAGAGCCTTATCAGAAAAGGTATGCAATTCTGTTATTTATATCTGAACTTGAAAGGGTATGTTATTAAAATAAGAGTGCCAGGATTTTAGATCCTGGCTAATGACTTTGCATATGAATCATTCATAAGTGAAGGGATCTTTAAAGGTGAATCATGCTGTGTGATCTAATTTTTGCCTGAGACTAATGATCCCCAATGCATTGTCTCTGATGTTGCTAAGTGTGACAGGTTGCATTTGACAAACAAGCAGAAATGCTAAAATAAAAATAATAATAATAAAATCGTCTCCTATCTTAAAAGTAGGGTAGGCAATTTCAGAAAGGTTAGCAAAAGCAAACTAGCTTTGAAAGCACAACATCCCGCCCTCCTTTGAGAGCGATCTCCAAAGCCACACCTTCCCCAAAAGTGCACGCAGGTTTGCAAATACATAGTCTGACAGGCAAGTAGGACATCATATCTTTGCATTCACACATAATGCAATGATTCAACGAACACTTTATGGTCCTGCGCTTTCCACAGAATAAATACAATTATATAAATATATATAGACCACCTAGTGATTGCAGTTAGAATGTGATGAGACTTTCAACCAACAATTTAAAAAATGTTTCTGAAAAAGTTCACCTACCCTGCCTTTAAGTTTAGCAATCACAAATATAATTTTGCAAACATGACTCAATTTCCACCATCAGCCACAGCTTTGGTTTTAATTCCATTTCCGACAACAGTTCCCCATTAAAAGCTTCCCACCGCCGTCAGTGTCCTCGCATGCCAGGATGCTGGAATTAATCACACAATTCAAGAAAACCAATTGAGTAAAACCAAATTAGTAAAGCAATGTGAGAGACTCACAAAGCCTGTCCCACTGACACTCAGACACTGACGTCAAAATAAACATATCTAGTGTAGAATATTCCCTCTTTGGCAGAACAAGTGTTCATAAGGCTGAGCATCTGGGTCTGTGTTAATTAACTTGGCATTATCCACGTTCATTTTGTTTAGCACCAGGCTCATGGGTCTGTTTTAGAACTGTTAATTTAGGCCTGAGGAAGATCGGGACGCCCATGTCTGATTTGAGGAGAATGCGGTCAGCCCTCCCAAGTGGCCTAGCCTCTCTTGGAATTCTGCAGTAATTTAACTGTGCTGTCAATCACAGTTTGCACAACCATGCCCCCCATGTCTCTGCAGTAACAGGAAAAACTGAGATGGGCAGGAGGAAACAATGGTCATTGCATTTCCCAGTAGCATAACAGGTGTCCAGTGTGCTCTGTCTCCTAATGCCAACAAATTAATCAGGAATTTATCTGGACGGGGTACAAGTCTAGAACATTCTGATGTGCTATCTGTCTGGAAAAACATGAAGAGCTCTTATGTGGATTATGCAAACGCAATTACTGTACACCTCTTATTAATAATAATATTGACATGTTGTTTAACACAAATGTAAACACTGTTCTGTTTGCTGTCATAGTGAAGAGTCTTTAACATTCAGATTACAGTGATAATAATAAAAGACATCTCCTGTCCAGATCATATTAGAAGACCAGAAGTAACTGGTGTATGAATGTACAGAAAATGTGTGGAATCTTTGCAGCATGTTCTACAGTCACTATACCTTGTGGGTTTTCCTGTCAATGACACACATTTCTGATTTTTAGGGACATGACAAATACACTTACACATGTATTTGGAAAATGCAGCCAACATTTTTACTGTAATTTTGGCAGCTGACAACACTTAGGTCTCTGCAATGAAAAGGCATTGTTAAGACAGTTCAAGCAGTCATAAGGTTAATAAATAGATTCACAGCACTAAAATGGCATGTCAATTTGCAACGTCCACCACATTTCCAACTCGGAAGATGAGGTGCCTTCACAGTGCTCGGAAGTACAGACATGCCTGAAACTGGCTGTAAATTGAATTTTAATGGCACCATATTATATGCTGAGCCATGCACTTTTTTTGCCAGCTCTCTTCTTAACGTTGTCACTAAACAGTCATTCTTATGACCCTGAATTACGCCCTGCATCGTAGAACTTGAAGATTTATCCAAGAAGCCTCTGAAGCAAATGATGCCAGATTCCCGTGCACAAAAATCTTCTGTGTGCTGTTAAGTTTTAATTTAGCAATATCAAATAACGTTGTGTTTATGCTTGTCTGGGTAAAACCAATGCAATTTCACTACCATTAGTTGGGATGAAGTGTTTGGACTATATGAATCTAGAACAGCATTTGCTTGTTTAGTTGTCAAGCTACCACTCAGGCTATTGATTGTGTGTGCGGGTGCGTGTGTGCGTGTGCTGAGAGAAGAAAGACCTGAAAGAGTGTGTTATGTTTTTTTCTCTCTCTCTCTAACTCAAAAAGACACCAGATTAAGAATGCTGTAGCTTGGTGGGTTCCAAAATGGAAACAGACAAATCTTTTTAACCAAGGAGTAGTTTGTACCAAACAGGTATAGTTTGTTAACCTCCTTATTAGATCACATTCTCAGGCTGTATGTGCCTCAAAATTTCTAGTGCCTCTGTAGTGTTCCTGAAGCAAACTTATCTTCTGTTGCTCTGACTGTATCAGTACCATTTTTTTGTTAAGAAATACAATAACAATAACTAAAAATGTGATATTTCTCAATGCCCATTCATATAATCCCCAAGTATAATCCCCAAGTACATGATCAGTTACTTGATTAAAGAAATTCAGCCCTTGTTCCTTCACTGTATATCTCTTGCATTTAAAAAGATGAGATTTGACAGGCTAATTTTCAGCCATGAGTACTTTTGTTGATATGAATTATTATGAAAGGAATAATACTATTTTTATGCGATACACAGAGTGGGCCACCTGTCATTAGAGGCAGAAAATGATATCTTACCATTGTAAAGGGGGTTTATCTATATTCAAATACACTGAAATTAGTTGCCACACCACTGAGCAACAAGATTAATGTAATGGAGATTTTGCCAGCATTAAAATGCTCTTTATCAATTTCATTATAGCACATCTTTAGTATATTGAGTAGAAAACATCTTAGGGACATTTTGCAGACATAAGCAAAGGTTTACATGCAGGTTTACAAGTTTTTACAAAGAGATGAGCTTTTATGATGTAAAAAAATGAAAATAATCCTTTACAATCAAAGTGTCTGCAGATGTTTCCCAGCAAGGGCAACTCAATGGCAAAATCAATGAGAACCTCTCCTCTCAGCTAATAATAACAGTATGAGTACATAAAAATATGGAGATTTATAATGGTGAAAAAATGAATAAATAATAATAATAAAAACCTTGTAAAAACCTTGTGAAATGATATGAGCGGATAAGCTTGTGTTGCAATTTACCCCATGATGACCAGAATGCGCATTTCATTTCAATATTCCTTTCACTTGTAGAGTCTATCATAAAAGATAGCATGTGTTAATCTGTGGGAGGTGTTGTGTGTTCCTCATCAGCACAGAGGAGCCCAGAATCATTCTGCCTGCTTAAATGTAAAATAGATAACAGCTCCGTATGACATTTTTTTTGAAAAGCGATAAACCAGGACGAATAGACCCAGGGTGAACCAGAGCCTAGTCCAACAGAGCTAAATTCATTTTGCTAGCTCACGAAATGGAGTTATCTGAATCAACTGCTTTCTATATTCACCACAGGATATTGAGGAAGGCCAAGGTCAAATTACATCAGAATCTGACAGCATTAAATTCCAATGCCAGGGAAAGTTTCCCAGCTGAGTAAGAGATAATCTCAATGTCCAACTGCGCTCAGCAGGGACTGGAAAGCTTAAGAACTGATAGGATCCTCAGACCACATGATAAAGGTGCTGTAGGCAAGAAAACACTACGGAAGATTTGATCCACCAATAAAATCCAACGGGTTCAATGAAGCTCTAATAATATGTTTTACAGATGCAATGAAACAGCTGTCTGTAATGGTTAGAGTCTACCCAAAGCAATGAGCATATGCAGTTGCTTTAAAAAAGTTTACATAAAGTTTCACTTGCTCTAACAGCGAATGATACTATTTGTGTGTAGCCTTATGTACTGGCATGATTCAGGCCTGCAAAACATTTTTGAGAAAAATACAATAACAATTTGAGAAAACTTTATATGGCTTAAGCAAATAGGATCCTATATGGTTTAAGTCAATAGGATCCTACTATTTAATCTCCCAGCCAATGACATCTGATTCTCTGCATGTAATCTGTAAAACAATGACCTTGTATTGCACCATATAGGTTATCTTGAATGTACATTTACAAAATGCAAGCTCATTAGTTTTGGAGGGACTCCAATTAGAAATATTTTAGCAATTTGTGGCACTAGTTTAATTAATTTGCATATTAGCATTATTAGATCTTTATTGATACTATAGTTCAAGATTCTTGAGAGGCTGTTTACACTTAATTGCATATCACAATGCAAAAAACATTGTGGGCCATTTCAGAGTTACAACTCTAAATCCCCAAAGGCCACATGTCTTAATGTACTGTACATGCATAATCAATGCATAGTCAGTAGCTGTGTTTAAACCTCTGGCTAATTCTGTGGGCTAATACACCTCACAATGAAGGACAAAGGCAAAATGACAGTGTGTAATCAGGCAAAAAGCAAGATCACGATGCCATGACAGTTCAGCACCATGGACAGTTCCAGTCTAGCGTTGCGCTCATAGATTGTTCACTCTGAATTTTGCCCATATAGCTAATCCATCATGATTTGCTTCCTGATAACACACACACAAGTATGATCCAGAAGATAAACAATCACATTTTGCCAACCTCTGTATGGATTTGTGCCACATTTGTCCATCCTTTGATACCCATTCTGATTGCAGTAACAAAATTTGTTTAAACAATAATTTAAATAATGTTATTCCATGTTTGAATTTGACTGCATATCAAAGTATGGCTGTAGTGAGCTCCTGCTGCTGAAACATCCCTTGTCTTGCTCTAAATTTACTAATAGTAAAATTTGAATATTGATGCAACATGCTGCAATCAGAGGTATGATTTTATTGGATGTCACAGCAGTCTGAGTCATTTCTACTGCAAAGAGGCTTCGGGCCAGAGAGACACTACAGTACCCACACATGCTGCCCACATTTCAGAATAACCCCACATGAAAAATAAATCACTGTTGATGAGATACTTAAACGCCATTAGAATTGCTACTGTGTGAATTGAATCACTCTCATCCAGAGATTATAGAGGTTATACAGTCTACCTTGGAGGTGCAGGAATAGATGACTTATGTTCCGACCTGCTGACCCAGTGGGCATGGTTTTCTATATCTGTGCAGTCTTAGTGCAAACTACATTGGCAGTTCAAAACCTTTTAAAAAAGTGAGATAGCAGATAGTAGATTTGGTAAAGTACTTGTCATTCCTGGCTCGTCTAGGGTTTATGCATATCCTCCGAAAAGCCCTTACAGAGGGCTACTTGTGTTTAAAACATGTGAATGGGTGAGAGAGGGCGCAGCGCAGAACCAACCCGTGCCTGCCAGCGTCTATCCATTGAAATTTGGCTCAGTCTTACAAGCACACACACATACACACAAGCGGACAACGATTCCGAGTAGGAGGGTCAAGCTGAGCTATGTGATGGTGCTGACTTTATATAGGAATATCCACTGGCACTTTCAATAGACACTGAGGACTCTCACGGTGTCGCAGTCTGTCGGCGGATGTTACCCTGCACTCGCGTTAAACTAAACGCACTTTAACCGATAGATGCGCTCTGTTTCCAATTGTCTGCGGTGTTAGTGGATTTGTATGCTGCAAAACATCGTTTGAATTAATGCTCATTTCATTTTTTTCCAGGAACAATTCAGTGCACGGATAATCTCGCCTTCGCTTTGTAATGGGAGCGATTTGCAACCGAAGTTCGTCAGTGGACTATAGTAAAGTGGCACCGGTTTAAACGTGGAGGTGCTGACCGATCTTTCGTCCATTTTGTCCTTACGCTAAACAATTTGCATTACTTCCGTGGGTTTAACGTCGATGCCGGTTCAATAAACGCGTGACGACAAAAACGCTTCTGCAACATTCAGCAAGGAATGGGACGTGACCGAATGAAGTTTGGACACTGATCTGCGTTTTGTGGTGAGTAGCTTTTTGCCTTTCTGTTGTATCTGTCGTGTTAACGTGCTTTGAAAAATGTAATCGTTGTCTCTTACAGACAGCGGGACAACTTTGAACATTATTATGAATGACAAGCATACAGCAGCTCATGCATGCTGCACGAGTTACAACTGTGATCTCTCAAGACCATTCATGTATTTATGTATTGAGAGGTGCCATGTGTTGCTTGATGCACAGACAGATGCATTTTACTGTTTCTCTTTCCCCCTCTCTCTCTCTTTCTCTCATGCACACATGCATAAAATAGAAACTTCATTCTAACTATTGACTATAGTTACGAATCTGTGTTTCAGATCCTTGTAAAATCATTACAGACTAGACAAACTATTAAACCATGTAAGCTTATTATAGACTGTATATGCTTAAACACCAAATGTATCAAATAAATCTTAGTTTGCCTTGCCTCCCTGTGGATCAGCTGCTAAAATTGCGATAATTAGTGTCAAGGTTAGTAAAATAACTTAAAACCTGGTGGGAATTTCTTTAAAATATAAAATATCTTCAACTGACTTACAGCACTAGCTAGTCTTATAATGCACAAGGACAGCTCTTCACGAGGCAACAATCTGGTAGTGAGGGATCTAATAAAGATTCTTTATGCAGTTGTTGAGTTGAATACAGCTGAAACCAGTGCTTGTATGCCTCTATCTTTAGCCAATGGTAAATGGCAAAATTTCAACTGGAGCTGTGTTACACACCTCTTTCCAACAGACTCACTGTTCAGCATTATTTCTTTCCAGCCTGCGTAACAGAAATCTAGTGCTTTGCTTTTAAGAAGATTAATGTTTAGGATGCATGCGTATGTGCCTTTCTGCCTGCCTGCGTGGATCAATGCATACAAATAAACTGTTTGGAAGTTTATAATTTTTCTTTAAAGCTGATGTCAAAAATTGCACCAGAATTATTTTAAGTGTTTCCAAATGAGTTTCCCAAACACTCCCACCACCTGTTTTTTCAGTGTGCGGACAAAACGTAGTCCCGCCCCAAGATCACGTCATTAATCAGGCAATGTCTGTTAAATGACATTTTAACGTAAAAAAAATCAAAGGCACGGACCTGAGATGTGTCTTTAAAGAAGAACAGTGAAACTAAATCATGACTAATGAGGCACAGTCATGCTGACTGAGATCTTGCCACCTCTGAAAGCAAAGTGCACATCTATACAGTACTGTGCCATCTCTGTGTGTATGTGTGTTTCAGATGCTGGACCTGGTGACTGACTGCACATTTGGTTTGTTGATTTTGGAAAGAACATTTTATATTGTGGTTCATGGAGGCACACAGATTTTATGTGTTAGTTATTGCTGAGTTTATTCTCTGTGTGAGTGCTGTTACCCTGCATTGTGGATGCCTTTGCAAAAAAAGCCACAAGGACCATAGCAGTGACAAGTTGAATGCTGTATTCACATTTTCCCATGTGAAGGGTCTGACTAAGTGTGTGTGTGTGTGTGCCTTTGTATCCCAGCTGTCTCTCATCATTGCTATCTGCTGGCACAGTTTTTGTCATTTCCAAAAACACCATTTAGAGCTTTTGGCGTCCACATAAAAGACAAAAAGGACCTTTTAGCGTACACATACACATGCACAATTTCACACACATGCCAGCATCAGCATCAAGTGTTGTGTTCGTTCAATGGCTCATTCATCCTATACTAATGTGCGATACAGCCACGGATGAGGGCCAGTGAGAGCCAATGAAATACCTCTCCTAGCCTAGTGAATATGCCTCAATGGGGCCCTTTTTCCTTCAAATGACTGTCTGCAGGTAAAGTGGCTCCCTAACAAGTCCTCAAATTAATGAACGTCTCATGCGTGAAGGCCCTTCTCTAGCAATTCCAGCACATCAGAAATTTCACACTGTGGACTGATTGGTCGAACATACAGCAAGCAGACAGGCCTGAGCAGGATCTGAGCAGAGCTTTATGATAGTGAGCTGTAGCCCATTATTTTATGATAATGAGCTGGATTTCCAAATCTATCCCGAAGCCAAGATTTTGCTGAGACAAACGTGTAAAAACCCAGAGGAAAATTTTATTTCTTAGAGGTTGCCCTTTTATAGCTGAGAAGATTTGATGGAGTTCCCAGTTGTTTCATTTAAGTATCAACTTTGTCTCAAATGTTTTTTTCCTAAAATTGCTTAGGAAAAATAAAAAAAGAAACAAATGAAACAATTGTTTAAATATGTTAAAGTGTATGGAGCTGAAAAGTTCATGTAGATTGAAGGTAAAATAATTTGGATTTGGGAACATTTGATGAGTAAAGTTTGAGTTCATATTGAAATCTTCAATAATATTGACCTTTGATTGCAGACCTGGCAAATCTGAGCTCAGTTTGTGACATTGTTGAGATCTCTCTTGAAACTAATGGAGACATTTGTAAGATTTCTGGGTCTTTTCCTCAGGAGAAATATCTGAGACACAGGAGTTAGGCAAATGTTTCCATTTGCTCTCCATTTAATCTGACTGCTGTCTAGGAGAAATAATTGCAATATTAAAGAGATCTCGTGTGATTTTTCTTCCCTATAGGAAAACATTGACTCACTGATTAAAGCTCAAAAACAAAGAGGCCCTCAGAAGTATGAGGTTGAAAGTAAAGTAAAGATGTGACATGGCACCTTTCAACTAGGAAAACAAAAACCTTGATCTGTGTACAAAATGACAAGCAATACGAGATATGCATGAAAGCAACATTACTTAAAGGTTACTGCTGTTATTAGGATCCGTTCATCTCAGGGCACAAAAAATGTGTTTGATTTTTGCAATCTGTCTGCCTTTTGAAGAATGAACCTTAATAAACAAAACAAAAAATCAAAAAGCATGACTGCTTTGTATGCAGCTATGTTTAGATTACTTAAATTCCAGTAAAATTCCACAGATTTCTGTTAATGTGCTAATTAATTCAGAGCTCTATGTAAAGTGTCTTTAAAAGGCTTTGGTTAGATATATTTCCTGAACGCCAGTGCCAACTCATAATGGCCCTTGTTTGAAGAACAGACTCTAAGCTTCTTGCTTTACTGTAGGTCTAACTCGACCCATCTTTTAAAAGAAGACCATGTGTGGTTTGCTGAGATTAATTGCTGCTTTTCCCCCACATTGCTCTCAGACTGTACGCTGATATGTGGCCAAATAAAAATTTAAAAGTGACAACTTTATGATCAAGAATGTAATAATTAAAATAGCAATTAAAACAGCAATTTAAGTGTGTTACCCACTTTTACACTGGGGTTTATATCTAACCTGTAATCAACTCTTCCTTGCATTTTATTTGAACAAACAGACATTTTAATGGAATGAACCCTTCTGTTTAACATGGTTAATTGATCTGATCCACTATAAACCCTTATACTTCACATACACGTTGTGTCTTGAATAGCCACAGTTATTTAAACTGGAAGATTAATCAAATCTTCAATCTTCAAATCCTACATCATGGATCAATTATTCTGCTTGTGAAAAAAAGAATGGCTACCTTGTTGTTCATGTTTGCTTAACGATCAAAAGTTTTATTAGTATAGTTTTTTATTCCAATTAGTCTGATTCATATATTAATATAAAAATAGCAATTATTTCACCCAAGCATTTTCAAAACCCTATTAAAATGTGTGTCATGCCCATAGAGACATTATTTTCTCAGGGGCATATGTGTTATTAAATGTATAATGTTGTAATGTTTACTCGACAGCACTCACATTTACTGCCTAGTAGTTTACATAAAACTACCTAGTTTTTTATGTAAGACTTTTATGTATTCTTCATTCCAGAGGATGTGAAAAGATTAAAGCAACAAAAGTGTTTGTTATAGGCAAGCAATATTGTGAAAATGGATATACAAGGTCACTTGTGTGCTATCAACAGTACGATACAATGTCAGATAAACATTGTCTAATGCTCAGTGTTTCATCCAAAATCTGACAATTATTTTTGTTTCATGGGTTGTCCTCTCTTTGAGGTCCATTTCTCAAAGTGACAGTAAGATTAGAGAGAATGTTTAATTTAGCATTTTACACCCAACACAATGGCTGTCTGTTTTAACCCCCTTTCGGTCCCATTCACTTATATAAACCTAAACATTCTCTCTAAACATTACTCACAACACACATTTTTGTACACATGCTTTTGTATTAAAAGAAACATGGGTAATTATCACTTGCAGGCAGATTATTTCACTAAGAAACCTCTAACCCTCAGGCGCACAATGAAAGACATTGTTGATTGTCAGGGGTTAAAGAATAACTCTGCTAATTAGTTGTTAAAGCTCAGTCAGCAGAGAGAGGAGGATGTGAAGTTTATCAGCTCCTGTCTCAGACGTTTGGGTTGCAGGGAGGCCTTAAAGTCTTGAAACCTGAAAAAACAGAATTACAAGTAATGGGATCCAGTTGTACAAACTGTAATAAAACCTTCTCTTCAAGTCTCACTCCAGACAAGCTCATGCAAACAGATAAACAACCCAAATTCAGAGCAGGAAATGTCTCAAACAATGTAGCTTCATTTGCATGCTTCCAGCAGAGACGGCCAAACCTCTGTGCACTTGCACAGGTTTTATATGAAAGAACTGAACAGATGCCCTGAGTCGAAAGTGCACACTTGAGTCTGTCCTCTGTACATGGCTGACTGAAATGTCAGTGAGAACTCAACTTTGAGAGTTCCCACATCTTATCATCTCAGCCTCAAAACTACTTTAGGTTTGTTTTTGTAATCTAAGGTTAGCTCCTTGGAGATGCTGAACCATTGGTTAGATGGAATTGGTGATGGCAATGAAGCAACAGTGGTTTTCTGAGGCAACATCATTTTATTATAAATTCAGTAAGAATGTGTATGTTCTGAGCATGTTAATTTCTAGCAGTCACCTCTTACTGCTTAACGATTTCAAACAAGGTTTGAATAACAAAGTCTGAAACAAAGATGGACTGCTCACAGTGTCCTGTGTAATGCATAATAATTCAGTAATTATCTAAGTGTGGTTCAAGCAGTGTTTTGAGTCAGAATGATTTTGGAGTTAATTCACAATTCAACAGACAACTTTTAATTAATGGGATTTAATTGACATCTCCACAGTGATGCTCTGAGAAATATGATGTGGGCAGTCAAGCAAAGTGCACCTGTAGAATTTTGTAAGAGACCTCACTGTTAAATGCATTGTGGAAAATTGTGGAGTGTTTTAATTCTCTTGGTTTTCAACACCTGCAGTCATCAAGTTTCAGATTTTAATTACCTTGAATAGTTTTGAGTTTTTATTGTAGGTAAAAAAGGTTTCACATTGTTTGAGACCTAAAGGACGAATTGCTTAGTTTTTTTTTTTAATTCTTTTACTTTTGTTGTTAGTTTCATAGTCAGTTATTTATAAATCCCCTTTGCAATCACATTCGGAGCGTGTAATCTGAAAGTCTTGCCACTGCCTAATGAATATAGTTAGTCAATGTACTCACTGAGCAGACATGGTACACTGTTAGATTTTCTTTTTTGTTGATTACAGAGGTATTTGTTTAAACTTTTTCTCTCTTATTGCTAGGCAGGGTCTGTAGTTTGTAGTTTTAAAATCATTCGTCGCTCTAGGGTAATATACAGGACCTTGTCACAGTCACCATTTACATGACAAATTACAACGTGAGTGTTTGCATAGCTATTGGAAGCCCTGCAGGTTATGATACAAATACTCTCACAACATCTAGTTTAAATGAAAAATTGCATGTCATGTAGCAAGGCCAAAATGATTGTACAAAAGCGGATACATAATTTCTCTGCACAAAAGTCTTAAAAAAATGCACCTTTTTATGACAGTTCTGTAGGGGTAAGTTTTTAATCTAACACACCTCAGAATACTTATTTTCTCCTAGTTTTTCCCAAACAATAGCTAATTTTTAAATTATATCTTTTCCCCCACCAGACTTTGCTTAATCTCCCTGACGCCGACTTATTTCATTTCTTAATTATTCTCATTTACAGTATGTGTACAAATTTCCTCTCTGTCTTTTATTTCTCAGTTCATCCCACACATAGGCACTTTATACATATTTTTTCATTCAGAAGTTCAACCCTTACGGTTGTCAAGTGAACCCTGTTTTATTTTTTAAGGCACTTTTCCCAAATATATTATATCGTATATATATATTTACATATATAACAATGTCTTAGAAAATCAACATAGAGTTGTGTAGGAATTAACAGAATTAATCTTAATTCCTCATTATGACATTTCACACCAGTGAAAGGATATTTAAAGCGTTTTGGTTTGGTGCTTTTTAAGTGGTTCTATTGGTGGTGTTTATACCTCCATGGTTTATGATAAAAAATACATTTCTCTCTGAAGCTGGATGTTTTATTGGTTTTATAAAAGTAAAGCATGGCTTCTAGTTCAGGGTGGATTCGTTTAACAGCATTTGATAAAGTGTCTTGTTTTTGTGAGTGGATATCGTGTGATGATGCCTCTATAAACAGGGAATGACACATCCCTGATATTATTCCTGCAGATAATAACCAAAATCCTGTTACTGCTGAGGATGGGTACAAAAAATATGATTAGAGCAACATATTGCTTTAAAACTAACAGCATTAGTTACATGTAACAGCATACATGTGTAAATATTTTGTGTACAAAGATAGAACAACAGGTCAAGATCTGGGCTGTTAACTTGAGGTTTCATGTTTTATCTCAAAGAACTGGAGAGTTATAGAGATTGCAGCCCTGTTTTCTGTTTCTATTCTGCTTTAAGGGGAAACATACAGACATAGCTGCAAGTTTTCACTGCAATGAGTGTATGTTTCTTTGCATAAAGTACATAACTAAACTAAGCCAAAAATGTGGCTCATGAGACAGGAGCACTATCTGCCTCAAAGCTTTGCTCTGCCCTTGTGACTAACATTACAGTATTTTAATCATCACTTTTTTCACATTGCCACCTGCCAAACAGAACTGCCATCCAAAGTAAATAAATTAAAAAGAATGACAAGTGATAAAACTAGAGATATGTACAACAACGCTTTGCTCTCTGGAGAAGAGTAAACAGTGATTTGCACAAAAGCAAAGAGCTTGTTACTCAAGGCGGAAAAATATCAAGTCAAAATGGTTGCTGTTGAAAATACAGAGATTGCGGTATTTGAAAGACCCCTTTTTGCGGTGCACTGTGGCGCTAAAGTGCAATGCATTGTGGGATCCCTACTGAGTGGCTACTGTGTTCCGCTGAGGCTTGCTCATCAATATGCATGGAGAAAGTGTGGATGTCTGCGCTGAAGAATTAGATGCCATGCAGAAAAGCCTTGCTTTTACATCTGCTGTAATCACAACAGAAAGCATTGTAGCACGAATTGGGGTTGTATTCACGCCCTTATGAGTGTGCTTATCAGCACGTTACATGCATTATACAGTGTAGATCCATCACCCGCTCTGCAATAGAAAGACCACCCATAGGAGTAAAGACCAGCAGTGGACTTGCTATTGTGGTTTGAGGTTACATTTATGCATTTTGGCACATTCCAAATTCAAAGCATATTATAGAGTCCCATATGTCTGATAAATGTGGTCCTTAGAAATCAAACCCATGACCTTGGCATTGCTAACACTATGCTTTACTAGTTAAGCTACAAGGACAAAATTAAAAATGCTTAATGAATGAATAAGATATTTTGCACTGAAATAAGTTAATTGTGTTTAAAAGTCATAATAGGACTTCTTTAATATCAATAATTAGAGCTTATACTAAGTATTGATGAACATTGTATTGTACATTCAATCTAAGCCATTTAAATTGTATGCTTTTGAAATACTTCAAATTAGTCTCTAGGTAAGTGTGTATTTTTATCTGTATTTGCATTCACTGACACACTGTTTCACATAAGTATGATGGGATTTGAATGTCACCCACACATATGGTCGCATGACACACATGACTTGACAGACTGTCATCAGAATACAGTAATGAGCCTCTTTTTCAACATCTGGTTTGGTCACGGCAGTGAAAAATGATTGACAGCAATTGGTGGAAAAATGGGAAATAATAACAGGGTTAGAACAAGGGGTGGGACTCCAGCAGAGGCTGAGAAGTAACTGCTGAAAGAGATGTTGAAAATGCTCTCATTCACTCTCATGGCATCCGTTTACCACAGGACCGAAATTATAGTGCCTACAGTTGAACTGTATCTGGGGTTGTCACCTCCTAATGCAGTTTTTACTAGAAGTGAAATTTCTAAGAAGCTTAAAAGAATAGTTAGTCTGAAACGACAAAACTGGGTAAATGATGACAAATTGTCACCCATCTACTCGCTTATGTCATTCCAAACTCAACTTACTTTTCTCTATTGAATACAAAAAGAGATGTTCGGCACAATGTATATAGTAAGCAGCTGTTGTCCACACAATGAAAGTGAGTATTTGCTCAAATGTAGCTCAATTGGTAGAGCCACCCAGTTAACAGGGAACATTCTTAGAACATTTCTAAGATTATATATCATATATCAAAAATGTAATTCTTAGGTAGTTAGTGGAATTAAAATAACCAAGCAAAAACATTAACACAATGTCTAAAAAACTAGACATTTTGAATGTTTCTAAAACATCCAAAATGTTAACATTTCTTTTTTACCTAATGGAAACGTTACAGAAACATTCTTAAAATCTAAAGTGTTAGCTCAGCATTGGTTAGCCAAAGAAATGTCATGGGTTTGATTCCCCCATATGGGTTTGAGAACACATACTGAACTAACCACCTTCCAAATACATAAATGAAAAAGACTGGTAACCCGGAGGTATTAACTCCAAAACTAATCAAAAGTTTATTAAAGTAGTCAATAAAACTTATATGCAATGTTCCAACTGTGTGAAGAACAGACTGAAACTGAAGTCCTTATTTACTGAAGTTCTTTCCATCTGCCATAGCTGTCAAATCTCATTTGTGCACATTCAGATTTAGTGTGTTACCAGACACATGAGAACCAATGACATTTAGCAACCATGACTGCAAGCTTCTTGTGATGTGTTTTGAAGCACTACTTTTGAATGTATGCAGACATAAATGAGATTTGAGGACTGCAGTGGAGAAGATTATCAGTGAATAATGTTTTCTGTCTGTTCCTCACGCTGAGCACTTGCATGGTTATAGAAGACTTAGTAGTACGCAAGTCACTCGGACTACTTTTAAGGTGCTTTTTGGAACTTAACAGCTGGTCACCATTACTTTCATTGAATAGGAAAGAACAGATTTACACAAAAGGAAGATGCAGAAACAATGGCAGATTTTTCACTATTCCACTCATATAAGCAGTGTGATTTCTGGAAGAACTTCTCAGCTTCACATTACAGCACAGTTGCACAGAGAATGCTAAACACAAGAGGTTCCTATTATTTCACTTACATTTTTTATTGTTAATTTGGTGATACTGCGTTCCTCTGAAGTACTAAAACACTCATTACCATTCAAAGAACATTTTTATGAGAATACATAACACTTCTCACTTACAGACAATTAGTGCATTATTCCCACAATGAATCATCTTACTTTTCTTTCCTCTCAATGTTGACAAGATCTCTCTGGAGTCCTAAATAGTTTTCATGGCCTGGAGGAATCTGAACATCGAGATAATTGCCTTTGTATCTGTGTCTCCATATGTGAACTTTAAAATTGTGGTAACAGTTGCGTTGTGGCAAGTTTGTCTTTGTAGAAGTGAAGGTGATTGTGTGTTTACTACTGTATCTATGTCCTTGTTGTGTTAATCTGACTGGCACTTGTGTTTAGGTGAGTGTTTGTGGGGCTGAAGCCATGCTGATCTTCAGTGCTGGGTGGTGGAGTGTGGTCTTGCACCAGAGCCTGTGCGATTGAAGCCTTGTGCTGCTCCCTCATGGCTCTATGGGAGCTGCTGTTGCTGACTTTCAGCCTCCATTGCTGGCTGACAAGCTCTGCCAGTATAGCTGAAGAAGGTCCTGCAGGCCCCCTGGACTGGCTTCTCTCTGACAAGGGCCCCTTTCACCACTCACAGGAGTACACCGAATTTGTGGAGAGGAACCGTCAAGGTTTTTCTACACGATACAAGATATACAGGTAAGTGCTGTAATTGAATCGAGGCCCATGCTTATTTTATGTGAAATTTTACTCAGGCACGTTCTGCATTGAACCTTCATAAAATAATTCCATTATAATCAGTGCAGAGGCAATCAGGGCATGTCAAAATCCCAGACTGACTCCAAACAGTTCAGTAATGGAAAATGACCTTTAAAAGGAGATCAGGATATTTAATCAAACATTCTATAGAATAGTATAGTTTATAGTATAGTATAGTTTATAGTACAGCAACTTACTTTAGGCTAATATACAGACATATATGATCTGCATAAATAAAATACAGCATATATTGTTACCAGAGTGACATATTTTGGAATGTGATATGGCTTTAACCTAACTACAGAAGCTCTGTGCTTTTCTGTTGTTATGTAACTGATGAATTGTATTGTATTCCCCAACTTTATTAATCATACATAATCTTGCAGTGGTACGAATATTTTGTCAATACATGAGTAACCTGATGATAAATAATCCAAAAACTTGCCAGAAATAACATTTTGTAAGATTTTTGGTTGTACTTGAGTAGATTATGGTCTTTAAAAGGTTGAGCAAACATTTTAGCTCCTAAATTTAAAAAGTGATTTGTCAAACATCCTTCCCTTCGATGCAGGGACAGTTATCGAATATTCATCTATTCTCAGAAGCCATAGTTGACATCTTCTAATTTGTGCGAGCTACTTCATAGCTGATCTGACTGGCCCTTCATCAAAACATTGATGCTTTTTAGTCTGTTGGTTAAACCTGGTGCATCAGGCCTCAATACCTTCGGCAAGATTAATAGTCTTATCATGTGGCCAAATGATTAAGGGGTTCTTAATTCTTATTACTCGGCATTATCACCTGTTCCCTTGGGAGAATACTGTCAGCAGTGAGGCTGTGTTAGAGGATGATTACAACCACTCCCTGATTAAATAAATGTGTTATTTAAAATACAAATTGAAAAGGTGTTGCTTTCACATGCATGCTAGTTAAGGGAAATACATTTTAAAAAAGTGTATAAGGAACATTTTCAAATTTAGGCATTTATCATTAAATAGGTTTAAACTGGTATAATGTCATCACTTGAGAGCATGGGCATAGACAACAGTGGACAACCGGGCCCTGTGCAAGGGTGGGGTGGGTTATTGTTGAAAGACTGGAGGGTGACTAAATGTGTCTTAAAATTGACAGGGACTGGGACCTTCTTAGTAGTGCTTGAGAGACAGTTCTGATACAAAAAAGACAATGTTTCGACATTCAAGGGGTTACAATACCTTGTTGAAGGCCCATTTGTGGTTGTAAAAAAACAATAGTTGACTTTTGTATTTACAATAATGTTGTATGTGTAGATCAAGAGAAATATACAAGCTACAGCTCTAATAGTTAATAGATTATGTCATGAGCGTGAGATGTGTGAACAGAAAATGCATAATGGAGAAGATGATAAATGCAACACAGCTTAGTGTCGTTCTCTATAAAAAGCCTTATATTGCGTTTGTGACATCCTCAGATCAGATCACATCTCTAAATAATGTAGATTCCCTTTAATACTGTATGTTGCACAACCCAAATTCAGCAGCCTGGAGCTTTTCACCCAATCTTGTACTTTTTCAGTGTACTTCCTTGCTGATAACAAACAATGTACGTTTACAACAGACCTAGAGAGATTAAAAGTGGCAATATTATTTTCAGGATAGCTTTTTCTCCTACAAGCACTGCTTTGTTGCATTTCTCAATTTAAATAATCTTCAGTGACAGGTGAAGATGAATTACCAGAAACAGTTCTTCTCCTTACAGTGGTGTGTAACAGTCATCTGGGTAATGAGAGTGCACCCTCTCATCCCTCCTTCAAGTTTCCACGTTCTTCTTGATTGAATATGAAAGAATTTTAATGAGTTCTTTGTTGGAAATAGCTCTTTTTTATTTGGGAGATTTCACTATGTAGAATACTGAATGGAATATTGAGCAAAATGCCATGTCATAACATTCAAAGGCGGGGTCCAGATATATTGTACCACCTGCTTTAGTGAGCCACTGCCACAGGATAGATTCCAGAAACCATGATGTGCGCGATGATGTTGCAATTCTCTGCCACGATCTTAATATCATGGGGGAAATCAGTCTGAAATTGCTTGTAAGGGGTCATCTAATAAAATGGTATTTCTTTTTATGATGACAGCTGCCCTTATTTAAAGTTTCCCCCTTTTTGGCCGCTTCCTCCTGTATTATATTTGACTCATCTTTTTTAATAAGCAGTGATTATGGCTTGTGACATAAGCTTGAGTACTTTTGTTCAGGAACAAAAGCAAAGAAAACAAAAAGCTGTTTCAAGGAATGAAGCAGATCAAAATGCACAGAACAGACACTCTGGAGTCAATTTCATTGCCCATAGTGCTGTTGTGAAGATGAATGTTGACTGCTATCATAATGAGCATTTCATGTAGCACAAGCCCTGTTGCTTGCTTCTAAGAGATGCTTTTAAACTGCTCTCACTCTTTGTTAGGGTTACAGCCACAAGTCTTAGCCAGACACGAAAAGCCAAGATTATGATGCTCAGCGGTGGCTTGGAAACAGAATGACAGGAAGGATTTTGTGTCTTTACCTCTGTGTTGTAGGCACCTTTGAACTCCTGAAGGCTAGCTCATCACAGCTTCCAAAGACATGTCTGTCTATCTGAGGAGGTGGCTTGTCTTGTGCCATGTAAGAATTGAGATAGATTTTTTAAATTTAAACTAGCAGTCGTCACTGGTGTAGCACATGCCAAAAGAGTTGTCCATGTTTTACAGCATCTGAGGGCATAGATCATAAAAGTACTGAAAATTATATTCTGACAAAAATCCAGAAACTGCTTTGGCAATATTTTAATAATATATTTATATATTTTTTACATAATTTGCCGTAATTCCATCACTTTTGCCTTTTATGAATTGCAAAACAGCAGATGGACTTAAGGGCGTTCGGTGGAATAAATCAATCAAACATCTGGATTGGGGGGCTCTGCCATTACTCCTGATTTAATGTGATAGATACCCTTTCAGAAGGCCACCCCAACTCCATCCATCACCTGCACATGAAGTTACTCACTATTTCTCAGCTGGCTGAAGATAAGCTCTTACAGCAAAAAGCACACTGATTGGAGGGTGTTTTGAGATGGATTGAGTGTGAATGCGTTCGAGATTGTGCCAATGTCTTTTGTAGAGGCATGTGTCTATTTTAGTTTATGCATAATTGCTGAAGGCAGAGCTTAAAAATACTGAACGGGGAGGCAAAGAAATATAGAGAGACTGAAAAACAATGACAGAGCCAAAATAGCTTGAAAACTTAATTGCCTGAAACTGCGTGAATTAAATGTGTTGTTTTGTATGCATTTTAAGTTGCCACTGGTGAGACAAGGCAAAGAGCATTAGTCTTGACCTGTCCTCTAAGCAAAAACAAAACAGTTCTGTCTGGGAAAATTAAAAACAAGTTATTTTTTTAATTGCTTCATCAGTTACACATTTTGCAATAAATGGAACAAATGTGTTTAGTATTTTGCCCGAAGGAAGATCCATTGGCGTACTAGCTTGTGCTTGTGTCTCTGTGCCCAGTTCCCACATTCCATTTTTCACACAACAATTTATGTCCACTTCAAAAGGTGACCCAGCGCTCATAGCTGATGTATGTCTTTGCATAAACGTCTCGCTGAAAGATACACAACCACAAATGAATCAAAGGTTTATATGTTTCTTTCTGAACAGTTTGGAAACTATCAATCAGCTTAAACAAAACTGTTCAAAGAACATGTGAACGTGTGCTATAAAAAAAGGTGTACAGAACAAACTGAAATGTACGCAGAGATGCTGTTTTTTTAACTTCACTGCTTGTTTTATTTCAGTATGCTGTGTACTTTGATTTCTTTCCAAAGCCTTTTCATCTTAGACTTCATAGCTTCAATCAAATGACTCAACAGGCTTACTCCCATTATTGTAGATTAGTAGCATTAGTGTTAGCAAAAGAGTAATAAAATCGTCATAATAATTAAGAAGACAAACACAGGGAATAAATTTGCATCATTGAAAAAATTAATTAAAGGATTTAGATGCAGTTTGCATCAGTAGCTAATTTGTGTTTGATTGACCTCTCCATTACTAATGATCTAGATGCATCTTGTTATGTTTAGTCTTCAGATTTAAAAATGTTATAAATGAACATCTGATCATATCAGTTGGAGAAAACCTATAAGAGGCAAATATTACAATGACGCATGAGTCGCCAAAGCCTGGGGCATTGTTTGCCTGTCTTTTGACTGGAAGCATTTCAAAGCTTTGTGATGGTATTTTTTCATTTAACTTTTTCTCTTCCCCACTTTTATGAAAGGTATTGGTTGTCACCACAGGGCAGACATATATGAGTCCTTCTGTCAAGGCAGATTTTTGTCATGAAGTGTTTATTGAACACAGCACCTGTCAGCCACGTATTCAGAGACAGCGCCCTGCACAGAGCATTCTTCCCCCAAATGTAACATGTTCCTGGAACCTGAGGCTAGAGATACAGCTTGGCAGGAGTGCTGGTTGCCCTGCAGGCCTCCTTCTTTCATCTCCATAGCGGTAGAAAGATGTTAATGAAAACAGATCATTAGGGACAGGCCTGTTTACTGTCTCTGTTTTCCCCATGCAGGGAATTTGGCCGGTGGAAAGTGAACAACTTGGCTGTCGAGCGACGGGATTTCCTGAACTCCCCCTTGCCTCTCACCCCGGAGTTTATACGGAACATTCGACTCTTGGGACGAAGACCCACTGCTCAGCTAATTACTGACAACCTGATCAGGAAATATGGGACTCATTTTCTGCTGTCAGCTACACTGGGAGGTAGAAATGCATTTGTGAGACATCCTCATAGTGGTTTAACACAAAACGTACAAACCCAGAGGAACATTTTAATGCTCAGATGTTGTGTTTCCAAAACCAAAACTAGATCTATTTGAGATCTCAGTTGTGTTTTACTTACTGTATGCATAAACTTTATCACAGATGTTTCTTCTAAAATTCCTGAGAACAAATGAAATTAAATACAAATTAGAATGTTTTGACATACAGTAATAATGTATATTAAGAGTAAATGGCATAGTTCAGAAAATTCCATCTTGTAGGAATTTGATTTAAAAAGATGATTTTAGATCATTTTAAATCTGAGCACAAGATGAGAAATATTGTTGAGCTCTCTTTGGAAACTCAGGAGACAAGTGAGATTAGTGTGTTCTTTGTATAAGAGAAAAGTCACAATTTTGTCATTTTGTGATCTATTTTGCTTTTCATATGGAAAAAAAATCAATGTAAGCAAGACTAGACAGCAACTGCAATTTTTTTAATCGCACTCAAGAAGCAGATAAAGTTCTTGCACATTTACATTTCAATTTGTACTCCATTAAGCCAGGGGAAAATAACTTGCTAAAACATCACATGCTTTGCTTTCACCTGCATCATAATGTATTTATTCATAATGTTACATTGTGTGGTCAGAAGTAGGATGCAGGTGTACTGCTAAAATACCGGTATGAATTATTCTGGTTTGGTCTTAGTATAATTAGTTAACCAGCATAGCTGTGTTGTTAATAAACAAACTTGGTAAAGTTGGTCCACCCGCATAGTCCTTATTGTGAAACTTGTTGACCTAGGACATATTTGTTCCAAGTTATAAGGGTGGGGGCACCAGCACACAAGCATCCAGAAGACAACACAGCATGCTGGTCTTTTCAGCGGTATAGCCAGATGTCATAAGTTCCACAGAAAACTCATTTTGGTAACAAAAGCCAGTATTATGTCCATAATGGGTGCCCTTTCTGAAATCCGAAATCTATTACTTTGCTCAGCTTTCAAACCCACAGCAGGCTGTGCTTAAGAGTTGCTTCACGTAATACACTGCACTGCACTGGTAGGAAGCTGTGCCCTTCAATGCTCTGGAAAACAAGCAATATTGTGTAAGGTGAGAGCCTAAAACTGGAGATGCAAGTCCTGGCTTGGCAACAGAGATTTGCCTGGAATACAAACTGATTGGCAGAGAGAGGAGCAGAACATATGGACATGAATCATAATGATCTGATAATGCATAGTTTGAATGACAGGGCTACAGTGAACTGCAGACACAACTCACTTAGCTAGAGTATATGGAAGAGAAACATACACAAAATATTTAAAAAAATTGAATATTGCAAGCAGCATTCAATCATTTCAATATCAAAAATAAGACCCCATTGATTTGCTGTGTGTGTTATATACAGGGATGCGCCAACAGACATCTTTTGCTGAGGTTGCTAACGCTGTAAAAATTTAATGCAGGGCCATTTCTGACTAGAACTTCATTTACTGTTGCAACCGGACCATAAAATAATTTTGTTTGCAAAAGTAGATGCAAAGGATCAATAAGGATATCGCCCCTGTTCGAGGGTTTAGGAATGATTTTACATTTATAAGTAGCTTCTGTTTTATGCAACTGGCTTTAGTTTGATGGTTTTTTGATTAATACTTGCCAAATAAAGGGAGGGTGAATGTGGAAATTTCTGAAAGTGTGTGTGTGTGTTTTATTCTTTACTACTTCTATTCTACTTTAATGTTATTACTGTTAACCATTTTTCTGTGATAAACCTGGTGTCTTGATTGTGTTGTAGGAGAGGAGGCATTGACTATATTTGTGGACAAGAGGAAGTTGAGTAAGAAAGCCGAGGCAAACGACTACACCAGTAATAGCACTGCAGTGACTCTGGAGGCCCTTCACCAGCTGGCTGCCTCCTACTTCATAGACAGAGAGAGCACTCTTAGAAAACTACACCACATCCAGATTGCCTCCACTGCCATCAAGGTATATCATTAACGAAGTCAAAGCCCACAGCATTCCTCTTTCAACTGCTCAAGAATAATAATGCTTTGTATAACAAAGTACATTTTTATATTCTGTCCCTGTTGTCATGATCTTGCTGTGGGGAAATGTGTTACCCACTATGAGTGGATATCAAGAGATCCCCATTCACCACTGTATGACAGGTACTGCAGCTTACAGCAAACTAATCCCAGTTATAAACATTGCTCCATTTATGGTTGAGCTGTGAATCCTGGATAAGTTAGTTTTGGAACTTAATTGGGGGAATATAGGCATAAGGACTTCTAACATTTTTTGTTATAGTGTTTGTGGGAGTATCCAAAAAAACAGGAAGATAATCTCAAAATACTATTTTAATAATCAAACCTCAAAAATACCACAAAACGCCACAATAAAAAGCTACCCAAACAACCAATGCAAAACAAGGTCTAACCAAAAACTAAACAAAACCAGGGAGTATAAATACATAGGGAAACTAAATTAGAAACAGGTGAAAATAATAAGTAACTAAGGAAATGGGGCGGAGCTAATGAAACTAATTAACAAGATGATGACTAAATTAACTAGGAGAACACAAAAACACGACAAGCAGAGTGACACTCTGGTTTAGACGTCTGTTCTCCCATGAGAGAAAAGCATGTCCAATAACACACTCAATCACAGCCTTGTGTAGTATTGTGTGTGTGCATATTCAAAATATCCACTTCAGCCCAATGCAGTTTTTGTAATTTAAGTGTATTTGTTACTTTAGCAAAAGGTGCACCAATTTTCTGTTCATTTAAAACACTCTTGGCATTTCATAACCTCTTTTAGTAATTTTAAAAACACTCCTGTATTATTGTGCTGTTAGTAAACAATAGTTGTACATCTTGGAGCTACAGTGTAAGTACAAGCGTGTTTTACAAATGAATCTCTGTTGTGAATGAAAGTCAATATTTGCCCACTTTGCCCATCATTCACAGCAGATCCATTCCCCTCACTTATGGAAAACAATTTATTGCACTTCATGTATTCTGCAGTTTCCATCTTTGTCAGCCTAACAGTGGTATGGGTGGTCCTCTTGACCACAGCATGTCTTTTCAAGCGAAATATCTGTTCACAGCAACTGAAAAACTACTGATTTAATCGTCTTTAACAAAACTGGAAATTGTAAACAAGCCTTTTGTCTCCAAATATATGCAATGGTTTCAGGTATTCTCATTAGCTACATCTGCAACATTTCAAGAAGTATTTAACGTTAGATTTAATGTTAGATCAAATTACCTCAAATTCATTATTTTGTCATTAAACGCAATGGATCAGGAACGTTTTGCAGTAGAGACAAACAGATGTTTAGGAAAGTGCTGTGGTGGTTTTTGTTGCTTTTCAGTGTTTTGGGAGAAAATATAACCGGAAGAGTATTCTACTCTGGGGGGCTTTTAGCCTTGTTAAGACCCCATTATACAGCAAAAATGCTGGAGTTTCACATATGCTACAACTAGCTCTACGTGGTCACTGATATCAAGAATTAGAAGCAGAATGACAATGTTTCTATGTTTCTAATTCAAATAAATGATTTGCAATCTTACAGTATTTATCTGATTAAAGTAAACACGGAAGTAACTTTAACTTTTTCAAGATATGAAATTATGCTTTATTAATTTCTCACCCTATGCTATGTAGGCACAGTTAAACACAACTGATTAATTGACAAAAGTCTTTGCATTGCATATTTGTCACAGTTAAGCATTCATGCAGAGTATTATTTGCATTTGCTCTTATACCTTTGCAGACAGCCATTAAAATTACCCATTACATTGATGATGATCAGACAAAGCTGTCTGAAAACCCCACAGAGGTTTTCACTCTGTCACAGCAATTCTCAGTATGGCGCATGTATTTCAGACGACACTTTGATTATTCTCCCCATCCCGTTATGTACAACTGTGTTTTCCATCAGCGTACGACTGTTGCAGTGCTTAGACATATTTTTACAGTTGGTAGGGCATCTCCAGTGCTAGTGCTGTGCTTCTGTTGCTGGAGAGAATAGCAAAAGAGTTCTTTGAGTGACGGAAGCAACCTGGAAGGCAGGCCTGCGCATCTCCTACAGCGCAACAGAATGAATCCTGAAAGCAGCAGGGGCCCCTGACACACGCATCATTTCCGCAGGGCGTTGACCCATGCCTGCATTTCACGGGACAGACGAACGTTCCACTGTATGAATGCCAGATTAAATGCAGCTGGGGAACAGAACGAGGTTTCTAGCTCCCCCCACTGGGCACCGTGGAGGGTAAATTTAGCTATTTCTTTTTAGAGGAAAAGCCTATTAGTCTGTTGGTGTGCTGGGACTTTGAAAGAAAATGGAAAGAGTCAGACACATTATCTTGCATTTGTGGATCGGCTCAGGCTGTTTGTATAATGCATGAAACCTTAAGCCATTTCGTAATCAGCAGGGATCATTTTGCTCATGATTTGACGTGATTTTTTTATTCCAGATCAGCCAGTATTCACCACTGAAGGTACAGACATTCTGAGTCAGAATTGCAACAGCAGGAAGACAGACGTGGCTCTTTGTCAGTTCACCTTTGAAAAGAAGCCACTGTTGACATTCTTCTCCAGACCTTTCTAAGCAAAACCATTTCTTGTAAATATGGAAACATGTTTGTCTAGGTGTGCTTTCAAAGGGGAATAACAAAGAGTGCCTGCTATTGAAGTTTTTGTTTGTCAGTGAAGCTCCATTATGTAGCATTTGTCTATCAGTGAAATTGTAGAAAAACTAATAGCTATCCTAAACCTAATGACTGACATTTACTCCCAGGCCAAAACCATGTAAGTTAGCTGTTTAAAAAATAGCTGTTCTCTATGCCATGTGGGTATTAACAGCAGACTGTTGATGTCTCACATTAAGCCACAATCACATACATCCAGGTGGCCTATAATCTGCCATTACAAGGTATTTTGTGACAGACAAAGTATTTGCTTTGAGTAACAGCTGTTATCTGTAAAGAAAACCTAATATCACAGCCTATTTGTTCCTCAGTCAGTTTCTTTACCATATGGCACATCATATGGTGCATTAAATAATAAAGAATATATCATATGATTGCATCAGGTGCGGTCATCATTAAATCAATTACTGCTGAACTAAGCTTAGTGTTTATTGCAGTTCAAGCTTTCAGGTTGCGTTTAGTGTAAGCCACCACAGGTTGCATGCTAATCCAGTACAACAGAAGTTTCAAAGGTCAGGATGATGTCAAAACAAACCTCGTCATAAGCGAACACACACATAACACAAACCCAGCTAAGAGGTAGGGTTTTCAGAACGTTGACTGACATATCAAAAATGTTATTCTTAAGTTGTTAGATGTTTTAAAAACATTACTGAATAAAAAAAAATGTTTAAATAGCATTCTTATAATCAAGCTAAATGTGAATACAATATCTTAAAAACTGAACATTATGAACATTCCTCAACACAGTTTTTGTTACTTTATGAAACATTGGGGAAACGTTCTTGCAACCTACACTTGTTATCTGAGAATGCACATTTCACATTATCAGCATTGGATTTCTCAGTGGGTTTGTGATGAAGTGGCAGAAGACAACCTTGTCTCACCTTATCTAGCTGCCAGTCTGGCAAAGATCTCGTGTGGCAGGCCAGATTGAAAGAAATCGCTGAATTGATGAAGGTTCAGTGGCACCATGAAAGAGAAAAGTGTGAATCAATTATGCGTGCCGCTCTGTGTCATGATGAGAGAGGGTGGGTGGAAAGCAGGAGAAAATTCGGTGATCTTATATTGCAAATGCGGCTTATAGCGCTATAGCTAGCAGTAAAGGTCAATTGAGTTGCTTAAGTCAATACAGCTACACAGAATCTAGCCATCATTAAGTACTGAACCTTCCACTAAGGTTAGATGTTGTGCAACACAGAGAGCAAAAGACTGCTGTTTTTCTTGTTTGTGTGTTTGTGTGTGTGTGTGTGTGTGTGTGTGTAAGGACATCTAAACAAAGTGGATAATCGATTAAATACATTTCATAATGGAGGAAGAACACATTGTGCGACTTTCTGCTTGGCTTCTCCTTCAACTCAGTGATTCAATACAGCGAGAAAAACTTAAGGTCTTTATCAAGAGGACTAAATCAACTGAATTATCATCATGTCTGGGATGAAAAGTTATAATAATGCAGCTGTTCATAGGCAGACTGGTTATATTCTTATTTAAGGGAGTTTGACATAAAGGAAGGAGCTTGTGTGTGCGCGTAGGGCCTCAAGCTCGAACCTTCTGTCATGGAGAACAAACCAGATGTTACCAGGATTATAAAAACAGGTGAAATTGAAACTCACAAGAGGATAACCAAAAAGAGGGTCTTTTCACACACTATATATCATCACAGGAATCTTATGATAAAATTGATAACTGGTCTGAATTTCGTTTCCCAGGTAACTGAAACCAGGACTGGCCCTCTTGGTTGCAGTAACTATGACAACCTTGATTCTGTCAGTTCTGTACTCGTTCAGAGTCCCGAAAACAAAGTCCACTTGCAAGGTATAAGATGTTGTTCTAACATAATGCGTTTAGTTTTGATGCTTTGATGGACATTATGTTGTTTGAGGTTGCCTTAATGTAAAACATGATTAAAGTCTTTATCAGTACTTTTGCAATTATTATTAAAGTTATTTAATGAGTATGTCAGTGTCACATTCTCGCTTCATTTTTGAATATAGAAAACTATAATCACTATACAGCAATGCTCCTGTAGCTCATTTGGTAGAGCAACGCATTAGCAGCACAAAGGTTATGGGTTTGATTCCCAGGGAACATGCATACTGATTATATGCTGTATGCCATGATTGCACTGTAAACAACTTTGGATAAAAGCATCTGCCCAATGCATAAATGTAAATAATTGCAGGCACTCTTTGGTGATTATAATATTGTCCTCCTAGTATTTTTAATAATAGCCTTTCTTTTCTTTGTAATGAAGGGTTGCAGGTCATTTTGCCAGACTATCTTCGAGACACTTTCGTTCAAGCAGCTCTTAGTTACATTGCCTGCAATGGAGAGGGAACTTTTGTCTGCAGAAACAATGACTGCTGGTGCAAGTGTGACTCTAAATTTCCAGAGTGCAACTGCCCCTACACGGACATTCAGGCCATGGAGGAAAGCCTTTCCCGAATCTCTGAATCATGGACCCTTATCTACAAGGAATTTGAAGATTCAGGTATTAATTGCATGTTGCACAATTACGTCTAAGAAACAGCCTTCTCTACTCATGCAACGTGATTTATGCACCAGCTTTCAATGAATCCTGACATGTTGCCCAACGCCCTTCAGAGGTAGAGTTGGATTAGGCAAAAAAATAAAACCTTCTAACATATTGCTGTACAGTATGTTGAGCAGGATTAATTGCCCATAAAATGGTTTATTGCCTGTCCAGCATCTTTCATCAAGCATATGAATAAGAGCACTTAGCATAATGTTTAGGCACTGTAATACTGCCTCTTGAGGTCATCCCACAGCGACCATTAAAGCTTGTGCAAAATTGAAACGCATAGCTTTACTCTTGCTCTACACTGTCATCTTTAATCCCTTTCTAAAATATCTCAAAGTGCAAATACTTTCAAAGTTTATGTTATTAAAGCCATCAGAAAGTGCCAGGAAGTTCCAGCCATACACACTTTCTCAGGTGTCATAAATGTGTCCTCCTGTGAGGGATATCAAAGCTGTTCAATGTTCTGCCCCATCAGCTCAAATGAACCGCTCAGAGCGCATCTCTGAAAGAATGCTTCGAGAAAAAGTCTTTCCTGGCTCTTTAGTGAAACTATTCTTTCCTATTGTCAAGTAGAGTGATAAAAGATGAAGTACTCAGGCGTTTACCTCACTGTTTAGTCAAGCACACAATGATGCTTCTGCATATGAAAGAACTAAATGTTTTTTTTCCAACAGATGAGTTCAAAACATTTATGATGAGGCTGCCTCAGAATTTCTTCCTTAATTCCTCCATGATCCAGCATTTGTGGTCACTGGACTCCATTTTTCAGAGGCGCTACGAGCAGCTGGAAAGCAGCATGAAAAGTCTCTTTAGGAGAGCGCAGCGAGTGGCGTACAAGCTCTTTAGCCTGAGCAAGAGGTGCCAGAGGCAGCCCCACATCAACTTACCACGCGAAAGGTGCGCAAAATGGTCTCATTATCTTGTCATTGTTGCGGTGATAAATACACTGATACTTAATTCAGAAATGGAATAATACCTCAATTACTGTACCCAGAGAGGAGACTCTGTGTGCAGTGTTTATCATCATTATTGCTTGTGTTTCTGAGTGGCACACACTGTAGACTCTGTGGGATACATAGAGGAATACATGTCAGTGTGGTTGCTAGCAATTGAAAGGCTTGTGTACTTCCTGTTTGTAAGATGTCACTCACAAATGAGCAGCAAGTGATTGATTTCTGCTTCCCAGTTTGCTCAACAGACAGTTATGCCAAAAAATCCCCAGGGGATGATGGTGTGGTTTTAACCCAGAATTGATAGAAGACCAGAGTTGGTTTAGAGCAACTAAACTGTTTAATGCACTTGTTTTACTGTACTGTATCATACAGTTTATTTGGTATCGGTTTATTACTGTATTTTTTATCTGTTGGTTTGGGAAAATATGAAAAAATTGCTGTAACAGAGCTTGTAGGCAGAGGCAGAGCTTTGCTTTTTTAGAATGTGGGTGTAAACTCCAGAAATCCAATTGCCTATGCAATATTGTGAATGAAAAACAGAACAAATTATTACTGTAGTAAATGAAAGTGTTCTCTACAGAACATGTACATTAAATACAGTACATAGTACTGTATAAAAAAGTACGTTTGAAGGCTAGTGTATAGAAGGAATTGATAGTTAATTGTACATGACATTTCTTTCTGTATGTGTTTAGGTATATTTTTTCCATATATCATCACAAGATGATACACAACTTGATATCCGTTTTCTACCTGGCACCCACAATATATATATATATATATATATATATATATATATATATATATATATATATATATATATATATATATATATATATATATATATATATATATATATATATCTTAAATATCTATATCTTTGCTATACTGTAGATTTTAGGTGACAACTTAGCCACATTTTGAGATTACATATACATTATTTTGGAAACAATACTGTACATGCCTTGTATTTTTGTGTAACAGAGTTATCATTATGGTAGTGCTAGTTTTATTCTTGTCATCTCCTGTTGGGCTAGCTTCAGATACACGACAATTTAATTTCATTGGTTATCTTTTAGGCAGACTAACTGAAATTTATATTGTCTTTTCTACAATATAGGCCACAGTCATATTGGCTGAACTACTTCCAATCTTTACTCTACTGCTCGGAGAACAACCAGCTGGGCTCCTTCTCAGAAGGGCTGCACACCTGCATTTGTGCATATGATCACAGCTCCTGCCATCTTCCTGTACCGTGCTCTGTGGGAGAAGGTGCCGCCTGTGCTACTTGCGCAACTGACAACCACACTCGCTGTGGAAGCTGCAACACTGGCTACATGCTAAGTCAAGGGTCATGTCGACCAATGGTGGCAGATTCTACAGAAAACTACCTGGGCTTTGAGACTGATCTTCAGGATCTGGAGCTACGTTACCTCCTTCAAAGAGCCGATCGACGCTTGGAGGTCCACGCAATCTTCATTAGTAACGATATGCGTCTGAATAGCTGGTTCGACCCTTCATGGAGGAAGAGAATGCTGCTTACCCTAAAGAGTAACAAATACAAATCCAACCTAGTCCACATGCTCTTAGGCATCTCCCTTCAAATTTGCCTTACTAAAAACAGCACTCTAGAACCTGCCCTCACACTGTTTATAAATCCCTTTGGAGGAAGCCACTCAGAGAGCTGGTTGATTCCTGTGAATGAAAACAGTTATCCAGACTGGAAGTCTGCTAAGCTGGACCTTCCACTGGAGTGCTTTAACTGGACCCTGACTTTGGGCAACAAGTGGAAGACGTTCTTTGAGACTATTCACATTTATCTGAGGAGCCGCATTAAAACTCCAGGTACAGGGGTAAATGAAAGCGTTTACATGGAGCCTTTGGAGATAACTGACCCTACTAGGAACCTGGGGTACATGAAGATCAACAGCATTCAAGTGTTTGGTTACAGCATGCATTTTGACCCCGAAGCCATTCGGGACTTGATCTTGCAGCTGGATTATCCGTACACACAAGGCTCGCAAGATTCAGCCCTGCTGCAGCTGTTGGAAATCAGAGACCGGGTGAACAGACTCTCTCCACCAGGTCAGCAGTCTCTGGACCTGTTCTCCTGCCTGCTACGTCACCGGCTCAAACTAACAGCTAACGAGGTGGTGCGCATACACGCCTCACTTCAGTCTTTCAGTGCTCGCCTCCCCAATTCTCTGGAATATGAGACAACTAAACTCTGCAGCTAACAGCTGAAGTATCCCAGCTGGGTGACAGCAATAGAACAATTGTAAAAATTAAAAGTAGGCTGTTCATGAGTCAAAGCTGCAAGGCTCTGACTAATGGTAGAGACACTTTCAAAAGAAAGTATTCACTAAAGTAATTTGTGAATTTACACTCATCAGTAGATCATCTTACTCAAAAGGACAAACAAAATTTTATTGTATATTGCAACACTGAGATCAAAGAGATGGGGTTTTAAAAATATATGAAGTGTTTGTAATTTTATATGTTTTTTTGCTTCAGTGACAGTGCGCTTTCTTCTGAAAGAATACAGTGATGTCAGTAAATTTTGTAGATAAATTGTTATTAAATCATCATGGTTGTAATTGAGTAAAGTTTGCTTTATTTATTAGCCCATTTTTAATTGCTAAATGGCATTTTGGTTTACTGGAAAATGAAAGACATTTTGTATTTGCAAATGAGTGCACTTAATGAAAAATTAAGTACAATGAATATGATGTAAGACTTTGATAAAATAGTAATGAAACAGATTTATTAACATAATGATATTACAGCGTGTTCAGTTCATGTTCTACCTTTTTATTCAAATTTAATTGGAAGGGAGGTGTTTGTGAATGTGAAACACCCAGAATTTTGACTGTGTAACTGGTTTTGGTTTATGTATTTATAGACACAGTGTCTTGTATATTAGCGCCACAGTGTAGAATTTCCTCATAATTCTCTGTTTATTTTACATACAATCTCTGTATTTGAGGAACGGTGCCATCTAATGTCATTGTAAACCACAGTGGGACAGTAATACTAGGTTCTAAATTGGCCTATGAACTATTTTTAGCTGTAGTCTTATAACAGATTTTTCAGAAAGCTGAACGTAAAGCAATGTAATGCACCCTCCACATCTGTTGAAGCAGGACATTCATTTTACAGTGTAAAAGGGTAAATGCTCTGCATATGCAATTCTGCATAATATTCACATCATGTTGACAGCAGATGCAGTGTATTTAGCAGTGTTCCTCTTTGATTACCTTTATTTTTATTTAATATCTCTATTTTTTTCTTAATTAAGGATTTTAATTTTAATTATTTAGTAATATCTTTTTTAATTGTTTTTTTAGCATACTTTGTTTTCTTCATCATAACTTCTGTCATTATGGTCATAAACGTGGTTACTCTGAACCATAAAACATATATAAAATATATAATTATAAATGAGCCTTATTGGAATGTAACAGTGATGTTGAATTGGGGCAGAGATTGTTGAATCCAGTGTGCCTTTGTGAATATACAGTATACAGATGTTCTTCACATATTTTGTTCTCAGTATAAAACACATTTTTTTATGTTCACACTTGTCAAAAATGAATGTTTTTCAGGTCAGTTATTTCTCACTTTATCACATTACATTCATTCAGACAGTGTGGATGCTAATTAGTTAGTTTTAACATACCAGCTGATGACAGATTACATTAATACCGACAAAAAGTGTCAATTGCCTTCATAAACTGTGTTCACACTTTCTACCTAGAATTAGCACAATAAACTTCACTTAGCTACCATCTTTTTTATAGTTTATTTGTTCTTTTGCAGAATAATAAGACAACATTATCGTTAGTCAAAAAAGTGTATTAACTCTAGGAAAAAAAATATTTGTTTGAGGAACAAAGTAGAGATCCTTAGGTAGGAACTGACAGGCTTGATCATACTTAATAACCTACAATTCAGTGTGCCAGATTGGTTTTTAGCCAATCCTGTAGAAACCCCTAAACATTTAAAGTAGTTTAAAATGCATGTAATGTCTGTAAATCATATTACAACACAGTGATTTTACAAGAATAAGCATATCTAAAAACTGTATTTTCACTTAAGTCGTTTTGACCTTTTTAAGCTGCCAGTTAAGAGATGATGGCCAGGTGTTTTTTAGGGAAGTCTCTTGGTTTACTCATCGAGAAAATATTCTCCACAAAGCTGTTTTACATCATACAAAATCTCTCTGTGATTTGCCCAGATTGCATAAAGTAAAGGTCAAGGGATAGTATGCCTTGGGAAATTGTACATGTGCACATGTAGAATAATTCAGAAGAGAGGTTGCATTTAAGATAGCGGAGAAACCTTTAAAATGTTTTTTGAGAGAGAGAGAAAAAGTACAGGACCTTCTTGGAGCAAAAAAAACAATTTTATCACTTCCTCCGAGGATCTAACCGCATTGCAGTTACTGCAACATTCGCACATGCGAAACACCCCACACTGTAGCAATTACTCTACGAACACAAATGACCAAGGGAGCAGTTATTGCCAGTATGCATACACAAATCACCTGCATGCAGCACGGCAGCCTGAAAAATGAGACTTTGTCAGTTGAGCAGAAAATGAGTTGACACGTTGTTGTAATGACAAGTATGACAATAAGAAATAGCTAAACATTACATAGGCAATCAGTCTTTCCCCTGCCTGACAACAATTCATCATTCTGCTGTAATTGTACAGAAATAGCTGTGGAAAAGAAAAGGCTGTGTGTTGTATCATATTTACGGAACACCACCCCTGATGAAGATGGAAAACTCTCCAGCATTGTGAAGAGATTAAAGAAACAGGGTGTATATCAATTAAGTGGGTTTCTTCTTGTTTCACGAAGAACTCAGGGGCAGCGTGCCAATGCTTAATCAATTGTGGACACGTTGTCTCATTGAGCTCTTCAATGTAAACATTGTTATGTACTTGCGATTCAAGATGAAGATGCATCAGTAACTTGACACAAACTTTATCTTGTGCTTCACTGTGGGTTTCTGGAGGAGCAGATACTGCAGCAAGCAGAATGCAGGCAAGGTAGCCGTCTGCTGTCAATAAATCAATGTGCAGCTTTATTACCTGAGAGAACAAAAGATTCCGCAGGGAGATCAATGACATCAAAATGCACCAACCCTCAAACCAGTGGCATTTTGTTACTGGGGGCCAGAACCATATCAACATCAATTTATTACTCACACTGTCCTTTCCACTTGATGCTGTTTGTATGACCACAAATCAATCTTGATTTTACAACCAATTGGAATTTGCTATTGAAGGGAATTATTGTAGTCACTTGGCTGTCAATGTGGCAATCAGTTGTATGCACAGACCACATAGGATGATTCATTTAGCACTGTGTGATCACTTTGATAATGGATGAAGTGGAGGATATGTCAGAAGTGAAATTATTTGATGAGGAAATTATCTTGTACTATGCACATTTTGGTTGCGTACATAAGTTTGAGCTCTCCTCTGCATGCCTTTTTAGATTTATATTTTGGCAACAGGAAGTGCCTAAACAGGCAACAAGAGCTGCCAAATTTTAAACTTAAAGCTGCAATCTGTGACTTTTGCCTCTATCACCATCTCTGTTTGAAACATAAAAATGCAGGTTACATACTTTATGTAAGTTGAAGTCAAACTACATTTCCCTGGAAATTGGATATGAAAGCTCAAATTATACTTGTTATAAGCTTACTGTTGCAAATCAGATTAAGGTAAGGAGACAGAATACTGATCTAGTATGTACTTAATCAATAACATTTTTTTTTGTTTTTTTGGCTTTGAATCACCAAAGATTTAAATAAACAACTAATTCGAAGTCAAATACAATACACTTACCACAATAAGCAAGACGTTCCCCCAGGCCCAGGGGCAGAGAGGAGCTAAGAATTATTCTTATAAACAGAAGAATAGGAGAAAAATAAGAGGTCAGTGATCTTAAAAACTCTGAAGAAAATGTATTGCTTTTAAAATAGGCCCTTCAGGGAATTAAGGGTGCTTCGCTGACTGACATATAAATAGGTTCAAAAAAAAGAAAAGGACACTGCTGAGCTGAAAACCGCATGATGTCGGTGGGACACGAGGAAATGAAAGAGTGACTTTGACAACCTGGCCACTTTCAACATTAAATCTCAAATACATAAGTGGCACCCCTTCCAGTCTGAATATATACAGTATATATATATAAAACATATTCCCATCCTGCATGATTTTCTCTTTAAACTACATCCTTTTCTCTTAAGAAAGCTAAAATGTTACACTCCTGAAGGATTATGTAGACCTACATTATCCCTCTTGATCACAACAAGTGGAAGGAGTCCCTGAGGGATGGGCCTGCACCTGCTTAAAATGAACTGTTTGATGAGCCTTACTGTAATGAAGAGTCAGAGGAATTTGGAAATTTGCATCCAGTTCCCAGAATGCGGCTATCTACCACTTTGCAAATGAATAAAGTGAGACCTGCAGAGCGAGGCAGACTACTTAACTCATAATAGGCCCTACACTTGAGAGCGAGTATCTTTATAGATTGTCTGTGGCATGGTTTAAAGCAATCGGCATTGCAACCTCAGGCAAGCATTATACTTAAAACCTTTTATACAAATACATGCCATGTGATTTGCATATATTCGTTTGTTTGTGTTTTTGAAGAGTTCTCTCAGCAGTATGGCGGATTCGTGATCTTCAGACACACAAGCAACTAGTAAAATCATTTTGTGAGGGTGAAAACACAGAAGACCAATGTTTGATTCATTGTGCTGGTCTCTCAGATATAGCTGAGTCAAAACTCAAGTTCTGGTGGGTGAGGAGGTGATTGTGAGACAAGCTCAGCCAGACAGAAACAAATAGGCCCCAATCAGTCCCAGCCCACAAGAACCAATCTGCAGCATTTCAAATTGCCAGTGGATTGCTTTAGGGATGACTTGGCCGGACTCTAAAGGCATCTCTTATTAGATAATCCCCTTATACGCAAGTATTCATCCAGGAACTCAGTGGACAGAGCACTAGTCATTTATGACCTAATAGGACCAAAGTCGCATTTTACAAATGTATTTTATCAAGGCGATCAAGATCGTGGCTGTGCATGTGCATCAGTGTGAGAAAATTTTGATTCATTACAGAGCTTCAGTTGAAGCGTGAAAACCCAGAACCCATTAGCCTCATTCAGCATGCTATATTTGTACACATTCTTTATGGTAGGTTGGAACAAGAAATGTGTAAACACAATATGCTTATAACTGCAGAGGAATATCTGCTGAGGGCATTGCCACAAATATCACAAATGAGCAGACAAATAAAAACTTTATTACTGAACATTACGTTTGTATTCCTTGAACTTACCACAAAAAGAAACATAAAGGTCCAAAATGATCATTTGTTTTGTTCCCATTGGTGACATTTCATTATGGCACCACAAGCTATTTGGCACAAAAAAGTGCATTATTGTTATTTCACTGACCCACAGATGTTAAATGCTGATGTCTGAGTAGTCAGCTACGGACAGAATGACATTTCAAAAAGACCTTTTGTCCATTAATTCTTGTACATAGAATATTTTTTCAAAGAATAGTCTTTAGTGGAAAGATGTTAAAAAATGTAAGATACATATGCACGATTATGCATTCATTGTAGAATTGAAAAGCTTGTTTATCATTTTTTTAGGTAAATTTAATTCACTGTCTACTGCTGATGTGGATATTTTGTAGCTTAGTTTGTTTGTCTTTGCAGTGATCACACACACACACACACAAAACAACAAACCATCATGCTTTAGTCCATGCATACAAATTTTGGTCAACTGCAGCCGCTTATACAATCAGTTATGATTATAAAGATACTGTTCAAAATACTAATCACTAATGCACCTGCCTATCCAGTAATACATTATGGTAAATAAATGTAGGTTTGTAAATGTGATTTGAGAGCCGACAGCTCTGTATGCTTTCGAATCGCTCGTGGTACTTCGATGTCATAAGCTGACTGACAGGATCAAATGATCAGGCTCCTCCCTAAAAAGAAGTTTTAAAAGCTTCTTTACTTTAGTAGGTATTATGGCTGCCAGATGTTGGTTTGGTTGTGAAAACGATGTCACCACACCAGGGAAATCTATTGTCAAAGCAATTACATTAAACAATTAAACCAACTGTCTGAACAGGTTTAATATAATACAAATCTAGGCTGAGAGTTTTATGGGCCTATATCTGAATGCTACTGAATGTTTTAGATACTATTTATATTCATTACATTTAAAAGTTTGCTGAAGAGTGTTAAAATGGTCCTGGATGATGAGTCATCCTTCTTCTGTACACTCAAGCAGCACATAAGTGTATATTTGGCAAATGTCAAAACCTACAGACTGTTTTATATAACAAAGAATCCTGATAGTGCCGTGACGGCAGGCCACATTCTTCGGACGTTGATGTTTCTCATTACGTTTCCTACTTACAGTCAGCTGAACACATGAGGTATTGCGAAGCAACATCAGTTTGATAGACTTCTGAAACGAGAAGGCAAGTCTCCTCTCAGTGTTTACTTTCTGGCCTGATCTACACACACACACACACACACACACACACACAAATAAATATATATATATATATATATATACACACATTGATACATATATACAGAGAAACGAAGACAAAACGAGGAGAAAAGTCTTGTTTGGAGAGCAAAAAGACTTTAGACAGAAAAATGACGTTGTGAGAAACATGCAGCTACACTCAAAACACACCTACATGTCGTGAACAGAAGTGTAAACATTACTATGTGCCACTGCATATTTGCAATAATATTACTTATATCCTGAGTTTGTTTTTAATGTGTCACATTTTAATGACTTTGTTCTTGGCTGTCACAGCCCACATTGCTCAATGCTCCTTAGCCTGAGCTGAATATGGAAATGGAGGTTTTTTGGAGGTGACAGAATTTGAATCAGTTTTTACTTGAATGCAATGTGCAAACATTCATCATCTAGGTTGTGATTTAGCATTCTCTTTGAGAGTGTCTTCATGTGTGTGACATATTTACTCTCTCTTGAGAGCATTGCGATAGCTGCAGTGTTGAGTCCAAATTGGGGAGATGGGGTGATTGGCCCTGGTGGGTGCATGACTGACATCTCAATATGTTGCAGAAAATACTGAGTCCTTTACATACTAAATTAAAGCTGTGCAAGCCAGTAATGTACACAGAGACTGGAGTTAAATAATATGGTGAGAATTCTTACAGTATTAAAGGTGTAGCCCATATTTTTCTCTCTGACTTTGCAGCAGGAACAAATGATCAAAAGCGCCTGTCATAAGTGCTGAAATTTGGTCTGTTATGTTTGTGGAAGTGACAGATCAGACAAATCTCATTTCAATAGGGAAAATGGGCTGATATAAATCTGCTACAGAACAGAAGACAAGCATCCATTACTGCACTCAGCACAATAGTTGTACTAGTAATGGCAGGGACCCAAAAAGGAACATTCTGTCATTATTTACTCACCCTTATGTTGTTCTGAACCTGTATAACTTTCTATATTTCTTCTGTGGAACACAAAACGTAGGAAGGCTAGGCGGCAGAGCAACATACTCTTCCCTATTTGGACAAACAGGAAGTCCCAAAATCATGCTATTGGTTGAGCTGGAAGGTGGGACCAGTCAGTTTAAATAAATGAATAAATAAATTGTAACAAAACAGTGATGTTGTAGGTATGGCAACAAAGCAAACCCAACAAGCAGTATGGTTTGACTAACAAGTAGAAAAAATAACGTGTTTTCAGTTAGAAAAAGCTACATTTCTTTGCCCTTATGGTGATCAGTGTCTACGTGCTATGGATGCTATAACACTGGAGGATAGACATTTATTTGTCAAGTTTTGCAAAGTCATCTTAAAAAGAACTTTAAATATACACTAGCTCTGAAGCATTGAAAGAGGGTCATTGGCTGTGAAGGAGCAGGCTGATCCTAGCCGACTCCCACCACAGTGATGCATGCAAAATCGTCTTTAATATCTAGTGCCCGCGCCACTCATAACAAACGATGCTCTCAGCTGGGCTGAAGCGTATGATGATACCACTTCAGATGTATAGCAGCCAGCAGCCCGTGACTCAGAAAGACCTTATCATCATTACTTTAACCACTTCTGATTCAAAGTGATCTAGAATTATTTGCTGGTTATTCTTCATGTACACTCAGAGCCATCAGCAACCTGTGAGAATTAATTATAGTTCCATTAAAAGAAAAAGACAAAGATCAGCGATGTAGTCATTATCAAAATCCATTACGCTTCTCTTCCAATATTTAGTATGTGAGGTGAGTAACAACCCGCCTGTCTTTATGTTCACAGAACGCCATCTGTTTATGGGAACTTTTGATACTAGCAGTATTTTCATGTGCCAATGGAGTTTGCATCTGTAACTCAGGAGAGGATAATTAGTATTCAACGAGCATTTTCTCTGAATTAAGATGACCTGAAGAGAAGTCTTCTTCAAACAAATTATGTATGTACTTTATCTGTAATGCATCATGCTCTTTTCCACAGCCTGTTTTTGTGCTTAAATATTTATTTCTATAAACAATTTGAAAAAAAAATATGAACGATTTATTTTCATTTCATATAATTTGTCTCCGATCCTTTAGGATCGGGATTGCGTGACTCATTTGAAAAGTGCACAAATGCCTTTTTAGACAGCCAATTAATTTTTGATTTAAGCAGGGCAAACTTTTGGCCTATGCCCAAATAATCATTTCTCTATAATTAACAGAGCAATAAGCAAAAAACAACCCTGCTCAATGTGATATTTGAGCAGGGTTACATTTCTGCCTTTCTTCGATTGGTGTGCTAAAGCTGTATCACAAAACACGTTTTGCATTACAAAAGTGGGTTTTCTTGACAAGCTGAATGCTTAACACTGAATGCTTAACGCTTGACACAAAACAGCTCTTCGAGTTTAATTTTATAGAACTGTTGTCAAGGACAAGTCCATCTTTAGTCAATATCAGCGTATCACGTTTGATTAAAGTTTTTGAGAAAGCCAGGACTTATAAATAAATCAGTAAGACAAATGTAATTCACTTGTCCTCTGACAATGTTAACTGTGCTTTTAAAAGGATAATCTCTGTGTTTAAGATGTATTCTTGTGCACTGATTCCTCTTGGTGTATGACCAAAGGGGATTAAAGTGTAAAGACCTCGATAGTATCAGGCTTTTATCACTGCCATGGGTCTTTGTATCTGCTCTTATGAACACATTTCACAGGCTTGCATATTGCCTTGTTCACAAAATATAATGGATTCAAGCTTAAGACAGAAGAATGCAGATTTTTATGCAATACTTGAAATTAACATCTTCTTTAGCTAATTGAAATTCCTTGTTTTCCAAAAAAATGCATTACTTGCAAGGACACTTCTGTCAGATTTATTCAGCATATTATATACAGCATATTTGACTGAGGAGTTCATTGCCCGAGAGGCAGAAGCCCATGTGCTTTATTTTCTCTCTGAAACTCATTTATCTTCAGCTTTGATATTGTGATTCTGTGTGTAATGAAACATCCGAGTTAATGTTGCAAATCCAGTTAACTTACCCTGTTAGTCACTTCTTTTTGTTCAATTTTCTTTCCTTTGTTTTCCTTTTGTTACAAGTGAAGATTTCTCATATTTTCACATCTAGGAAAACAAAGAAAAGAAAACTGAAAAAGATTAATAAAATACATTGAATTTGACTTTGCTTTAATGAAACAAAACAGCAGGTTATTATGAAACAATGCACAGGGTTTATCATTACAGCACCTCTCTGTGGCAAAACTGTTGTACAGCAACAATATGAAACTGGTCCATAATTCACAAAACACTTTGTGTTATTCAGACCTGATTCTATATGAGCAAAGCTCTCTCTGTCTTTTCAAAAGCAGATGCTCTTTCTTAACCTCCTTATATAATAAAATGCAGTATAGTTATGAAGAGCAGGAATTATTCCTTCCCTTTTATCAATTGTGTTATCACAATGAGAGAAGCTTTTAGGCTGACAGGCCACCTCACAGAGGAAGTGTTAGGCAGCAGGAATATCACATTTCTGAGGTAAGCTGCAAACAACATCCCATTAAAAAAAAAAAACTGTACAACCGCTGGCACACAAAACAGGAAAACACAGCTGGTGCAAAACTTTTCTCCAGTTTTATCAAGTAAAGTATGTGCATGCTGTGCTATAATTAAAAAATATGGTTTTGTGTAATTCAAGCATTTTTTCCAGAATTCGGAGTGCCAAAATTCTATGTAAAATCTAACATTCCTTCCTTTCAAGCATGTAGGTTTCCAATCAAAGTTATTCTAAACATAATAATTGGTAAATATTATGAGCACAGTTTAAACATATTGGATTATAACCTCATGCAGAGAGAATGTTATGAAAGGCCTGCTGTGGTAAGAGTGTCTAGCTACATTTTTGGAATCATTAGTCGAACGCCTGTACACTCACTCAAGAGGGTCAAGATGAGAAAGGGGTACAATGGATTTCTCTTCAAATAGAAAAAGAATAGAGATTGTGGTTATGTATGACTTAAATTCTGTGTTGTAGTGCTACGATAGATATGGCATTTGTTTATTATAATCAACAGTTTATTGGTGGTTGAAATTCTAGCATGCTCATTAATAATAAATTAGTGGAGCATAAAATCGGAAGTTCTACACATTTAATAGCCATAGTACAATCTAAATGACCTGAATATGTATCCTGAACTGAGAAATGAGGCCATGCTCGAGTCAAATTTGCATTGAGTGATGTAGATTTGTTTGTGACTGATGAAGCCCCCATTTATTCACCCAGTGGATTCTGGGAGATCACTTTTCATCTGCAAAGTTATGATATTGCATTGACCTCTGCAGCCGGCAACCCAAGATTACCTTGACATCTGCTGTGTGGATCTCAGAAAGCTAATTAATCCCTGCTGACCTACGTTTTCGAGGGACTGTTCCAAAAGTGTCCAACCTCTGACTTCTCAAATTCACTTTGACTTCACACATCAGTCCTGTGAAGTCTGAAATTCATTGATGTCGATTTAACAAACCCCTTTAATAAAAAAATATCAAGCTACAAATGCAGTGGACTTTTTTTGTCAGATTACTATCTGTGAACTGTTTGCAACTGCTGCAACCCCTGCAGATTAAAGACTGTTATTTTTTATGTTGCTCAGGTTAACTTACTATTGAGAAAACAGGCAACATTAATATAAAGAAAATATAAAGTACGCACACTGTTTTCAATGTCACCCTCTAAAAAGTCCTCAAGACCATAATGTTGCTCATGATTTTTCTCGCTTGACATTTGCAATTGTTATTGTAGGGCAAACAGAAAACCTCACTAATAATTTTCAGGGTTCCTTGTGGGATGTAGCAAGTCCCAAAGTCATATATTTATTGCAGGTTTTGAAAACTGCGAGTATTTGAAGATATTTGCTAATTTATCGCACCTGTTTGGCCAAGTGAAGTCTGCTCTGGGCAAAATTAGTTTTTATAGTGACGGCACTCGTAAGCTGTTCTGAGGGGAACAAAAGTCCCTTTCCGCCTGTCATTTTACACAGTCTGGTGTGTTCAGCTGTTGTGTCCAGGGAAATCATCTAAAAAGTTGTCTACATACAGAATGCACCTTTGAAGCGAGGTGCTGTGATTTGCAGGCAAACATTCGTCTGGCAATCTTTTGCTTTGGGAATTGGTTTCATCAAACTGAGATGGAAAGGTGGAGACTTGGGTCAGAAATAAAAAGGCACAAAATGGCATCCTTGTTGGTTAAAGGTGTCATTTCTTGAACATTTTCTTGTTGTGTGTCCATTTAACAAAATAATTTGTCTTGAGGGGAAACAGTTAAATGCTAAACCGTTGCCAAAGCGTGAAATAAAACAATTTAATACAAAACAAGTGTTTTAAGCACCAACTTAACGTGAAACACACCACAACAGTACTGTATTTGCAAAAACAAACAAACTGTAATAACTTCAGTCCCTCGAATGGGAGAATGAGGCTAGTGATATGAATTACTTCAATTAATATTTGCTAGAGAAAATTCTTTTTTTAATTCATTTTAAGTATTGGCACAACAAAGTCCTGGCTATCCACATTGCCCATGATGAAGATCATGACCATGACAACTGCCCCTATAAGTGTCTGTATTGGGGCAGTTGTCACAAAGGAACATGCCATTAAACTAGCTATTATAGGTTTTCAGCTAAATTAAAAAAGAAGTAAAAGAATTATGAAACACGTTTATGAATTTTTATTTGTGTAATTAGACTGTTGACTTTACTAAGTAACTGTAGCCTTTCCCATGTGACAACTGGCCCCGGGTCTTCCATATTTGCCTACAGCATTCTGACATTATTTTCTGCCTATAGCATTTTGGCACTATAATTCACACTGTGCTCCTCTGACATCAGCATCTACAATAAATCTGTTAAGTGAAATGGAATGGCCAGCATCCCATTCAGCACCTGCTCCACCATTCCATGACCCTTTGATGATCCTCGATACCCACAGGAAGCACATCCAAGCAAGGTGAAAACCTCAACCTCTGGTCTCCACTGTGACCTTTAGCTTTCATCAGGCTCTTTCTATCATTACATTTCCCTAAAGCTCAGTCAATCCTGCTGCTCCTTTCCTCTATATCTCCCGTAATCCCTCCATCTCCCTGCCCTCCACCTCAACCCCATCCATTCCCTCTTGCAGTTCTTTCTACCCTCAAAGCAAACATTGTTTCTGCAACTTACTTTCTGTTGTATCTCCTGCTTCCCAGAGTCCTGGTGAACATGAGTTCCCCAACTAGGACATGTTTCTGAAACAACATCATTGTTGGTCCTGGAACAACTTTTTCTTCAACTACAGTTAGATTGTAGGATCAGATGTTTAGGGTCAGTGAACTTGAACTAGGGTCAGTTAGGGTTAGAACTGAGTTTGGAACTAGTTTACCACACTTATCATCCTAGTATTTCCCTCTGGTTTTCTATAGGGTGAGTTACAGTTAAGGTTTGGGTAATGCATAGGGTTAAGTCTATGTTAGGACATCTTATTGACAAAATCACCATGACCCACAGTCCTACACGCCCATCTGTGTAATTAACTAAACTTTGCTCCAGACCCTCTTCAGATGACAGAAGAAATATTTTTATTGCAATCTACGCCTCTACACTTTCATTATCTCACCAATCGACCTGTCGTGTTTACCATTCGACCGCTCTCAGTCGCCCACACCGCACAGGCCTCCGCCTGCAGTCTTTACCCTGACATGAATATGTGAAAGGCTAATCTTTCTTAATGGAAAATATTTATTTCAGCTTTATCTTAATCCTTATCTGATTTTGCAGATGAGGCCATTAATTTACATAAAATTGCAAAAATGCTCTTTACTCTGAACTTATTCATCTCTGCGTAAAACGATGTAGGATGATTTCAAAGGTGTTTCTTGCTGACTGATGAACTTCTAAAAAACATTAGGCCATTGTAATGAGCATTAGACAATATGAAATGTCTTAAACCATCTTTGCATACCAGGAGCCCATTTTTATTTAGTTTTTTTTTTTACTATTTTGAAATTACATGCACCACACACAATAAATGAGGCCTGTGTGAACATAGTATTTTAATTACATGCATGAGCAGCACAACATGATTTCAGGCAGTTTCCACTATAAATGCTTCATACAATATGCTAATATCAAAGAGTGTGCCATAACTCATTTTAAATGCAATCACATTTCCTTTAAATTGTTGAGATGAAGTTTTGAGCAAGGTAGCAAGTAGTTCAGATTTTCTTTGCTTTCTCCAAAACGTCTTTTTACAGCCTCTAATACAACCATGTAACAGTTGCTCCTTCAGACATGACATTGGAATTAAAATGAAGATCATCGCTGCATGAAACACCTCCAAGTGTGTTATCTTGATGAGGTGGGTGTCACTACACAAAGCAAGGGTAATGTCCCTTTCCTTGCTTGTTCACTGCATGCTCTAATACACAAGTAGAGCACTGAACACCCTATAAAGACCCGCGGGCACCCTAGTGTGTAATGACGCTTTGGGCATTCACCAAAGTACTGTTGTGATATATCCCCCACAATGAAGATTAATTACATTTGATTAGCTATATCAGATACGGGTCCTCGATAGGTTTAAATGCACTGAGCTTTTATCATAGATCTTTCAGTTCAATATGTATTGAACACATCTGAAGTGGAATTTTAAGCCAAACAATGTTCGACTGCTGACACTCTGCAGATGTCATGCCTGCATTTCTTACATCACGAGAGGTCAAGTCTCTCAAGACAGTTGTGTTAAATTACAGCTCAATCATTTTGATGAATTGTTAAATAATGGCAGGCACGACTAATGGAGCACAATGTTTCATAAGCCTATTCACAGTCTCAAAATGAAGAACTTTCATTTATCATTTACATACCGCTCATTAAAATTCATTAGGCACAAGTCCATTACAGAGGTTAACCAACATTTTGCAGGTTAAAGACATACTGGTATTTTTTAACATTAAGTTTTGGCATCAGTAGGACAACTGGAATTATATAACCCTAACTGTTCATTGTTTTGGTGATTTCATTTCAAAATGTATCACATGTATCACAGTTCTCATTGTGTACAATGCATTAATTCACATTATTGTAAAGAAAAATGTTTTATTTTGCTGATTTATGTTATCGATTATAATGTGTGCTAAAATGCAGGGAAATTATGTTAACCAAAAGCCATTTTGTTAAAAATAGCTAAATTTAGGCATTTTTTGGGGTTACTGTTGTAGGTAATGCCAAATTTGCAACCTTTAGCCAAAACTTAGCACAGTAATTTAAAGCCAATAACAGAATAAACAGAATTAATGTTATGCCAATATTAGCAAACACAGATTTTAAAAAATATTTTGTTCAATGCAGATAGAGGTTTGAGTAAACTGTAGACAGATTTCTCACAATAAAAGTTCAGTTATTGTCTGCAACCCTTATGCATTCAGATCTGCCTCTGACCTGGTTTTTCTAATCCTAAAAAAAATCAAGTCACATTTGATTTTTCTTATTGAATATTTATGTTTACGTAAATGTTTACAATATAGTGCTACTAACTGTATTGTACAGTTATGAGCACCTTGAGATTTTTACTCTGTACTCTTTACTCTATGCTCAAGAAGCTCTAAATAATAATTATGCCATGGGAAACTGTCTATTGAACTGTCTATTGTCTCTGTTCAGATTATAGGGGGCTATAGGTCTGCCTACGAGAAACATGTAACCTGCTGACCATCAGCAGTCACATCCTCTGAAATAATCTTGAAGCATGTTACCTCAGCAACAAATTTCAGCTGTATGGACTTCAGAGTTTAGTTTTTGAAAGATTTGTGATCAGCATAAATAGTGCTTCAATATGAAAAAGATCACTTTTCCTCTTGGATGGAAATAATAAGTGAACAGAACAGGACGTTTTTGCATAATGACAGATGGATCAGCAAACATTGGCTTGCCCAGAACAGCAAAATAGTCACACTTGGTCTCCAACATTCAATGACGGTGTCATTCCAAAGATCAATCTATGGAGGTAGGCTGTAATATCAAAGTCGAAAAGTGTGTCAGAACAGAACACACTGTGATATATATGGATTATTAAATTCTGGTACTACAGAGACTTCAAAGGGTGTGTGTCACATTTTTCATTGCACACCTTCACACAGCCAATTCTTATTTATTAGTCATACTTATGTGTGCCTAAAATGTAATATTACACAATTATATTATGTCATTATTGTACCTTAAAACAACATATTTTAAACTAAAACAACATTTAAATATACTATTTTTGTGTCTGGGTAAATAGCTTGCTAGTTTGCAAGTGTTCTGCTTGTCAACTGTTAATTTTAATCAAAAAGAATGCACAGAATAAGGATAATACTGAAGAAATATAAGAAAAAACAAATGAATGCAAGTACATCTGCAGAGCGAGGACACGAAGCATGTATTTATATGAAAATGCTGTGTCTTCCAGTGTCAGAACATGAAAAATGAATACATTTGCATGGTTATGACACAGTTCATCATACATACATATATATATATATATATATATATATATATATATATATATATATATATATATATATATATATATATATATATATATATATTGCATACATGGACATGACACCGTTTATAAGAATGTTTTTGCAGGGGAGTCGGTAGTAAATGAGCAAATGCAGATTACCCTCATAAAACACCTAAAACTGGAGCAAAAAAGTTTCGTATTTAGCCGAATTGCATGCAATGTCATATTTTATTATACCTTGTTTTTACTTGAGACTTGATCTGTTCATTAAAGTTGAGATTTTGGTCGAGTTTCAAGAATATAAAATTTGGAAATAGTAGGAAAGTGGCTCATGGGTCATTACGATGCAAATGTCCCAATTAAACTGGAGATTCCAGGCAGGTTTGTTCTTAGGAGAATATCTGCAAAACTGAACTCAAGCAAATTACTGACAGCCATAAATGGACCCTTAATGTCACTGAATATCAATTTCATAACATTTTAAGGAACAGATAGCTATTATTTCTGTTATGTTTTATGTCCCTCTTATCTGTTCATATTCTCATTTTGCTAATCAATCCAATTTAGCTGTTACAGTCACTGTCACCATTATTTGATTAGCGGCTAGTATGTTTTTCAGCTGCTGATTTAAGTATTACATTTTAGGAATATTTGAAACTTTGCTTAATAGTCTTGTGTCATGACTGGAACCGCATGACACTGAAAAATATTCTAACAGGTTGGAGGGAAATACAAAGACCTCTCGGTCTCTGTTTCTTCAGGCACAGGGTTTTAGTGAAATGTTTCAGATTTCTAAGGGACACTGTCTGCAAGCAATATGTGAAATGAGCTAAAGGTTATTTTAATTTTATGTTTCATGCACTGCATGTGGCTTTTACAATGGCAGAGTGCAGAGATATCTTAAGTTTCGGTGAAAGAACAACTGGGTACTTTGTTTACTTTTCAATTATTTTGAGCTTATGACAACCTTGTAAGTACTTGTTACACATACAGGAAAGACTCTGAACTTGTGATGGCAATGCAACTGTCCAGAAAGATCATAAAAGTCCATGGCGCAAGCTGGGAGTTTGAGACTGGGAGTTCTTATACGATGAAATACTGAGTTCATACAAGTTCAAAATGAAATCAGAGCCATGAGAAAATGTGACAACCACATTCTATTATGAGAGGAAAAGTGATTTGTAGAAAAGCAGATCAAAAGGTTCTTTTTGATAGATTGAAAATTGATTACCCTCGCTCTCCACATCACTTTTTGTTTTCTTTTGCTTTGAATAGCCTGATAAAAGTGCTTGTCAGGCTTATCAGCTAAAACTTGCCTGCTGTGCCAGACTGAAAATCTCTAATGCACTAATTACAGGAGAGAGAGAGTGAGAGACAGAGTACCCAATAATGACCTTTTCAATAGGAATGTGCTGTTCTAACTTTGAAGTGAGTCGTTTTGACACACAACAGGTGGTTATCTCTTCTGGCCCTGTGAAATTTGTGGTTTGTGGCTTTTGCTCTATTTTGCTCTTTTGCTCTTATGCCTATTAGCTTTTAAGTTACCTTTAGGCTAGCGTGAATAAAAGTTAAACAAAATTCTTTGCCAATTTTTGTTTTTTTTAGAAAATGAAAAAGTTGAAGTTCATACTGCACTGCTTAATTTTATTTCCAATCAAATGCTCACTGAGAAATGTCAAACGAGAATGTCCCTCCTCACCTGTCACTGAGAAGGCAGTAGCCAGTTGTGGCTTATGGGTGTAACATACAGTAACCACAACCTACTGGCTGTTAAACAACAGCGCAGAAGTAGTCGCGCAGAAGTAGTCAATATGTCCCACCCAAACTTCCTGCTTCAACAGGAAACGTACCAATACAGGAAAGAAGTGCTTGTCAAGTGTTTTAAAGAAAATAAAATGATTACAGTTAGGCAAAGAGTGTATTATCTGACATTTTGCTATTCAAAATGTCGGATAATACACTATTTATCCAACAATTGCTATTCCGACATTCATAATCCAAAAAAGCACACAAATGACTGCTTATTATTTTATTGTAAAGTGTTATACTCAGTAATGTGATTTCCAAGCATAAACAAAACAATTCCCCCAAAAGAGACATTTGGGGGAATTGTAGAAAATCCATTTGATTATTGCACCTTTAAATTTGTAGAAGAAAGGTGAAGCGTCCATGTATAACTGTTTATGACACCACTAATGACCGTGTTAAGCTCTATAATTGTTTTAAAGCAACTTAATGCCTTCCTAAAATTCCCATCTCTCAGCGTTTTTACAAACAGATGACAACACATCCATTTATGTTTGACTTTCCAGGAGGCGTCTTATCAGACGCAGTCTCATTGCAGCAGTATGGCAAGTTCAAGAAGATGAATCCCGTCACACATGTCACCTTATTTGAGGCCAACCTCTGAATTCCCCAGAATTGTGGTTGCACAAAGCTGTTATGAATTTGTCACCTCCTGTCGGTTTATCTCACTTTACAGGCAGGCAGTCTCTCTCTCTTCTATCTTTCTGTACATTGGTCTCTTAGAAACACAGACTACCCTGTGCACATATAGCCACTATTTTTCCATCACTGGAATTCTGAATTCCTGTAAGCCTGTGTCTCTTTCTTTGTAAAACCAAAACCAAAGTCTAGCATTTATCAGCAAATTATAAGATGGAAGTAGAGACGCCAGTATCTACATATGTTAACTGCTTCTTTTTGTCTTTGTCCACACCAATTAGATTTGCACAATGTCAAATATAATGTATTGTCCCTTTACAAATGTTAAACCCTTCAGCTCAATTAACCATTCTACCCTTATGGTTATCCTTCACAAAAGAATAACCTAATGTAAAAAGACTGATAATTCACCTGAAATTATGAGTTTTTCAAAGAGCCTTTGAAATGTCTGTAAGTCCTCAGACAGCCTGTGGTCAGCAGTAACAACCGTGGAGAGTGACTGCAATTTCTTTGATCAGAAAATGAGTGAGTTATGTAAATACATCTAATTTAGTTTGATTGGATCTGAAATCTTCAATTCAATCTGAGTATGAGTGCAAAAAGGAGAGATAGCAGAGTTTTAACAGCATGCAGGCTGAGCATGGAGTATTTTGATGGAGAACCTTGTAAAAGTGGTCAGTCAGGTTATAACCTCTAGATTAAACACAGGAGAGGAGAAAGGCCATTATAAAAATGCCCTCAGAGTATATTGTCCATGTCCTCAACCCAATATTGCGTGGGGAGTTTTCAAATGAAATCTAAGGCATCTATTAAACTGCTCATAGCAGATGTAGTCTTATTTACCCTAAGTAAACTTATCTGGATATCAGGAGAGTAGACTAATGTTTGTTTAGTGCAGATGCATGCAGAGTAGGTAGGGTGAGAAAACCATATACTGAGATATAATATTCATATGATATTTATTATTATCAAATCATTATAATACTAACCTGTCAGACAAATTTAAAATAAGTGCACATTGCAAGGTTATGACTATGCCTGGTTTCTTGCTACACTAATGGATGCAGACAGATTTCCTGTTACTGTAAACACCCATCCAAACTTTCTACCTTTCATCTTAGATAAATATGGCAAACTTTTACGTGTTTTGCAGCTTGTTACGCTACCTAAACTAACACTGATGTTTCCCAGTTAAAGTGTATTTTTGGGTAGACAGGCATTAAATATCACATATTCCACCGGGGCAGGTGCAAGCAAGCAAACTCACATAAGTGTCTTCACGAATGCTCAGAAATCTTTTACCTCAACAAGGGCGTGCAACTCCTCCAGATGTCACAGATGCTGGCAGGTTAAACACGCTCAGACACAAGATGCAAATAACAACAAGATCTAGTCAAATGTAAAGCAATGTATGAGCTTATGTGTTTCCAGTTGGGCTTGAACACTGGAGGAAGAAAACAACAATTAAAAAAAACATTTGAAAAGTTTGTGCATAATAAACACATTATGTTTTAAAATTGTAATTCAGTTTAGATAAATTATACACCTATTTGATGCATCTTGACGTTGGATTGTCAGACTAAATTACAGGTTCAGAACTAGACAGGTTTACATTTACAGATTTAATGTACGGCGCAAATAATTACCACCAGTGGAAAGCACTTTAGTATAAATTGAGGATGATTTATCCGCATGTACCATTAAAATCCTTTCTTTAACAGTTCTTCGTAATACAAAGCAATTAGCCCTTGTGTGTCTCTCCTATTCGCAAGGAACATTAGTAAGAAAAAGTTCTTATGTGCATGTTCAACAACAAACCATCAGTTTAATTCAAGCCACCATTACGGTTGCTGTGAAAAATGGATTCATAAATAGTCCTGCTTGACTTTAATCCTGCTCCGATTGTGGGCAGCACTGGGTATATGGTGGACGAACAGCAGTGCTGGAACTGAGTGTCATTGGGGGCCAGAATGTCATTGTTGGTCTTCTCACCTTGAGAGAGGGACCAGTGGAGAGTGTCACATGGTGCAGACGCCATCTGCTCTGACTGAGGGAGAGTAGACAGCACTGACTCAGGCCATCTGATCTGTTAAGACCAGGCTGTGAGGTTCAGGAGATGGCCCTAATTATATAACATGCATTGACAGACACAAACTCACGATGGCAAAAAGCACTCATATGTGGATGTGCCCATACACAAACACACTGGGAAAATTGCTGCATTGACAGCTTGGATAGTTCCTGTGTGTGGCAGAGGTAAACATACTCTCTGGTTATTTGGCGCTGCTTTTATGTGCTGCTTCGGTTTAGTGTGTGAGCATGTCTAACCCATAATGGAAAAAACATATAAAATGTGTATTTTTTGAGTCATATTTTTACGTTATAATAACTTTCATCAATGACATTCACCAACATTTTACAGAACTGTATATTGAAGAACAGTCAGTTTTGATCTTTGAATCTGATTGGACGAGAGGGCTGATATAGGACCAGAACAGTAAAGGGATACTTTACTGTTTGTATCATTCCGCCACAGCATTTGTTGAAATGAAACTATGGAAAAGTAATTGATTGGTGCAGTGGACACATCACGGCAGACTCACACACATTCTCCTGGATAATCTAGCAGCTTCTCTGAACTAACAGTAATAGCTCATGCCATTTCAAATGTGACATTTTTTGAATTAGTAGCGGAGGCTTGGACACATCTTTTGAACTATCACAGGCAGCCTCTGAATCTGTGGTGTAAGAAGGTAGTTCCACATGAGATATTTTGGTACTTTTTTGGTTTTTCCTTATTTTTATACTTTGTCCTCAACAAGATAACCTTGCTGTTTCAAACTGTTGTATCATACTGTAATGATCGTGCCTACAGCCAAATCACAGCTGTGCTGATGTACGACCACAGCACCCTCTCGTGTGATACTTAAGAGATCATACAAATGTCATTAAAACTTGTTAAAGATCTACAGTTTACATATATATCCATATTTGAATGTCACCTACTGTCCAGTTAAGGCACCTATTTCTTTGTTTATTAATGACTAGGCAAGTTACACAAAGCTTAAATAATGCATAACTAACTGTCAAACCTCTTTTACACTGACAGCAATTAAATTGTTGGAGGTCACCTAGTCTCTGTGCTGCTGGTTATTATTAAACACTCTTAATTGAAACGCTGTATCAATGACTCGGTCACCGCTTATTTTTGTAAAGGTAGGATCTGCTTAGCTTTGCTACATCAGCAATTGTCACTGTCACTTGTATTAGGAAATCTCAAACTCTTATATAAATTGAATGGCTTCAGGTCATTTTGTTGCTGCAAATTGCTATCATTATGATAGCTTTAGCTAAAGCATTAAATGATATCTGATGTGTATAGAAATCAGGCATGAGAACCAAGCAGGGTCAACTACCACAAAAACTATAGTCAAGTAAATAAGTGACATACACAACTTTGCTTTGCATCTAATGACCCTTATTGGTTAAATATGACATACATATGTCGTACAATAACAAACTAAATATACATTACACAAAGTCACCCAAACTCAAGGTGTTGCTCTGATTCAGTCTGCTATTCAGGGCAGCTGTGAGAGAATGTGCACCGCCACACTTCAGAGCACATGGCACCCACAGCCCCTGCCAAATTATTTTTCACAGCAAACAATTTATTGTTTTCTCAGAGCTCCATTCAACTTGAACGATCCTTGTGACTCCCTGAAGGAAACAGTCAAACCGAGGCAGGGAAGAGCATTTCATGAAGTGTGTCCCAATGACAGATGGCATTTTCACAAGCTCTGGCAAACCTGGCCCCTCTGCTGGAACACCAGCTAATTGCTGTGGTGGTGACCATCATAGGGAAAGTCACAACTAACCTTTTGTCTGTCTGGAGTTTCGGAGTGAAAGCATAATTGTCAGAGAAAAAAGGCACAGGGCACAAACTCAAAAGTTGCACTCAGAAAAGTTCAGCAGGAAGACATAACTGGATTGTCTTATATCTGGACAAACACAAATGCTACTGTGAAAGAAAAAGATATTCAGGGAACTCCCAGTATATCAATACTTGCTCTTTTTTGGTTGTCACACAATTAAAACACAATATCAAGTCAGGAACAGGTAGAGGAACTGCAGCAAACCCTTAAGAAACGGTTTAGTGATTATACTTTTTACAATTACAGTAGAACTAGTGGATTTTCTAACTTATAGTTCATGATTAATACATCCAAAATACAATATATAATGAATCATTTAACACATGGAAGAATGTAGTTGTGTCAGGATTTGCATTTCTTGAAATTTTCAAAACACTGAGAGAGTGAGCACACTCACAATTTGATATTCTGCAAAATGTTGAATAACTACAAAATGTGCAGGTGTTCCACAAAATAAAATATTCAATCCACTAAAACTGAAAACTAAGATTGAATTGCTTTTTAAATTTTGCATATATGAAAAAGTGCTATATGCAGTAAAAGGTTAATTGTACTTTTTGATCAACTTTTTCAAATGTAGTTAATGATGTTGAAAATCATACAGTTTCTATGAAAGTAGTTCCAATATTTGAAAAAATGTTTTCTAGTGCATTACAAAGTCAATTAAATCATTAGTAAACCTAGTCTAGGTTCAATAACAGAATAATTTAAAAGTAAATAACTAAAAAGTTTCAGTTTACCATCACAAACACTGCAGTGTTACAGCATGTACCTTAGATATCTCTGCATCTCAATGACAAGGGCAACATTGCATTTCATTATACATTGTTTCACATACGTGATGGGTTTTTGCAGAGATCTGTGATTATTTTAAATCTTTCATCTTTAGCCCTTCAAGGCTGAGATGGAGTCATATATCTTCAGCAGAAATGGAAGGACGGATGCAAGGTACCTGGAAATTCCTTCAGCCTAATAAAGAAGCAATTCTGAACACACTGTCTAATGTTGGTATTGGCCAGAGTGAGTGAGCTGGCTGCCTGATGATCTGTGATGTCTCTGGCTGAGAGGATAATCACTGATGTGGCCTGTCTCTCCCTCTACACTAGAGTGTTTACATCCCGCTCCTAATGGAACACACATGGTTTAGCACATTGTTTAGCCACAGTTTATCATAATTAAAGTCGAGGAGCATTGCCATATGGCGTCTGACTGACACATACTTGTGAAAAGACTCCCTGTAAATCTGTTTGAACTTGTTTTTTGCATGTACAATACACTTACAGTACAATATTTTAATTAATAATTTTTTTGTGATTTATTTAGTCATTTATTTACCTTGTAGGTCTCTATAATTCTGTTTTGTAATGTGAAATGTATTATTTGAGACTAAATGCCTCAGTAATTTTACAGAGCCATTTTACTAAGTCATTTTAGCAAAAGCTGGCCTTGATGTCAGTGATGACATCATTAAACTACACATGCTGTAACATTAACACCAAGGTAAAGTTTACAAATCAAATCTTGCTATTGTTTTTCCTTTTTAAGCATTTCATGCACATATAGAATAAAATGGAGGACCAAATTGGTTTTGGTTTAACATTTATAGACCTTTTTTAATAGCTTTCTTTTGCCTGTTCTCTATACAGACCTGGCAAAACCCGGTGGAGCAACAAGAGAAGGACTTCCAACAAACAAGCATTTTATTAGCTGTTTGTATGCTGAGTGCTTTCACAAGCAAACATATGAACAGAAGTGCTGTTGTTCTGCTCCTTGTGTTAACTGTCTGCTGCCCTCAATCACCTCAGGGCAGCTCAAGCGCCTCTCCATTGTGGTACTGTTCACAGCTGTGAAATGATGGGTTTGTGAACGTGTGTGGATATTGTGTATGCTTGTATGTGAGATTAAAATCACAGCCAGCCTATTATACAGCAGTAATTTTGACCAGCCTGTTATTTAGTAACAAACAACCAAAGATTTAAGCACACTCATAACTAAAAATAATATCTTTTTTTTGCAAAGATGTACAAGTACAAGGATTTGACCTAGAGGTCACACGTGATGTCTGTTTCTATATAGATGATTATGCATGTTGTCATTAAATAAACATCATTCTGGTGTTTTATAGAAACAAAGTGCAACCTTTGTAAAATAAAAAGTAATGGAGCATGCATATGTGCACATTTTAAACAAATGAACAATCTAGATATTAACTAAACCTGTGTGCTTGTCTCCAGCTGTTGTGCCGGCAGGAGTCTGCTGTTAAGGAATTAGATTGATTAAGTGATAATGAGAAAAAACATGATTCAGATGCCCTGGAAATCGCTGTACAGTAGGGTAACATCATAATGTAATCCAACTATTTTTCTGTAGAACACTATACACACATTTTATACTCTCTCTCTCTCTCTCTCTCTCTCTCTCTCTCACACACACACACACACACACACACCACACACATGCACCAACACTTTCCATAGACAATGACTTTTATACTGTACAAACTGAATATTCTGTCCCATAACCCTTACCTCACCCCTAAACCTATTCCTCACAGAAACCTTTTTGCATTTCTAAATTTGCAAAAAAAAGCATTATTTAGTATGTTTAATAATCAGTTTTCCTCATAGGGACCACTGACTTGTCCCTGCAATTTAGGTGGGTGTGACTTTTACCATCATTGTGGGGACATTTGGTCCATGAACAAGACCACACACATACACACGTTCCACATGAATGGATTTGCAAATCCATTTTCTGATGCTTCCTCTGACATAGTTTGTTGCTTTGGACATGTTTTATCTTTAACAACCATCTGATCTGAGATCATGCATGACCGCATCGGTTGAAAATAATCAAGTCGCTTACACGTAGCAGCAATTCACTTTTACAAGCAACACATTTCCAGAATCTCTGGCTACACCACAGACTTCCATCTGTGTAGAAAGAGATCCCAGGGGGCTCTGGGGGACATGCAGTGTCAAACTGCAGCATTCAAATGAGTAATGGAAGAACAAGCTCATAAATGGCTGTGCTGACCTTTTCACATTCATACACATGCTAGCAGGTAAACTGGGAACAGCACTCAAGCATTAATTGATCTCATCCAGACAACCCTCCATGTCAATGACAGAAAAGACCCTTAAATATGCACCAGAGGGCAAATACAGGGACAAAAAAACATTGCTTCTCACCAAATTAGCAAAGTATTGTTGTTCTTTTGTTGTGAGTATGTGTGTTGTTCATGCAACGCATTTGTGTTTCATGTGTGCTAAGTCGTTTGTTAATTTGAATTCATACTTGAGTATTCAGTCATTTTCCAGACATTTGTAAAGATGCAGAGATCAAAATAATCAGCATTATGATGCCGACGTCTAATGATGCCGGACGTATAATCTAACTGATTACTGCAGAAACAAAAAGCCAGGCTCTGTGTTGACTGTCGTGGGCAAGTTTAATCATTGTTTGTGTGTTTATCCAAATCTTCTAATTTCCAGTGCTAAGAGTGATATTTAAATGGAAATGCAAGGAAAAAAAATCAGGCCTAATTAGTCCCTGCCAAAGGCAAATTTAAATGAGACCCACCGCAGCTTTGCCTATTAAAGAGTTCTCATGACCCAGTTCCCGCCTCAGAGCTGGTGGCGGCTAGCATGACAGTGTGAATCAGTCAAACATAAAGATCCACTCTTGATCGATGGAACCATCAGTTACACTAACAGTAAAACTGGCCACCAAAAACCTTTGCTCTCCTTTTGTCAGGTAGACCATAATGCCGTGCTTTGTTTTCTGCTAATTGGCTCTCTCCAGTATATAAATCATTGGAAAAATCCCTAGCTACAAGACTTATTTCCTCTGAGAGTAGAGTAAATCTAGTGGAGGAGAGGAAAGTATTCTCATTAATAAGCCAGTGGCTAAGAAACTCCTGTGTCCGTGTGTAGACCAAGATTTTCGTGACCTAGACATTTTGATGTGCGAATGCCAGTGGGGAGTCTATGGAAGGGGAAATGGGACACATTTCAGACTCTGGTCATCAAATATTGACGAAACATCAATCAAAGTGATATAGTATCCAAGAATATACTGTAGGTCAGAGTCTCAAGAACATGGTCATTCCAACAGAACAATATTCCTTAGAATAGACAGAATCCATTGTGCTTTCTGTTTTTTATTTCAGTTTGGAGTTTTGCACTAAAATAGTTAAGTTGTAGCAAGGTTGTCTGAGAGAGAGCGAGGTTTTGTAGAGTTGGCATTTTAAATGGTATTTTAGTACTCACAAAATGAATCTGTATTCATAACACAGAATAACAAGACAGCCTAATTATCACAGTTGAGCTGATCTTGAAAATAATTAATGGTGCTTACTAGGGCAAGTTTCACTATTACATACTTATTGTTTTTACACCCAAAACTTTAGTGTGTAATGAAAGACACCACAAACTGAGCAGATTTAAGAGGAGGGGGGCCTGTTATTTTTAAGTCAAGCGAATGATGGAAATCATGCAAATTTGCCAGTTTAATACCAACATTGCGGTGATGACTTTATCACATACATACAACATTTTACTTCACATTTCCAGTTATCTTTGTTGTCACATTTCAAAGTTGTGTCAGCTCAGATAAAATGTACTCTTTTCATCCCACAACACCAAAATACCAACAGCAGAATATAAATTGAGTTATATCAGTCATGGCAAGTCATAGGGGGCTGATAGTATTTGTGTGTTTCAAGGAGCGACTATGCACTGATATTTTAATAGGGTGGGACAGCTACTTGCAACTAGTGACAGCTTATTTGATGATGTGGATGTGTTCTAAAGTTAAAGGAACTTTGTTTAACAAAGCACTGTTGCTCTGTTCCAAAACATTTTCAAATGTACCACAGCATTATACAATATATACCACAATAAATACACCACATCTGGCCTAAGGGAATGTCTGAAGCTGAGGTTAGTTAGATTAGTTGGACATTTTTAGTAATATTAAAAGATTTACTTCATTAAAATTACTCCTGGCAAATTACAGTATTACAGGATTTTTTTTTTAAAGATGGCCCTAGACATACTGTACTGTATCCACAGATGTCTAGGAGAAGCTAGGAAATGCAACATGCTCATCTGCCATCACTAATGCTTTGAATATGAATTCATAAAAATGTTTATTTACTATACCAGTGTAGGGCATAATAACTTGTTACTGTCTCTGTGCCTTTTACAGAACAAATATTGTACACAGGCCTGACCAGCACGCTTACTGTGTGACAGAAAAGAATACTTCTGGTCAATGAATTCTCATTTTTCAGCCAGATAATGGCCAGCCTTGCTGCTTTCAGGAGAAGAGAGTGCTGGGCCAAGCTGCTGCTGTATTCCTCATTCCTGACACTTTCTTAGCAAGCCTGTTTGTTTCTTTCTGTCAGATGTTGCAGTGAAACAACCCCTATAATACCAGCCTGACTTGTTGCTCTGAGTCCACCAATGCGTTAGCACCTGTTCTTAATTAATGACAAAATAAATGCAATCACAGAGCTGTAGTGTAAATATGACATCATTAAGTCAAAATGTGCACATAATGTGGATGAAAAACAAGTAATGATTTATTTATGCAATACATTAAAAAGTGTTTACAAACATAAGAACATAAATAAAATGCAAAACCAGGGAGGAGAGAAATGTCCTTGTAAACTAATTATGAAAGACATTTTAGACATTTTTGGTCACGTTTTTCAAAAGAGCCAAGTGAGTCAATTGCTTGTATAGTCACCAGGGAGGAACGTAAATGCTATAGTAACTCAATTCCTTCGAATTTTAGTTGGAGGCAGCATTCTGGAAGCTGTTTGTGAACTCTGTGTTTGATGGAGATACACCTGCCAAAACACTATTGCAACAGATATAACAAATGCGTGATATAACAAATGCGTGAATGAGTTTCTCACTGTCAGCAGACGAGGGACTATAAAGCACCTTAGAGATGTTGCTCTTAGAGCTGTTGTACAAACATTGCTAACATGTTTTTATTTAACCCAAAATCTGTTTTCTAAATTCATGATGTGATTATTGGTCTACAGAGATAAGTAGTTTAAACGGCAAAAATTAATTTTTGTGCATGTCATTTTTGATAACAAGTATTTCTCTTTTAAATGTCTACCATCTGCATACTGATGAAAGATGTTATATCAATTAATTGCACCAGGTAATGGAAAATACATAGGTTAAATAATAAATAACCTAGAATTGAGCCTTGAAGGCTCATATTGCATGGCATCTAGAGGTGTGTGTACAAAGTATTTATTGCAGCTTAAATGCAATTCAGTCTGAGACTGAACCTGGTAGAGTAATCAAAACACTTACTACAGTGAATCTAATAATTGTATTTTTAAGAATTGTGTTGTATATGTCTGCCATAATTTAGAAAAAAAGGAAAACTAACACAATAAGTTTTATTGTGGTTGTGTAGATTTTTATGACAGACCCCAATGCACCACTAAGCATTAATAAAAATCTCATTAATATTGCTGCATTTCCAACTTGTGAAACCAAATACAATCACACAAAATATTACTGTTTATCTTTTCACAACATATCTTGTCCTTGTGATAAGCACTTGTCCTTGTAAAAATTCAGTGTGAAACAAATGGGGGAGTGTTGTTTCGTTTGTAGACCAAAATGCGTTTGATCCGTCTCTGCCAGAACGTCTGAAACTAAATTATAGTGAAGAGCAAAAAGCAAGTAATTACACTCTGGTTTAATTAGACAAACACATTTCCCTCCACCACAAGGAATAGCTGTCTGCTTTTACATTAAGGCACTTGTAAGACCTTGTTTAAGTTGTAAACATCTGTACAATCGACTCCTCTTATCCACTGTTAATGACAGAGATTTCTATTTGTGCAATACTTACACATGGTTTCTGATTAGCCCAATCTATTTCCATAAGATCACGTTGTTATATATATTTTATATATCACTTAAAGACAACATTTTACAATGTTTTCAATTATTTTTTTTCTAGAAAATGCATATCACACATCATATTTACCCTCTAACAAGTGACATCTACATGCGTTTTTTTAAGCCACTAAGTTTCTTGTAAAGGAATGATTGCAATGCTAAAGTTAGTAAGACAGGAAAATGTGATTCTGTTTAATCAGCTCTCATTTGTACAATACACTCTGAATGGGCCCTTTGGCCAAGATTATTGCAAATGCATTTAACTTTCTGACACCAATAATGAGGCCTTCTGAGAAATGTGAAGAGTTGGGAGAACATATGTTGGGTAATTCCAGCAGCGAACGTCATCAGGAACAGAACATGCAGTCCTTGACATAATACAGGTCTCCGAAGGGGGTCATTTAAAGCCCTGGAGTAGTGAGCAGAATGCAATTAAGTAACTTTTTCAAGTGATCATATCTCCCAGCTGGAGAAGACGTAGCGTTGATTGTTCTTTGTGTTTCACAGCATGTGTGACATGTTCACTTTGCTTTAATTCATATTAGTGTTACAGTGATTTATAAAGTTTTCAAATGTATATAGTTTAAGGTAAAGTGCTATACATATTACTGAACAAAGTGCATATAACAAACTAAAAGATTTATAACTTTAGAATAACTTGAAGTTTGAAAGTCATAATTCATCACCATATATTTCTGTATTTCCAGGTCCACAACTTTGATCATTGCCTGAATAATGAAGCTACATGTAAAACTACATGTATATATTCATATAAAAAATATATGAAATTTGAGTAGAAGATGACAGAGGATGATATATAATGCAGGGGATTTTCCAATACAGCATAGAAGTTAAAAGCAATGTTTTAAAAAAATCTCAGATATGTGAACAGATCTTGGTTTTGCAGAGTGAGAGGGCAGAAAAAAACATTTCTTTTTAACAACTGGCAGACACTTTTATCTGAAGGCGGGTAAAAGTACATTCAAGGTTGTATATGCTTGATCAATTCATGTGTTCCTGGGAATTGAACCCTTAACATTGCTGTTGCTAGTGCCGTGTTCTGCCAGTTAAACTACATCCTCTGTAGCTCTCACCCCAGAAGCTCATCAATGGGCACTACTGCACATACCCAAATATACATCTTATATGGCAGTTAATATTTTAAGGAGTTAATAGTTTGTCGGTCTGTAGAGGTTTTGTAATTATGCATGACCAGTCAGTGGGGATGATTAAAACTGGTTAGAAGAGTTAGAAGACAAGGGAATTAACTAAAAGTCTTTAATTACACTTCATAGACATTAATCATGCCAAGAGATGAGCCTCATTTCCTAGGCATTTTAATCTTCTTCACGGTGTGACGATGAAAGGTCTGAAAGCCCTGAGAACCTCAACAAGCAGCAGCTCCTGTGTTACCCAGAGTTTTTTGCTGCATTCGGTGTATTTGTGTTTTACTTTTCACTTAACGCTTCTTTTTCTTTTGTTGAGTTCAATGTGTATGTTAATTACTAAGAGTACATGGAGAGAAATTGATTGTCTAATTATTCTGACCTTATCAGGAGGAAACAGTTTTGGATATTTTGCATGACCTGGACTCATAAATGTGAAACAAATCTTATCTCTGGCAGTTCACGCACGTTAAGCAGGAATAGGGACGTGCTACTGAGCTAAATGAAGTTATGAATTTGTTGCCTAATGTTCACTAACTCCTAATTGCGGTTGGCAAACATATATTGGAGACAATTAATATGCCTGTCCCAGCTGCCCACAAAAAATTGCTTCCCTAATAAACTTTGACACACCAGAATCTTAAGCTTTCTTTGAGGTGCTCTGGTTTTATTAACTCATCTGGAGCAAACCTCAGTGGATTAATTCTCTTTCAGGATGACAAAAAGCGCACTTGATTGTAACCTGTTATGACAAACGCATTTAGGAGATGCATTTAGAAAAACGGGACATGCTTAGGCTAAAAGATGAAATTAGCATGTAAACATCACTTATTTGATGAAATCATACAGGTCTGTTGGCCAAAACCTCATTTATAGTTACTATACTGCTAACTCTGAGCAGCTGGATGACTCTTATAATCAAAAAAACTTTTCTGAGGAAGGTTTTTTCATCAGTTCTTCTTGATTTGCTCTTCTTGGTCTGGCTGCATTTACTCTGTGCCTGCCATTTTGAATACAGTAATTTGAATCCCATTGGGGTGCTGGAAGCCTAAATTGAATTCCAAGGTCACCTGAACACAGAAACCCTGTCATCTCTTCCCCAGTTGTCTTTGCTTGCTCTCATCCTCACCTGTAATTAATGTTTCACAAAATCCATCTGCCTGACTTCATGCTAATCAATTATAGGGTTCTTCTATGTTCACAACTCAGAGCAAACATAAAAATGGTGTTTTGGAGCATTTGAATTAAAAGGTTTTTGGTGCAGTTTTATGATGTGTAATGAGACGGTAGCTTCTGACTCTCTAGTTCTGATTACTTTTTTGTACCTTTCATCTGTGTGACAGAATCAGCTTGCCCTCAGATCTTCACAGCTCTCATTTAGCTGCTTAGACCAGACTGGTAGCTCATGCTGAGGAACACCGTATACTTTTGCACGTTGCATGTCTGGTTTAGAGAATGTAGAAAATGTATTTTGAGAATACACATCACACTTAGCTTTAAAGCAGTGAGTGGGGAACAGCTGTACAGGTGAGGTTGTGTGGAAAGCCCTTGTAGACATGTTTTGGACAATCATCAACATAAGATTGAAGGTAAGAACAAAATTATGCGGATGTTCATTTTGCATGTTAATCTTCTCCAGGCATATATGTAAGACTTATGTCATCATTAGTGTATGCTACCCAATGGCACAGAACTTTTCACCCTGCATAACCCAACAAAGCCCAAAACATGGACAACATTGCATTTCAATTTTACAGACACCTGTTTTCTCCTACCTCTCAGGTTGTGCTTACGTTTTCTGTCTGTCCTGCTAATCTCATTAACAGTTTTAACCGTTTTAACCTGTAACATTTGTATTTGTACTGCATCTATGTTTGCTGACAGGTAAAATGGCTTTGTATTAAACTTTTAAAACTTTAAAACTTTTCTAATTAACTAAAATACTAAATAATAATAACAAAGTGAAAGGTAAGGTTGTGCTTACAGTACTCCAAATAGCACAAAATTAAACAATCAACATTCATATGAATGATGTTTTTACAGTGGTTTAATAACTGTAACTGTAATAACTGTAATATCTTAAAACTTTTCATTGCAAGTTTCATGGCACTTTTCATCCACATAACTCTAGAACAGTGAACTGATCACACCTTTGTTCACCCAACAGTGAAGCTGTCAGAAACATGTACCCTACCTGATGACAGATAAAAACGAACAGTTTGCCAAATATAGTGAATGGCTTGCACTGACATCTTGCTGTGCCCTTTAGATTTAGGATGGAAAGGGATTTGCACCAGAAAAATGAATGTGCCAATCTGTTAGGGTTCTGGGACAGAGGCTAAGTTTCGCTCAATCAAATCAAAATAAGCTTAGATGGACTGTCTGTCAAGTCTGGCCAGGTCTGCTAAACTGAACTGGTTTGGTCCCTGTGGTTTAGTTGGTAGAGCATGGTGTTATGACAATGCCAAGATCATAGATTTAATTCATCTGGAAAAAAACATTTAAAGTATGTTTTTTAACCAATTTGAATGAAAACTTCTGCCAAATGTATAAATGTGATTAGTTAAAGAGATTGCTAGCCTTGTACCTACTTTGTGGTAATTGTGGGTTGTTTTAATTATGCACAAGATTTGAATATCTATGTGGGATGCATGCTCTTTAGTGTTATACCAGTTCCCACTATACTGAGCTACACTAGAAATAAGATTTAGCTCTGTGGGCACAAACTCCTAAAGTGTAAAGGTACCTGTTTAATGTCTTTCAAATACAATTTCACAGTTGATTTGGAGCAAGGCGGCAGCTTCAGACAGATGAGTAAATGGTATAGGTGGGAGCCATTTCACCCAGAGAGATTTCCTGAGATTTCTCTCAACCGCATTCCATAAAGGCTGATATTCCAATAAGGCTCTCATCCACAATGTCTCAAGTCAACTTCACACTACTTTAAAAGGGGAACTACGGAGTCAACCAACAGTATCAGAGTTAAATTACAATCTCTCCACCATAATCTGTTTAAGATGAAGCCACTCTAGTGCTCTACACAGGGCATTATAAGATCCCACTGCAAAGGGAGATTAGTTAGAGACTTGTGGCTTTACTATGAAGTATGAAAAATGCATATTTTTGAACATTTTCCAGTATTCTTATGGGGAGGTGTTATCACTACACAAAGATTTTCATACATACAAAAAACATTCTTTGATTAATTAATTGGCTTTTTTATAAATTATTTGCAATTCTTTCAAATGAAGATCTAAAAATTTTTAGGAGTAGAGCCTGATCATTCGGTTCTGTCAATCACAAGCATACTTTCTAAGCGTTCCTCTTTCACCTACAATAATCAGGGGGTTAGCTCAAAGTTCACATCAAATCTCAGGATACAGTACAGCAAGCCAATTTGTTACTATTATTTTTTAATATATAATAATATTTTATTAAAATTTTGCCATTATTCATTTGCGTTATTCAGGTGTGTGCAGGTGTTTACCTTTAGGGCATCATAAAATGGCTTTGGTGATGTTGAGCAATACTTTGCACAAATAACAAAATAAGGTTAAAAGGCATTTGACATGCTAAGCCCAGGTTTTGCCAAGTTCCTTAATTGATGTGTCTGACAAAGGCACTTTGATGGATGTTTTCATATCCAATGGGATATCGGACTCCATATATTTAAATGTTTTACCAAAATTCCAATAATTTGGGCACAATGGTTAATTACAGTGCCAATTGATTTATTTTGAAAATATGGGCTTGTGTGGATGGCATTTGGGGAAGTAATTTTCTGCCAATTCATGGTCTTTCTTGTTTGTCATTATCTGCAGCACAGGAGCAAGGCATTTTGGCTGACCACAATGGGAAGTTAGCAATTAGTGAAGGATCCAAAAGACCTATGCTGAGACCCAGGGCTGCTCCTTGGGACCATATGCTTTCCAGCCCAGCAGAGAAATACATCTGTCTACCACTGCATCAGAAACAAACCAGTTGTGCCAATCTGTTCTCAATGTCCAGAGGCAGAGGAGATCCAGCAAGACCATATGGTACAGCCAGATAGGCCAGCTCATAAAATCCATGAACTGTGATAAACATTACGTTCCAATTCTCTCTTTCCTGATTCCAAATCATCATTAAAATCTTATGAACTCATGTACAAATCCAAAACATAAAAACCTAATAACACTTTACTACATTAACAATTTCATTTGAATTCCTATGTACAAATTCTAATTTCTATTCTATTCTAATAAAACTAAAACAGATAAATGGTTTATGCCTTTACAGTACTGTATAATTAGTACTTGACTAATATGCTGCTTGTTTGGTAAATGTTACAAGACATCTGCACTTTTTTGTTTTCAATTATGAAGAAACTTTTACCAACAAATGTTTGAGAAAATGGAGGCAAAGATGTCAAAATATCAAGACAAGCAACACTGTGCTTTTATACTTCCAACAGCATTCTGCATAATTATCTATAAAGTTATCAAGACTTCAGTTTTACAGCTTCTCTTTTGAACATATGAAGCCCAGTTTCCTTATGTTTGTGCTTTCTCTGCATTTCAGTGCACATTCCCTTGTTTCCACGGCTGAACTGAAGGCTTAAAAATAATTACCAGAAACCCACTGAGAACATGAAGAATAGGCTATAAGGTAATTGTCTCGGGCTCACTATTGCGTAGCCGATGAAGACAGCCAACTAATTGCTGAATAATCACAGAAAGGTGGTCCCATGTGGCCAAGAAAGTGCAGCGGGAGAGAATTAAATGGGGTTAGGAAACATTCAATGGAAAGATGCTATTCAGAAGAATGGGCTAGTGCTGCTTTCTAGGAGGAAAATGCGGGGAAATGTAATAGATGAATGTAAATGTAGCTTGTCTGTTTGAACTTCATGTTCTATTGAGATTTACGGTGTGTTTGCAGTCATAGTGACCAATGACCTAAATAAACATCAACAGTCATTTCAAAATGAACCTGTAATATCAATTTTCTTTTAAATATGGCTCTCTGACCTAATACAAACCCCATAGGCAGAAATTAAAGTAATTTACTACCAAAGTAAGTTTGTTTTATCCCAAAGTAGGTATACACCCAGTATAGTACCATTACCTTTGATGGCAATTAATATATCTCCAGAAAGAAGTTCAAAGATACTTTAAAACAAATCCAAATGACATTAGTGTACTTCAACGGTGTCTACGCCATTTAGAAAATCTATGCATATTAACATTAATTGCATATATTCATGTTTTGTACCTGGGGTCTCTGAGATGTCAAACAGAAGTAATGAAACATTTTCATGGAGGATAGTTTAAGCGTGTAATGAGGCGATTTCATTTATAATTAGTTCTTATAAGATCAGAGATGTTAACCTGATACTTCAAATGTTATCTGCTTTATGTTTTTGAGCGATTAAAAGGACCTTGGGGTTCTGAAGACCACAAACAGAACATAAGGGCTGTAGCTCGGCACCTATGCAGCTGGCAGTAATTGGTGGTACCAATTAGAAACTGTTATCTGTGGATGATATATGGTGTATGACCTCCACCCGAACAGCAGCATCCCTTGCAATCTTCAAAAACGACTAAAGACAGTTCTGCTGGGAACATTTAACTCAGCGTTGTTGCACTCACAGTAAATACTGTAACAAGCAAATCCTTGTTGTGTATGTACACTTGTGGTATACTTTTTCTCAATTATTATTAAAATTAGCCAAAAGTGAGAAATCTGAGAACATATAATTTTTTTCAATTTTTCATAATTTTTTTTATTATTTTAAAATTGTTTTAAATATAAAAATGCCCAGAAAATATCTGCCATTTTGTAACCCCTCCCACCGGCTTCACTATTCTTATAACGGTGTGAAAACATTATCCTCCAAAGGTTATGAAATTTGCCACAGGCCCTTTTCAACCTAACAGCACAAGGGAAATATTACACGTGGAAGATGTTTTACAGCAGGGGTTCTCAACCTTTTCTTCAGCTTTACATAAAAGACCTCTTGAGATTGTAAGTAATGTTAACATTGTATTAAGTATGAATTCACATCTTTGCAAAAATCACTTTTTGAATAAAACCATCTTTAAAAAATTGATTTTGTTTAATGGTTATAAATGAATGTTTTTTAAAACTCAGCATTGGCATTTATGACCATCTTTTTGCTGCTTTTTACCTCACAAACTTTTAATGCAGCACAAGCAGTAGGCAACAAAATTATATTTACCCAAGAAACACTGAGTCAGATTCATGCTATTTGTCTTCACAAAGCATTTCGTTTACACAGAGTGATAAAAAAAGATTTGACTAGAGATATATCTGACACTAAGGGCCAAGGCAGGTTAAAGTTGACTTGTTAAGTACACCTTTAATGTGGCATTGAATCTGTACACAGAACTTAGGAGTGACACAAAACTACTTTAACCCAGCAGTGCACAAATTCAGAATCCACAAAAAAAGACTTAAACACCTTAGGACCCCAGTGTGAGAAACCCTGTTTCACAGAATAGCCTACATCCCATAACAACAGCAGCCTATAAACATGTTTAGATCCATCTTACGTTCGGTAGCTTATATCAAATACAGTTAGCTGGTGAAATACATCACCTTGTCACCAGATGCAAGACCCCAACAGACAGCTAAGTGAAGACAAAGTCTGCTTAGTCATTTGTCAGTGTTACAGTAGTAGCTGTACACTTTTCCGGTCTAGGGCTGGGGAGAGGTAACAAAGAACGGTTGACGTTTCCTTCTCTAGTCACAGTGCTTCAGGGACCACAGTAAATTTTAAAGTGAAACTAGAAATGATTAAATGCAAGAGCTTAATGAAAAACTTGTGTAACAACAAAACTTCAGGTTAAGGGAAAGACCAAAATAATTAGCAGAACGCAATCTAAGGAGAGAATCTAATTACTCGAAAAGAAATAAACAGAAGCTTTCCCCAACTCCCTCCATAAGAAATTGGGAAAAGGACAAAATAAGATCTGAAACCAAGTGCACAAACTCAGTTTGAACATGAGAGTGGGTGACTTGTGTTTCCATTAATCACTGTATAAATATCAGGGGGATAAAGTATCCAGTGGTATATTTGCAAGATTTGATTATTGTGCCCACACCCATCCCCTGAAACACACATCCATGTGTAAGCAAAAACATCACCCACACTCCCTGTAGCACCCTTTTATTAAAAACTAAACTTTTTCTTATCACTCTTTAACTTAACATGGCATTCAAATTCCCATTGCATTTGGTGTTTGTTGGGCTTTTACACTGGGCCTCATGTTCACACTGATCAGTCAGGACAAAGCTGTCATTACTGGTGATTATTAATGACACCTGATGTTAATTAGCCAGACCTGAGTGGGAAGAGTTACAACGGAACAGAATACAGGATCTACACATATCCAGATACCACAACAACACATGCCAGGATGTAACTAAATAAACAGCAAATTATGTCCTATAAAAATTGTGTAAATCACTGATACGAACAATGTAACATTTCTTATACAGATGATTTCTCTCTTCATTTTATTGTTCTACCTGTCATACAGAATAAACCAAAGTACATTTTTTCTCCAAATGACTCCTTCTGTTCTACCTTCAAAATAAAAGAGGAAAAAAATCCCCTCTTCTAAACTTCACCATCATCTTGTTCAGATGAGGGGATGTCTCCTGCCAGGCTTGTCTCCTCTGATCAGAAAGCATGGAGATGTTCGTCCTTCACTTTGATGGACTCCGACAGATCAGCACTGACATCCGTGTGTTGCACTATGAGCAGTGATCCAGAGTCTGGCATGACGATGATGTGAATAATGGCAATGCTTTTGAAGTGCTCTAAAGCAGCAGCAATTCTGGCACACTTTTAGACTGCAGGCAACTCAAAGTTACTGAGGAGGCAACAAACAGTTCTAGAACCTGACAGTCAGTCAGTCTATATCCACTAACACACACACACTTTCAGTGACTAACAAAAGCACCTTTAACCAATTTATTAAATCTAAGATCTCTATTTTTAGTTTGATTTACTGAAAGTCTGAATTATTGTAGTGGGATGTTTTTATGTTAGATGTTATATTTTTGTTTAGATATGAATTTTGGTAAAATATTTTTAAGAAAGCATGGATATAGTCACCTTATATAAGTGTTCAGTAGGTGTTGCATAAGCAGTAGGCTTACATTGATGAACGGTTGCAGTAATTAACAAGGACACAGTTTCCTTACACAAATAATCTTAACCGCATTTCTGCATAAAAAGCAGAAGTTAAGGGATCATTAGTCAGATTGTAAATGTACAAGTCAGCTGTGAAAATCAACCAATAAAGAGCTTTCCAAAGTGGGTATCAAAATAAATCAAATGCATAAATTACAGATAAGGTACAAAACAATATTTATATGTTTGAATAAAACATTTTTATATGTTTAAGAAGCAGGCCAGCTCACTGTAGATTATCCTGCATATTTCCTGGCCACTTGCTACCTATGTATGTAATTGGACACAAAATATTGATCTGAGATTATATTTTATTATCTATTGTTTAATAATGCAAAATATTTGGATATCGCCTGTAAAGAGAGTCCAGATGCGCAGGCCATTATCATCATATTCTATGAATGTGCTGTGGTTATTGAAACATCACATCGTTAGGTGGCATGATTGACCAAACAAAACTGAGAATTTCAGAGAGACATGTAAAGATGATAAATGTAAATTAAGTCAATATGTAGTAAAAAACTCCAAACATGCAACAGTACATTTTTTTACCAAGCAGTAAATAAGCAAGAAGAAGCAGAGCAAAGTGCAGCCACAACAACAGCTGGCTAGAGTTGCCGACTGAAGCAGAAGAGTAGAAGCTCAGTTTCATGGGCATTTATCCTGATCCTCCAACTGACCAATCAGAAAATAAGCAGAAGCAGTAGCAGACTTGTGAAAAGCCTCTGAGAAACCAAGAACCACTTTAAGGGGGCAACAGAGTTCAGTAGCAGAGAATGGATTATGGAGCATGATTTAGCCATATCAAAGCTCTTGCCTATAAAAGCCACTGGCCTCCAAGTCTGGAGTTTTCCTAAAAGCCTAAGAAAAAATATTCCCGATTACATAAAGATACAGTTGTTTTTGCCAAATTCAAAGCAATTTGTGTGACAAACCTAACCCTGCTCAACTCCTCAAAAACACCAGTCCATTTACACCATATCTTGTTGTTTGTCACGCTTTCTTCACCCGACAAACAACTAAAAAAAACACTCACAGAAGCAAAACTTTGGTTTGTTGCAGGCGAATGTATGAATAGCTATGGAGGAATTCATTGTTTCCATTCAAAATCTCCTGTGTGCTGAACATTCATGCTGAATATATAATTTCTGCGAAGCAGCTTTACAGTGAAGTACCTGATCATGCTGTGGGATTGTTTTTCATAAGTAGTGAGTGGGCAATACTTTCAAATTGAAAGTAGAATTGTCTGTTACCAGTAGGCCACTCATAAGCGGGGGTGGGGCTTTTAGGGGACCAGTCACTCAGAGGGACCAAGGAGAGCTGGATCACAACCTTTATAGATGTTGTATGTTGATGCTGACAGAAAGCTGTTGACATAGCCAGGTAGGCATACATTGCATTGCCATTTACACTCATAATGTGAATACCCACTTTATATGATATTTCTGTCTTAAATAAACAGTTTAAAATATGTTAGAATCCACTTTAAATAGGTCCTAAACCTATGTTATAGCTAATGTTGTCCTGGTAGGACATCAAAGCAACACTTACCTTTCTGCCTCATCGCACTGGTGGGTTTACAAGCTGACCTCCACCATCCAACCATCCCCTGTGGAGCTGCTTCAGTACTATCCCTGCATGCCCTGCAGCCAACCACAGAGACAAATTTAGAAGAGTTTCTGTGCTGTTACTTGGTTATGGCATAAGACTGGATTATTTTCTAAATATATTTATTTTTTTTATCATATTTCAAATGCATATGTTTATCTATTGTGTTGTTTTACCACTGTCCTCTTAAAACATGTAGACCTTAAAACACCTGGTAATATCTTTTACATCCTTAAACTATGGCAACTAGAAACTATATCTAAACAAAAAATAAAATAAACATAAACCATTTCAATATTTTTTTTAAACTGTCCCTCATTTACAGTTGTCATCATTTCTACCATGGCCTTTGTTGACTGACTAATTAAAACAAATTAAGTAAAACAAGTGAAATGTGTGTTTAAAGAAGTGTATTTTCTAATCTTCAACAGTGCCACAGTTCAATATAACAGTGTCATAGTCTATATAACACCGAAATACTTGTTCCATACCTAAATAGATTTTTACTGTTACTGTAGTATTTATTAAAGCTCAGTTTCAGCTTCCATTTTATTGGTTGCTACTGGTTTTGAATAAACATTTGTTTTTTTATGTGAGTAGAACTCATATGTTTCCTGTACCTCAGAGTGTTAAATAACACAAAACTTTTGGATTCATTTTAAACATCATAAGCTTGCTGTGCTCCACAGACTGTCATCCAAAATGAGCATCAGCAAATAATGTCTCTCACAAGTTACATTATCTGACAAATATGATGGTTCCCCAGGTTGATCCAGGTAATGCATTCCAGTTTATTGTTCCATCTACTTCATGGAACAGCCCTCTGCATTACCCACTGATGAGTCCAAAGCAGCATTCATCACCATATCCCTGTTGCTCATGAATACTCCCAATCAGACCTCTGCTGTCTGGGAGAAAAGCGCAGAACTCTGCCATTCCCTCACTTTGCTAAACAGCAGTTCTGTTCAGCTGTTTGAATGTTGTGCTGATATGCAGTACAACAGCTTGTAAGTATGACATTGCTCTTATGCAACTGTTCCTTAAGCAAAATTAACATTAAGTAACTCATGTTCTAGACAAAATTTGGCCAGTTAGTACCTATATTTGTTCTCTGCCAAGTTCCAAAGAAGACAAAACATTACATTTTGCACGTCACTAAGCAACACACAGACTAACAACCAGTCTGGAATAGAGTACCTATGTAAGTGAAGTGGAGCGACTGTTCCACTTTAGGTTTTCCTATTTTCCACTCCCTGCTTACTGGTGTAAAAAAAACATTCCGAGTGATCATAGAGCAAGAAAAATCACTAAGAGTCTTTATGCTCCTAGTGCTTATGATAAAAGAGTGGGTAATTTCTTAAACATACAGTAATTTCTGTATAGTAGCTACTGGTCTATTCCCTCATCCAGTTATATGAAGAATACTATGAAAGCGTTAAGGGCTGTGAAAATGTTGATTATGCAATAAAACATACACCCATTTATGTTGCAAAACAGAAAGTAAGGGTAATCTTCTCAACGTTTGGTTACTTATTTTCACATTAGTGAAGTGCTTATGATGTAGACAGTTCCAGGGGAAGATGCATGGTTCTAAATACAGCTTATTTTCCCAATGTAGTCTATAAATGATCAGTTAGTATCTATATTTGTTATCTCAAAGCTTTCTGCAATATCACACAACTGTATTTTTGTAAATAACTGCAAACACAGGACGCTCACAGTGCAAAACACAACTAACTGCTGGAATGCACTGAAACTAAAAAGCAGATTTATTTAGGGTGTCAGACATTTTTCCTTGTAACTTTATATTTTGATGTATACTTGAAGGACAAAGTGAAAGGATGAGTCTTTTAGCAGTATAAATGTGAACTTCGTTAGTCCAATTTAAAAGAGCTAATGATTACAGAACTAAAGCAGCGCATACTGTAGTATCTAAGCCCTCTTTAAATGCTGAAAATCTAACCGTGTTAATCAAGCTATTGGCTAAGTTAATTGCTACGTTGGGCTGGTGTTCCCTGCAGTGCTAATAATTTAGGAATATCTATTTAAGTGACAACTACTAAGATAGAAATCCAATTTCCAAGCACTAAATATGTTAAATGCTTCTAATTGTGCCAGCTTGAATTATTAACTGTATTTAACTGATATTTAAGGCTATAAATATCACAGTAAGGTCAGGGTCAAAAGTTTAACAGTTCAGCATAAATAAAACATTTGACAATGGCTCAATTTGTCTCTGTACTGCTAGATAGAAGGAAACTTTAAGATGACGCACTTTTATTCTTTGCCTCTTGTTATGAAGATATTGTTATAACCTCTTCTGCACTGTTATAAGATCATATTGGAAAATGTGTGGGCTGCTGCATTGGATTATTGGACAACATTTGTGCCTCCGTCAATAGCCTAGCTCTCTACGTTCACCAATGAAATGTGAAAATAATTGTACTCTTTGTAATGTAGATGGATCAAAACAAAAGTATGGAGCACACAAAGAAGCCAGGCAATATCTTCTTTGTGCTTTAAGTCATGATGGCTAAGATTAAGCCATATCGATTAAACAAAATACAAAACAAAAGTAAGACGAAAGAAAAAGCCAGCACTATGCATTATTACTGCAGAATGTTGATAGTAAAATAAACTGAATATAGTCCAACGCAAAAAATTCTGTCCTGTTTGTTCAACATAATGCTTTATGCTTGCTAATAATTTATCCAGTTAAATTCAATATAGATTAAATGAGCTTGTAATTACACAACAATTTGAGGCCATTTAAAGAAGTGGTTTATAACAATTCCCCTTTAGCCAGTACTATAATCACAATATAGAATTGTATATAGTTGTACACAATACAAATAATACATAATACAAATATAAAAAGCAACAATTTTCAATAAAATGTTATTTGCATGTAGTGTAATCCTTCTGCTAGAGGATATAAAGGATATATTGTTACTGTATTGTGTGTTTTAGCCTAGCATGAAGACTGTATTGGCCAATCAGCACACATCTGGAACTGTGTGTAATGAGCTTATAAACATTGCATCTGATACAGGTGCTAATAGTCAAAAAATATTAATGGCTTTACAAGTTAAGCCAATATAAATAAGTATTGATCATTGGAGGCATCAAGTAATGATATCACAGATGAGGTAATTATCATGTTACTGTAACTGATTGCTGTATGTGATGATGCAGAAAATTACAGATAAGCTTGACAATGAAGTTTATAAATAGGTTTTGTATTATTAAATATCTAAAGATCGAAAAGAAGAAAAATACTGAGCCTACTAGAAAACTTGTGCGCTCACCAGTGATCTCACAACAGGTTCATCTTGTAGCTCAATGATGAAATCACATGTGAGCTCATCACCCAACTCATCAATGAGTTCACCAGTGAGGTCTCTGGTGAAGTAATCAACAAAGTCATTGAAAGGATGATCAATACCTACTTATTCAAATTACAGGTGACCTTACACAAGGAAATCATGGCACAGCAATTATATTCTGCATTTAATTCTTATTCTCATATGCATTTTGCAGGACCAGGAAGATATATACAAATATTTTGAGGTGGAAAAATCCTCCTCTTGCTACTAATATTAGCATTATGAGTATTGCATAAGTATTGCATAAGCTCTACCTGAGCAAAGAGGGAACTGGGGGATTTAACCTTTAATTAATGTAACCTTTCCTGCATCATTTTTAATCACGTCCCTTTTCGTGGCTTTTGAAAAGAAACAGTTTCACAATGATTATCATCATTAATGACAATCAATGGCTGAAATAAAAAAGAAGCATTTTTATTTTATTTTACTTTTTTAACTAGGTGCTAAAAGCACATTATGCATATTTAAATAGAGCAAGACAAAAATCCATTCAAATAAACAAGCAATTATGTAACAGTCTGTAGCAAATGTTGATTATGTGAAATGGGCATGAGTGTTTCAACTTTAAATTCTGTAATTATGTGTCATTCAGGTATTAAAAGCATTACTAATGTGTGTTTTATTGACATATACCTTCATATAAAGTAATGTCAAAATGATGTTGCAGTCCATTTAAATATACGTTTGATTTTAATGGATAAAATAAAAATTATTTTTCAAAAAACTTCATCTACTTCAACATTACAGTTTATATAATTATTCCATATTTTCCATTTTAAGTATTTTTTTTGTATTTTTTTGTCCTTGTTTTCTAGAATATCTCTGATTTCTGACATTCATTTATATTTTTCTATACCATAGTTATTTCTTTGTTTTCACTATAAAGCAACAGAAAATAATACAACACAATTGTTAACATAGACTTATTTGTATCATTCTGTAAAGAACCCTTGTAGTTGTAAATAGATGCTGTAACTGTAATTATTTGTATCATCATAAATAAATAAAAATAACATTATTATTACTTTTGCCTAAATGTACATCTATTATATGTGAAGCAGCTCAGGAAAAATGCTGGGGAGTACACAAACCAACCAGCTTTATCCCCCATAGCAAATAACAAAGAGTAAGGCACTCAGCCATGACAACAGGTTAATTAAAAGTTGTTTTAATTAACCTTACTCAAGGGTCAGGGTTATAATTCCGTGCAATGACCCATTTGTCTAACATGTATAACATTTCAGCATTCTATAAATGTCACCACATCATTACAGTCAGATTAAAGGAAAGGGGAAAGGAGCGGAAGAGAGAGAGACATTAAAAAATAAGAGAAATCTGCTCTTTAGGATGCAATTATCCTGAGAAAGCTAATAATGTGTCTCAAAGGCATAATCTCATAGTTATCTATCCATGTGTGGAGCTCTCTCACTTTGTCACCTAAAAACCGCAGCTATACTATACTGTAGCTAATTCAAAACAATAATCTGGAATGAAACACTTTTTTAACATATAACTTTATCCATTATTTGACACATAGAAATTGTTCACCATGTCACAATGTGAAGTAATGAGAGACAAACACTGTAAATTCCCACAAAACCCAAGTAAAATAGGGCAGCTGCAGCAAAGGTTACTATATTAAGAAAAAGGGTGAAACATCTGACCTTTACCCCAGTATCTCTGAAAATAACCAGACCGCTTGTCATAAAAAAATACATTTTGACCACCCCATAATTCCTTTATAATCTACTGATCAAAATCTGTAAAGTAAAGCTACTGGGGCACGAAATCCAGTGTCAATCTTAGAGTTACTTTATTCCCAGTTATAAGACATTGGAGAAGAGTGATGTCTTTAGGTATTTGTGCATACATATGGAATATGACTTAATTTATGATTTAATTATAGTTTCTGTAACCTCTTAAAGCTCATGACCTTGCAATAACAACAGGACCCAAGTATCATAATCACGTAAACAACAGTTATGAATTTTCAAGCTGGTTCATTAAGTGATAATACATTGCTACCCTTCATATTCAATCCCACAGTAATCAACAAAACATGCTTGTGTTGTACTAATGAGACTAATTAATATACAGCAGAATCAATTACCACAAGAAAACACAGCAGATATAAAGAGGGTAAGTTGAAAGATTCCTGCTCTGGGCCTGGGCAAGGTGAAAGAGAACGGTGTGGACAGATTAAATATTTATTGAAGGATGTCATTACTATTTAGATCAGTTCATTAAACAACAAGATGCAGTAATGATAAAACAATTACGGTTGCTAATAGAACAAGATGTCTGAGGAAATAAATAATGAAAGATTTGCTGTGATGCTGTTTTATATGATCACAGCAGAGTCAAAAGTCACTTTCCCCCTGACCTTTGATGGTACTTACATAATAACTTAGTTGGAAACTAATGTAGCTAAATTGTATTTTTTTTACTTAGTTTATAAATAAATATAGCTAATATTTTTGGGTGCCTTTACACATTCAGGTGCTTTAGACATGAATTAGCAAATATGCATTTATTCCATCTGCATTTTTTAACACAAGCATTGAGAAATCGCTAGTCGTGATCATAGTTGGATGTTTTTTAAGACAGGTGTGAATGAATACACTTAAATAGCTATGTGAACTTTGTGCACACTTTTCCCAAATAAATATTTTATAAAATGTGCACCCACTCTATTCTGTGTCTCTTTTGCTTACAGTATATTTTTTACAAGCCCCTTGCAGCCTGGTCATGTCTCAATTCGTCAACAAGAGGTTCAATTTTCTGTCACAGCTTTTCTTGTTTAGGACATATGTCCCCAGTGGCTGAAGCTGGAACTACTGTAGCACATATGGCCACCATGACACGAGCAAACGTGTTTGAGTAAAAACGTGGGAAATAAGACTAGTGTTGCCCATAATTGTGTTAACTTCATGTTACTAGCCTGGCTCTATTATACTTGCTCTATAATACACTAAACCTTCATTTGTCTTGCACAAGCGCCCTCCAGAATATGGCAGAACTACTCTGCGCTGATGAATGTTGTTGCCCTTTCAATAAAGAATCTCATTTCCAGCCCTTTATTATTATATATTATTTACCTTTTTGTGTGAGTCTGATTTATCTCTACTTGAGTAAAGATTTACCCTGTGCCGGGCCTGAAGATGTAAATTACCCATCCACAAATCACTCATGCACATATTCCCCTTTTTAAATTGTTAACCAATTGACTTTCCTTCAGCTTGACCCTTTCTGACTGGAACTGTAAATGCAGCACACATACGTAAAGTGTGAGCATATAGTCTTGATCAAATTCTACTCTACTGAAATAAGAAAGTGCAGATCTCTTGGCTTGTCCTGAAATAATTTGCTGACTGGGAACACTGAAATTCACAATTAATATCAAAACTAGTAAACTTCCCTACTACTACCCTTGAGTCCGCCATGGGGGTTTGACAAACACCATCTGTTGAGTAATAACAAAAGTTTTCTCACAGTTTGAATGTTGGCTGCATAATGGAAATATGAACAATAAAGGGGCGAGATACCATGTTATCAGTTTCTTCTGGAGTGTCTGAGGTGTAACAAAACAAATATATAAACTTAAATCCTATTTTATATATTTTGGATTACAGTAATGACAGAGGGAAACTATGGGGATTATACAGAAAACCGATTGGCAAGGTTTTATTACTTTATAAATATTCAGTTATCTATTCAGCTGTCTAAATATCCTCTGTAGAATCATTGTACAGAATGTACCTTTGTACCATTTCCCCTCAGTCGTTTAAAGCTTGTGTACAATTCTTTCTACAAAAAAGAATTAAGAATCTGTAAACAGGACTGTAGCCTACAGGCTCAAGGGCCCACAACAACTGAGGTAGTATTGATGTAGAGGGCCCAGAGCAATATGCAGTCTAGGGGCCCCGAATTCTTCTATGACCCTGTCTGCAAGTAAATTGCTTCTTGTCATAGTGAAATATGAAAGAATAAAAAAATGGAAAATATGTTTGTCCAATATTTATCCATTTGTTTTACTTATGTGTGTCAAAGCACAACAAGGGGTTTCGAAGGTTATCAAGTTCACAGATTTATTTTGTGGATTCTTCAGTATGTGAGACACAGCAGGAAGTTCAAAGCTTGTTAGCTGGCTTTCAGATACCCATTAGATAAGTTAATGAGTTTCCAATTCTTAGAGACGAAAGAGAAAATGAAGAGCAAGGACAGAAAAATTAAGATTCATGTCATTAAGCAACAACTTCACACAGAATGCACAGAATAAAGGTAAATGTTGAATAATTTTCTGTGAAACGATACTAGTTGAATGAATGTAGATACTTTACAGCATTACATTTTATGTGCTCTACTTTTCAGATATATATGCTTAAAAAACTGGTGCATTTTAGTGTAAAAACAAATGCTTATGAATAATGCAAATTCATATAGGGACACAAAATAGGAACATTTTCCAAAAGCTCCTTCAGTTCTTCCTTTGTCCTTCAAAGTAATGTAATGAGTCAAATGTCAGCAACATAATAATTTTATGCATTTTTTTTTGTTGCTGTTAGGGACTAATTAAACATAGCTTCACTCTGAATAATAGTGTGTGAGTGCATATCATTTATGTTTATATTTAGTTTCCTGTGGAGAAGTGCTCTTGCAAAGCAAATTAAGAGGGCGGTAAAGTCATTGAATATTCTCTACTCTTTGTTTAGTGTCACATACAAGGTATTAGAAATGAGGTGACCATGTTGCAGATGCATGCTGTGATTGAAACCATTTCAAATTATTAGTTTAATGGTACACAGATTTTGTAACTAGAGATAAAAATCATGGAAACATTAGTACAATTAGCCTTTTTTGTATATTATTTTATTATAATATTTTATAATACTTTCATATTAATTCTCCTAAATGCTTCTAATATGTTACAATAGGTTGCCTAATGAATGAACCAGTGAATGTATTGTAATATAACTGTGCAGTGTTCGACAAACTGAGATATTGTTAAATAAATAACTATTGCTAAACAAACAGATGTTCATGAATGTTGAACTTCACTACTGTTTTGATTTTTATAAATTAAAAAAACGCAGTTGTTTACGCACACAAGTAGTTTAGAATGTAGAATGCAGTTTAAAAGCATGAAAACAGCTGGTGAGAAAGCAAAAAGATTAAGTTACTGGTTTTTCAAAATAAATTTTCTCTAAGAATGACAAAGAATATAATAAGAGACTGTTACTCTCATATATTACAGTACAGCCTCTATAATTACAGGTGGGAAATCTATCATTATCTTTCTCTCTTGATTTGATCCTTTTCTCAGACAAGCTGGAGTCAAGCAACAGTTGTCAAGTTATTTATTTATTTTATTGCGTTATGAAGGATGTGCAGCATGTGCTTGGCCTGGCAGAGGCATTTTGTCAACCGATTCATCTCTTGGAATGCCAGTTGACTTCTCATTGTGCCCTTGAACAAACCATAAGGTGGGGTCAGTTTAGTCCTGTGGTTCTGTTTTGAGGTGTTTATTATTAGCTTTGATAGCATATGTAATTAATTGCTTATGCACACTGACCTTCTGGGTCTTCAGATGTGTAATAAAAAGGGCTGCCTGCAGGGGCTCTCTGATGTGAAAGGTTCATTGAGGATTAAACAAACTGTGATGTTCTGTGTGATAGGAAGTGAGGTCACCCTGAAGTCCTTGAGATGGAGACAGACAGAAAGAAAGATAGAAAGAGGGACACAGCGAAAGTAATACCACAGTGTAGATTACGTTGCAGTGTATTTTGTTCCACCAACTGTGTGACCAATGAAAATGTCTCTGTAGCAGTCAACTTGACAACTTACTGAACAGATGTTTTTGGTTTTGTTCCATGATTATTATAGCATAAGCTGTTCTTGCCTGTAATTATTGCTAAGGAATTCATGTGGAATTGAAAACAAAACAAAACAAAAAACAGCTGTAACCACTCTAAACTGGTTTGCTGGTCTTAAATGGTTGAAGCCAGTCTTTGCAGGTTTATGATGGTCTGGATCTGCTGGATTTGCTGGTTTAGCTGGTCTCCGAGCTGACCAGTGCCCAATACCTGGTAAGGCCAGCAAGCCAGCTAGACTGGTATAAGCCTTAGATTTTTCAGCAAAAAGCTGTAGTTATAGATATGCCTTTAACCTGTCACAAGCAGCAGGCTTATTTTCATTATGGTGTTTCAGTTTCATGTTTTAACAGACACATAATAAAAGGCATTTTCCAAGACTAGATGAGTTACGTTTTAGCTCTACAATAACTGGGGTCAGAGACTAAATTTATGTATCATTTCCCTCATACCTCTACATTCCAGGCAGTCCTGTGAAAAGTTTGTCCACTTTGCAAGCAGCAGACCTTCCCGGCAGGGGTTCGTACAGCAACATGGCCATAAAGTACTGCTTGGCTGTCCTCATGTATTCTTCATGAACCATCATCTACAGTAAATATTTCACAAACCTGCTGACTAGCCATTGCCGTTGATGCTCCGTCTGGAGATGCATGGGTGTGACATTTAGAGAGAGAAATGCGATTATGCTCCGCAATGTCAGCTGGTGCCACTTGACAGCAAGACTGCTGTGAGATTCAGAATCTGTGAGATAAGGAAGTCTGAGAGATCTATGTGTGAGCCCAGCTTGAGTAGAAGCATTGCTGAATGTGTGTTCCTGTGTGGTACAATATTAGACAGGGGGAAACCATAGTGTATATTCCATACACACTATAAACTTTTATGCATGGTGTGTAGTTAAAGAAACAGATAACAAAAACAATTTAGAGAGCGTTAGCAAACATTCTCTAAAAGCCCTGTCAAATTTATCAGAAACAGTCTTGCAGTAGTAGTTAGTAGGACCTTTTATAACATTAAATATCATATCTTTATATACATATATATATATATATATATATAAGATATATCATCAAAAATGTTATTCTTAAGTTTAACTTTATAAGTTAAGTTTGAAAGATGTTCAAAATTATATCTTTTACTTTATGGATAAAATTCTTAAAATTCTTAGCTGGGTGTGAGTCTGCATTATACAGAGGTGTAGAACAAATTTTGTACATTTGTTGTACAAAAGCCTTGTGAAGATTAAATATGGCTAAAATCATTAAAACAAATCATTAAAAGTTAAAAGTCAAAACGCTTTGCCCTTCATGACAAAGAATGGTAAAGTCATTGTAGCTTTTCATCCTGTAAATGAAACAAAGACCACAGTCTTCCAAATCATTGCACGGATCATCTTACAGCTATGATCTCCAGTGGTTATAGCAAATCTGGCAGGTCGTGCAGAATGTTAAGCATACATTTCAAAGAAACACATAGGAATGAATGTGCGTGCTCTGGTATGGCTAACACATCACTAAAACACTCTATCAGTGATTGTATGTGCGTGTGGAGGGACTTCATCAATTGCTGAAGGTAAATCAGGTTTCCATTTCTTGGCAGAAAAGTGGGACCGCTGTAGAGGTCAGCAAAGATTGGACCCTCCTCTTAACACACCTGATATTCAATCTGCAGGAGTGGCATTGTTGTCCCTGCCTCCAGCCAGAGGCCCCAGGATGCTCTCTTGATGTGTCATCAGATGACATCACTGTTAGCATCTGAAGGTGCTCCTGGGTCAGCCGTGACAATCTGTTAATGTCTCAGGCTTGTCTGTGCGAACTGCAGCCTACAGAACCTTGTTCAGCTTGCAAAAAAAGAGTCACTTTCAAAACACTGTCCAGAGAGAATCGCCATTTCCTTCAACAACAGTAAAAAATTATTTGTTAAAAAAAATATATAAAAATTAATTATCACAAAATAAAAAAGAAAATGCTGGCACAATATAATGTATGAAAGTAGAGGAAAATTGGAATTGGTTGAATTAATTAGTCTACCACTTTTGCCACTCAAATAATTAGATTATATTTGGTTCATTAGAATTGCAGTGCGAAGTCAACCTCTCAAATTTAGCACAAAAATATTTTATTTTGAGCATATGCAGATGGAAAGGAATAGTTCAAAATTTATTACACATTCATTTAAATGCATACTGTAAATGTAAACATTGAAACAGTGATTTCCCACAAAATCTGTTTGAAAAATACAAGGGCCTATTTCTGTTGGAGCCCACATAACAGTATATACTCAAATTTAGTAATGCACAGAACCCTCATTTAAGTTACATATAAATTTTAGATTCAGTAATTAAACTTTAGGATTAGTAGAAATCTTTTTTGGGAAATAAATGATAATTAAAATCCATATATTTTTCAAACAAGCTTTTATTTCTTTTTGAGGCAATGATATTTTTCAAAATCATATCACAAATTAGACACGATTATGTAAAAATCTGTTTTAAGAGACATCATCTTAGAAATGGTCAAGAAATGGTCACTTTTTATTTGATTTTAAGGAGAAAATAAGTAAATAAATACTTCAATTACAAAAGATGAGTGCAATTGTTTTGTTGTGAACAGGCTGTGTACAATAAATACTTGAATTTCTACTACTTACTAAATTCATTTTTAAACCCATGGGTGGCACTGTTGCTTCGGCTTTCAAAGTTTCACCCTCTCCGGTTTTCACATTTGCACAAAGTAGGACAGATGGCATTTCAAACACCCCACACCAAACTGTAGTGCAGATTGTTCAGTCACAGTGTAAGTTTATGTTGTATCAGAGAGACTTCTCACAGACACTGACAGATCTCAGTTCACCTATCAGAATGTCAAGAGAAAAACCAATGAAAAGGTGACTGCAGCAATTCAAAAGGAATATTGTTTGATATAGCAAATAATCTGGGAATTATTCAATACGAATATGAATAATATAAAATATTTTCCTTAATGCGTTTCCTTAATGATTTTCCTTAATTGTTTTTTTTCTGGATTTAGACATTTATTTGATACAAACACTTTTATTGTATAAAATTAAATGTTTAGATCATTGTCATAATCGTTTGTTTATTACATTGGTTTTAATGGTATTTTGTTTTAAACATATAATTGTGCCATTTTTATTGATTTATTGTATTAATAACAGAACTTCAGTTCAGTTCACTTGTTGAAACTAATCAATATCTTAGTTTTGTAATTCGCATCACCCAGGAAAAAAAAAACATACAAATTAGTATTAGCTCTAGTAGTTATTGATTATATTAATTAGGTGTATATTCTGTATGCATATGTGAATGTTTGGCTGTGTCTGCATGTGTTGTGTTTAAAGCTCAGTCAGCCGTACATGCTCTTGCAGTTACATGGGTCAATACACAGTAGGTGGCAAACAATCCCCTTGAATAAACCACCAGCGACTCCTGGCACACGAGCAGGTGCTATGTGTGTGATGTATACAAATGTGTTGATGTCGGTGTATGAATAATAAGTTATGAGTTAGAAAAGGTTTCGTCTGCTGTACAATCATGCAATTTTCATAAACAATCTGATCAAACTTTCATTATATTCTTTCAACTTACAGATCCCAAGTTCCGCCAACATATTAAGCAAATATATTTGCTCAGACCCTTACCGAAATGAAATCATTGAAGTTTTTAAAGGTGAGTCAATAAAAAAAAGCTATAGATCTGTGCCTGGGTTCAAAATGAATTAGAATTGAATTTGGAGAAGGATTTCCATAAATCAAGAAGTGTGAGTACCCATCTGAAATATATTTTCCTGAAATATAGTTTTTGATCTAATTCTCAAACCCCTTCACCAACTGCTCTGTAGCAGTGTTAATTTACCCATCATCAGTGTGAACAGGCTGAAAATACGACTGTCATTTGAGCAGAAATAGCTGTCATCTAATGTACCCTGAGAGACAAAGAACAAAAGTGTGGCAGCAGCATGGATATATCAGATAATAAAACATAATGAGGCTGTTTCTAAATCCCATGATGTTTACTTCAGAATAAACTTCTCACCGGAAACCATCACAAATTCTTGATCTGTCATCTGCTGTACTATTAGCATGCTACATCACATGGAGTGACTGCGCTTTATCACGCACCACATTCACACATTCATGAGTCACTCATTTCTAATATGTTACCACTCATATTAAAACACCAGAGATTTGTGATGGGACATGACAGATTCTCCTTTAAAGAAAATTCTCAAGGTAAAAAGAGAGATCTGAACCACCTTAACATCTGTTATACTTTGGGGTCCCATGACTTCTTGAAAAGCAATACAAGCTCAAATGTGATGTTTTTTTGCTTTAAAAACACTACAGTTAACCTAAAATATATAGTATTTCGTTTTATAACTTACTGTAATATGATTGTAATTCCCTGTCCCACCACAGAGGAGTTGATATACAATATATTGTAGTAAAATGTATTTAATTATCAGATCATTTTAATTACCAAAAACATAACATTTTGTCATGTCTCACATTTTACATGGATCCCTGTTACTCAGATAAAAAAAATACTGAAAGACTGCTCTGTGTTATTTATGATAAATACAGCTTTATCAACTTTATGACTAGCTAGTTCTTACTTAATGTTAGCTTAATTTAGCCTAGATTTGCTGCCCTGTTACTTGCAACCCTGTTACTCTTTCTGCTGTGCTTTTTTGCACATTGCTATAAGATTTCTAAATCATACCATATTCATGAAAAATGGCTGTTATACACTAGCTCTGAACTGATCATTTAAAACTATCACTCCTAAATTATTACTTACAAATGAGTTTCTTTTCTTTCTCTTTATATTATAATCCATCTGGGAAACAGCAAAGGGTTGCCAGTCATAAACCTACACCCTGTGGCAATTTAAATTACAAGCACTCCTCTCTGTCTCTGAAGAAAGCATAAAGCTGTTTGTTATGTTAGCAGCTAGCAGTCCCTGCTGAAATCCCTATTGCACATATGAGTCAGAGAATGGATTTTAGTCACTTAGCATAATGGAAGTAAGAGGTATGATCAAGGCCAATATCTGACACCACCTTGACCTTCAGTATGAAGGCAGAACAATAAGCCATCTAGCACTCACTTCACAGCCATTCTCTCAGGAACAATCCATACTACCAACAATGTGTTGTGGCCCCAGGTTATGGAAGGTACAGTACATGATGAATTATATGCATGCAGTATGAGAAGAAACATGCGCATTAAAAACATGCTTTGTTTATTATCGATTGAATCAAGTATACCAGGCTGGCCACCATTTTGAAATCTTTGAAGCTGTAGTGCTAGATAAAAACTGGAGCATTCTCTTCCATCTCATCTGTCTCGTTAGTGATTAATTCTCCAGCCAAAAACAGTGACTTCCTCCTGCATTAATTTCCTAAGTAATGTGACACCTCCATAGAGCGTCAGGGCGAACAGGTTTGAAAGTGCCCGAATGCCGAATTCTTTCCTGCTATAAATCATTAGCCATTAGGGACCTGTGAGGCTTAAACGACTTAAACAAATGAACTTGTCTGATTTAATAAGACCTTCAGTTACATCAATATGCTTCATGATAGAATAAATTGGAAAGTGAGAGAATAAAGGGAAATTGTAGTAGGAATGCAGAGACTGGCCCCAATGCTGTGCTGTTATCAACCCCTTGTACCAAGTGTAATTGATTTTCACTTATGTTCCTACATTTGCCAAGTACAACTTCAAGTTCAGATTGTGACCTCAAAGGGCTGCAAGGCATTAAATTAAATAGGAACATTGTTTTCAAAAATTACACTGGTACAGAAATTACTTCCCTTTCATAGCTTTAAAGACTTTCATAGCTATAAAGACTCTGTTATGTTTCAAGAAAGTGTCAACTTTGTCTCATAAGTTTCTCCTACAATTCCTTGTAAGAAACAAAAAAATACACACAACTGAGACAATTACCTACATACAGCAGACATTGAACGATAGAGATGACAAATGATATAGTTAATAATTCAGATAACTTTGATGAGAAATTTTTGTTTTTTTTATTAAAATCTTTGACTTTTGTTTGCAGACTGTGGTTTTTATTAAATCCAAGATCTCTTCTGAAACAAAAGACATTACCAAGGTCTGTTTCTCATAGAAAAAATCTTAAGGAGAAACTTCATGGAGGAAGCTCTCCATTTTATCTCAATGCTGTTTACAAGATATTAAGTAGAAGAAAATTAAGAAAGTCGAGAGTTAATTTGTGATTTTTATTTCCAGTGGTTTACCTGATAATAATACACTACTAAGCCACTGCTTAACGTAGAAAATGTTATTTTTCATTATACAGCCATCATACAGTCTGTGTGTGCATATTATCGGTGTAACAGTACCAGCTGTAACCTTCTGTAAGTGTAGTAGACTGTCAGACTCCTGAGGCATGCTGCTGTAGATTTGTCCTGGCGGGGATACAGGCTCTTAGCTTAGAGCTTAGGGGTATGCATGCTAGCATGCGTATCTGTGTGCGAAGGGGGGTGGAATACATGCTGGTAACCATGGTGATGGTGAGGTGCTAAGGCTCATTAGAGGAACACACAGAAGGTAGCAGGAACCTTGTACTGTGTATGTGTGTGACTGCCTGTCCATGGTGGAGAGGCAAGAGACCAAACAATGTGTTGAAGTGCTGTTAGGTGGTGAAAAAGTTTATATTTGCTGGATATAGCCCTCACCCTCTTCAACTGAAATGTAATCCTTCGGATGTCTAGATGGCTCACGTTGCTTCATGGGCCAAAGCTAAACCCCATCATGCTCTCATGATCTGTTGTCTTACTGTAATCCAAGCATTTCATACTTTTGCACTTCCCAGGCCTTTGCGAGGCACTGAGCACCAGTCGCTTGAGGGTCTGCGTTTGTCTTTTGTGTTTGTCAAACACACAAATGACTGCCCTATGGAAGGCCTATACTTGTCAATAGAAATATACTGTAGGTCACCAGTGAAAGGTATGCAAGTTTTAAAAAATGTTGGCAAATTTGCAAAAAGGTTGTTTTAGTTTGAAAATCTCGATCTTATTAACTAATGTAGGTCTTATCAACTAAAGTGTCTACTTATTAACTAAGCAACCTGCAAGAAAATTGTGTAACACAATCTGCATTTAGCACTAATGTTTTGAATGTGTTTACGTAATTTGTTTCCTACCTTTAATAAATCAGGTTCTAAAACAACACACGGCAGAGTGTGCAATGCTAAAGCCATGCTATCATACACAATTCATTCTCAGTAAGTTCCCTCTTACATGTTTTGCATGTTCAATTTGCTGTATTTATTTCTGCTACAATAAGCACATTGGCACATTGCTGCATTGTTTTACTTTTGTGATTTTGGATTGATTTGATGCTTTCAGTTGATGGCACAGATCATAAAAAGTGTATAATCAATAACTTTTGGCTATGATTGTTTTTAACAAAAAGTTGCTCTCAACGTTTCACAGTGACTGATTGGTCTAAAGTAGCACTTTAGAAATTAAATAACAATGGGACACATTATCTATCTTGCCGCATTTTGTTCTCGGCAAATTGCCAAGTTAATTGGACGCCGTTAACTGAATTCCCTTCCTGTTTCTCGCCACTTTCCACTCACTTTTATTTCTGTTGGAGGACAGGTTGAAAATGCTTATGAGGCATTTTGGTGTCACAACCCAGAATTGGCAGACACCACAAACACTGAATTCATTTAGTTACCCCTCCATTACTGGGGCCATGTCAGATGCTGGAAGATTCTTGGTGATACTGCCACCGCCTTGATAGCTATCTTGTGTAATTAAACTTATAATTGCGATGCCAAGGAGCGTTTTTGCCCGTAATTGCATGGTAGAATCCTGACAGGACTAGCCACTTATTAGAGAGTCGAATCTGAGGCATTTTAATTTACTGGGCTAAAAAATAAATGTGATTCTCATTGATAGTCTATTCAGCTTTAAAAACCAAAAAACAAGCTTAGAAAAGGCAAAACCAAAAAGCAAAACTTGTTGAATATTATTATGGATGAATACATTCTAGCAATATCAACTCACTATAGGCAAACCAAAATATCAGAATATTCAAAATCAAAATATTGTAATCAGGTAACTTTTGTTAAATATTTTCAACCTTTAAATGGATGAAATGCAATGAAATACTTACCAGCAGCTTTGTCAGTTATGTATTAACATATTTGCCAAGGGTCTGCTGATAGGTGATGTAACAACAACATTCTTAGATTTAGACACAATGTAATCACAATGGCAGACTTAACATTTTATTGTGTCTCACAATGGCAGACACAATAAAAATCAAGTACGGACTGCAATAAATAACTATGTAAATAAATAAAAATTAGCAGTATTGTGTTTAGCCGAGGGGTCTGTCATCACCCTAATGTCTGAAAGAACGAAATACTTCCTCTGTCTCTCCTGAAACAGTAGCATCATGCTGCATCTGTTTGTTGCTGAATACACCCTTTTGCCTCAATAATATGTTATGCAGGGGGTGGGATGCATCCTCAATATATGGAAATGATTGAATACATTTTAGTAGACATTCTCATTTTCATGATTATTTACAGTATCTCAAGAGAGCCTTCAGTAAAAGAGCAATGTGCTTTGGTGAATTTAAAGAGGTGTTTATGATTGCTTGTTTGATACCATAGCAAAACAAATGACGTCAAAGGTACAATTCTGAAAAAAGTTTTTCATGCACAGACAATGAATATTTGTGTAGTCCTAATGCAGACATTCTAGAATATAATTTAAAATGTATTAACCCTTTATACGATAGTCTTGAGTTTTGTGAATACAGTGTGCATCACTGTATTTGCAACAGCAACAAGTCCAACAGGAACAAATTAAATGTGGATTTTTGTAGATTGGTTTGTATATGATTGCAACAGGTTTTTCCTTAAAGGTAATGATTAAATATGGATTTGGAATATAATTTAGCGTAAACAACTTTCAACATGAGAAAGTCTCTGCATGTCCTTAACTCTCTAAACTTTACAGCTAATTGTTCCGTCAAAGGGAAACTGATACATTAGGACAGGCCTCAAGTCCTTGAGTGATTTTGAGGTTTAAATGTCATAAAATTTCACAAAATTAGGTGCAGAAAACAACAGTCCAGGTAAGACTAATATTACAGAGAAGAGTAGATAGCTCAGTAGCTAATAAAGTGTAGATCAGTAAATGGGAGTAAATGTAGAATAAACATTTATTTAATAAAAGTCTAGGGATCCAATTTTTACTAAATATAACGTAGCATTTTCCATAGTATCTTGTACTGAATGTTTACTATACCCATATATCATGGTATTGACGTGGTACATGTTCTATATCTGTAATGAACAGCATACATTTAGGACAAATGTTAAGCCTGAAAAAGCTGAATTCCACCTTCAACATTTTCTCAGTTCCCTTTATTATGACCTGAATATGAGATGGCGCTATTCTTCCTCGGGATTTAAATTAGCCTACAACCAACTTTTATACCTCAGAAAATGAGATGATTAAAGTCTGGAGAAAAGGCTAGTGATGGGGTGTAAGGGGGATGGGAGGATGAAACAACACAGGGACATACTAGAGAGAGTGAGGCTGTTCAGCTCCACTACACACCACTCTCCTAAAAGAGCATAATCTCACACAGAGCCTATTCCCTTGAGTCTACAGACAGACTGTGTGCTGGGTTATACTGACAGTCAGGTGAAAAGCTCCTGAAAACCTGGTTGTAGTCATGATGTTCTTACTTTGTATCTATCTGTCTTTCTACCAACCTAGAAATATCTATGTGTGTGTGGGGGGGTGCATATAAATACTGTATGGATATGACAAGAGGCACTGTAGTATGCTTTTGAAATCTCTTTGAAAATGATGCTAGAATGTTTACAAATACAGTATGACCCCTGATACTGAGGTCAAAGGTCCGGTATGGTCATGCGATCACTAGGTATTCGAGGCAAGGTAAGACTTGGAAAAAAGTTTTTAAAAAATTTTCTATTTATTTATAGTTCTATACTTTTTAAGGAGGAATAAATCAATATACTATCTATCCATCCTTTCTGCAAATCCACTCCTCTGCAGATACATGGTGGCCTGGAGCCTCGGGCCATAGGCAGAAAACACCCTGGGAAAATATATTTTCCCAGGGAAAATATATATTTTAATATATATATATATATATATATATATATATATATTTTTTTTTTTTTTTTTTTTTTTTAAATATATATATATATATATATATATTTGTTGGATGTCATAAAGAGGAAGTTAAAAGAAAATGATCTGCAGAAGGTATGACTCAATTAGACTGACTTAATTACCAGCTTACTAAAAATAATTTTTTTAGCTTTAGTTTAGTACAGTCTGTCGGCATAGAACATTGGTGCTTTAATCACCAGAGTTTAAAAGTGTTGAGTGGAACGGACAATCAGAAATTAAATCATGTAGATGCTATATGTACTGAGTGTTAAAGTGAAAGCATTAAATAAATGTTTATGTCTTCTCAAAAGAAAGTAAAACAAGCAAAGGGACCTTTTGATGTGTGTGAAGAGACAATTTTGTGAATTCCAGTGACTTTCTGGATAAAGATAAAAGCGGATTTGTGTCAGCAGCATTGCTGACAGGGGCTACAAACAGAAATATGATGGTACTTTATTGCCACCCTCAGTAGCTTCAGAGATAGAGAAAGGGCATTTCATTATATTGCCGATGATGGCTCATTTTTACGCGTAGTGCCCTATTACACTGACATGCAAACAAACAACATAAAATCCTCTAAAAATAATTGTGTTCCTAAGACCTGGACTGTTTTCACTCTTATAAAAAGTGCTATTTATTCAGCTAAAAAAGTTGGCTAAGGAAGCTCTATTTATTGACACAATGCATTTCAGTCTTGCATTAGATAAGGGCAAAACCCACACACGAATTACTCAGTTTAGCTAAAACATATTTGAATAAAAGCTGCCCTATATGCTACTGTTTAATTCAGTCAGTAAAATGTGTGAGAGTAGCAATTTCAGAGATGTAAGAGTGTTAAATATCCTCATGCAAATTAAACCTACGTCTAGGATTAAAAGATTTCCTTTTTACTCCGCAATAAAATGTTGCATTTAAACTGTACAACATCATTCAGGTCCCCAGTTAGATTTACCAAAGACAGTGCATGATTTCAGGCATAGTATTTTATTTGATATTAACTTGCACAGACAGTGTGCTTGATATATTTAGATCTACTACATATTCATGAGTCATGCATCCTATTTGTGCATGTCATTAATTAGAGAGTTATTTACTTACAGCGGTTAGCTCAGGGTAATGGCCAAAGGGGCTTACCACCATCAGCTGGGGAAATAGCAGTCGGCCCAGGTGCACTAAGGCTCAGCTGTGTTAATGTCTATAGTTTACTCACTTCTTGGCCCTGAAATAAGTAGTACAGATAGAGTTCCCTTTATGGAGTGGGTGTTGCAACCTAATCTGGAGTCAAGACTGCCATTCTTGATCATACTTTAGATTTGTCAAGATGATTTTACCCACATGCAATCTACCTTCACAGTATCACCTTCTAGAGCTCCAAGTTATTCCCATTAGCCGATATGGCAGCTTAACCTATCAAAAACCAGCTTTCACCTTTTTCTGTGTCGCACAGACACTTTCACAGAGCTGAACTGTGCCTTAAATTGGTCAAACTGCAAATTATGAGCAACAAGACAAATTTTAGGATTGACAAAGGGCATAGCATTTACAGCCATTAAAATCTAATTACATGGCACTTTGGAATGTACCCAAAAACATACAGAAGTAACAGTACATCTAATGGCTTTTTAATCTGTGCTGTAAGATGACAGGTGACAACCAAAAGGTCAGATGCTATCAACAGAAATTTCATGTTCCTGTGATTGTCCTTTAAAGTTTGTCTGTTCTAAGTTAATGTGCCTTGTGGCTTTGACTAACAGGGAATTATAATGGACTTCTGTCCAAGTTTTGTCTTTGCTTGGTCACTCCATGTCAATCGTACCTCTGCTGTAAACAAAGCTCAATGTTAAATCTGGACGAAACAGCTGACTCGGCATAGCCGGAAGTTGTTATGAACATGGAAAATGAAATTAATTCAATGCAATGAGATGTCTTTTGGCTCCCACATCTAGGCAATTCTATCCTTGAGCATCCCAGCACGTCTCATTTGTCATGTACTTTCTTCCAGCCAAATTAAAAATTCAAGTGTGCATATCATTAACAGATTGCTCTGACAAAACAAGTTCATGCACGTGCAATCCTCCGAGGTCACCTCTAGATACCTCTTGAAGTTATTACTTTGGGGTCACGTGTCATAATCAACTGTCTGCCGGTAGGACAGCTAGGAGAGCAAATTATTCAATTTATGTAGAAGGGTTGGCTATACGACTTCAAAAAACATGCCTTTGCTTTTAGTGTAATGTGTAGGGCAAGAACTTTGCTGCCTTACTGTTGAGTGGCCCTGGGATCAAATCTTTGGAAATATCTTCTAGCAGTTCCAAACCTATGTAGACATATAAAGGAAGATTATGTGGTCCAACATATGGATTGGTGAAGCTATACAGTGCTGGTGAGTCTTCAGTTGCTATTGCCCATAAATTTAGGTTTGCTTGCAACTGAAGTGTATTGGCAAAGACAAGATGTGCAATTGTTTTTTCTGTTAATTTTAAAGACATTGAATTTTACTCAGTCACCCAAAAAATAGGCAGTTCAAAATAGCTCTGTATTTCTATAGAAATGCCTATTCAAAATCTTCTACTGTGCTGTAAACTAATTCAATTTGTATTGTTGTTTAATTGTGCGTACCACGTTCACAGGATCTCATCACAGAACAAAAGAGGATTTCAATAGACAGTATTCAGACCTCCATATTCTGAATCAGTGATCTGTGATAGAGGTACACAAAGGATGAACTGTAAACCTACCACCTGATTGTACACTTCATTCAGTATCTTTAGAGCCATACGGCTGGAGGGATTCTTGGAAAGCTAAAGGAATTTTCTCTTTAGCGCTATGGATGTTTTATTCATAGACACTTAAACCTACAAGTCCAGTATTGCTTTTTAAGGTAATACGGGTTGAGGGATTAATCCTCTGGCATGCTTGTGGTTGAATTGTTGTCAGTTTTATCCACAATAAAATATCCACAGCAGTCATTATTTAAAACTAATCATCTCTCTCTCTCTCTCTCTCTCTCTCTCTCTCTCTCTCTCTCTCTCTATATATATATATATATATATATATATATATATATATATATATATATATATATATATATATATATATATGTATGTATGTATGTATGTATGTATGTATGTATGTATATATATATATACAGCACCTATACGTAACCACTGGCGGACAGAATTTAAGGAACATAATAATTTTCTTGGAACATGTTAAGAAGGCAATTGTATTAACTGAAAAGATAGAGTAGGCAAAGCACATTTTGTGTGGTCATAATTAATGTTCATTGTCATGTTCATTTTGCAGCCCTCTGCAGCTTCAAATGCTGTTCAATTTCTGCTCAACTTCATCTTCATTATTTTCTCATTGTTCGCAACATGTTTAACAGCGATTAAAATATTTACACTCAGGCATGTTTATCATACCGACGCAGGCTCTTTGAGGTAAAGCTCACAATATGCAGTTTTAATTTCACAAATTACAACAAGGAAAAATGAGAGTGAAGTTATGCTAATTGAAAACTTATGGCCTCATTTTGTATTCTACATATTATTTATGAATCCTCATTAGAATAGTCATAATTCTAATTAATGGATCCGTTCAGTTAAAAAATGGTTAAACGGAGGTGTCGCCAACTCTTCATCATATCACAGGCAGTTGGTGATTATAGCACAGCCATACTCTCATTTATTATCTTTCAAAGAGAATACGCAAAATGTTAAGGAGTCTTGTTAAACTATTTGAAGCACGTGCAGCTTTGTTCACATAATCCAATATCTCAGATCACTACTCAGAATTTAACCTTTGAGATACTCAAAAAAAATGAGACAGATGATTCAATCTACACTTCAGAAAAATGTTTTGCCGGTAACTTTAAAAATGGCTTTATTCACCAGCACTAAAAATGGTTCAAAGATTATATTTAATATAACTAATTCAACCTGACTTAATTAGGTTACACCAATGACAGTCATTTTTAAGGCTTAGATCAAGAAGAAATGCTGTTGTAAGATAACTGCACATATCCACTTTTCACAATATAAAAGATTCTGGACACATACAGGCCATTAACACCACAGTCAAGGGTATTAACGACCTAATGCATGGTCTTTATATATTCAAGAATACTGCACACAAAACTACACCCACACCAAATGTGTGATTTCAACAGGCAGGGTCCTGTGAGAGTAATAAAGTCCTAATGATATATTAGGCTATAATTTATACAGCAAGTGTGTTACTGTGAGTGGGATTTAAAGCCCTAATTGAAGTGAATAATGTGTAATTTGCAATCTGAATGCTAAATTACTCAAATCCCCTCCGAGCCCCATGCGTCTGAAACAAGGACCAGACTCATCAGGCACAACGTCAGCACAGCTATTCAGCATTTCAGGACAACATTCTGTAGGTTTTCCTCATAAATCTCCACAATTCATAGTTGTAATACTAAAATCTGGGTAATCTAAATTAGGATCACTTAATCATTTCCTATTCACGCTTGGTTTATTGGATGGCACTTTTTATGCAGTAGGCAAAAAATAAAACAGATTGGAATCTTTTGAGGGTTGCCTTTTTTAACCCATAGTCAGGGATAATCTGGGTGGATGGGGCTGGTTGTCAGGACAGCCTGCATATGTAGATAAGAGAAAGAGAGGCAGTACCAGTAAAAGCTAAATCTTAAGGTACAATAAAGATTAGTAAACAGAGTGACAGGGCCTAATATCTGTAAACTGCACTGTGCTGATCAAGTTGAAATGGGAGGGTCTTGACAAACCCTTTCATTGTTTCATTTTGACTCTGTTACAGTAGATTTTTATTCTATTTGTAACAGAGAACAAGTGCTTTCAGCGTCATTGCCATTTGGCTTTTTCAAAATGTGTCATTCAGAGGAGGAGTTTGTGGTCTTGTTATCAGAAAATTAGAAATGGAGGTCGGTGTGGGAGCCACAGATAAAGCATTGAGAGCACCAACAAGCATAATACCAGGTCTAGATGAACAGAAACACTAGCCACATCAAGAGTGCGCACAGTAATGGGTGACACGTGGAGCATTTACTGTTATAATTGATGTATACCCCAAGAAATTAATTTTGAGCAGTGAATTTAAGGCGTAAGGAGACCAAATAAACTGTGTGTGTGTGTTAGGCAGATGCTTTCATAATGCAATTTTGTAGTTAGCTCTTTGCAAAATCTTACACTTATTTTTCCACATTTTCTTTTTATGCCTTTAACAACAAATTCCAAAAACAAACATTTCCACAGTTCCAAACATTTAGAATAGTATAACCTAAGAAAAAGCAATCAATCCCATACATTTCTGTTCACTTGGAGTGAACACAGAAAAGGTTTGTTCATACACTCTGTAAAAAGCAGATCAATAAAGTTTAATGAATTCAAAAAGGTAATGTGAAACAAGGAACATGACACAAGGCCCAACAAAGAAACATGAATAACAACCAATAAAACTAATACTGGAAGCACAGGGTTATATATACATTGGCTAATCAAGGGAAACAAGACACACCTGGAGACAGTTAGGGCAGGGTAACACTAAAGACTACAAAGACTTGGAGACTTGTACAAAAGACTTGTACAAAAGACTACAAAATACTTGTAGTCCAAGACATGGACTACAAAACATGACTTCAAAATTAAAGACATGATATGCTTCAAATTAAGTTACATTTACATTTTATTTCTAAAGACACTTTAGTGAAACTTAAATGATAATGGCACAATCTTTCATAAATAATTGTCTCAGTATGTTTTATGAATGTCTTGTGATGTCTTATGTAGTTCTTCATTCAGCTGAATATTTTCCATAGATGAACTGATTGATCCGTGAATGTTTTTGTTGTGTACAAAATATTTGATTCTTAAATATTTTTGGATTTTAAAATGCCTTTTAAAATGCTTTTAGCTAGCTATAATGCTATAGTACCCTTAACTGTGTTTAAAAACACATTTTAGAATACATTATTGAAATTCATTTTACATAAGTCTGCAGTTTGTTCCCAAAAAGTAAATAAGTTAAAATGATAAACAGTTTGTGGATTCTGTCTGGCTGTGGATCTAAGTGATACTATAGTTTTAATAATCAAATTTTGCTTCAGAAAGTAAGATCAAATGTGTCTGATTTTGGCCATTTCCCCAACACAGTGTACATAAACATGGTTAGCCTCTGCCAATTATGGCCGGAAAAAGAACTCAACATTTTTAATGAAGAACTTAATGATTAAAAGACTTCTGCACCATCAGATAATCACAAAGATGACACTGGCACAGTGACAGTCTAAACGACTTAAAGAAATAAAAGTGTTAAAACCTCAGAAAACATTTTGCCTTTCTGACCATTTTCTTAGAAGTCAACTCTTGTCTTGGAAAGTGAGATTAAGAAACAGGACTGTGCTATATCTAAGGCAGCAATTCCAAAGAATGTTTCTTTAATGCCAGGAACCTCCAGCACAGTAAAAGTCTGAGATAATTAAATCAGCAGCAGATAAATGTGATGATTTCCATATGAACAGCATTAGAGGACGGCTGGGGATTCAATGACAATGCTGTGCTCAGGGCTGAGAAATGGAAACCTTTCCAGGTTGCTTGTTGTGAAAGAACAGTAAGAAAGAGAAGTAGAGGAGAAGAATTCATATTTCTCTCACAGTGGGGCATGAAATCGTCAATTAAAAAATGATTCCCATTTTTCCTCAGGAATTAATTTAGAAAATTAATAAACGTTTAACCAAAAGAGACTCAAATAAATGTGTATGTTTACAAATGCACATACATTCTTAGGACCCTGCCTCTTGGCTGTTTAGTGTTGTGGCTCTACGGAAATAAATTTGGCTCTGAAACATTAGCCAAGCTCTCGGTTCATATCTACATGATGGACTTATCCCAGGCTTATTTGAGTGCTCCCGGCATCCCTTCGCAGAACTGTTATCTCAGCCGAGTTTCTTGAGAGTGAGAAACTTTCTGAAAATTCAGCATAAACCATTCACGGTCCTTCTCTGGGAGCCATTTAGTTCTGAGAGGAGTCGCATTTAAAGTAGACCAAGAATCCCACTAATGAGGACAGCTCACAAAGACACATGGCTCAGTGTGACACCTATCTAACTGTGCACATCTAAGGATCTGTCTCTAACCCCTTTATTTATGCATTCATTCATTTCGTCCGTCGCATTATCGATATCAGCATGCAGCCTGCGATGTAATGTCTAAGAGTGCAGTGCGCTCTTATTGAGCCCCTATGGCTCTGTCGAGCTTCACTAAGAACATTTTGATTGTTGTAACCCTTAATGCTAGCAAAGAATTTTTTGTTTGATAATTTTTTTTACGTAAAACATTTTAAGTTGCATAAACAGGTCGTAAATGCACTTTCCACACATATCTGTCCAAAGATGTCAAAAGACAAAAAATATAAATGAGGTCATGGTTGTATCCGGAGTGAGGGAAGGGGTCAAAAGGTCTGAAACAAAGGAGCCAGAGGCAGTGGCATTTCTTGACACCATATTCTCGCATTTGGGGAAAGGTTGATGTAAGAGAAATGCAATAGCGGTTTTGTGCCAACTGTGATGAGCAATGTTCCCTCCAAGCAGAAAGAGAAAACATGGTGGACTTAAAATGAGTGTGAAAAAGGTGGAGATTTCTAGAATCTGAACTAAATCAATGGACGGCATTTTAACATATTCCTAGTGCACAGAAATACGCAGTGTTGAATCATTTGTGAGATAAGGACTGCACTGAAACAGTATGGAGATGACAAGTTCAAAATGGCACCAAACAGAACTGCAAAATAATGACTGCTTCCCAAGCTGTGCATTATTATGTTTCTCACTTGTTTTCTTGAGATTGCAGTTGTTTTTTTCTTCTGTTCTTGACATACCAAAGTTGTGTTTATCTTTTATCTTTAAATAAAATCATGAGTTTATCTTGAGTTAATGTGAGGACGCATGAAAAACAGCACAGTGACATATGGCCTCTAGATAACTTATTTTGAATAATTGCATCTCATTATTTTACATTGCAATGTATACTATTATATAATGGGATACCATTATACACAGATTTATTTGTACAACTAGATGTTTTATTGATTGTTTGTCCATTATTATTATTATTTACCACCCTCCAAGAGCAAGTTTACCAAAATGTAATACATAGCGTACATGGAATTTCTTTGTAAAGTGTTGTACACTGGACACAGTAGCAGTCTGGTACATGGAGTGCTTCTGCTCTGGTGGCTGAAGACTCTGCCCAATGGAAATAGGTTTTGCTCCGCAAGAACAAAAATTAGACGGAACATTGGTGATGGGATTCAATGAGCAGGTGTGTTGCATCACACTCTAGCACAGTGTTCCACTTTTGGCTTTGACTTCTTGGTCATACTCTAATGAATGTAGACACCATGGGCTGGTGAAAGTAGACTTGGGGGGGGGGCCATGGAGGTAAGGTGGATCATTTGTTGTATTTGTAGTTAAATCTAAAATGTAATGCTACATGTAAATGTAACTGCTTAAAACCAGAACAATCTGTCTTCTTTTGAAAGAAGCGACGAGAGTGGCAACAAAATGCTTCTTGTCACCTTTTCTTATGGCCTGGATCTTTAAACCAAGTGGACACTTTCATTCATCAAACCCCCAGGCCAGTTTATTCAGGCACGAAAGGCAGATGAATGGAATGAAAGGAAAAAAGTTAGTCTGTGAACTTGTATTAAACAAACAGATTCATGGAGCCCTCACCTGCTCCCTGCCACTATCAATCAGCATTAACAACAGGGCTGCATAAGTCTCCAGTGCCAAGCACACTTGAGAAAGGTTTCATGTGTCCTATGGCTTACAAGTACGTCATTGACTAGGGCAATATTTATTTTATAATTGTCTGTAAATGAGAGTCGCTGCGTATTTGTATGTTTTATGGTACCTGATTATAAGAGACCTCAGGATAGACAATTGGCAGTTACTGTAGGTTATATAAGGAAAAATGTAGTCAATCAGTCAATTATTTTTAAAAACAAAATACAAACAGCCCACAAAGAATTATGCAAACAATTATGCAAACAGGAAACTGATTGTCAGACACATCCGTTATAATGTAGATTGCTGGAAACAACCAATCAGAAACAACTACTCCAGACAGCTGTGTAATAATCAAAAATATTTAACTGCAGAATGTTAGAACTGACCAATCGGAATACATTATTCCAGAAAGCAGTGTAATAACATTGATAACAAAGATCTTCCACAACATATATCTTCAACTATAACAAATCTCAACAGCACTTCTTTGTCTCAGGTCTGTGCTTTCTACCATACAAGCCTATTTTCTGCACAGACTGAACCATGGTGCCTGAGAGAATGAGTTGGGTAAAGTGACTAATATGTTTCTCCTGACATCATCTCTTTTCTCTCTACCTCTCTCACACACACACACACCACTGGGTGTAAAGTTTTCTATTTCGCCCTCACTTTGAAGAGACTCTGATGTGATGGCTGCCTCCTGGAACATTAAGGAAGTGCATTTGCAGTGTGCTAATTCTCAGCTGACAAAGCCTCACTTCAAATGTATGAACTCATCAGGGAGAAAAGTGAAAAGTCCCCCTCTCCCTTTCAATTCCAGTGTAATGAAAAAATTTACAGCTGGAAATTGAGGCTTTATGTATGAGGGAGACAGATGGATTGGAGAGCACTGAGATCGTCTCTCTTTTTTAGCATCTCCTCATTCATACGATCCAGGCAAGTTAGCATGCAAAGCTATAGGAAAATTAGCAAAAGCAAAACTCTGGGAGGGCTCTGTGAGGAAAATAGTTAAAATGGATGGTATTAATAAATATGTTTACCTGCTATACTGTGTGAAATCGATCAAGTTTATCAGACAGTATCATTCATTAAAAAATAAAACTTCCTTATCTGCTTATAGAAGTCTTCATGTCATTTTAGCTAGATGGATAGCAGGAATGGAAACCGTAAAGCCAGAACAGAAAAATAATTCTGAGTAAAATGTAATAATTATTTACTATACAAATTTCCATGATGGAACACCAAGATGTGCCAATATGTTACCTAAAGTTGTCCTTAAGGCAAGGAGAAATTACAATTTCCTTTTAGCCAGAATATTTAGAAATGTTAATTAAATGTAATGTCTTAGAAATGTAACTTCTAGACTGCATTTGCTTTGACACAAATGTGTGTTTAGCATCCCTATATTTTACCCATAGTTCTGCAGATGCTGGGCATAACTCACCCACAGGCACATCCTACCCCACCAACCCCCACCCATTTCCCATTCTTCAGTTGTCCTTTATATGTGGCTGTCCCCCACTATAAATCCTTTGCACTTGGATTTCTCAGGTCAGAAATCAAAGGAGGCACATCACCATCCAAGATAGACATGAACAGCAGATAGATAGAAATGGGGAAAAAAGATAATTCCATTTGTCTCCATCTAGCCCATTTCAGCCAGCACTACTATGTTGCCGCTGTTGCCATCTGACTACACCTGTTTGGCAGTGATAAAAATCATATCCCTCGACAGCTGCTCTTTAATCAAGCTTTCTAAATGGCAGATGATGCAGAAAGCCATGTATTTCAAGGATACTACACGTGCCTGAAAAATACAGTACAGGGGTAAAAATGCAAGCTGACAGTGATGGCTTTATCAAAGGGTTTCGAACAGAATGCCATTTCCTACAGAACTGTGAGTTCAGAGTTTGCTTACAGCACCCAATCACACATAAATTGGCCTGTATTTTTAACCACGTAGGACAAAGCGTCAGATATGAGTCAGACTGAAAGGAAGAATGACTACAAATATGAATATTTGCTTAATAAGGAGCAAATTATTGTAGACTGACATTTAAAAGGCTAATATTAGTACATTTCCATTTAAAAAAGGCTTTCATCTGTCAAAAAACATGATGTTTCATCCATATAGAGTAGTTTATGATTAGACAGTCATATAGCAAATTTCCTATTGCAAACTTTGTCAGAACAAAAGGAAACTGTAAAATAACTTAAGCTATATCATATATCACACTCTTTAAAGTTAATTCTGCCTTGAGAAAAGTAAACTGCAGTTGCCAGTCAACATTTGTAGTTGCTAATGTAACCAAAATACGCATTCAGTGTTTTAACTTGCTCAGCACATAAGGAAACTATCATGCTTATGTGCAGAATGCTTATCATTTAATTTATCTTGAGAACTGTAAAAGATTCCAGTGCAAAGCAATAATTACATACAATTCTCGATTCTCCATGCATATGTGTGAAATTGCCTTATTCCGACTGGATTTGATAAGAGAGCCCCGAAGACACCGAAATCGCGAATTAATTCTCCGCCACCGCCCTTTCAAGTTGGTGCAAAATGAAAACTGTCTTTCACATCATCCACCACATGTTATTTCATTTTCTATCACTGTGGGGTTATTTCAATATATTTGCTAAAAGGAAGCTAGATTGCTGCTTGTATTTTATTAATTTACTGATATGATTGAAATGATTACAGGCCAATTTCAAACAGACCTTCACTTCAAGGATGTGATGGGAGAGACTGAAAAGAAAGAGTCAGAAAGACAGAAATAATTATATGTGTCAGACGCAAAGGAAAATGGATATTGATTTCATTTCTGCATATCAAATTTATCCCATTATTTATTGCATGCAGAGTCTTTTTCAGCTGGTCTTGCTTGATTCTTCTACCAGACAAAAGTTCCAGTTTTGATAAAAGTTTTTTACTTTACTTTGTTGCTTCAACAGTAGAACTGTACAGTATAACTTTCACTATGACTAATAAACAAATATTATTACATTAAGACTCTTTACAGCTTCACATTCAGTATTTTCACAGTTTGGTCAAGTGTATTTGGTGATATAACCACTGTTATCCTTTTTGTACTTGTTGCAATAACTTTAATCACAGCTGAAACACTCAAGACTACCAAATGGTACAAACACTTTCCAAAGGTTATGATGTGAACTTAATACAAACATGAGGTTTAAAAGGAGCTTTTAAAGAGCTGTTATTTTTACCTCCTGAGAGTTAGTATTCAGGCCTGTCACCTCAGCCTTTGCATCCTGAAAGGAGATACTTATCATGAACCATAAATCAATTGAGACATATCAAATAGGGTTGATGGCTATCCTTACAGCATCTACAGCTTATCTTACCTTTATACTGCAGACTCTTATACACAGCTAAATAACAGGGAGGAATGAGCAATGTTTTTTAAACAACAAAAAAGGAAAGCATTTCCATGCATATTTTTAGAAGCCCATTTATTTCAGCATGCATGAAATGAAAATCGTTTTTTAACATTTCATCCAAACTCCATATTCATTTCAAAAGTGCTTTAGAGAGGCACACAGGAGGAAATGTTCCTTAGAAAGAACTCTGCTTGAAATAAGATCTCCTTGAGAACTGCAGAGCCAAAGGATCAACCCCCATTACAACTTTAGATGGTCAATGACAATATGGTAGTAGTTTAAGAAGGCCATCGTAAAGAAAAGCCCTCAAAAGACAGATAATGACTCAGAGGGTTTGAAGTGAGAGCATCCATTCAAGCATCACGGAGTGTTTGACCACATCAGTATTGATTTTGTCAGCAGGTAGTGGTCTGAGACAGCTGCCAGATTGTAAGAGCCACACTTCATTAGCTGCAAACATCTATGTAACCACGGGATTCCTAATTCCTTTATATCTTCTATTAAAGCTGCTTCATAAATGGAATTGGTGTTATGATAGGAGCACAGCACGAGCCTCTTTTTTACATGTAGGTTCCAAAAAAGCATTTCTCAGTACAACATTACTAATTGGAGATTTGAGGTTAAAAAAAATATGTGCAAGAAGTGCAGAAGCAGCGAAAGCAGGGTTTATAACACACATTTTAACACACACACACACACACACAGAAAATCTATTAATGATTAACACTGTGAAGAGAAACAAGACAACTCTTAAAAATAGCTCAATGAATGCAACACTATTGTTGTAGCACAACATGTCAAATACTTTCTGTATGTAACTAACTTCTGGTTTCTACATGTTATGAGGGGGTTAGTTTTCTTTGGCAGTCTTATATATTGTTAATGTGTAACATATGTTTAAATTATTTATTGCTTTAAAAGATACAATACAATCTTATAGATGCTACAGTTAGTTTGTAATGGAAATATATTATTTATTCCAGTTTCCCTATACAATATTGTATGTTGTTAAGCATTTGCATACTTCACTCAACAATATGACTGTAATATAAGGTGCAATTTTACTGTGAATGTAATTTGGTTCTGAGTACATTTTGCAGATATTTGCAAAAGCATGTCTTTGTGTGGTTTAAAATTTGTTTATATAAACTTTGATTTACATCAACATTGTATGCATAGCAGAATCTCTTGAAAGATAAGCTTAAATTAAATTTGCTTTGGATGTCAACTACACAAGTGATTTAGAATGATACTGTACACACACACACACACACACACACACACACACTATAGCTTTACATTTGCATACATTTAATTTGACAGTTACAATAGCTATATTTTTATGCACTGTACCATGTGCAGTAATTAATTGCTAATAGGTAAAAGGTAAATAGGTGCACAGGTAAAAATTAACTTTGTTCTGTGGCTAGTGTAATAACAATAACTTTGCAATATTGCAAAGTTCTGAGTTGTCACAAAGTTCAAAAAATCATCTGAGGGGAACAGAGCTGTTTGTTTATTAAAGCTTGCTTATGTACAACTTTGTTATAGGCCTTTCGCTTCTTTACCGCAAGAATAATGGCTGGGGTTTCAGTAAAACATGAACGGTTGACAAAAATGCTTGATTGACTATGACTGATCATTTTTATTTTTATTTTTTTAATTTTTTTGTATATTTAATGAATTAATTTGGCAGAAGCACTTAAAATGCTAATTACAAAGGTGCACTTTTGTTGCATATTTAGAGAAACATTGGACATGTTAAAAAGAAGCAGCATGTTAACTTTATAATTTCATGAACACCCACACAGAAGAGAAGTGAAATGAAGGGGCGTTCACACTGACATCAATTAAATCGCTGGAGGTCACCAGCCGCACTCCCATTGGTTATTGCCGCATCACATTACCGCACATTACATTGTATTTCTCAGAGGAGGTTTATTTATAAACAATTTATGTGGCTGTACAGATTATTAAGTTTTGCCTACCAAAAATGTATAGCAATGACCAACAGCGGCATGCTGTCACATGGTGTGGGGTAATTTGTCACAATACAATCTGCCAAATACTGAAATTGTATTGTACTGCAAAATAATTACAAACTACAAGCAGTTCATGAATCAGCAAAAATATAAAAGGTATTGTTTTGACAAACAAACACTTATACATAAACGCAATGTATTTTTAACATTTAAAACAAGTGACAACCTGTGGCTTAAAAATAATATTTTTAAAAAATCTTGTCCTTAGAGAAGTTCAGTTGTTAAGATATAGTTTTTTAAACTCCAGCTTTCATTGTGACAGATAGCCACGGTCTCTCCTATATCTTACTGCACTGTTGCTGTATATAGCTATTATGCTATCACACACTATTATGGTTTTGTATGTAAAAGGATTTCTTGTGACAAATGCTTTGTTTTGACATCTATACTGAGCCACTCAGAAGAACAGAAGATGTGGTTCAAAAGGATAATGTCCTTTACAATGATTAAAAAAATCTTCAAAGCTGTTATGCTCAATTTCAAAGCTTTGGGTTGGCATATGAAGTCTGACAAACATTGACATATTAAACATCCGGGAAAAATACAGCTTGCCCAACTACCTTTTGATAAATATTTTGTTGCATTTGCAAGAACAAACTAGAGTTAATCTGTTTTATCAAAGCAAGGACTTTGGGTATACTGTTTTTCAAAGGCCCATTTATTCTCAAGATTAAACCTCTGATAAAAGTAAATGTCAAATAGCGTATCCAAGGTGTTTGCCCTGCAGTTAATATGATATGAAGTCTTTACCTCTTCTACCCTCAGCTTTAAACACCTTATATTTGTCACTATTATCCGAAAAGATAAGAAATAAGAGAGCATTCTATCTCTCTCACTCTCTCTCTATCTTTCTCTCTCGCTCTCTGTATACATAAAACTTAAAATTTTGTCATCATTTACCCTTATTCCATTGTGAATTACTTCCCTCACAAAATTTCAAAGTTTTGTCAGATAAAAAGATTATCAGACTGATTTCAGTCTGTTCCCTAAAGACAGAACTTTGTGTTTCATTTGTTTAGACTAAGGTAGCGATACATGTGCAACTTCATCTTAGTTTTTCATCATCTCAACTTTCCCTTCAAACTTTCATGAAATCACTGATTCAAGTGAGCCAAGCAGCAGAGATCTGGGAATTTGTGAGGTCTAGGGTCTAAATGCTCCTACCTAGATGCTCTATTAGCTCAGTTACCAAGTGAACAGGGTACTGCCAAAGGTGAAGCTGTCATTTAACCACCGAAAGGCAATGCAGAACTGAAAGGTACCATCAATTTTAGGATTGTTGCAATGGGGCTGTGCCATTGACTTTGGAGCTTCAATGACATTCAGGTGTAGCACTCATCACACCATTGCCTTAATGGGTAGCCTATTGCACTCTACAGGGCCACTGTCTGACAGTAACTCCAGTGGGTGGGGACAATACAGGGAGAAGGATTGAAATTCACATGCATGAGTGTGTTCTGCTTTGGGACATACCTCCAGGGAAATGAAAGAGTTCTCTGCTCTGACTCTCTTGCCTGGGCAACCTTTATTTCAATCACATTGCTGATGGTTTTGGTGTCTTCCATTCGTGTCACTTTATGTGTCCTAGGTAAGACTCTCACAATGTTATTCACCATCATTATCTTCACTATTTTTAGAAACAGACAGACAGACAGACATTCACATTATTTTCTATGTATAGTATAAATCAAAACACAATTTTAGGTGAAGACACAAAAAGCAACACAAAAGTACTGGTTCAAATCTCTGATTATACTTTATTATTCTAAAAACTAAATGGTGGAGGCACATTTGATTGCATTAATTTTGTGATTGCTCTGGCTTGATTAGCTTGACCTGTACTGTACATCTCTTATCACATAATGCTCATCCGGGTTTGGCTTTAGCAGTTGAATTTTTTCATGGTTAAATAGAAACCTGCAGATTTTTGGGGTGGGATAGGTCTGTCTGCAACAGAGAAAAAAAATATAATGGTGGAACTGGGAAAAAAAGATGGAAAAAGTTACCCGCAAGGTCGCAATTCATTTTCAATGAAGTGAGCGAACAGCGCATACTGCTTTGGGTGAGGGATACAGAAGTGGAGCGGGTGTCTTTGAGCTGTGTGTGTGTGGAAACCTTGTCTTGCCCTATTTCACCTATTCCAGTATGTGCTGTATTTTAAAAGGGTTAGTCTGAGGATATGAAAACTTTAATCTCTTTATATTTGCTTTGGATATTTAAACTGGTTACTATGGAGAACAGGCCAACAAGTTGACCAGGCTAACAAGAAAAGTTCTGAGCCTCTTAATGGCCAGTCAATCCCTACATATTATAGCAGAGGTCTGCATTTATCCGAACTTGACACCCTGCAACCCAAACCAACAAAACCCCAAAATAATTTGCACTCTTTATATTTCCCTCCAAGCGAATAGACCCAGACATATTGCAATAAGTTCTCCCTTACCATTTTTTTTGTTTCATTTCGTACATTCCCAACAGCCTGCTAAGCTTTCGCTCAAAGATGGAGCATGTGTGCAAATGAGTTAAAATGACTTAAAAATAAAACATAAAATATTAATAAGAATGCATTTTTATTACAAGCACCAGGCCAATACATACCTGAAGTGCACAACACAAACAAATGCAACAGTACATTGTGAACACAAAAGCACACATGCAACAGTGTGTTATGTCCCATTGGGTTGGGGTTGTGCAGCAGACCCCTGTATTATAGCCTGATGGACAGCTGGAAAATTATCTAAGATGCATGATTTCATTGATGGCCAGATGTGTTGAGATGTGCTATAGTTAAGTTAATACATAACTATTGAAAAATAATGCATTCGTCGTTTGTTCTTATAGTTATTTATTTATTTTTATCTGAATAAATAACTGCAACAAAACAGATGCTCTCTCAAGCCCTGTCAGTTTTTGACATCCAACTACAGATTTGCTTCTGTTGATAAACAGCTGTTGGTTCATAGCAATTAGGCAAGAAAATCACAAATCCATGGCTGGGATTTTCAGTGTTCTAGTTACATGGTCTGTTTCATAGTAAATATCTTAAATATTTTGATAAATCTATAATATATAAAATGTTGTCAGGACATTGTTGTTATTATCTGTGTATATAATAAAATACTAAACTTGCTTATTTTTTCCTAATTTACAGAGAACATAACTAAAAAGCAATCACACAAAATGTCATTGCTTAGTAAAATGATGCCCATGTTCAGCGAACGAAAAACTGCTGACTTCATAGTTCAAAGCAATCATAAAGGGTGTAGATGAATGTATGAGAAGTGACAAAGGGCCAGGTATATTCTAAAAAATAAATAAATGAAAACCTAACCTTACAACAGAATGTAACAACAAGCCCCAAATGGTGTTGCCCTGATAACATTAACAGATGCCAACTGTGCTACAATCAATAACTTGAACCCGAACTCCAGCTGTGAAAAATAAAATGTTCCACTAGGAGCTCTTTTATCTATATATTTAATTATTTATCAAGGTCCTACTGCTATGCAATCAGAAAAGTTATTGCACTCAGGGAGCCGAGAGACTGTCTTTGGGTGTTTATATCTACCGTTCTCCTTTAAAACACAGAGCTGGGATCACACACAGGGTTCTGGTTTTGCTCAGCAGCCCTGTTGCTGCAGAAGTGTCTTCTCAGAACATTTTAAGGACACTTCATGTATTATCACAGGAAGGTGAACTGCATTGTGAAAAGGTCAGCCTCAAAGAAGTTATTTGATGCAGTAGAGCAGATACACCTCGTTTCTGGAAGCGGAGAGTAGACGTGGAGTCGGCAGGAATTAATGTGTAGCACAGGATGATAAAGCCTTTGGCCCTTTGTGCTCCTTTGTATTTATGTGCTTAGCGGATCTGCTAAGTAGACCTAGTTGATCTTAGTAGATGTAGTTTAAATCTGCTTAGTTTGGCAAAGTAAACCTACGAGTTCACAGAAATAAGCATCTTTGAAAGTAGAAAAAAGAACTCGCTATTACATTGGCAACATTGATGAGAAATGCTTTCATGCTATGGCTCATAATGCAGCTCATAATGTGAAGCCATCTGTAGTAGCTGTTTAAAGCAAGTGAATGATAAATGCTTTAGTGAGAAAACTTGTTTCATGAATCCAAAACTTTTTATTCTCCAGTATAAAACTAAGCCATAGCAAAGTCAAATATTAGTCTTGCTTAATCTTCCAATGGTTTTCTCTTCAGGATATCTACCTATAAATGTGATGCAAACTTTGAAGTGATAAGTGAATACTGCCCAAATATTTTTCACACGAACCTTTTTTCACTCATGGTAAGCAACTATCTTGCATTGACTTTATAGTTACAATGATTAGTTTTAACAAGATGTTTAGATCAAATATTAATCAATCAATCAACCAACTAACCAATCGATCGATCAATCAGAATAATACTAGTCTAGCTTTTCTCTGGCCTAAACTTACAACCATTAAATTGACCACAAAAAATAATTTTATTATAACCAAATGGCTCATGTAAGCCTTCAGACTTACAGTCAGAAATCAGAGGTCTCTCCACATAGGCAGGTGATTTTTACAGTTAACTCTGGAACATCTGGCCTGAGAGTTGCTATAGTAACTCACTGCCAATACTCGCATGCCTACAGACATTATATCTGTCACAATAGCCCCAAGCGCATTTCTGTTTCAGTATATACAGCTTCAAAAACTGCATTTGCAAAAAACATTTGCAAGATATAATTAACAAAAACAACTAAATAAACACACCAAAATAAAGTAAATCAGATAATTGGATTTCTAAAGCTTTTATTTCTTTTCAATATACTTTTTATGGTTTACGTAATGAACTGGTATCAGAGCCATAAAAATAAAACCACTTCACAGTCTCTTTTTTGTCTCGAAAGGTTTATTTACTTAATTCGCTTATTCACTTATTTATTCATTTTTCTTAATAAAACCTTTACCTCAGCGCACAAACTGTCTTTAGTGTTTCAGTGGAGTAAGGTCTTTAAAAATGATGTTATGTTACTGCTGAGTCATTTATCAATATAGAGTACTGTATAAAATGCTTTGGAGGTCTGTTTTCATCTAACAACTGAAAAGTGATCTGAGCCAAGGATTATGACACAGAATGGCCCTCAACACAAATGGATTAAACAATAACACTGTACAGTTGCAATCTTGGGGTCATGGTAGATAAGGTGGAACGTGTGAGGAGTGCTAATATACAGTGATCAGTCACATGGTATTTACAGCTCAACCAATTGGCCTAAAAAATGTACCAATGAATCAAAGATGGCAGCATCCAGGCCATGTACAGGAATGTTAATGGAACGCTCTCTCCAGGTACATTAGAACTCTTTGATACGTTCATGTTTATGTTAGGGCAGGAGTAAATCGCCAACTATGCGAACATGCTTAAGTCTGGTGCTGACATGCACATCTTCAGGAGCGAGACTGCTTATATTCACTTTCCTTTTGTTCAGCTGGCAGACAAAAATCAGTTCTGGTACCAACCTTTAGTAATGTTTCTCATTCTAAAAACAGCCATATCTGGATATGTCTCTTCATTTCCCCCAAATAAATGGGTAACTATGGTAACCAAGATTTGTTTCTCCAGTGGGTGGGTGACTGCATCTGTGGCATGTATGGCATGTCCATGGCAACATTAAAAACCCTAATTTTATGAATTCTAAACATTCATAAAATCTCATTTTATGAATGTTTTATAATGCAAGTCATTTAAACAAACTTCATAATGATAAAAGATCTATAGGAACATTGATGCCCACTTTATCTGCTAATTCATATGATTTAGATAGATATACATTGATACAGGCCTCTTTATGTCATCTACTGTAAGAAGAACCCATTTCTTTTTTTTTTGTTTTGTTTTTTGGTTGTGCTGGAGCCAGCCGTATTCATTATAATGAAACAACTCAGTGCCAGTGACACTTTTCCACTAAATTAGCATTTACTGTAAAGTCTTTTGATGAGGTAATTTTCTGCATGGTTTGAAGGGAAACCATCTTTGAGACCACTGGTCTGAAAGCAGTACAATACATGCAGAATAAAACTATATTCACAAATTACAATATGACTTTACACAACAGGTATTGTAATTTAGAAACAATGTGAAACTCATTTTCTGGCCCAGTATTGTATACATAATTGTATTTCTATTTTGCTTATGTCATTTAAAGTATGAAGTTATAATAATGCAGTGATTTGTCTGTTCCACATTATAAATTTATTCTTACACTGTACTTTATTTTGTTCTTGTCAGCACCTTCATCTGTGGTTCTGGCTCAGTCAGAAGATGCATAATTTTCTTATTTACATTTTTTTCATCTAACTATTTTAGCACATACACAGAATAGTGACTCTCTCCTCCACCATTACCCATGTTGCTAAACTCACTTTCTATGGGAGATGACATCAGCGGGGATGGTAGCTATGTCTCATTAACCAAAACAGCAGTTAGTTGCAGTTGGTGGGGGATATGATAACAAGGGGAACCAGTGATGACACCAAATGATGTGAAGAACAATGGTTTATCATCTGTAGTGGTACAGTCCAATGGCTGAGATTAATTTAGACATACAAAGGTTGGAAGTTCAATCCAAAGCAGGGGTGACCCAAGAACTAAGGAATGAGGTTATGAGGTAATGAGGTTTCTATACTGCTTTTTGCCTTTGTTCCTTTGATCAAGCCATCAAAACCCCAGACTGCTGCAGGGGGTTCCTACAATTAAGCAAAAAATTCACCTTGATTTAAAAGTGCCGGCTAAATATCAAATAACACTCATTTTACTTTTAGAATCATAGTTGTGTGGACACGCTGACATTTGCTGAAACACGGACCATTTTAAAAACAATTATTCAATTTCAGCTATGTAAATGAGAAAAATATGCATCAATTTTATCTTAAAATATTCATTTGAGCTGTTGAATTTCAAAAATTAAAAACAATAATAAAAATGAAAATGCATAAATTAAATTCATCCTTAGTCATTTTGAAGCTTCATTATTTTATACTAAGCACACCTCAGGTGTCAACAATCCACACATCAGTTATGGTTAGGCCCCAGTTAGTGCTTCTTACACTGACACTCCTGTTGACATATGTGTGCAGACTGAGGCGTAGGAAACATTAAGCAGTTGTCACTGCCAACTTCCATGTTCCTCAGTCCTGCTAGATTTCCTGACACACGGTGGAGGGCTCTTGGCAGGTTTATACTCCTAGAGATCCATTAAACCCCTTTTTAATATATCTGGTCTATGGTCTATCTGGTGGGGCAAAACTTGCCTGTATGTGTACCTTTTTTGCACAGAAATCATATGACACTTTCTGAGCTGAAGGTTTTTCTCTCTGAGGGACATTTTTCAGTCAAGCTGCTGGCACACCAGGAGGTTCACTCACTCTCTGAGTAGTGCATATGATAAACAGTATGGAGAGGCCTTTATTTTAACTGCAACCTCCCCAAAATATCTCCAGCATTCCTACTAAAGTCTCAATGATTAATTAACAAATATATGAAACTAAACATCACAGTGAATACGAAGATAAGAAACACAATTCCTCAACAACAGCCAATTACATATCATTATGCATACATATTTTATGGGTCTAGAGCTCGTTCTGATAATCCTGTTACAGTTTATAGTTTATATTAGTTTGTATGTAAAATTTTGGTCTGTATGTTTGTGTGTGTTTTGTGAGAGAGAGAGTGAGAGAGAGAGAACAGAATAAGAAGTGGCAGAGAGTATTAATTACTGTGATCATTTTTCATTATTAACAACTTTGGATAACGTGTTAATTATTTTCTGTGTTCAGATGCGAAACTGATTTAGGCACTTCCATGACAGGTGTCAGGCTGCTAAGAGCAGTGAACTCCTGGAAAGCCTGAAACAGCTAGCTTGTCTGTTTGATGGCTAACACGGGTACCAAGACTTTATTTGCTTCCTGTGATGGACGTGACCAGGGCATATTACCCATATCACTGAGCAGCTGGCAATGCATTTGGAGGAGAAATAAAGATGAAATATCCATGAGCTGATGAAAAAGTAATAATTCTCTTCTAGAGCAGAAGGAGCCAGACAGTACGGGATATTCAGAACAACAGACAGAAATCAATAAGGCACATTTGATGTAGAACAATTTACAGATGACACTTCACTCATCACACCATATTGGAAAACATATTGTAAGATCCCCACCGTGCTGAGACCTGCCCATCTGACAAGAGTAATGTGTCATAACACCATACAGATTGAACAGCCTGAACTTTCGAGGTGTAATCAAGGAACATCAATAACCAGCTTTTAATGCGAGCCGTACAGATTCTTTCTTTCTAATAAAGGATGGCGAAAGCACATTTATTTCCTCAAACATCAGTGATAATGACTTGCCAGTTCCTTTCATCCGGCGCATTCTCTCGTTCCATTAATTTTTTGGCCCCTCTATTTGACATGTGTTTGTTTAATATCGCTTCATCCAAAAATTTATATTTCACTCTGAAATTAACCTGAAAGGCCTTAAAATGAAAACAGCAGAGGACCGATCTGAGGAATCCTATTTTATGTACTTTATCATTTGAAATTAAAAGGAACTGCTAAAATTTTTTTTTAGCTGTGATGTTGTTAAAAAAAGTGAACAATGCTTCCATGCCACTGGAGGACTGTGACAAATGCTTTGAATTCATAAAGAGTTCTGCAGACACATTGTAAATGTTTGTCCCCCTTCAGGTTACAGGTTACAAGCTCTCAATGATCCATCAGGAATGAAACACTGACAGAAAAACGTACACACGCTAGATTAATGACTAAACAAAAAGCCAGCTCTATTTAGCCTGGAAACAGTGGCATGCAATATTTTACAGTCAACAGCAAGAAAATTTAAAGGTATAGCTCATCCAAAAATCCCTCATGTCATTTGAAACAAAAGAATGTTTACAGTAATATTTTTTTTATACTTTACTGGGGTTTTCCTACCCAGTGTGATTTTGGATTATTGTCCAAATGTCCTAAGACAAATTTACTATAACAATTCCTGTATCTGATTTACAGCTGAAGCTTTTCTATCAATGCGGTCTACAGCATGCCTGAAACTATACCAATAGCTCTTAATATAGTATTGGAAATATAGTTACTTAGTTGTAGCATTTCTGCTGTATTTAATGAAGTGTGAATCAAGAAATATATATCAGTCCCAGAATGCATCTTGACACTCAGAAAGGAAGTGTTATTGAAATCTGCACATCTGCTGTTATTAATTACCTTTCAATGCATGCTCTAGACCTACATTTTTGAGAGTTTTTTGCATTGAAGTCACGTTTCAGTACGTTTTTGGTACAGCAGGGAAACCAAAACCATTTTTTAATTAAACAGTGGATTACTAAGCAAACAATGTCTGCCTTTAATTTTAAAAATAAATAATTATTCTTTTATTATTGCTGCAGCCGACAGCAACACACCGCAGCATGTCATGTAGGTTTTTGATTATGTTTAAAGCGCTCATTATAAAGTTCATCTTATGTTTAGGACAGCTTAAACATGATCAATTCTGGGGGTATTTTGAAGTTTGCACACACGGAATTCCGCACATGCAATGGTTAAAACACACATAGCAAACTGAACACTTTTGATACAAATTCATGTACTGTTACAAGTGTATACTGCCCCTTAAACAACTAAATATCTGAGAGAACACTTTGGGTGTCCTGGTGAATGAATCATTTCCAGCCATGGTGCTCAGACCCTGTTTTTTGTAACTGACATTTCATCTGCAAATAGGCAAAAAGGCGGGCAAATTTTTGGGTAAACAGTGCTGACAGGAAGTCCTCTGTGGCCACTAAGAGAACGGGCAGGCTGCCTGTAGCACCTGCAAGGATTATGTGATGTCAGGCTTGTGTGTCGCCTCTAATAACATTCCCCTCTAAAGATGGAGGCTGAAGGCTAAGGGGGAACTAAAACACTCACCGATAAACTAAAATAAAAGCTAATTTTGCAGATTTTGCATTTAAAACACGTCACTTTTTAAGAGAACAAAATGCTGAGGTGGTTCTTCACAACCGTAACTTCAATTTACTACTCAGAGCTACATTTTACCATAGAATTAGGTAGAGGGGGCTAGGGTTGGGGTTTTCAGTGAATAATGTCTGCATATGTTCAGTTTTAAATGGCTTTTAAATGGGACTTTTTACTTCCTTTTGGAGCTTGACACTTTAATTTTTTGGGTGAACTATACCCTCAAGGTGTATTTTTCATAAAATGACAAAAGTGATGTAGTTCCTCTGCAGTGGAAAAAAATAAATAAAAAGATGCATTCTTCCACAACAGACAGATAAAATCCATTAACACGGATTCAATGTTTAGCAGCTTGCCTCAGTTATTGTGACTGTTACAAAACATATTCTGGTTAATTTTCAAAGAACTTGTTTTTGTAGCAAATACATGTTATTTTTTTAACAATCAACACAACCAACACTCCGGGAAAGTGTTACAGCCTCCTTAACAACATCTATAGAAAGATTATATGTCTTACTTAGATATAAAATGACAAAATGCAATTATTTATTCTGTGTTATAAGGTTTCATCCAACAACATAATGCACACTACATGAAAACCATACACACATGATTTGAACAGTGTATAGCATGTCTTATACTGATAAAGTCCTAAGGTGAGAAATGGCAACATTGCGGCAGCAATTCTGACCTAAGAGATAGTTTCCCAGTTGAATTCTAAAGCAACAAAACCCGCTGAGCCTTTTCATTAGACATCTCAGCTCACATTCCTGCAACTGGGCTCCCAAAATGTTCAGCTAAGTGCCCTCTGGCCTTCTGTTATAAGTCCTGGTAAGAAGTGATGTACTGTAGAAGTGCTGAACAAAGGGACGTAATCTTGCCCTCGTTTCCTAAGCGTCCCTGACTCTACTTGTTCTTTTCATTATTTATTTTTTTGTGGGGGAACTATGAAAATTGGATATGGAATTACAATGACAAACTTTTCCTTTTCCACTCGTAAAGCAGAGAGCTTACGCAGAGTTTGGAACACATGTAAAAGTCACATGTTTAATTAAAGTAGTAAAAAGGCTGCAAAACCATTACTCGATGTGCTAAATAAATCTAGAGCAGTCTGTCATGGCACCAAAGAGTGGAGATTCATTACAATCATTCACTACATATACTGTTTTATAGTTATTATATAGGTAAAATAAACATTTCCATCAGTCTTGTTTTTATTCGTATAAATGAAACAATACATTATGAATAAAGTATGAAGTTATCCGGACATATTATAAAGTTCCTCCTCTTTAAATAAATAATGCAAAGTTTCTTTAAAACATCTCAGTGTCTAACATAATGGAAACAATGTAGAGAAGATGTAGCGAAAACTAAAATACTTTTTAAGACATATTCCATCCAACCAAGTTTAAGCACGGCCTGAGTTTACAAGGGCCACAAGGTAGCTCTAGTCTACCTTGCAGCTGTATAATTAAACACTATAGACTATCTGTCATTCTTGGTCAGTTTCTGACCACAGGACTGCTGTTGGCTAAACATGTCTGGCTGGTGACCCACTCTTCACACAGTCTTTGTCTAACTGGGTTAGTGGCTGTGTAAGTGTCACTGACATGAAAACGAGGCCCCTGATGCATGCTGGGTAGCGGTAAGTTTATATGTGTCAAAACGGGGTTAAGCTGATTTGTTATTGTTATTTTATTTGCATGCACTTGTTTTCTTATAAACTAATTAAAGACAAATGAAAACTTCTGTAGTCTTATATTCTTTTTTGTTCTTTAAAACTCTTCTATTTAAAATGGTTTTAAAACTCTTCTGTCATTAACTTACTACAAAGCTAGATAGCTAGGCAGCCAAAATTATTCACGTCACTGGCTTTGCACATATGCAAACACACACTGCACTAAGAGCACGTGATGCAACCAAACTAAATCGCTCCCATTATAATCAACAAAGCTGTTGTGTCGTGCTCGCACTGAAGACAGCTTCATTGATTATAATAGGAGCCATTTACTTTGGTGCTGCATCACGTCACACTATTTGCTAGAGGTGTCACTTGCTTGATGAAAGAACTCCAATGTTCTTCATGATACAGGGTAAACCATTTCTGACACAAAAAAAATCAGAGCCAAAGCAAAATCTTTTAATTTGAAGTAAACTTTTAGTTAATTTGTGGGAGGAGTTTGCAGGTTTTTGTCAGTAGTGTTGAATTTGAACCAAACATTTGCCAGAAGCGCCAAGCTGTCTATCGTTGCCAAGCATGTAAACCTTTGGCAATTAATTTCAATTCATGCTTTAAACAACTAAATTGTCATAAAAAATGATCTTAACTAAATTTTTGGCATATTTTTGTATAAAAGGTTAGTTTAGTGTTCCTGTAGCTCAGTTGGTAGAGCATTGCATTAGCAATGCAAATGTCATGGGTTTGATTCCCAGAGAACACATACACTAACAAAATGTACCTATATACTTGACTGTACATAACTTGAATGTACTGTAAGTTTCTTTAGATAAACGCGTCTACCAAATGCATAAATGCAAATGTGGTCAAAATGTCATAGTTAATGTGTTTAAAGTCTTGTTTTTTAAATTTAACTGCACAAAACAATTAAGTAAATGAACTAATAATTTGATTTAAAATGAGCTATTTAGGTTAAATGTGTAACAGGCATGCTGTGTTAACTAAGCAACACAACTTGCTGGAGTAGATTAACCCAGCTTGTATTCTGTCCTGAATTTTTCCAGCAGTATATTTTAAACTACGCAAATTGGACTGATTGTATTCTAGTCTTTTATAGAGTGCACATTTAACGCCATGTCAGTATTGTTTGTGTCAATTATCACAAGGTTTGGATGTCTCATCCTCATCTAGTCAATCATTTCCATTCACACATTCAACAGGCAGGGTGGTGACTAGAGAACGGGCTGGTGCTGAAATCACCAATTTCATGGTAAAAGCCATCACTTATTGTGAGAATGCTTTTACACCATATTGTACCACGGTGTCATGTTTTATCTTTGACTAAAGCTCAAAAGAACCTGATTGGACCTTTGTACGTTTCATTTCATCCATTTCATCTTTTGACCATGCAAAGTCTACAATGCGAATTAATGGGCACACAGATTGCCTGCTAAAACATGCAGTACATTTAATATTTGCTCGCTGTTATTTAACATTTACTCTGTGGTGCTGAGAGACTTCAGATCTCGAGAGGGTAGATAACTGTGGAATAACTCTCTGTAAATTATATTCTTGCATGAATATTCCAGGTGCCCATTAGTTTGTAAAAATGAACAGGAATCACATTTACAGTTATTTATTTATACTGCAAGTAGATTTTGACTAGAGGGTTTAACAGCAGAAATGTGAAGCTTGTACTTACTGTACAATAATTCTTCAGTAGAAAATGTTCATTATTTGAGCTTTAATGTTATTTTAATGACTACCATTCTTAAAGTGGGGCTACTTCTGATTTTTGTCTTTGCAATATTCCTGTTGGTCAATTTATTAATTTACATTAATTAACATTTTACAGTTTGAAAACCCAACTGACAGACTTATTTATAGATACCGAATTTAAAAAGACATGAGCACAGACAAGATTGGTAAGCAACTAACACCTGCCTCATGCTAACATGCATGTTTAAACACAAGGATATACTTTAAGACAGTGTAACAGTTTTGTTTGTAGTACAGTAGACTATACTGTAAATGTTTTTCTTTTGTTTGCACAAATGTGTCAGTTATTTTGTGGTATTTAACAGGAGTTTATATTGTATTTAACCAAGAAAAGAGCTGTTCTGATTTGTCAAAATGAAATGTCAAGTTAATTAAATGCCAGCAAGATCCAGGGGATTTGAGAAATTAAAATATTTCGTCCAATTAAATCTCCATACATTCCCAGGGCAATTTACTATTAATTTCTATTCGGTTTTTTTCCGAATTGTATTTTATGCTTCCTTTTGAAATAGTTTGAAATAGTTTCTTTTGGAAAGTTTTCATGACTGCTTATGTTTGATGTACTGAATCTGATTATAGAATTCAGCTTGCACTTCTCATTAGCAGACCATGCCTCTGATGTTTCATTTGATGTAGGAAAAAATGTTGAACAAGAAACAGCAGCAATTTAAATGATTAGCAATAGGTCACTTCGACATATTATGAGTGTTTTGCCATAATTTTCCAGGCTGAAATATTTACAGAGGGTTGCAGGGGTTTAATACGCTACATTAAAATTGTAATCATCTTTGATTGAATAACTTTGCAACTAGCTTGCTCAGCATATGGTGCCTCTAAACCCTTCCTGAAGTCTATCGTGAGGCACTTCAGAGTGCCTCTTCAGGCATGCAGTTCTTATAACGGACCACGTGTTTCTTCAACCTGATAGAATTTAAATCATTTATGAAATCAGTTAATTTCCACTGGGATAATGTGTACAGAGGCTTTGGACAGATGTCATTACTTAAGCTGATTTGGCTTTCAGAGATTTTCACTTGTGCTATCAAATGGAACAGTTCGTGTGTCATCCGCAGCTAGAAGCAGGTGTTGGAAGATGGTTTGCAGAAAGTTAGGCAAGTGATGTGAAGCTGAACACTGGAACTTTCCCACTCACCTCACTCACTCACTTGTCTCTCTCTCTCTGTCTTTCTCTCTTCTTGGAGTGTTTCAAACTCCTTTTGCTTTTGCTTTCCACAGAAACCTTGAACATAATCCCCTGTAACACCATAAGAGAGAGGTCAAAATTTAGCAGTAGTTTTAAGATTACATTTCAGGTGTGATTACTGTATCATTCCTTACAATGAAACAACTACAGTATAGCTGATCTGAAACAACAAAGAGTAGCAGAGGATTGTCACAAAACTGAAACCATGAGGAACAAGGTCATTCTGCTTTTCACTCGTTCTAGCTGCATGACATTAACTTTGTCAAATCCCACATTTAATTCAACATTGAGTTGAAAACAACCCAGCGTTTTTTAGAGTGAAGTGTTTGAATAATGTTTATACAATGTTAATACAACATCTAAAAAACTGGATGTTTTGAGCATTTCAGATTAAGTTAAATAACAAAAACTTTTTAAAATTAAATAGAAACATTATGGAAGTTTTCTTACAACCTAAAATTATTAGTTGTGCAGGTGGTCATGTGATCTCAATTTGCCACCCCCTCATCATGAGATAGTCCAGCTTCGTGTTACCCTAAACAGCTTTTATAGGCTACTGATACAACTGGAGTCTTCCCACATATTTTTCAAGTTCACTTTTCTTTTTTACAGCAGTCTCCTGTTATTTTATATTTGCTGCATAAATGGACACATTTTGCTTTATTTAATTCAGAGTTAATGTTTGCTAATGGCTGAATTTTGGAGAGGTGACATTGCGAGCAACTTTTAGGATTATATTATGAACTGTGTGGCTCCCACTTTCTGATTGTTCTGACTGTCAAGTCGCCAAACTAAGATTCTGCCAGCACATCATAATATAATGGTTTGACAACAGGGTGTGGTGCTGTGCTATTTCCAGCTAATTGGCATTTGGGTTATATAAAGGGATTTGAATTGCAGCTGGCGGTGGTGTTGATTCAGTGCTAGGTCTGATTAAATATTGCAGCCTCCTGTCAGATGCAGTTGGGCTGGCATCAGTTATCTATGCGATATGTGTCTCTTGGGCAGCACTCCTTACTTCCATCTGCCATTTCCATTCATGCCAGTGGGCTTATTTTACTCATGCTTCTGTTGTTGTTGCAGCTCTGTTATGTTTAATTTGTTTATTGCTGTAAACATACATTGTCAAGAAATGGCCACATATCTGGTGGGTGGCCTTAAGCAAACCAGGGAGATGAAAGATATCAGAAGACATCAATAAAGGAACACAATGAACGTGACCCTGAATTGTGAAATGAGTTATCCAATAATTGCTATCTCTGTTTTTTTAAATGCAACAGGACTAAAATCCCACAGTGTATTAGCATAAAATGAAGATTACTTCTTGAAAACCCTGCAAATTCAGCAGCCCTTGAAATTAATATTTTTGTTCCTCTTTTCAAAATATCAAAAATAATTCAATTTTATTATTTTACAAATGGCCAAAGAACATGTCTGGTTAATGAAATTTCAATTTAAAACATCCATTATTTAAGGTTTTGATGCATCTTGTTAAATAAATCATTTATATATGTCATATTTATGTCTTTAAAATTATACTACATTCAATGGTACATAACTGCATCTATAGATATAGTTTCTTGCTTGTGCAAGCTAAACTCTTAGCATATTTGCTTAACACACTGCTATGAAATTAACCTTAAAACTTACAGTACACTGTATGGAAGTCACTTACCTAAACACATTCATTGCATTTCAAAGCTGGGGATCTGGGGAAGACTGGAACCAAACTTAGATTTCAACAAACTCCTATACAAAGCTATGGAAGGCTGGAAATACAGATCACAAGCCATATGTGCAAGTCATGAGTAGCATAAAACATGAGTGAAAACATTGTAAATTCTAATCACTAGTGACTGTGAGTGTGATCACTGTAATGTACTTTAAAAGTGGGGGTGCTCAGGATTTGGAAGGTGGAGCCACATACTCTGATGTCACATTAAATGATATTAGTACACTAAGAGCATATCAGCAATACAGAAATGTACATCTGAACAAAACTACATTTAGCTTTTTATTATGTAATTTAAAGAAAGGGCAAAATATTCTTGTTTGGTTGGTTGAGAGAAATACATAGGTTTAAAGAACATGCTTATAATATAAATACATGTTTTCTCTAAAAGACTGAAAATCCATTTTACAGGTTAGACATATGAAAGAAGAAATACTTATTAAGGATTATAGGAAATATAGTTATTTATATACTTTATATAAATACATAATGGATTGTATAAACATGTCAGCCAAGAAAGTAGAAATATACATTGAAAAGGGCAAAACTGTATTAACTTACAGTGGGATGATTCAATATTACACAAAGGTGAAAACATTCACCAACCTTTTCTGGCTAACGAAGTACAAAATGTGCAGCGAGCTAACAAAGTACAAAATGTACAAAATGCCTCAACCTTTTCTAGCTAATGAAGCCCAGTTAGTATGGAAAAAAGGAAAGCTAGAAATATTTGATATGTGCCTTTACAGTCTGACCAATCTGGTATAATCTTGGCAAGTGTTTGAATGTGTATTTGAATGTTTTTTTTTCTATTTTTATTATTGCAAGAACAAGGCATATCAAAAAAAAGGTTAATACCCTTGATCTTTTGATCTTTGATCAAGTACTCTCAGTCTTCAAGGGTAGAGGATGCATGCTTCTTGATTCGGCTTTGTTATATGCTGTGCACTATGAATGTTCAAAAATACAGTCCACTGTCTGTGGGTAGTGTATGACACATGTATAACACACAATGAGGTGACTTGTGTAGATAATTTCAAAATGAATAATTTCAAAGAGCTTTCTTTACCATTGTTTATCAACCCTCCAGTCAACTTAATTGACTTGGATAGTGATGTTGATGAGTGATTGCCTAATATGTGCTTGTGAAATATTACTACAGCAGGGGTTATATGGATGTGGGCATTAATGTAAACAGGATAGGAGAGCTGAAAACACCAACAAGGTCCCACTGGATTTGAAATAAAAAGAACTTACTATTTAATGTTTAATTTTTGGCCTTGGTCATCCCTGTTACCTTATTGTGTCAATTGTGGTTTAGTAAAAACGTGCTGTTTGATTCACTTATTTCTGTCATTCTCCTGCCCAGCACATGCTGCCATACCCATCCATTCAAGCATAAATTTGACTGACAAGGTCCTGCATGTAAATCATGCTGAGTAGGTTTCAGTAAACAGATGGTGCATTTTAATAACCTACAGGGGTGAAAGCACAGCTAAACGCTTAAAGATTGGACTAACCAGTCCTTTGAGTCTGGTGATCTCCCAAACCTGCCTGTCAGATAAGAAAGTTGCACTTGTCATGTTTAAGGTTCACAAAACTGAGAACAGACAAATCCTTACAGCAAGAAAAAAACAGCTATCAACGGCAAAAAGATTTCTGTGAACCGTTTTTCACACGTCTCTGTCTCCGATAGACCAAACAAGGGCCTGTCATGCCGGATAAGGAGGGATTTTTCTCCTCTCCAAACCTCAGCATTTCCCAGATAAAATATCTTTGAGGCACCAACGACATTTTCAGTGGCTGGGCTGTGGTATGGGAAAAAACACTTTTGGTCTGAAATATGTGAAACCATTTATCATTTCATTGAATCGACCATCATATTGCTGTGAGAACTTGGCAATAACCATGACTCCCCCTCGCAATAACTCTATTCTTACAAAGATCCTAAAATATGAAACTCTTCTTTTTCCATCCTCAGAGATATTTTTGTGTGTCACCTGGTTTAGTATGACGGTGTGAACACATAAGAAAGAGCATGTGTGATCTCTTTTATATTTCAATTGTTTCTCCAAAACAGTAATGCACCTGAATGGAGAGAAAATGTTTCTGTGTCTCACATATTTCCCCTGGGAATAAACATGCAGAAATCTCACATATGTCTCCACTAGGGTTTCAGGAGATCTCAACAATGTCACAAACTGTGGATTTAACAAGTCTTAAATGAAAAGTCAATATCACTGAAGATTTCAATATGTTTTTCCTTAAATGTGTCTAAAAGATTATTATTAAAAGATTATTACAGATTATCTTAGCGATACAATCTACCTAATAGTTTTAATTTTGTATCTTTCAAAAAATGCCTCCTTTGTATCTATTTCTATTTCTCAACAGCGGTTTTAGTTGAAACATCTAAAACAAAGTTGATACTTAAATGAAACAAACTTAGAACTTATCAAATCTCCTGAGTTATGAAAGCAATAAAATTTCCTTCTGAGAAGTCCCAACATTCTAAGTATATCTAAAGTGTTTTTGAGATCTTTGAAAAGATGGATGTACATCATTTAACACAGTCACTATATTTACACAATGGAACATCACACAGTGGCAAGGTACTGCCCATGATTGCTAATATGGAACACACATCTGAAAGCTCTGTTTGAGAGATGCTCAATTAGAAAATGAAAACCATCACATCCTTATAACCAAAATCCATCATTCGATAATATCAGCACTTTTTTCTGATTTTATAGCAATATTCACCCATAGTGGAAGCTGTCAATGGCTTCTGATAACATCCTGCCAGGTCCAGCAAGCACTGATTTAATGTGTCCATCTGGCAAATGGTGTGTGTGTGTTCAAAACCTCAGCGTTCCTGACACAGCATGAACCACAGCTGCAGCAATCAAGAGAATCTGAAGATGCAATTGCTGGAAATAATGAACCAATTAAAATGAAATGCCACTCATAAAAACAAAGTAATCTTTCAAGCAACCCTTCATCAATTATTGAAGAAAAGCAGAACTCTTCCTTTATTAAAGAGGTCATATCATGAAAAATCTAATTTTCCTTGATCTTTTGAAGTAAAACAGTTCAATGTTCCTATGAAATAAAACTTTCAGAAGTCAAAACTCCCACCCAAGTTCAAAAACGCAGTTTATTGAAACCAGGCTGCAAAAAAGTCTTGTTGTTGGCCCATGATGTTGAAGCATCATGGGGTGCATAGATTAACACACGACCAACACTTTTTCAAATCCATGATGTATATTCAGTATTTAGCATCCTATATTTCCCAGTCACACTTAATAAGTATGAAGTACAGCAGATACCAGTACCCCACAGACTGAACACTAAATTAGATACTATTAGTAATTAACCATCAAGAAGAACAGGATATGGCTTAGAGTGTTATGCTGTATCTTTTTAACAAGGTCCATCATGTCAGTCTGATCTTAACAGTTTATAAAAGGATTACTGGATTACAAAAGGACGGTGTAGTGCCAAATATATAAAGCCCACCATCAAATATGAAATCCATAATTAAGCATTGGAAAAATATTAATATGTGCAGAGGACATTGACATTAAAGTTTTAAAGGTACAGTAGCAAAACAGTCCATTTTATGTATAATTCAGACAGACTTAGATTGTCACATAAAATCAAATTTTAATATTTATTAAAAAATACAAAATGAGTTTCAGGAATGGCATCTGTAATGCAATAAGAATTCATATTTCACGGATATATGTTTTCAAAGCTGAAGCACAACTAGCAATGTACTTAGCATACTTCTTACTTTCCAAAGTCTGAATAAAACGACCTGTGCTTAAGAACATCAGCACAACTCACACTTACAGCACAGTTCTACCTGTGTGTATTAAATTCAGATTTTGGCCTTAAATTAAAGGTTGTACTTCATTTCAGAGTCATTGCTCAATGTACACCGGATTCTGCAAGAAGCACCAGGAGACCTTTTTGGGGGCCTTTTGTTATTAAGTAAAACCGTGCAATTTGATTTGGCGTGATTAATGAAAGGGCATTGGAATAACATTGAATGAGAGTGCTTCTGTCTGTAGCAGAGATGGTTGAGAAGAGCAGAAGAACTCTACGGTTCAGTAGTTTGAAATGATTAATGAGTTCCCTCCACAGTGGGCTCTCCTCGACAACACTATTTCCCCTGTGAAGACAAATTCCTGGATGTTCTTGCTGTGTCTGGTGGCTAAAATATTCAATGTGTTAACCCATCATTTAGGTTCATTGTGAACCACATCACATAGTCAGTGTTGGGCCCACAGCTGTACAAGCGAGAGACTAATGTGCTTTTCTCGACTATGTAAGAAGGTAGTGATTTTACTGTGTCTAACACACCCTACTTCACCTTTTATGCTGCAGTGCCAGGGGCCTTTTCTCTCCAAGGAGGCCTCCTTAAAAAATTTGGATGACAAAATCTACAGAACTTTTGAAAAATGAGGTCGAACAGTGTGTCAAGCACTCATTTTTCTAAAGTAACTTTGGAAAAATTGCTTTTTGTTTACATTAATGTATTTGGGAGATATCCAAAACAACAATTTATCCTAAATAACAGTGCATTCAAGCTATACATTTTATCAGTATGTGCATTTCCTGGGAATCAAACCCACAACCTTGACATTGTTGGCCCCATGCTCTACGAGTTGAGCTACAGGAATACTGTGTCAACAGTGTCATAAGCCCCTGTTGCACCACATAGTTCTAGGAACTAAATTACAGGTTACTAAGTTCCAGAAACCAGAAACCTTGAGGGAGAACTCATTTCTCTCTTTAGCCATTTTTCTGGTTGCATTCACACCGGCAGTAGGAACTGTGAAGTGACGTGAAAGCCAGCATGCCATTCAAAAAAATCAAACAACTGGAGGACACTGTGATCGGAGCAGTGTTTCTATTTTATGTTGTGTTTTGTGATATCAGACATGGGAGGCATATAAGTTGCAATTAAAAGAGCAAAAAGAAGGGATGGGGGGCTACATCTCCTATGACAATTTGCAGTGCTATATATCAGACAGAGAAGAGAACAAGGCTTCAGACATATAAATGCTGTTAATATTAGCTTTCTGTATGTTTATGCCTTGTAACGCTTTAAAATACTGTTCTGTTGCAGCATTCGGCCAGCCAGCTTACAATCACTAATAGTGCCTGTTGTGCTGGGTTAGACCCTACTCTAAAGTAGGTGCTAATTTAGCTCCTCTAAAAGTGTTCCTAGAGCTAAAATTGTTCCTAGTTTCCTACGATGCAAACACGCCAAAAGTGGAAACTTCTGCCAAACTCCTGCCAAGAAAGTTCCTGCAGTGCAAAAGCCCCTATAGTAGATTTTAAGAATGAGACAGCATCTCTTTGGCCTCACTTGAGTTCACTGTGTTCTCACTAAGGTCCTAAAGCATGCTTTGGGAAATCCTTTGGCTGATTATGCTGTCAACAGGATAATGCGCCTGTGATGTTCAACTCACTAAATTTTCCCACTCAGATATCAGCACTTTTGTCACTTGAAATGGCTTTAAATGATGAGTGTGTAACCATCATTACACTGTTTACTATGGATTTATTGACTAATAAAAATGTTAAAAGAAGGCAATAATATAATAGCCAACAATTAGCCACTATAGTTATTATTATTATTTTTAAAGCAATGTAAAGTGAGTTTAAAACCAATATGATGGCACGTCTTTGCATCATATATATATTGTTACATATTTTATATATTGTTTATATATTGTTAAATATATAGTATACTACTTTTATTGCTGTTGTTGATTATGTAAATGTTGTACATGTTAGTCCTTTAACCTGGAAACCTTGTAAACATAAGCTGGAACTGAAACATGAATTTATATTGGACCCAAAAATATCTGAAGACAAAATTGCTCTCCTCATTTCAGAAGTCCACACACCACTGCACAGTACTCACCAGATTATTTCAATAGGGAATATATTGAACCATTTAGAGGCAATTAGAATGATTCTATGGTCCAATGAAACTAGGAAATATGATGTTTCAATTCATACCTGTGAAATAGTTTGGTGAACTGGAGCCTATCATAAGCCCCTCTTTTTGTTCCCCATAACCTCAAAAAACTGTCATCAGATTACAGAATATAGGTCATTTCAGACTCTGGGAGTGTCAAAGCAGATTTTCCTGGTATGTTTTTTTTGGTTTGAGCTTGACTTAATAAAACTCACAGGGGACCTGACTGAAGAGTGTCAATAAATGGCAGCAAATCCTGCTCCATCTCACCTCAGTGCACCAAAACTTTGTACCTGAAAGAGAAACTTTGAGTCTGAACTAGTGAAACATTTTGCGAGACTACACTAAAGCCCATCTCAGACTGAACTAGTTTTCCCACATGTAAATTTAATATTTAGATAATTTATTTTATCATACTTTGTCTGGCCATGTCTAATCTGTGTCTGTGTTTCTTTCTCACATGGACACCAACTACCAATTACCAGCTGTTACCTACCTACCTAATTTGAAATCTTTTGGGAAATCTAATCCCATCCAGATAAAATATGTCTGTGATAGTGATATGTTTTAACAATGCTTTAGCTCATTTATTTTGACCTTCTTAAAATACTACTAAGTAAAGCTACAGCTCTGTTTGTGCTGACAGGCGTACTTTCCTTAGAATTTAAACCTTTTTGCCAACTTTTTGAGTAAAATATTAATTGGCGGTTCAATTACTGGAGGCATCTCATTCAAAGGAAAAAGAACTGAATTGCTCAGAATGGCCACTGTAATAATTCTTTACTGTTATTATATACGTAATGGTATTGTGTGTGTGTGTGTGTGTGTGTGTGTGTGTGTGTGTGTGTGTGTGTGTGTGTGTGTGTGTGTGTGTGTGTGTGTGTGTGTGTGTGTGTGTGTGTGTGTGTGTGTGTGTGTATACTGTTTGTTTAAATGGGTATTATCATGCACACATCCAGACAATAGATACTCCTATTCTAGTAAATAATTACAGAGATCCCAATACCAGTATTACATGAAATCACAAGACGTTCACTTTTAATGCCTGTAATCTAAACAATGCTTAAAAAACAAGAGTGTTTTAGCTGCTTCCTTGTTGATGGTGCTGTCTCAGAAGCTTTCCCACTAAACATAAAAAGAAAATCCATCAAGACAAATCTACCCCTAAACGATGCATAAACATAAACTAGTGATAATCATATTAACTCTAAATGTCTCATGGTGGTGCTCAGGTTTAAGTTTTGTACCGCAATACTCAGTTAAACTTTAATTACACTCATTATCTACCAGAACAAATGTCAACCATTCAACAACCAGTGCAAAAGTAAACTTAATCGTAGCTCTGTTTTTGTTGCCTTTTAAACAGGGCATTTGGACAGCAAAGGAAATATTTTAATGAAGGCATGTGAACTCTCTTTGGTATGTAATAAATCCCCATTAGGGCTTCTAGCCCTAAGGCTGACAATCATGCTTTATTCAGCCACCATAATCAACCTCTGCTGACTCTTAAACCTGCTCATTATTAAAAAACATTAGTTATGATAATCCCCACCACGGCATCAAATTCAGCGAACACTTGGCATTAAACTTTTAAGCTGTAATTAAAAAAAATACAGTGGTTGTAGTCCCAAAGGGTAAAGATCGGTCTCCAATCCTATTGTAATTTGAGCACACCTAGTAGCTTGATTGGCATAATAAGGGAATTATAGGATGAATGCACCAACTGTGAACACCCGTAGGGTAACAGGGTTTAGGATCGGATCACAATGAACTGTAGAGTGAACGTGGAATTTAGACATGTCACAAAAATGCATTAAGAACTGTTCTGGTATTTTAAAAAGCAAACTTTAGTTTAGAAACAAATTCAAACTTGTGCTCATAAGCACTTTACAGCTAAAATCGTGAACAGTTACTTTGGTTAAAATTATGGCTAGCTTTTAAGGGTCTTTCCTGTTATGTTAGTACAATTTTAACTTCACTGCTGTGTTGTGACATATTGTGACATATAATTTCAATCTTTAACAAATAGCACATTTAGTATATGATCTATTAAGACATATATGATGGGAAAATGAAGGTGTACTGCATAACAGGAATGCCCCAAAAGCAAACGCTTGTCAGTAAGGAACAGACATTATTTTTCATGTCAGAGATCATCTCCTCCCCTGTCCTCTGCCGTCACATTCTCCAGAAGGCTGTTAGGCTTCAGGGCTATAAGCACTGACCCTGAGCAGCCCATCAGCATTTCTCCTGACCTTCACCCAACGGACCTGATCCTATACCAGCCCTTAGTTGTCATCATACTTCACCATGTGGCATTAAAAAAAAATGTGTGTCAGGCCTTTGCTTGAGAAGATTACAAACCGGCTCAAAATGGTGCTGGCCGTCTTTTTTAAATCTTGGCAGTGCTTCCAATTCCCTTAGTTGCAGTAGCGACAAGAGCAGAGAACAAAAAGCTTTCCTCTGCCAAACAGTGCAATTTCATCCTTGAGACATTCCGATCTCCCAGAATGTGTACATGAAGAAAATTAATGCACGTAATTATGGTCAATAATAAAAATACTCAGAGCTTTCTTAAAAGCCAGTGATGCCAAGGGCAAAACACACAAAACAAGGCAAAAGCAATGTACTGTATGCTTCGCTTAGTGGTTGGAGGACAGAAAATATTACACCTCGGTTGTTCCAAGTTTTTAAACCTGAAAGTAATTTGATGCCAGCATCAATATTGCAGCATTTTTTTGTCATGGGGTGTTACTCACTCCCTGATGGTAATAGGCTATTTTTCCCTCTCTAAAAGCTTTCACAGACACAGCTAGCCTGTACACAGTGTACTGCCATTCACAAAGCATTATCATTAACGCAGTCCACAGAAATGTGAGTGTTTGGTCCCATGACTACCTCAGTGGTGTTGAATTGTTTATCATCTTTTTCAATACAGTTGGAAAAGCAGCACTCAAAGTATTTTATTTAAATAAACATCATATATTTATTTCTCTCATTTTTATGCACTGCCCACCGTAGTAAAAACCATAATGGCTTATTAAACAGGGTTAAAAGTTTGGAGGGGAAAGTAGTGATGTCTGTCAAATGAACTAAGGGGAAGTGGAGCAGATTTTGAGTGTAATACTAAATGTAGTGCATGTCTCTTTAGCGGGAGTGGTTACAAGCAAAACAGGATCAAAGATGATTCTATGCAAGAAACAAGCCAAACCCAAATGTCAACACATTTCTAAAAAATAGAAATGTCTGTCATGATTCCTTAAATACTGTATAAAGAGATCCAAGGCTTTAAATCAGTGCAACATTACAACAGCAAGTATTATATTGCATTTATACAACAGCTCTATAAAAAGTTATTATCAAATAACTTACATTTTTGACATAATATGGTCAGTTTTTTTATTTACACTAACAAAAATAGTTTTGAAGGATGCCAAATCAGTATCAACTATTGCATGTGTTCGAGAAGCACAGTCTGAGAGCCCTCCCGGAATACAAGCAAAGTGAAACAATAAATACTGACTATATATGTCAAAAATATTGTAAGTACAAATTTTCTAACTGCTGTTAATATCAACACTCCTTGAATGCTGTTTGTCAAAGATTACAAGACCGGCACTAACTGGTGTATAATTATGTATCACTGAAGGAAAAGAAGGTTTGAACTTGCTCCAATATTTCTTATCTTTTTTTGTATATGAATTACTTGACATTTGGCAGTTTGGCCATCACATTTGTGTAATGATTAATGTGTAGAATTTAGATTCTGTGTAAATGACAACTGGGCTGAAATGTTTCAGCAACCCAATATTACTCCATTTGATGGACATTGGTGAAGTACATTACATTGGAGATATTCAGTCTCTGGTTCATGCCTCTTAAACTGGTGTAATATTAGGAGCTATTTGTGAGTAACTCTCACCCAGAAAATGTTGTCTGATTCACACTTTAAGATGAATCATGCTTAAACAAATGTCTGGTGGAATTAAGAATCCCCTTTATACGATTGCTGATATATTGTACGTGTGATTACCAAACAACATGCAGAACAAAGAGAAATTATATGCAATTAATTATGAATTATAAAAATTATGTTGAACACAAATGCCAACTGATTGCATCAAATGTTGCTCTGCAGTCACACTTCTTATTTTTCACTCCCATATGTTGAATATTTCAGTTTCCGATTTAAAGACAACATCATCAGGTGTGGATGCATCTGTGGATGCTGCCCATATGGCAATCTATGTGTGCTTTATCTTCATGATGGCTCATTAACAGAAATAAAGTAGAAATGTTGGCTTCGTTTGCATTTTCCACTGCTCCGTTACCTGGCACATTATTATACATGCTGTGTAATGCCAAATTACTGTAAAATTCATGTACTGTACTTGCATATTTAATCTGTGGTTTAGTTTGTTAAAAACCTAAGAATGCATACAAGATTGTGATGGCTCTTACAATCAACAGACATATACAATAGCCTAAATTAATCTATTTTCAAAGGGTGCCTATTTTCCTTTTCTGAATCTCGGGCCAACTAAGGCTATTGATTGTTTGTTGGGAAAGTGAAGTGAATTCTCTTCCTGCTTGCTGTGTGAATGGGTAACAAGAAGTGGAACGTTGAGCCTGTGCCCTCAACACACTACTATTCTGATCATCATTAAACCATTTTCCATTTTACCACCTATTTCATGTGCCCTTTGGCAAATCCTTGCAGATATATTTGCCAGTGTCCCTATGTAGGTCACTGCGCTAAGACGCCACACTGCCATATTGTACCGAGCAGACACATCTTTACCAACCTTCATGGTGGATAATGCAAGGATAGTGTCAAATATGATTATTGTGTGCCATGACTCTGCCTGTACTTAATACAATGGTGCACTCATAGTTACTTCATATATCTGTATAATGGCTTAGCTGCCCTAGGCCTAATGCGTTGTATTGTTCTCTCCTCCATGCATAGAACTGTCACAGTGCAGTTGTAAATTATAATTGGATTTTTTTGTGCTGGAAACAGACATTCTCTCCCAACGTATGTCAGTGAAAAAGCCATTTAACCTCTTTTTACAATTTTCTTACTTTTTAGTTTTAGAAGATTTTGAGGGTTCGCAGACAAGCAAGAGTTTAAGTATCCAAGTAATTCAGTGATAGGCACAAAGATAAACCAGCAGATAGAAGTCAGATATATGGGGATATTCCGAGGGATAGAAGTGTCTTATTTCAAATATAAGATAGTGGCCACAATTAACTGATAAGAAGACAAGAACACACTGAGACATCAAAGTAAAACATGAATTTCACTACATGTACACTTAGCAGAATATGCATAATAAACTGTATTGGCAGTCAATTCATGAACACAGATTTTAAGCAATCCCATATGACTAAATTATGATATGTTTTAAAATTATATGTAATTACGCAACTTTAGACAAGCAGTTTGTTATGGTTTAGGCATACAAACACAATAAAGTTATTTAACTAAGCAGTATTTACATATTCTGGAGCCATCACAGTTCATTTGCACTTTTCTTCCACACTATCTCCCGATGGACAACGCCTGACAGCCTGATTGCCTTCCCATTCATATTCATGTAATCTTTTTCTCGAGCTTGACACATTACAATAAGTCAGGAGATGAGTGTGAAAGTGTCAAAACAATGAGAGCAAATGCAGTATTAGTTTGGGATAATTCTGTCTTTGTTGATGAACTTCAGAAAATGTGTGTAAACCTGTAGACAGATGAAGGACTGTCGTGGGTGTTGTTTTTGCAGTTTGATTGTACTTGTGAAAGATGGTGGTCTGACAATTCCATGATTCATAATTACACTCGCACAATGCAAATGATGTTTGATGCAAATTGGTTTTCGCATTAGAGACTAACTGTAAGATGGCCAATCAGAGTTTCACACATCAACACAAGCATATCATCAGTAGATTAAAAGCGTATAAATTTGGAATGGCTATAGGCTTTCATGTGATCATCTGTTAAAGCTGACATAGAATCTTTCAAAGAAAAATCTGATATTTAAAGGCTATAGCTGACACCCAATTCAGTTAAACTGTACCACTGGGTCAGAAGATGAAAAAATTCCCAGCCTGTGCTGGTGAAGAGAGGCTGAGATACAATGCAGGCCGTTTAATAACCCCTAGAGCACAGGTTCCACTAAATTGTCTTCTTGCTGAATTATTTCCAATAATAACGGCCACAAATTTACTCTCGGTGAGGGGTAATAAGGCTAAGAGCGTGGGGCAAAAAAGGACTTTAAAAAAATACTGAAACTGCTTTTTAATGGAGTTTAGCCTAGTTACATCTTCCTTCACAATAAGCAAGTCGATACGACCCACTACTAAATTGTTTACTTCCCTTACAGGTAAATCGTCTCAAAATTGGCTAAATATTACAACTTTTTCTCAGAATGTGTTTATATTGTCCTACTTTGATAATGGTACAAAATGTCACAGATCTGCAGCTCACTGTGTACAGCTGGAAATAATTACCCTCTCCATGAATGATGTCTGGATGTACTGTTGTATACAAAATATCCTGATACAGTGAATATATTTTGCAAGGTTAAGTGGCAAATGACTGAACACGCCGGTGCAAATGCTTCAGTAAGTAATCATTACATTTAAAGAAGCATCAGGGTTATTTTTAAAATCTAATTTATCCGTGTTGGTTGTGATACAGCAAAACTTGTAAGGAAGCAGGGGTGGGCAATAATAGTGACTTTTTTGTGTACCGTCATCAGAATATGCTTCACTCTTATCGACTAAAGACCAATTTGCTGAGCAAATTCTTTTTTAAAATTGCATGTCATCCTTTGGTTAAACTTTAACTGACTTTAATAATATGTCATTTTCCTAATGCAGTAAAAACAAATGTTGATCTTAACAAATAATATACCAACAAAATAATATTTCCATATAAATCTAAATGTGAGCCAACACAACATTATTCTAGACTATTTATTGCTTGTGGACTAGCTAGGCCTCCATTACCTTAAAAGTCACATTTATCAATCAGCAAGTCTATTACTATTTGCATAAAAAAATCACATCCAAGCACAACTGCACTGCATTAAGTGTTTTAAGGGAGAGTGATTCAGCAGATACTGCAAGAATACATGCAGCGCAACATTCTGTTAGGATAATTTGCACTTACAGTGGGAGAAAATAAACAACTTAATAAGCTTGCCATTAATGATGAGCTTTCAATAGTACATCAATGAAAGAAAAATAAACATCAAAAGCATACATACTGTAACAGATATTCAAACATGATCCTGACACTATAGTGGCACTCTATTCATCACTACAGAGTGCAGAAATTAATCTGATGATTATTTCAACACAATGCCTTGTTTTATCATCTATGTATAAAACATTCATTTGTTGTTGTTGTTGGTTTGTGAGATGCTCATAGCTAAATTGGCTCATCAAGGCTCATTGGGCTAAGGTTGAATGAAAAATAGACAACTTACCTTCAGGGTAATTACATATCAGCATACACACACCCCATACGCTCCTTGTTTCCATGGTGGCACGTGGAGAAAGTTAAATGAGGAAAGGTAAGTGCTGGGGATTTAAGGATTGGCCACTGGCAAGCTCCAAGGCAGTGCCAGTCACCCTGGACTATGCTCATAAATCATCCAAATGATGCTGGGTGGCCACAGGTCCATGACCTTTTCAGAGGTTCCTGCATTCAGTACATACAGTGTACTCTAATCAGTATCTGGAATCCATACAAATGATCTCATCAAAGCAGATGAATCAAAAGATCATTTTAAGAGTGTCTTTTGCTGGATTGACATATATCTGTGTTTCATACATATGCTATTGGGAAGTGATGGGAATTTTTTTCAGCTTTATACATTTTTATTCATTCAATTCATTTACTTCTTGTTTCAATGTTAAATTTATTGTACTGTCAAATTACTGTTTTCATAAACTATTTATCAGCTTGTAAGGGGGCTGAGGCAGAAGCTGAAGCAGGATCCAGTTGCGGATGTTTATTGGGGTTATCCATAATCAAAGTCGAAAGTACAGGCAAAGGGTCGTAATACACATAGACAGTCCAACCATGCAACACAAAAGGGAGAGACGTAAATCAGAGGTCGTAAATCCAGGCAGAGAATCAATATCTAAACAAACAGTCCGATCCAGGTGTCAAACAAAGGGGCTAGGCAAAAATCAGAAAACGAGAACCAAACAATAGGTAACACAGGAAAGCAGGCAGTAAAAGAGAATGCTTAGTAGTCAGGTGTTAAGCTGGCAATACTTCGCAACGTGGCCATGTGGCAGCAAGGTTTATATAGCTGCCAAACAGGAAGTAAGTTCATAGTTCAAAGTTCAGAGTTCAGCAGAGGGAGCATGAGCAGTCAGTATTCCGGTGAGGGCTCCCTCTGCTGGCGTGATGTTACAGAACCCCCCCCTCTAGGAGCACCTCCAGGTGCTCTACGTGGCGTCCCCGTGGACGTGGTGCTGGACGGTCAGGTCTGGCTCGATGAAACTCCTCCGTGAGCGAGGATCCAGAATGTCCCCTGCCGCTACCCACGATCTCTCCTCTGGGCCGTATCCCTCCCAATCCACCAGGTATTGTAACTGACCCCCTCTTCGCCGTGAGTCAAGCAGGACGTTCACCTTGTAGGCCGGCGTTCCGCCAATGTCCAGCGGTGGCGGTGGCTCCTGCAATATGGCCTCGGGGTCAGCGTCCCGGTGGAAAGGTTTGAGGAGTGACACATGGAAAGGAGAGATGCGGTAGTCAGCAGGAAGCTCTAATTGGTAAGTGACCTCATTAATCTGTCTTATGATTTTAAATGGGCCAACATACCTGGGAGAGAGCTTCCTGCTCGGCAGACGTAGCTTGAGATCCCTCGTGGAGAGCCAGACCCTTTGTCCAGGTTGGTATGGAGGGTGTGGGCGACGGTGACGGTTAGCGTTAATCTCCTGCCTCCTCACAGCGCGTTGAAGCCGTACATGGGCACTGTCCCACACCCTCTCACTGTTACGAATCCAGTCGTTAACAGCGGGCACAGACGATGGTTCTCCTGACCACGGGAACAGGGGAGGCTGGTAACCCAGCACACATTGAAATGGTGTGAGTCCTGTAGAGGAGTGCGTGAGTTCTGGGCATACTCGGTCCAAGGGAGAAATTCAGCCCAGCGATGTTGTTCGCGGCTGCAGTAAGTCCGCAGGTACCTGCCGATCTCTTGGTTCAGCCTCTCCACCTGACCGTTTGACTGCGGATGATAGCCAGAGGTTAAACTCACATTGATATCTAAAAGGTTACAAAAGGATTTCCAAACCTGAGAGGTGAACTGAGTTCCTCGATCTGATACAATGTCTTCAGGTAGACCATAGTTTCGAAAGACATGGTGGAACATGGCTTGAGCAGTCTCCATGGCAGTAGGTAATCCTTTTAATGGAACCAGACGACAGGCTTTGGAGAAGCGGTCGACGATGACCAGAATTGTGGTGTAACCATCAGACAGGGGTAAGTCAGTGATGAAGTCGATGGAGAGGTGAGACCAAGGTCGTTGGGGAATCGGGAGAGGCTGTAGAAGTCCCGTCGGCAGGTCCCTGGGAGTCTTGGACTGGGCACAGATGGAGCAAGACTTGACATAATTGGCCACATCTTTGGTCATTGAAGGCCACCAGAAGGAATTCTGCACAAGTTTAAGGGTTCGTGAAATGCCGGGATGTCCCGTGCTGAGTGATGTGTGGACCCACTGGATGACCCGGTGACGTAGTGTCTGGGGAACATTGTTTGGAGGGGGGGCAGTTCGGTGGTGATGGTTCTGTGAGGACGGCCTGGTGAATTTCCTCCATTATGTCCCAGTTGACCGGAGCAACAAACAAGGCTGGACTTAGGATAGGTTCAGGATTGTAGTTCTGTCGTGGGGGATCATGGCGCCTGGATAGTGCATCTGCCTTGCTATTCTTGGAGCCTGGACGATAAGTAACTGTAAAATGGAATTGTGAAAAGAACAGAGACCATCTTGCCTGGCGTGAATTCAGACGTCGAGCAGACTTGACATACTCAAGGTTCTTATGGTCCGTGATAACTTGAAAAGGATGAGCTGCCCCCTCGAGCCAATGTCTCCACTCTTCCATGGCAGCCTTCATTGACAGAAGCTCTTTGTTTCCCACATCATAAACTCAGCGGGGGTTAGCTTCCGAGAGAAGGCGGCACACGGGAAAAGCTTGGGAGGCTGTCCATGACGTTGAGAGAGCACGGCTCCAATCCCGCAGTCAGAAGCATCGACCTCCACAATGAAGGGGAGTTCTGGATCTGGATGTTTAAGGATGGGGGCCGTCGTGAAGCTGGTCTTGAGCTTTTGGAAGGCTGCATTGGTGGAAGCGTTCCATGACAACTTCCTGGGTTTTCCCTTGAGTAATGAGGTGAGAGGTGCAGCAATAGAACTGTAGTTCCTAATGAAGCGTCGATAGAAGTTAGCAAAGCCCAGGAACCTCTGCAATTCTTTCAACGTGGAGGGCTGCGGCCACTCAGTGACGGCGGTTACCTTAGAAGCATCCATTTCAACGCCCTGGTGGCTGATGTTGTACCCCAGGAATGTTGTCTGCTTCACATGAAACTCACATTTTTCAGTCTTGACATAGAGTTGGTGATTGAGAAGCTTGGAAAGAACACTCTTGACGTGAGTGACATGATCCTCTTCATTCAGGGAATAGATTAGGATGTCGTCAAGATATGCGATGACATACTTGTGGAGGACATCTTTGAAGACTTCATTTATGAAGGATTGGAAGACGGCTGGGGCATTGGCAAGGCCAAAGGGCATAACCAGGTATTCGTAGTGCCCCCTGGTGGTGAGAAAAGCTGTCTTCCACTCATCTCCGTCCCTGATGCGTATCAGGTTATAAGCGTTTCTCAAGTCGAGTTTAGTAAAAATTTTGGCCTTCCTGAGTTGTTCTAGGGCAGAAGGGACTAGAGGCAGTGGATACCTGAATTTAACAGTGACATTATTGAGGCCTCTGTAGTCGATGCACGGACGCAGACCCCCATCCTTCTCCACGAAGAAGCCGGCTGCAGCGGGAGAAGTAGAAGGACGGATAAAGCCAGCTTCCAGAGCCTCCTTGATGTAGTCCTCCATAGCCTGTGCTTCTTGGCGTGACAGCGGGTAGACTTTGCTTTTGGGAGGACATGTTGGGAAGAAGGTCTATAGCACAGTCCCAGTGCCGATGTGGTGGTAACTGTGTGGCTTTAACCTTGCTGAAGACCTCCAAAAGCTCGTTATAAACCTTGGGGATCTTTGGTTGGGTCAGGCTCGGAGGGCTCCCCATGCTTGTGGACAGACATGGACTGGACTGCTTAAGGGTTAGACAGTGACTAAAACAGAATGGAGACCAGTGGGTCAGCTCACCCGTGCGCCAGGAGATGTGGGGATCGTGGCAACTTAGCCATGGCATTCCTAAAATTATTTCATATTTGGGTGAGTCGATCAGATATAGAGAGATGTTCTCTTCATGAAAAACCCCAATTTGCATTTTCAGTGATCGGGTCTGTTCCAGAACTCCTCCTTTGATGGGTTGGTTATTGACAGCCGTAATACTGATAGGTGGAAAGCATGGAATGGTGGGTAGTTGATGTTTCCGGGCAATGTCCGAGTTGATGAGGTGAGAGCGGCGCCGGAATCTACTAATGCTGTCAACATAAAAGAACCACTTTCGGTAGAAATCTGTACGGGTAATGTGAAGACTTTAACTGGATTTTGTGAAAAGGTGTCCACATTCACCCGGTCTTGTGCTGTGAGGGACCTCCGGGTCTTTTGAGGACACTGTGACTTATGATGACCTGGTTCACCACAATAAAAGCAGAGGTTGTTGATGAACCTTCGTCTACGCTCGTCCTCAGACAGCCTGGTAGATCCTACTTGCATGGGCTTGGTAACACATGGTGCCTCAGGATTCCGAAGTGCAGGTCGTGACATAAGGTGGGATGCATGCGCTTGCTTGGGTTTAGGTGAGTTCCTGAGCAAATTATCAATCTTAACAGTCATGTTAACAAAGTCATTGAAAGAAGATTCCTCACCTCGACATGCCATCTCCAACTGCAATTGGGGACATAGGCTTTCCCGAAACACCCCTTTAAGTGCAGCATCATTCCATCCACTCTGAGCTGCAAGAGTCCTGAATTCAACTGCGTGCTCTGCTGCACTATGTGAGCCTTGAGAAAGGTGTAAAAGACGAGACGAAACATCCCGACCCCCAGCAGGATATTCAAATACTTCTCGGAGTTGTTGCAAAAAATACTCAGGTGAAGATCTAAACTGTTCGTCCGTCTCCCAAACCGCAGCAGCCCAATCAATAGCCTTGCCAGATAATAGTGACATGATAAAAGAGCATTGATCAGAACTAGCATGAGACTGATCCCCCAACGATTCCAAATAAGTGCGTACTTGTCGAATGAACCCTTTACACCGTTCTGCAGAACCATCAAACTTATCGGGAAGAGCAAGTCTTACCGTGCTCGACGTGGTGGAAGGAGGAGAGCAAAGTCGCTGGAGCAGTAGTTCATTCGATGCCTGTACGTTAGCTAGCTGTTCGTGGTAGCTGCGTAATAGTTCTCCCTGGTAGACAAATGCAGCTTGCAGCTGTGAAACATCCGCTGGATTGAGGGTAGGCGAAGTATTCTGTAAGGGGGCTGAGGCAGAAGCTGAAGCAGGATCCAGTTGCGGATGTTTATTGGGGTTATCCATAATCAAAGTCGAAAGTACAGGCAAAGGGTCGTAATACACATAGACAGTCCAACCATGCAACACAACAAAAGGGAGAGACGTAAATCAGAGGTCGTAAATCCAGGCAGAGAATCAATATCTAAACAAACAGTCCGATCCAGGTGTCAAACAAAGGGGCTAGGCAAAAATCAGAAAACGAGAACCAAACAATAGGTAACACAGGAAAGCAGGCAGTAAAAGAGAATGCTTAGTAGTCAGGTGTTAAGCTGGCAATACTTCGCAACGTGGCAGCAAGGTTTATATAGCTGCCAAACAGGAAGTAAGTTCATAGTTCAAAGTTCAGAGTTCAGCAGAGGGAGCATGAGCAGTCAGTATTCCGGTGAGGGCTCCCTCTGCTGGCGTGATGTTACACAGCTTAAATATTTGACTGTTGTTTATCAATGAAACTGTTCCAGTAATAGCAATATATACATTTGTTTTAAACATTAAAACATGCAAAACCATCAAAATCATACCTGTATTTTGAAATGATGATCCAAAACATACAAAGATGCAACCTACTATATAAGCTTTGCATCCTTTGTCAACAATGTCCAATAGTACTTTTATTCCAATGACATGCACATTTAAGAAAATATTGATAGATTATCAAATGTTAATTTAAAATACGCGACTTTTGGAAACTACTGTTTGCGATCATTGAGTTAAAAAGTTAAAAGGCGCTAGGCCTTTTAACCTATACAGACATGTGACGTTTCTGTTTCCTTTTGATTAAGACACGTGATGGCAAGAGCATTTGCCTTCCGTTTATTACCCACAGTGGAATCAACAAACTACAAAATAGCTGAAAATTACAGTTTTGAAGGATTACGTTACTTCCAGTTGGACTGTCTCCATGATCTCTATGTTTTTAAAGGTCTCACAAGCTGAAATATTTCAACACATCCAGAGCTTAAACCTGCTGGCAAAGAGGCACAGAAGTTTTGAAAAAAAAAAAAAACATCAGTGAAGAAAACAGAATAAAACCCAAATGAATAAATTATTAATTCCAAATGTGGCAGCTTGTATAATACAATAAGAATTAAAAAAATGTAAGATGTAAAATTTATTTTCTGTTTTTGAAAAATAAATGTAAAAATACATGAACACTAAATGTAGTATACATGTCTGTTTTTTTGCTAATGGTTAAAAGAAGCCCTGAAAGTCAAGATGGAAAATGGTATTACTTATTACTATAACTGGAACTTTAAAATTGTTATTTTGCTTTGGGGATTCTGTAAAAAGAACTGATGACTAGTCATGCTGTGAAAGTTCTGAAAAGCAAATCCAGAAGTTTGCCACAAGTTTGACATTTTATTTCAGATGATAAATAGATAGAGATAATAAAATATTAAAGGTTTTCAAAGAGGACGAAGGTCATGACACTACAATATCAACAGTAGTTTATTACCTTTCCACTGTGGAAAAAAGACATCACTGGAAATCTGTCCCAATATAGTACCAGCAGGCTGCAACATAATAACAGTTATATTCAATATTGCTTCTCCTGTCTCTGAAGAGTCCAAACAAAGAGACTGGCCTGTTGAAAAAAAGGGAAAGTTTGTCTTGAATCGATGTTTGGAATTTTTCCCATTACCAAATCACAGAATAAGTATATACATGTGCCTGTAATATCTATGCATCAAAATCTATTTGATCTGTTTAATTTATTTTGAAAAAAATTGGTATATTAATCTAATAGGTTGTGATGTGTTTATTGTCTCATTCTATATCTAAAATATGTTATTAATTGAGTATCACACCATGGCTTTCCACATCACTCTTTGACTAAATGTTACACTGACCTTATGAAACAAAGCTTACAAGCCATTGCGTATTGGAGTCTCTTTTCTATGCCAGCCATTGTTGTCATATTTCATACAAAAATGCTCCATTCACTTTAAAATGTACCCCTTATATACCAATGAGCAAATAATTATGGTAATAGATAATACATCCAGTTGATGTCCGGCATCAAAAGACATTACTGGTTAGCAAACTAATTTTCTTACTTTTTGAAATAGCTAATTTCCCTGCAATGTCCCTTTGGCATTTAGTGACAATAGAACTCCAACGACTGGAATGCTTAAAAACTAGATAAGAAAATGCCAAGCAAAGCAAATGATGTCTAAACGACTGTCTGACATAACTAATAATGAAGAGAACAGATGAACATCCTCTCCAGGAGTACTCCATCATAGAAACTCACATCAAGAATGCAACCTGCTCTGCACAGATAACTGCAGCCAAGAGCTGCAACCCGCTCAACTGACTTTCCTCAGGAACCTACAGGCAGCATGGGAATCAGAGGTGTGTTTGTGTGTGTGTGTGTGTGTGTGTGTATGTGCACGAGAGAGAGAGTGACAGACAGACAGACAGACAGAGAAAGAGAGAAAGAAAGAAAGAGGAGGAAAGATCAGTTTGGGCAGCAGGACAGCAGATTTGAAAGACAGTGCATAATACATCATTTTCACACCACATGTCTAAGTAAATAACCACAACAGCCCCAATAGCATCCTGCTAGTGCCACACACACTTGTGTTAATTCTAACACAGAATAACAAAAGTGCAAAGCATCGGAACAAGCTGTTTGGGACCTGTATATAGCATTTACATGTAAATGCAAGAGAGGTTTTAGAAATATATCAATTACCACAGCAAATGAAGTCATATCATTATCCTTTTCTGCAGAGGAATGCATGCATTCATGTTTGGATTGTGTGTCCCATTTATATTGCTCAACAGGAACATGTAAAACTGGCAGGAGTAAAGAAAACTAAAGATGTGCTTGTTCTCTTGTCAGAAGTAAAGATAAACTGCTCAAAAACAAATTAAATGACAAACTTAAAAAGAGAGAGATTTTTGACTTCTTTTGACTTTTTGACATTTATGTATTTTTTTGAGAAAATGCATAAATGGATTTCTGTGACAAGTGGAAATTTAAGGAGGAAACAGCAATTTAACAGCATGATTTCTCACACGCTCATTTAAAGCTATTGTAGAGACAACCTAAGGACAGTGTAGGTGTTAAAGAGAGTTTTTATATAGAAACCTTTAAACTGACCCACAAAACAAGCAATTGGTTTCTCTGTAAGTAATGGTTTTGGATCGCTTGCTATACACCCAGTTGCAAGACCTTAAAGGTGCACAAAAAAAATCACATTTTTGTTGCACTTGCTGACATGGGAGTTGTGTTGGACTTACTGACACTGAAATAGGGGTAGTTTTGGTTGCCAAATTCCATTGCAGAAATATGCTGCTTACAGTCATTATTTATTTTTAATAGGAAACTGTCTAATAAAAGGCATTAAAAATAAAGTGTAGTATTTGGCTGGTCATGTGACCTCAACACATTGGACTTGTTTAGATGACTGACTCTGTATAAAATAAAATGGCTTTTATTAGGCTAATGATATAACTGAAGTTTTCATCTCACACTTTCAAACATACTTTAAAAGTGCTATTTCTGTAGGGGTAAAACTTTTTTTTATTGGGGAAAAATATGAAGTGCACCTTTAAAAACAAAACACAGGGCTGTAACCAACACAGACATTGGTGTCCAGACATTGGGTTGACCAATACTGTTTGGGTTTTCAGTGGTTTATAGTTAAATTCCACCCACCCCAATCCTGAAAATGCTGATATATCCATGATAAACATGATAAACATGCATTTTACGTTAATCTTTCTTAAAGCATTTGACATTTCATCTAACCCTGCATGAAAGACAACAGCTTACTTGCTAAAGCATGAAATTTCAATCACATGTGTTGGTTTTAGGGATCGTTTGGCTCTAGGATGTTCACACAGAATTGCGCAGACCTTCCCCTTCCCTCTTTTTCTGGCCAAGCACAGCAGTCTACAGTGATGGCTGGGTGGACTAAGAACGCTCACTGTTTCCAAATCCCTTAAATATTTCACTCCTCTGACAGAGCTGAACACTGACTCCTCTGTTTGCCCTCTTTGTGCTCTGCTTTTGCACCTGTTCCAGCTCCTAAGTCTCGGTCTGTTCCTCTTTCCCTTCTCGGTGCAGTGCCTTCCCCTCCTTTTTTTAGAAAACTCCTAGCCAGGCCAGCATTATGCTAATTTTCCCCCACAATAGTTTAGGTGAAGAAAACATATTGCATGCTAGCCTAACAATGACTCTCTCCATTGCACTATATTTATGCACCCCCCAGCTAACTGCAACTTCATTGCAGGGACATTTGTTCCTAACTTGGGAAAGCTACAATCATCCATGCACACGCGCAAACATGTATACATGTTTACAAGCAGGCACGCATGCAAGGGAAATGTTCCTGACTGGTGGCCAGATTTGTTGGAAATAATTGCAATAAAGATATTGTTGCACTGCAGCAAAGGACTGAAAAAGGGTCACAAATCATCAGATAAATACAGAGCGTTATATCAATCACAAGCCGTGCATGAAAGGGGTCTAGTGTCTCTCCAGAGAAAGAATGGAAGTTGTATGTATTTTTGTGTGAGAGAGAGACAGTGTGTGAGAAAGGGAGAGAGAGGGTAAGAGAGAGAAGGGGGAAAAGGGATAAGAAAGTCATTGAAGGGTGTCAATATATTCTGAAATTGAATTAAAGTGTAATTAGGGAAATCATTACCTGACACTTCAGCAGTGGGATTTGGTTAATTTACTGCACCATCGTTCAGTGAATTAAGTATGTCCTATAAGGCTTCTGCTTTCGCCAAAGGTGATGGGCACATTAGAAAAAGCTTAATTTAAATCTGCAGACTTGACTTCTGTCCTTGATGTTGCCACAGATGTTGTTTCAAGGTAAACTATTGTGATTGTGTTCATCACTATGAATTATAATTGCTTACCAGGCCAATCGTTTAATACCGGTATGTCTGTTAAAGAAAATATGCATAAAGGATACAAAAATACAGTTTTTATAACAGAAACTGAAGCAAATTTAAATACATAAATAGAAACATTGGTTGAAGAAAGACTTTGGCTCTATTGCAATAAGTCATTTTAACACTTCCCTGTTGACTTTCCTTTGGCTGTTCCCTGTTGGCGAATCGAATCCCCACTGTTATCCTAATGGCCAGTCAATTACTCGGAGATCTCAGGAAGTATGTGAGATCAACCCTTCGATTAAGTGTGAGTTAACTGAAGTCTAGACCTCAAGAGCATGTACTGTCATGAGAGCATGGTAAACATTTTCAAGTACTAAGAAATAACTTGGTGGCAAATAATTTGTCCCGCTTTTGTCATCTTTTAGTAAGTCAAATTTATTCAGTTAAAATGAATAAAAACCCTTGTAAAACCATTATTGCTCCTATCCCAGTTAAGTAAGAAAAGACTATAAATAAGCCATTCACATATGAATTCCCCTGAAATCTTTTAAAACACTGTGGCTCTTTCAAAACATTGCTTTGTTTGAGTATTACAACCACCCCAACACTGCAAGATTGGTTTAACCAATGGTTTTGAACAGGACTGTTTGTTTGTTTGCCTGACCAATGGCAGATGGGGGAGGGGGGTTACTTTTTTCAATTCTATTCAGTAGGGCATACTTTACATATTTGCCTTTAAAAGATAAGTCTCTCAGTAAACTGCTCCATGTTTTTCATTACTACAATGACCTGGTTGATTAAGCAAATACAAAATCTCATAGCAAAAAATGAGTGTTCTACAACCATTGGATAAATCATCCCATCACTACAATATTGTGTGTTTACAGATCACAACATGTGGTGTTAGTCTGTTAAGAATTCAATAGTTTTTTGTTTGTTCTTTTTTGTGTGTGTGTTTTGTTTTTTGGCTGCATGGAACAGTATAATGAGCCAAAGCATTCTAAGTGAATGCTGCCAGCCCTTTCTTTGTCAAAGATTATTTTAAGACAAATGGTAAAAAAAGACAATGTTCCAACGGATCTTTGGATCTTCTGATTTATTTAAACTTTCTTTAAACAGCTGAGCCAGTCTTTTGTCAAGCTTTAACGATTATTTGAGAAGATTATGCCATTTTAATTTCAATCATTAGTCCAAGAGAAACATTTAATCAGCCTTTAAAGTGAAAAAACAATACATTTGACATATCTATCATATGTTATTAGTTTAGATGTCAACATTTAATATATCTGTTTGCATATGCAAATCTAAACCAAAAAAAACAAAGACCATCACTTCGGAGTTGCACTCATGATATGCATCAGAACTATGTTGCAACTATATAGGTGTGGAATGCTGCAGGCCATGCTCAGGCTGCAACTTTCAGATTCAGGGTCTCTGAACAGAAACCTCTAAACCTTAACTCGCTCTTTCTAGGTTCATAACTCATGCAATCTTGTTCAAGTGTACTGTATGCCTAGCCTTACATTCCTTACATACCTTACATTTCTTTCTAATGCTACATAATACATAATAATTGAGCCGTTATATAAAAGTATGAATGAAATAAAAAGGAAACTCTTGAGCTATTTGGTATTTCCAGGCCGCTGTCCGCCAAGCTCACCCCCTGGACCGTGCCATTCATCAGGAGACCAGTACAATCCATTCTGCTGTGATATGCCATTTTCTATCAATGACCTGTACAATCTGTGTGCACCCCAGACAAATGCCACAGTCCTTTTTAGCCCACCTTATTCAAGCAAAAAGTCACGCCATAAGTAAGGGGGAAAATACTGTTGTCTCTGAACCATGACAGAATCTAATATCATGATGGATTTATTTTAAAGGTACAAACATCACACAAATAATGCATCTCCTCATTGGTTTTATTAATAATAAAAGAAAAGCCATTAGCAAATGACCCAAGGCCTGGAATGACAATACCCTCCTTTTATTTTTATTTCATATATTTAATTTTCCATCAGAGGTTGACTTAGTATATTAGATCATCTTTTTCCCCTTTTTTAATAAAAGTGCTTTCCATTGAGGCATCTTTTTCGACATTTGTCAGCTATTATATCATCTTACAGGAAGGAAGATGGGAACAAAATAAAACGAACAATGATGAGGTTTCAGAACATCCAGACCTCTTCTTTGATTTGAGGGAAGTCTTTTGTGTATTGTAATGGAACAATATACTGTCATGACACTGCTCAGACATCTTGGCATGTTACCACATACAGCAATATGACTGAATGTCCAGCAGTGTTACCATACGGCAGTTAAATATACTTTGAATTATTGTTTAGTTATTCTTCAGTGCACTGATAACCTATCCTCCGTAAGGAATTGCATGTGTTTTCTGTAGAAAACACTCTAAAAGGTGAAAGTACATAGCTGTGAGAGCTATTAATATATACCTGATCTGGCCATTAAAAATGACTTTCGTTGTTGTTACCTACTACAGTCAGGTGGATTCTGTCATTAAATAATACATCTGACTTTATTAAAACCCATTAGTTTAGAGGGTTGCGGCATGAAGCACAGTTTTAGAGAGATTTTAGAAACATTTTAACAATGTACTTATGAAACTCATAAAGAGATTTAAAACAAAAAAAAAACAATGAAATTGAAAATATTAAAATAATAACTCATATCTTTGGCTTTAATTGTTTGTAATAAACCCATATTTGTGTATTTGTTTTCTGAACTGAAATGTTTTATATAATTAAAAATAAGAATACAGAAGTGAACATTTATGTTTTTTGTCCTTTCAGGATATATTGGTATTAATACAAACACTCTCCGTATCTTGATTTGATATTTGCAGTTAAACAAACCTTACAAACTCACAATGCTGTGGATTGATTTATGGCTTTGCACATTGAACACATAGCATTGAGAAGGGAGGGTTAATGTTTTTTCAGACATCATCATTAGACATTTCCAGCTGTAGCAATGGTGCTTGTTACGGTGGAACAAAGCTCATATGTCAGAGTCATTAGAGAAGGAGAGCATGACACTGGCTTGGCCTCATCACTATTCGGGTGATTCATACAGCCAGTGGAGAGTCTAACACTTCAGCTACACACTCGGTGGCTAAGACTAAAGCTTCACCCATTGCTTATGACAATTTAATAGCCCTTGAAAGCTCTCGGTGCCAACATGCTAAATTGATGAAATAAACATCAGTTTTACCTGGTTTCACAAACAACGAAGACGCACTTAGTTAATATGTAATGTCCGTCTACCAGCTAATTATGTAAGCAACAGCAGAACTGTGTGCAGGAGTGCATTTCTCCTGCCTGCAATTACATTGTCCAAAGACTTCTCATGTTTTCATAGCCTAACCTATTTACAGGAGGCACATTGCAAGGCAAAGAGGGATAGGGAGAAAGAAAATATGTGGAAAGAATGAATAAGAATGATACATCTGATCAGAGGTGAAATGAGTGCAGAAAATATACTGCCACAGCTGTCAGGACTCTGGCCAATTAAAATATTATCTTTAGTCCCTAGATTACTCTTCACCAAGACGGCACATCATTGACACCATCAGGTCTGTGTTTTAAGTGAATATTTACCCGTTGTAATGACTTTCTGTCTGTGTGTTGATAAATGTTGCTGCCTCGTGATGTCACGCAGTACCACAATCTATTTCTCGACTCCGCCCACAACAGCACACTGCCTTCGAAGGATGCTGCCTCAGCTTTGTCAAGCAGCTGTTTTCTGCACGATCCAGTGATCTGCTGTTGGTCCTGTGGATGTGTCTTTACTATCCACAGCATCTGAAAACACCCTTGCAACAATGGTGCTAAGATTTCTCTCACTCTCTCACTGATAGACTTGATCTGATTTGATCTTTTCTTTGATTTCTTCCCCTTTTCTTTCCTCCTGAGATTGCTCATTTCCTTACATGCTCGATCACAGAGAATCAATTGAAAGCCAATGCCTGACTGTTTCTACTAATCCTTGTGTTTAAAACGGATGTCAGCATCATCAGCCCATATATGTGTGTGTGTGTGTGTGTGTGAGAGAGAGAGAGAGAGAGAGAGAAAGAAAGAAAGATTTTGTATGTCATAAAAATGAGTAGACAGTATACTTTTATGCTTCAATCACGTCTGAAGTGTACTGGCATTTTTACAAAGCCAATATATGTATCTTCATAGGAATAATATGTCGTGCTATGCATTCAGATACTTAAACTTCTGTTTGGATAAACATTTCGTTTTCGTGTTCACAAAGGGTTGTGCAAACTTAAGGATGGTTATGATAACAACTGACCGTTGTCAGCTTGTTATCATATTAAGCAGTGATGCAGGATTGTTGGTTGTTGTTTGACAGTATCACAGTTTACCATTTACATTAGTGTATGAACGACGAGTAAATATGATGCAGAATGAAGATGCAGAAATATGATGTTGCAGCTCGAGAGTTGTTTGTGTATAACAAAGAGACTACTCGATTCATATCACGCGTTAAATAAGTTTGCATGTATTTCACAACAAGCACGTATCGTTCAAACTCATTTTGACCCTGAAGTACAAAAGTACATTTTTTCTGCTCAGAAACCCCGCCTCCTTCGTTCCTCCACAGCCAATGAGGAGTAGAGGAGGCTTGTCTCAGAAATAAATTGGATATTTTTATGGTGTATGGGAAGCATCGCTTTTGAGCATCCCACATACGCGCATTGCACAGAGTGGACCTCTGGAGTCTGCATTTATTTAGTGTTTCTTGGACACCGGGTTAGGCTCATATGTCGACCGAGGGAAAAATAGACTTTAACAGCCGACAGTCGTTAAATAGTTATGGGATTGCTTCACAGTAACTTCCAATTCATAAGAGACCTACCTACCTGGAGAGAAAAGAGTGCAGCTATATCGTCCGCTTTTCCATGCTTTAGTTTCTTCTTCCGCACACCGGGATTATACGGCACGTAACGTTTGGAAATATACCCGATGCCGGGAGGAGAGAGTTGGATGCTGCGTTTCCAGGGCTGTTCTTCTTTTGCGATGGTGTTTGAAACAAGTTGAACTGAGTCAAACCCTCAAAGGTGACCCTCGCCGATATCAACTTATTTCTTGCGCTTATAACAATTTGCTTTTAATTGTAAAACAATGCAGGCTGTTGAAATCAGTCGTTAAAACATCGGACAAGCTGAACAAGGTAAACTAATAACAATTTAAATACAAATAATCTCTGCTTGATGATCTGTTTACCCGAGCTGGAGAGTCGCTCGTAGCGTCACTGTATTTACAATTAAAATGTTATTGTGAGCTAGATTGCGTGGAAAAAATGATAAAATGTTGCCATGATAATATATCGTATTTATTCAAATATGAATATGAATACATATTAATATACATAAACCTGTTCTTGAGAGATTTTGTATCTGACGATTGATTTGTAACTATGCAATCACGTTGCTTAGCCATAATAAATAAAAGTTTTAATGGGAAAAAAAATGCATATAGTAAAATGAGATTTTAGCACATATAGAGCACATACGATACCTGACAAAACTATAGTGCCTTAGGTGATGGAGATAAATATGAATTGCCGTGATTTATTTGAATAACTTAGTAAATAAGTAGTTGTTTGCAGCAGTGTCACAGAAAGTATCCTTCGGGAAGCACTTGTATTCACTGATCGTCTTTGCTGTTTCAGAAGGCGAGGAAAGTTTGGAGAGAATGTCGAGTCGCAGGGTGAAGCATGAACTGCCAGCGTACTGATTTTAGACTGGCGTATCTGATGAGTCTATGGGTGTGTGCAGTACTAAGCCTTCACTGCTGGGTTCTGGCCCCCGTGGCAGCCTCCCATGATGCCGCTGGTCCATTTGGGTGGCTCCTTTCAGATAAAGGGCCTTTTCATCAGTCACAGGAATTTGCAGAATTTGTGGAGCGTTATCAACAAGGCTTCACAACAAAGTACAAGATTTACAGGTGAGTCACAATTAGTTCTGCTTATTATCCAGGATGTGCAGAGTTGCTGTATCTTTTCATAATGTGCAGAAAATGTGGCACTTTTTATTTGCTTGTACACAATAACGGTGTTGTTGACAAGAAGAAACTAACAGAGGTCGGCTTATTTTGTTCATTTGTGTGGACAGTTGCAAGAATGGAATAGAATAGAATTGAATAGAATTGAATAGAAGCTGCATTGCCACACATCTGTACCAGTGGAAATTGTTGTAGGTACATCTATTCACAAAATACTAATATCAAGACAGGCAACATTCACAAAATACTGTATGTACAAATGTGTAAATATACAATACAGCATGCAATATAAATACTGTTCAATATACAATACATTATACAGTACAGATATGGAATATGCAATAAATAATACAGTACATGGTTCTGTGACATAGTAAAAAAACAGATTATTGATATAGCATGACAGGGTCGACAGTACAGACTAGAAATACGAATGTTAACATGCTATGTTAATGTTAATGTTAAGGTTAATGAAATGCAGTGTAAACGGACTATACAAGAGTGAAAGGGTTACCATGGCTTTTGTAACCAACCTGACTGCTGTTGGAAAGGAGATAATACAAAATGTGAGTGAAACTTAAGCTTAAACTGTGGTTGCGGTTTATGTGAGGTGAGTTGTTGAGGGAAGTTGTGCTGAGTTTGAGCTGAGGATTAGATAAAGTGATAAACAGCCAAAAAAGAGAGGAGAGAAAACAAGAGAAAAGTGTTGGCTGATCTGAGCCTGACTGACACACTCGTTTGGCAGGGCTGCCGGACCATGCTGCCAGGCACAGATGGAGATAGCAACATTGGGGTTGGTCAGACGCACTCCTCAACATACGTGTATATCTTTGAACGCTCTACTGGCTTAATTATTTCTAGAGATAGAGTATAAGAGTCAAAAACAAGACCAGTTGTGCTTTCTCAATGTCGGATCTCCCCCTGCTGGTGGAGTTTGGCAGCATTCGTGTGTGCATGCGCGGATATGCATGTGTGTTGATGCATGGTTTTACTTTGCATGCTAGGTAGGAAGCCTCTCCCAACATCCTAAGTGCCTTGTTCTTACCCTTGCAGTACAGGGACAGATTTGCATCTGCTACAGATCTGAGCTAAGAGGGAATCAATTCTGCATCCCGGCCCCTTGACACAACTGGCCCTGTATGAGACATTTAAGAAAGAAATAATAATGTGTGATATCAGAACAGTTTTTTAATATGTTTTGTAGGTGTGAGACATTTATTATCTTGTGTTTTATCGTTTCATAGACTTCTTAGAAAGTGGTAATAGTTTGTACCATTACTTTGATACACTGACTTACTTTGAGTATTTTTTTAATTGACCCGTTTTGCCTTAATTCTTACACATTTCAGTATGTTTGTCACATATGATCCCTGTCAATAAGATCTAAAAAAGCTGTTGTCACACAACTTGTGAGAGTAATTTGTCAGAGTAGTAAATCTTGCCAGAATAATTCTTGCTGGGTTCCTTGCTGCAGAATTGGACAACATCATCGTTCGCAATGTCAGGGGTATGTCTGCATTTGCTGCTTTAAAGAATCCAGAACTTACTAAGCTTGTAGTAATATAGGTTGGTGTGCCGTGACATGCATTGGAGGTAAATTCATGTCAGATGTTATATTCTCATTCTACCCATTTACCTCCTGCCAAAGGTTGAATGGAGCCCAAGGGTACAGTAAAGACTTAGTAGTGTCTATCCTCCCTGTCATATGCTTGAAAGGGATCTCATAAAACACCAGACATATGCTGCCTGACAAGTGTGTGATGGGGGTTCTGCACAGGAGGAAGGGTGGGTGAGGCGGACGACGAAAAGGGCTGCCAGAGCAGATATGCGCTCGCTTACAAGCGTTGATGCTCTTCCTGGAGATGCTAATAGCACAGCTCCTCGAGCACAAGGTGACAGCAATTGTCGACTAAGCCGGAGCTGTGCAACCTACAGTAAGGATAAGCAGTATTTCTCCCATGCAACACATCATCTTGAAGTTTTTCTGTGCTCTGGAGTGTGAGATGATGTGTAAACATGCAAGTCGACCGGGTCTCATATTTAGCATTAGACAGCACATGTGTACATTCCTTCCTAGACTGGAATTAAAAGTATTATGAAAGTGTAAACACATTTTATTCTAATTAGCTGCATTATTATACTGAAAAATACATTTGTGAAAAGAGAGAGATATGCTGTAATTTTCTAGCTATTTGCCATTTGTGTCTCTATTATTTCAATGAAAAGATCTTGAATCGTGTCCAGGCAGAGCAGGAGAGTTACAGTGAATTGAGCTATAAAGCTTTTAACAGCTGCCTTTATGAGATGATATTGATGATGGTGCCAATTCTATATTATCTTTTGCTTAATTAGTAAGTCATCATTTCAGTGTATGTATAAGTCTGTATAGGCTAAATGTAGGCGGTAAACAAAAGAAGCAGGGGACATAGTGATATAAAGAGCTACATTGTTAGAATGTAAAAAGAATGAATAATTTAATTATTATATATTCTTTGATGTAAAATGTATAAGTGTTGTAATGCCTGTCAGCTATTAGCCTCAGATCTCTTCAGTGTTCTAATAGACAGAAAATGTTTAGCATAATGGCAACAATGTCTGATGATTTTCCAAAAAAGCTTCAGGCCATTGATTGTGCAATTAGGGACACAAATTTTCGCTATTTTAGAGAAATGTTAAATTCAATGTAGTCACATGTGTACTACGTACAATATGTTGCTGACAGCTGGGTTCTGTGTAAACACTTTGAGAACCACCCTTATCAAACAAATATCTCAACATTGACCTGAAAATCAAACCGGGGCAACAACATTGACATTCACTGATGTGGAATTTCAAATACAACACAGGACTGTCATATTTGACAGTTTTTTTACACATTAATGTTTTTTTCACCACTTAGATGTTACACAGGGGAATTTAAGGTATAAAGTATATATAATTTATTTCTATACTCTGACCCTGACTTGACAAAAGGTTTGAGAATAAACACCTAATAAAATAAGAGATGTTTTATTGTCAATGGACTATACGAACTGGCTTGGCATTTTGTGCATTGCCATCATGTTTTACCGTAATTATGAGTTCCCCATGTGCAACTATTAAATAAGTAAAATGAACATTTTTATACGGCAGCAGCCAGAACAGTAAAAGGTAGTTTTATACATATTTCTGTTTGACATGCCATTTTACTGACATTGGTACCGTTGCTGCAATTTCTTTATATTGTAAGAACATATAGAGGAGGACATTTTTGCTATCATCAGGAGTAAAGTTACACTAACTTTTGACTATAAGGATATGAATAGCTCCTACTAGAATCTCTCCGTTGACATCTCGTAATTACAGTAATTCCAACACAACATAAACATAGCATAAGACAACAAAGACGGAATTACGGTAATCTAGAACACCTTTTTTCACTTTCAGCTTCTGCAATTTGCTGTGATTGACACCTCAAAACTTTATACCAACAACTGAGACTACATCACTTTGTTTTCGTGTGACAGAGCAAGAAATGTACACAACAGAGACTGGTTTCCATCATTATCACATAACCAAATGTCCCAGATTGTCATAATTTACCCTATATAAGAGAGTAAAAAAAGCTGGGAAAGAGAGGAAAGAGAGAGATTTCAGGCTAGTGGCACCAGGCCCCAGCTAATCGTCTCATTATTTATGTTTGAAGACATGTATGTCCCCAGAGTATGCTTGCACTTGCATTGGAAACACAATCAAGGACAAAACACCTACTGGCTGCTCGGTCATTGCTATGGTAGATTGTTTTCCTGGATCAGTTTATTAGGGCCAGGGCTCAGCTCTGAGGGATGAGCTGCTTGACTTTTCTTATGGGAATTGAATTATGAAAACCCACAGAGTTAGTCGTGATTAATTATATCTCACAGCTGACAAATGTGATGATGATGATGATATGGGCTCTGATGACTCAATATGAAAATACACTTTGAATAAATAGGAAATGCCCTCTGTTGACCAATTAAATTTTATTTTAGGTCTGGAAAGTTTCTTAAAGTCCTAAATGACTCCTGTAGTGAGCACTAATGAGCCTGTTTCTATCAGATTACTGTCAGCATGAAGATGTGTTTGATAAACACAACTAATGAGGTGCAGCCTGAGATCTTAGTTTTCCTCAGGTTTGTCCTGAATTATAAATCAGGTTAAGACCATGATATAAACACAGCTGGCTGTTGACAGTATTATCCCGAAAAGGACTTTAATGAATAAATATTGAAAAAGCAGTTTTATAATGTAATTTATTTAAAATGACATTTAGATGTGGTTAAGTTGGATGGTGGCCTCTGGCCGAAAAAACATGACCTAAAATATTTTTGTCTTTTAAAGGGGTAATATCATGAGGGAAAAACTTTTTGCTTGATCTTTATTAAATAATTATGTACTATGTAAACATACTGTAAGTTTCAGAACTTAAGACTTTCTCTCCAGTGTAAAACGTTTTTTTAAAACTAGGCTGTAGTAACTTCTGCAACTTTCTGACATCAAACAGCTAAATACATAAACACATGACATATCCATGTTTGCATGGCAACATCACTTATTGGGTGATTAAAAACTGACATGCCCAGCCACAGCAACGTAACCAGGAGAAATCAGGATAGACATAAAACACCAGAAGAACTTCCGATAATATATAGCACAATTTATTCAGGCTCTGTTTTCCTGGCACTCTCAATATTTTAATGTTAGAAACAAACAGCTGAAGTTCAGATCGTTTCAAATTGCACTTAACAGTTTGTGGGCACATTTAAGTGTGGTTTGTTGTGTGAACCTGTCACAATGTAATGCAGGCTTTGCAAAGAGGCTATTGTTGAGGGACAGAAGCATTAAAATATATATTGGACACAACAGCAAACTCAGAGCCTACGTCTGAGCATTCAGCTCTGTTGCTCGTTTCACATTTCTTAAAGTCATGGCAGCCAAAAACAGATTTATTTCCAGATTTATTTTGCTTATTTCCGTTCCAAAACCCAAATTGGAATCTAAAAGAAAAGTAAAGTAAAAAAAAATTAATAAATAAATAAAATAATGATAAAGATGATATGATAATGATAATGATAATGATAAATGATAATGACAATGATAAATAAAACAAATGTCAACATAAAGCTCATGGGGAAAAAGTATGATATAAACCCTTTAAAAATTGAATATAGCTCCAACAAATTAGGCCAACCTATTTATAAATTTACAATAAAATCCCTTATGGATTATTAATTCTTGACAAAATTCATTAAAATACAGAGATATAATGTTGCCAGTCTTTGTTTATGGAGTAATGTTTATTAAATGTAAAGTGAAAGTAACCAGGATGATCCTAAGTTAATATTGCCTCCTATAGTACAATAAAACAGGTCTTATTTGCTTGACACTGTTGGGCTCCCTTTGGCTTAAGACTGCTCCAGTGGAGCATGTCCTCACTGTTGACTCCTTGTAGCCATAGGTCTCAGTGGGAAAGCCTGGCAGGTAGTTCTTCAATATGCGTTCTCCTGCTGTGAGGCCTTAGCGTGGGCTCAGTGCTGGATTAGCCTCCAGCTCCATCTATAGCTGTCCATCAAGAACTTTGTGCTCTGACACAATGTCGATCATACTTTCTCTCATTATTCCATCTCTCTCCTTCTTTCTTTCTCTTCATTTGTCTCTCACTGTCTCATTGCTGCTGCTGTTTTTCCCTCCTGCTGCTAATAATTGTCATATTTTGTCACCATTATTATTTAGATACACAAACACTTAGCAAGTCATAATGTGCTATAGATATATACAATCTCAGTACATTTTGAGTGAAAGATTATATATGTAGGCCAAAGAACATCAATTTCAATGACAAAAACGGTTTATGTTTTGCATACTACACTTACAGTAGCTAGTGACCATGTAAAGCACTATCAAAATATTGGAAGCACCCTAATGTTGGATCAATTTTTGCTTGTATTTAGTGTACTATTTACGAGGGATGCAGAGATTTTAAATGCTAACCAATTATTTATTCATTTCAATATTGTAACCAATAATATAGGAAATATCAAAAATACATTATATTGTATCATGAAAAATATATGGGAAAAATCACTAAAACATAAAATCATGTATTCTAAATAATACAACTGAGTTAAAGCATCAGAACATTTTACTATGAAAAACTTAAAAATATTGATACTAAGATCTGCTAAAGAAAAAGTCTATCAGTGAAAAACTATTACAGAGGCAACAACTTTGGGGTGTTGGAGAAGAAGAGAGTAGAGGGTTATGACCAGTGGATTTTAATGATTAGTTAGGTACAGTGTGTGCTATCTGAAAAAGACTAAACATGCAGCTTGAGATATATATAACAATTAGAATGCATGAATATTTGTAGCCTTGAAATTAACATAAAGTAGTAATTTTTATATTTCCCAACTGCATCGAACTCAAATGCATAATACTAAAGGATGACATAATATGGACATTAGCACTTATTGTGCATTTTGCTTTAGTTTAAATGTAAAAGAAATTGATAAATGAACAAGCATAATTTAAAGCTAAAATTTAAAAGTAACATTAAACTTTGTGTATTTTTATATGTATGAACACACACACACAGCTCTGTGAATGTGATGTTATATTTCCACAACTCATCTCATGCACCTGTGGTCCTGCTTTTCTAGTGCATATCAGTGTACACTTCAGCATTAACTTAATGTGGTATTACCTACGATGCAACCATACCACAAACCTTTTTTTATTACCCAATGAGGTTCATATAGTGTAAGGGTATATAAAGGGACATTTCGTTGTATTTTACTCAGGGGCTTTTGTTGTAAATGGGAGACCCTAAAAGGATAGTGGCAGCTTGATTTTCCCAAACCAAATTCCAGCTGTGCTCATCGAACAGACTCTTACATTTTATTCATGAAAGAATCTGGCCATTGTCCCTGATTACTCCCAGTCAGCCGTGCTTCAATGCAGAAGTCACTCAGAATAACCCCAGATTGCACCATTATGCAGAGGACAAGAGTTTTACAGCAGACCAGGGCTTATGTTAAAACATTGTGAAAAAATAAAGTGGATGTACGAAATGATTTGAATTGCAGGCAGGCAGGGGGGTCAAGCATTCATTGCATTTTCTTCTCAGCAGGTCTTAACTGAATATACATCGCCCTCTTGCACTTAAGCTGCATGATGGTTTCTCAGACTTCACTGCCATGCCATGTTTGGGAGGCTGTAATTTAAAGGAACAGTTCACCAAAAACAAAAATTCAATAATCACATAACACCCTTCATTGTTATTCCAATCCTATATGACTTTCTTTCATTTGTAAAAAATTTAGAGTCAATTTTCGAAAAAACACCCAGACTGCTGGTTTCCTTTCATATAATGCAAGGAAATATGGATTTCAAAGGCTAAAATAAAAAAAGGAACATAAAGGTATCATACAAAATTACCCATACCTCTCATGTGCTATTTTCAAAGTTTTCAGATTATACAGTAGCTATATCTTTCTATTTACAGTATTGTCATACTCAAGTCATAATAGTCTGAGGCACAAAGCAAAAGTTGAAACTGACTGATAATTTTCATCTTCAAAGGGTTTTAACAGCATAAAAACAGTGCTTTTATAACACCTGGTCTGATACTATGATACTTTTTGTAATTTTGGAGATGGACATTCCCAGCTTTAATTCACTTTCACTGTATGGGATAGAATGGGCAGAATATTCTATTTTGCCTGTTTTTACCCACCATGTGGGTGAGTAAACATTAACAGATGTTTTCTGTTTGTGTGAACTATTTCTTTAACAGCAACTTTCACATGACCAGACAATGCAACTCTTTCAGCTGTTGGAAAAATGGTTCTTACCCTCCTGTGCCCATTGTGGCTGAAATGAAGGACATTTCCAAATAGGCTGTCTGTGTGTGTATTTGTGTGTGACCTTGCAGAGAGTTTGGGCGCTGGAAGGTGAACAGCCTGGCTCTGGAGAGAGAGGACAATGGCGTGGCTCTACCCCTTGATCCAGAGTTCATGCAGACCATCAGGCAACTGGGCCGCAGACCCACCCTCGGTGCCATTACTGAGAACATCATCAGAAAATATGGCACACACTTTCTGCTTACAGCTACACTTGGAGGTACTTGAGCAGAGCTGCCTTTTCATTTTAGCAGAATGTCATTTCCATAATAGATGCTAGGAGAGAGAAACAGATCTGATTCTTTGGCTGCATCTTAGTGTCTTCAAATGGCAATTGTCTTTTGATCATTTATGATTTGAGATACTTGTGCTAAAACCTAGATTGAATATTTGGAACTAGCTTCCAGTTTAACTCATTAAGTGGTTATAAGAGTACAAAATTTAAAATGTATTGTTAAAATGTATACATATAAGTCAAGAGTAGGCAACAGTATTTATAGTATAGCTAAACAGATTAATACTATAGTTCACATGCATTTATAATAACATACATTTATATAGTTAAAATGAAACTTTCTTTTACTCTTAAATTTTCAATTATATATTCATATATAAATGTACACAAAATGTGCTTCTGTTAAGCATTATATTATTTAGTTAGTTTTATTATAGTTTTTGCACAGCTCTCTGAAATACTTAATTATTATTTCCTAGAACATAAAAATGTGATCTTAATGAATTTTCTTCTTTATTCACTCCATGTTTTTTGTATTCGAAAGCATTAACTTTATAGATAATCCTCTTCCTAACACAAACAAAGCATTCCTTAACCTTGTTATGTTGCGTTGTCCCCATTGTAGGTGAGGAGGCTTTGACTATATTTGTGGACAAGAGGAGGCTAAGCCGTGCGGCGGACCTGACTGACTCAAATGGCACGGCTGTCACTCTGGAGACCCTTCACCAGCTGGCTGCCTCCTACTTTATAGACAGAGAGAGCACTCTGAGAAAACTACACCACCTCCAGATTGCCTCCACTGCCATCAAGGTAACCCTGTGGCCTAGATGCGCACAGACCTGGGGACCTGACCCCACGTTTGAGTGCTTATTTTTGGAAAGAAGCTTGGCTGTTTCTATTGTTTTTCCAGTCTTTTGGAGATACAGGAAAGCTGGGTTAAATGTCACAGTGGCACATTGTTTTCCGTATGTTTGGTTGTGTGAATAAAGTCTGCTTTGTTTTTGGCGTATGCATATGCCATGTGTGGCGTAAATTTGGAATCATTGGAAGGGTAGGCAGGCACTGTGTACGCGCAGATGGATTTTTACATTGAATGTAAACACGGTCTTCACATGTGTCTGGAAATGATTGCGCTAAATAGTTGGCCACAAAGGGGCAACCTGGGCTGTTTTTTTTAAAGTTTAAAGAAAAGCGCAAGAAGACAGAAATGCTAACAGTGCTAAAAAAATACACACATTAATGAACGCTGTGAGGACAGATTTATGCATTTGTACAAGTTTAACTTGAAAGGCTGTAAAGACATTTGCTCGCTGCGACCCTCTGCAGGTCAGAAGCAGTAGAGAAAAATCTATTAAAGTGTGCATGCATTGTCCGCCTGTGTTCATGCACACGGTCAGATGCAATATACTTTTAAAAGACTAGAGCATATGATTCTATGTGTATGCTTTGATGCATAAAAGCAAAATAAAATTTAAGATGAATGGAATTACTAAAAGAGATGTAAAAATAATATGTGCACAAAGAAATATATCTTACATATTTATATGTAAGATTATTTAGTTTTTGAAAGGCACTTTTGGACACATTTAACTTTAAGCAAACACTGCAGGACACATTATACATTATAATCCATGGCAAGTTACCGGTGGCAAGTGTGTCATGTCAGTGACTGTACTTGAAACAGTAACCCAAATACTCTGTAGTAAATGAGTTAAATGGCTGTGCACAATGCACAAAGTGGGAATTCACAGAGTGAAGTTCTCCTGATGGTAGCGCTGTTTGGCAGCTACAGCACAGTGTTAATTGTGCCATGCAAATACAGCTGATTATAAATAAGGCGCAATTTATAATAAGCCCAGTTCATATAGAAAGTAGGTGTGTTTGTGCTGGAGCACAAACCAGGTTAAAACCAGGTTAAGTTTGGGATTGTGGCTGGTTAGTAAATAAATGCACTCTGCTTATAATTGGCCCAAAGTGTCTTTATAGTTTTTTTGGTTGAATTGTCTGTCTGAAAACAGACCTTAGAGTGCCTGAGATTGATTCTGTAAGTATGTCCATGAAGAAACTGTGTACAAATCTCTTTTGACTCCATTGTAGTTGATTTGTAGGTAGAGCGAGCAAGACACATTGTTTCCTGACAGCAAGTGTCTCAGCCTAAGAGCTTGTGAGCCATCTTGATGGAGATGAGTAGATGGAGGTCCTTTTAGATGCCTTTATTCACCTGGCATTTCTGGTGATTGATGTGAAATATTCCAGGCATCAGCATGCTTTAATTCAGCCCATGGATTTTTACCTCATGTGGATGAAGACAGATGTGAATACAAAGGCTCTCTATACCGACTGGCGATTCAGTCAGTATTAAACATGCGACATTGGCTGAGAGAGAGACTGCTCTTCTCAAATGGAAGCACTGTCTGTTTGGGGGAAGGGTGTAAAGAGAATATATCAAATAAATAAATATGAAGGTGCTGGTAGAATTATGCCTCAGTGTGACAAATTATCTTTTCCATTTCAATAACTTCTTTGAGAGCCCAGCCCATTTGTCAGCCATTTTGAATATAAGTGAGGTGTCAGGCTCTAATGAATAAGAGACTTATGAGGAAGATTTTCTGCACCACCAATAATAAATGGATCTTTAACCTCCACAGAGAGGCGAGATGGTGGACAGGAAACCTAGAGAGTGCCAGTTTATATAAATCACGACATTTAATTTTGATTTACATGAGGGGGGAGTGTAAGCCAAGGTTTATAACAATCAGGGCATGGTTTGAATTGTCTGGACTGTTGGAGTAGTCAGGTGCATTTTAATGCCTGATGATGTAACAATACGTTGCCTTCAACAATCATGCAAGTTTTTTCAAGGTGATATATTTAGAAGCCAATATGTTAAGTGCCCAGAATTTATAACTCAAGAGGTTTGCATGAACACCAAACAATGGGTCAAGGGCACACTAGAATTTTGATTTTGTAATAAAAAATGTATGTACACATTAAAAATGTAGGAACATCACTTTAATGTAGTGCACTTATTTATTTAAAAATAATCACAATCACACCAGCCAACCAAATACATGAATTACATAAAAAGGAATTTTCCTGTTGTCAAAGATATTTTTGTAATGTCAGTCCATCTGTCACAGTAAATGTAATGTCTTTAAATAATCTGTTCTCAGCTAATATAGTTATGTACAATTTATTGCAATTAATGAGCAATCATGTAGGTCATGTAATCAAGTTTTCTAAACTCAAATGTCCCATTTGACCTTCTCCATTAAAGAATAAAAAACATTTCACATGCTGTGAAAACTCTTGCCGACTCTGTGACAGAAACAGATGAACGGTGGAAAACTTTATAAAAGATTATGATACAGCGAAAGAGTTGGGCATTTTGCCACGGGTAACGCTTTGACGTTCGCCTGGGTCATCAGTCAAGCATCCCGAGCACAGACTGGGAGGCATGAAAGAGCTGCCAGCACCTCCCCCGGTCCCTGCCTCTTAACCAGCACAAACCAGAGCGAGAACTTCCGAATCCGGCTGGGAGGATGGAACGCTTGAAAATCAAAAAGAACTTCCAGCTAATGCTCACAGATGAAGCTTCCTTCTAAAGAACATGCCTTTGTGTTTCACGAGCCGAAGCCAAGAGCATTAACCACTACTAGGATTCCCTGCTGCTTTCAATAAAGTCCCATTTTCTGTAAAGAGGAGTATAATGCCATTCTAATGCACATATTCCTCCAATGATAAGCTTTCCCCGTAGCACACACGTGCTGACATGGGGGGGGGGTTGCTCTAAGCCACTGGAAAGGACTTTTTGTAAAACCAGCTGCTGAAATTCTCAAAAATTGTTTCAGTGTGGTGTAAAAACACGCCTTATGCAAAACGAAATATGCATATTAACAAATACCATTAATGAATTACAGGTCTCATTTTATTTCAAGCATGGTAAAAGCAATTTTATACTAAGTGCCAATGCTTTTGAAACATTAACGGCAGTTCTAATGTATTAAACAAGCTTGGATAGGAATCTTAAAATCCATTATTATTTAAATGTGCAGCTATGCGGGTGACATTTTCCATGGCTTTTGTTGGATTAGTCACAGGTGGGTATTACAAAACTGTCTGTTTTTACTCATTCATTGTGTTGAGATATGCAACGGATGGCTGATATTGGTTTATTTAACATTTTAAATGGCAAGGATTATGTGTTATTATTGGATGACTCTCTAAAATACTTAATTGTAATTGGTCAATTCTGTGGTCAGATATAAAAGGAAGGGAAGTCTTATACAGTTGGAATGGCATGAGGGTGTGTATAATATGAGAGTGTTCATTTTAGGGTGAACTATTTCTTTAAGGTTATATTAATATTTATTAGTATATGAGTTCCATGGGAATTGAACCCACGACCTTTGTTTTGCAAGTTCCATCCTCTACCAGCTGCGCTAAGCTTGAAAATGGTGTCATATCATTATGAGAGAAATTCTACCTAAATCAGTATTTCATATCCATCTTCTTATTTCTTTGGAAAGTACAATCATTCAGTCAGAATCACTTAGCAACGGGGGTTTATTTTTGAGGTTATATATTTTTTGACAATGATCAGCTTATTGTATGTTTATCCCTTACAGTACATATCCATGTGATATTTTCAGTGCAGCGTTTTTAGTACATTTTAATATGGGAATACGAGATAAAATAATGGATCAATAACCATGTACAGAATGACACATTAGGGACTATAAGCATCAGATTATCTTTAATAAAGATAGAGGTGCAGATTTATGAACTTCAGGGTGATTGAGACTGAAAGTTACATGCCACAAATGACCCATTTCTCCTAATACATCCCATATACTCAGCCACACTGGAAGCGACCCTTAAACCAGGTTCCTGATCTCATTAATGCCTGCTGCTCAAAAGTCTGATGCAGTCAGCAAAAATGAAACACTGCAGATAATAAAAAACACAATTTTGAGTTTGCATGGCTTTAGTTCCCTTCAGCATCTGTAATGATGCCATATAGTGCACACTCAGGTAAATTCACATTTTTCAATTCGGATCCACCAGTTATAGCAACAGTTTTTTTCCATTTTTGCTTTATTTCAGAAAAAAAAAGCCTGAGTTCTGCACATGCTCCGCTCCACCAGACCCTTCTTTGCAAACCGGCTCATTATTATGTATGGAAAAACCCATCTTTATACTTGCATTTGGTAAATTTTCCTTTTACGTCAGACATCTGTCTTTGTTAGAAATTAATCTGCTGATCCCTATAGAGGCTCCTTGGATTTTAATTAATTGCGTAGACGCATCAATAAGAGAAATGGAAATGCCAGCGGTGTGTTTGCTGAACTCGTGGTTTTCCCCTGATCCTCTCCCTTGCCTGAATGTTATTTCAACACATTGAATGGAAATTAAATAAAGCACCTCTCGATAATGGGTATTTGTGGCTTGCGTAACACATTAGAAATGCTTCCCTGGCTTTTCCAGGTCCTCAGTCATTTTCTGTGGTTCACTTATACGACAACAACAGCAGTCTGCTCAATAGGTTCACCATAACATTTACTCTGTCTAATTCTATCCACTTCACAGATTATCCAGTGACCCCTTCAGTAGTTGCTGATTAAAGACAACTCTTCTTGCGCAAAAGAGGAAAAGTTAGTCTTGTTCTGCTTGGTATAAAATTCCAGATCTCCATTAATCTACAAATGTGACATGGGTACTTTTATTCACTCACTGGGGAAATATTAAAGAAGACAATGTAGAACAGAGAACAATTTGTAAGTGACAGGATGGGAGATATATTTGCCCACAGGCAGTGTGTGTATCTTCCCATGTGTCAGAGAAGCCTTGATATACAGTGACTTCAAATCCCGTTTTTGTCAGGAATGATGGAGTGGTGACTGCACAATTTTAACACAAGTCTTAGATAGGAACAAAGATCTGGTGTTGATATGGTTTTGTCAGCTGAGATATTAACTTATATTTTACAGTTTAAACATTTTAAGAAAAATTGAATTCTGGGAGATTAATAAGTTATCCTCATTAAAAAACATATATGACAAATATTTATTTTTAATCTTACCTTCATTAAAAATATAGACTAATTATCTTTTTCTTACAATAATTTCCCAAAACTTCTATATTTGTATGTGCACTGTGAAATATCTGTTGAGGTTTACTAACTTGATTGTGAAATATGCGAGTTGCATTCAGTCATTTATTCTACGACGGGTCCATTAACCTTCACTGTGGCTGCCGGAACATTTACTTACAGTTAACGTTCATTACTTTCACTGTGAAATATTGCCTTTCACCACTTTACAACAATGGCATATTCACTAGTGAATTTGTTACAAACGATAGCCTTCTCAAAAACAGTAATGCCCTTGTAGCAGCAAATATAACACTGGTCCGGACAAACACGCCCATTGGAAAGAAAACAGTCACAGATCTTTAATATCTCAACTGTTTCACCTAGACAGCATTTAAAATTAAAATAAACAGTTTAAGGAAGTCTCCTGCTTTTCAAATTTTTCTCCTAAAAACAGATTCTAGAAAAGACAGTTGTCTCAACAACGACTCAAACCAGATTTCAAAATGAACTCCAACATTTCTCATTAAATTCTTATAGTAACTTCTGGGGGTTGAGCTTTTTTAAACCGTGTGTAGCATTAGTGTTTGCATTATTAATAACATTATATATTTAAATTGCAGTCATGTGTACTTGTTTAAACTGCATGTCTGTCTGTTTGCTGGCTTGTAGAAGCTCTGGATAAATCTTTTTATACTTTAATTTCATGGGACAGTCATCTGCTTGTTCTGCATATTTAATAGCCTCAGTGCCATTTCTGCCTTTGTTTTGCATAGAGTATTGTCATGTGCCTTCTCTTGTCTTCCCTTAAGGTGACCGAAACAAGGACAGGCCCTCTTGGATGCAGTAACTATGACAACCTCGATTCCGTCAGTTCTGTTTTGGTTCAGAGTCCCGAAAACAAGATTCATCTACAAGGTAGCGCATTTATAATTTAACTACACCAGACTTTCTAATGATATTGTCATTGATTTAATATTACTCTTTCACTTTTATATTGAAAGAGGCAGCAGCATGATCACAATATTCCACAGCCATCTTAAGCATCTTGAGCTAGTAAAAACTTTATATGTAGTATGTTTTTATTAAATTAATTTTATTAAAAAGTAACATTAGTTTCTTTAAAAAATGATGTAATTTATACAGTGTTAAAATGTTACCTATGGTGCAGAGAAAGCTGTAAGTATTCAGATTACCAATGACATAGGTTTGGGGTGGGACTTTTTGTTTGGCTGACCAATGGCAGATGTGGGTGGGGTGAGAACCTGTTGTGGAAACCTGTTTGAAACAGCCAGTGATGTCAGTGGTGCCGAAATTCACTTTTACGTGAATTAATTTATTTTTAAACTGCTGTTTACCATTTTGTCTTTAGGGGTATTATATAGGCTTGTTTGAAACCATTTTTGTATTTTTTTAAGGGCTTCAGGCTATTCTGCCAGAATACCTAAGGAGCCGATTTGTGGAGGCAGCTCTCAGCTATATTGGCTGTCACTCAGAGGGCGAGTTTGTGTGCAGAGAAAATGATTGCTGGTGCAAATGTAGCGCTGATTATCCCCAGTGCAACTGTCCCAGTGAAGACCTAAAGGCCATGCAGGACAGTCTAAAACTCATCAGAGAATCTTGGATGCAAGCCAACCAGGAGTTTGAAGAGTCTGGTAAGATTCTGCAATTCATTACCCAGAGATAAACTAATTTTCCTCATATCGCATACTCCGGTCTGCTGGTCAATTAACTTTTTAATAATCTAAACTTAAAAACAAACTTCTTTGTTTTGCATGAGTTTTACATTGATGAGCAGGAATCATGAGCCAGTAAATTAGACTAATTGTGCAGCATCAAGTTAATTCTATCATGCTGCTTAGATCTGTGAATATCCCTGACACATAGCGGGTTGACAATAAACAGTGATTGTCACCTTGTTACTTTTGATGCCTAACAAGGAAATGGTGGGAAGTGCTTCCTGGGATCTAGTAACATTGTCATTGTGGTAAAGCAGCATTTTGGACTTGGCAGCTGTACTTGTCCCTGAGCTAGGCACGGAGCCAGCACTGAGCAGGTTTTTGAGCACATCACGGCCATGTTGGAGCTCTACCTCCTGCAGAAACAGCAGGGAGGAAAAACCTCTGCCTAATGACTGTAAGCCAGATAAATAAACAATAATCATCTGCTGGAGTGAGATGATCTAATAGTCACTTTCTGTATTCATTTGGGGCATTAAGCATCTTTGTTCGGTACTCAAACTGGTAATCAAAAAAAAACTTGGTTGCTTGTAGAGATCAATGGATATCTAAAAATGGAAATTTTTATAATTTCAATTACCTAACGTCTGATAGCGTGAAAAATCAGTGCAGACTGGAATTGTCAGGTCATGATGAGGATCTGTGTTGTTAATTATAGGCACTGAGATCATTTCTTATTGGATGTTAGGGAGCATCGATTTGAGTGTTAGGTGCTATAACACAGCTATCGATTTTTCCGACCACGGTTGAAAATGAACTTCCCTCCGCTGAAAGACATCTGTGCAGCCAGATGATCCTTTCTTTTCCTTAACAACTTACCATCCTGTTGGGACTTAATATTATTTTTGTTCGTTGTTAAGGTTAAACTGTTCACACCCCTTCAAAATAAGTCCGTTCTTCTTAAAAACAGCTTAGCGTTAGGCAAGCTACCGAAAATACCCAGCTGTCCTCGTTTATCAGCGTTCAATCACACAGGACAATTTTCAATTTTCATCAAAAAGAAATGAAAAGAACTTTCCACCTGCTCCCTTCTAGCCCAGTTTCACTGTTGACTCATTTTATCAGACAAGACTGATTTCGTTTTTCCAACATGAGGGAAAGTCATTCAGGTAATTTATTCTTAACACTTGTCTACTTTCTAGAGGAATTCCAAAATTTTGTGAGAAGATTACCAACTTTCTACGCCCTGAACACATCTGCTGTGCAGTACATCTGGAAGATGGACCCTAGTGTTCAGCAACGCTTTCAACTGTTGGAAACTAGCACTCAACAGCTGCTCGGCAAAGCACAGCGGATCGTTAGCAAACTCTTCAAACTCAGCAAAAGGTGTCGAACTCAACCCAAAATATCCCTACCCAGGGAGAGGTAAGAAATGCACTATTTTTCTATTGAGTTATGAATATAAATATATCTTTATTTTTAAATGATTATGCTGTACAGGGTGTACCTCAACTGGCAGAGCATGGTGCAAGCAACAGCAAAGACTTTTGTTCACAGAATCAAAACGTAGATTCGTGAAAAATCAAACCCTGAATAACAGCTATATTTGATTTGATGTTTACATACATTGTGATGTTTCAGTAGATCTTCTCTCTTGGTATGTTTCCAAATGGACAGACTAATAGAAGATTTAAAATGCATGTCCCCTGAACTAATTAATTAAGAAATGCCTTTAACACACTGCTCAGTCCATATCTGAGGGCATTTGTGGCAAGTATAATTGTGTTAAGTCTAGTGTCTTGGCTGAAGTCCCAGCCTCTCTGAAATGATAAAGACTGTCCCATCTAATCATTTCAGGAGTTAGTGGATGAATAGGTTTTATCTTCTCATCTATAGGCTAAAGTGCAGGATGTGTTTTAATGGAAGATACCAGAAACAGGTAATTTATGGGCTCTGCACTGGCATGATAATGCAGTGGCTTTGGTAAGGGTTACGGAAGGAGAAAGTTCACAACTTATGTCTGAGAAAAGGACTGTTCAAAAATGGTGGCGGGCCAAGGATGTGCACAAAACAGAATTATGCAGATCATGCAGGCAGTCAAGTCAAGTGGAAACTGCTTGAGTCAGATGTGATGAATGCAAAGCGATGATCAGTTTCATAGTTGAAAGTTCTTAGTTTATTAATATTCGCATTGATTCTCAAAGACACATTATTTAGATATCACCATATTATTGCGTTATGCTAATGAAGTGCTGTGAATATAATACAGATGCATACAGTATAGACACTTCTAAAAATCCTGTTATGCTTTATTCCTTGAAAGAAAGAGAGTTTTTGAAATGATAAATATCTAGGGTATCAGCATCAATACAGGCATGTTTTTAAAATGCTCCTTGATCAATCTTCAAGAGCATCTTTCTTCTTTAATAATGTGATTTAAGTTGCACTAAGAAAAATAAAACAGGCAAACAGAAAAACATTTTTTTCAACTTGCTTTTGAGTCCCTGTTTTACTGTTTTGTTTACCCTTATTTCATCATTCACTTTCTTTGCATGGCGTTCTTATTTTGTCCCTTTTGTCAAGCAGATGCAAAAACTACATCATGATAAATTCATTCATAAAAGTATATGAATATATCAAATATATCAGAAGGTTTGTTTTGCTTTTGTTTTTGTGTGTGTTTGCATATACAGTATCACACAAACACTCTTTCACTGTAACTTTGTAACAGACTGTAACAGTCTGTATATACATATACAACATACAACAATAGAACATAATGTTGTATATTATATATATCAAAAATGTTACTCCTAAGCAGCTAATGGAACATTTCAATATGTTACAGAATTAAAAATGTTCTTATAACCAAGCAATAACATTAATGCAATGTTTAAAAAACTGTTTTTAATGTTCCTAAAACTTTCAAAATAACACTTTTAACGTTTTTGTTTATTAATGGAAATGTTACAAAAATATTCTTACAACCTAAAATTGTTAGCTGGGTTCAAGCTTTTATTGTTTCTTAATCAGATGTTTTTCACAGTCTAAAAATATGGAAATTCTCCAGTAATTGTTTTCTCTTGAAATAAATAGGCACAGGCATGTTTCGTCTCTGGTGTGAATTTCCGTTTCGCTGTCAGTGAAATATGCTGACAGGCTGCTGAGATTTTTTCATTGCCAACCACCTGCATACTGTCTCTCAGGCTGCCTGGTGCCATGAATATTTATACATTCTGTTGCCATCACTTATGTTTTAATCCAGGGTAAACTGTTTTCTCTGAGCAAGTGGAAATACCACGGCAGAAAATCTGCGGCTATCTTTTTGGATAGCGTAACAAAAGGCACTGGGTAATTGCTGAAATAGATTTTTTGCGGTATAAAATGAAAGCTAGCATGCATAACCAAAGCATTGCCACAGCTATAATAAGTTATTTATATGTAAGGCAGATAAGAAAAAATGTCTTTTGGTCGTACCGATATTTAAACTCCAAAAATACGCACAAACGTTATCCTGTTCGGGTCACTTATAATTTGTCTTTCAGTGAGGATTTTTTACTAGTGACGTAAATGCATGTCAATTATTACATTCATCATATTCAAATATTTCAGAGACTTCTGGTACTTGGGCAAGGGTAGACATTATTTATTTACTAAATTGAATTTTTACTCTGTTATTCCGCTTGGAACAAAGTGAAATTGAAAGTGGGAAACAAGTGCGTTTTAGCTGATGTTTACAATTTGACTATGTGACAGATCGTGCTGATTCACACCACTAGGTTCATTTGCCAGTGACTGCAGAGAGAGTCATTATAGTATCTGAATATGCATGTTATGGAAATTTTTGCAAGACAGACTTTTCATGCTCGTAAAATGGATGTAATTATTTGGAAATAATTCAGTAACAGGCATTTTTTTAAGTATTGATTTTTTTCCCCCACATTTTCCGGTTAGCTTAAATCATCTACAATTACAACAAAAACCTTGCATTTTTAAAAAGAAGCCTGTACTTTTCTAAGAATAATTATATATCTCAACTTTACAAGCTCACTTCTAATAGCTTTAGGCTGCAAGCTTGAGATGAATGAACAAAATAAACCATGTTCCCACGAGCTTATGGTACCGTGATTAATTGTTGTGACATCTTTAATAACTACTGTATTTATTTTCAGACTCTTGATTTTATAATGAAATACCATGTCATTTATAACTTTCAAGACAATATGACTTATTGCATTTCCTCCTTCACATAGGCCTCTCAGTTACTGGCTCCGATACATCCTCTCCATCATGTACTGCAGTGAGAACAATCAGATAGGCTCCTACATGGAGGAAATGCGGACCTGCTCCTGTCCTTACGAGCACCCATCCTGTCAGGGTGTCATTCCATGTTCTGTGGGTGATGGTCCTCATTGTGCCTCCTGCTCCTATGAGAATCGCTCTCGGTGTGCCAGTTGCAATCCTGGCTACATGCTAAGCCAAGGAGCCTGTAGGAATACCATACCAGATTCTACTGACAACTACATTGGTTTTGAGACAGACCTCCAAGACATGGAACTGCGCTACCTTTTGCAAAAGAAAGATGGCCGAATCAGCGTCCATGCCATGTTCATAAGCAATGACGTCAGACTCAACAATTGGTTCGATCCCAGCTGGAGGAAGAGGATGCTGTTGACACTTAAGAGCAACAAGTTTAAATCTAGCCATGTTCATATGCTCCTAGGGATCTCCCTGCAGATATGCCTTACTAAAAACAGCACTCTGGAACCCATGCTGTCTGTCTACATCAACCCATTTGGAGGTAGTCATTCTGAGAGCTGGATCATGCCCATTGATCAGAACAGTTACCCTGACTGGGAAAGGACCAAGTTAGACATCCCACTTGACTGTTATAACTGGACCCTGACTCTGGGTAACAAGTGGAAGACCTTTTTCGAGACGGTCCATATTTATCTGAGGAGCCGTGTCAAAACAGCATCAGGTCAGGGCAACGGCACTGTCCATTATGAGCCTTTGGAATACATGGACTCCTCCCGTAACCTCGGCTACATGAAAATTAACAGTATGCAGGTGTTTGGTTACAGTATGCACTTTGATCCAGAGGCCATCCAAGACTTGATCTTGCAGTTGGACTACCCGTACACACAGGGTTCACAGGATTCAGCCCTGCTGCAACTTTTGGAAATTCGAGACCGGGTCAACAGACTCTCACCGCCAGGTCAGCAGCCTCTAGACCTGTTTTCTTGCCTGCTGCGCCATCGTCTCAAACTTTCTACCACTGACGTGGTCCGGATCCAGGCTGCTCTTCAGGCCTTCAGCGCTAAGCAGCCAAATTCAATGGAATATGAAACTACCAAACTATGTAGCTAATAAGTCACTGCAAAGTAGCAGTATATTTGTGGTTTCATTAACTGTAGTTAAATGCCCTGGTATTCTTTTAGAAAAAAAACTATTGGACTGCTGATGGGATACAGTGTTGATGGTCCAGGATGTTTGCAACAGTTTTGGTGTACTGATGTAAGGGCCGTTTCAGAAGAAGGGCCAAAACTTTGCCTTTTTGTTTCCTACTGTAACTAATTAACAATAACTCAAAATATGATGATTTCATGCCACTTTGCCCAAATCAGTTTCAGCACCAGTTTTGATAAACAGTGTATAGAACACATGGACGCTATATGGAAACATTTATTTTTCATTTTTTCACATTTTCACCTCTTCAGTCTCAGAACACTTAACAGAGGCTGTAAACCCGTGGTGAGCCAAATCTTGTTTGTGTAATCAGACATCTGTGCCTGGGCAAAATTTAGACATGCTTTTATTATTTTTTCTACTCTGTCTGTCAACACTGTAACTCTCAAAAATACCAGTATCCTAATCAACAACAGATGGTTTTGTTGATGCTCAGAACTATTTTTAAGGTATTTGTTGGAAGATTGTAAAAGAATATCTGTTTAAAATCACACGCCGTAAGCAAGGAACCTATTATATATTCTGTTCATGTACATTTATTTTTATAAAATCTGTTACTTGTGACAAGTTACAAAGGTAATGTCCATAAAATGTATAGAACATGAATTTGTTAATACTCTAAATAAAAGTCATTTTTATGTGCCGTCTGTAAATACCTGTGTTTGCTTGAATTGCACATCCATTATGTAGTTTTATTTAGAGGTTCTCTCATAACTGTCTTATATTAAATGGTAAGAATATAAACTCTTTAGATACAGTACATACAGTATACGCTACTCATACAAGGCCCACGCAGGAGCAGTTTTCAACTGTTTTTTTCAACTTTCAACTTTTCTCCTTAAATCACTTTGTGATGAAGCAAGCCATATCATTAGGGAACAAACACGGTGAAATTGCTGCCACAGAGAAAAGTTAGACAACCTTTTTCACCTTAATAGATAACAAAAAGCTAAATGAGTTATTGATTGGTCAGCTGTGATATATCTCAAGTAAGGGTCCCGCAAAAACATCAATTTAAAGGGGCTACAGAAGGGCCGAGCTAATCAGCGTTATGGGAAGCGGTTACCAGAGGTGCAGTTCACAGAAATGATTACTGAAATACAGTGCTGAACAACTGCACAGCAGACGCATCTGGAGATATGTTGTTTTGTGCATAGCCAATTTAAAACTTTTGTGCAAAGTGGCTGCCTTTACTGTAACCCAAAAGTGGGGATAATCAAAGTTATGAATTACATTTATAATGTTTACTCTATATAATACAAGTTTCCCTTTCTTATTTGTATGCTATTTGCCATCACTCTTTTTGAGTTTGCTGTTGCTGTTTTAACAGCCATTTAATCACTATTCACTTGCACCCTGATCCACAGAACAAATGTTCTGTGGATCAACAAATAACAAATGGCAATTTAACACAGAGCTGTAACCATAAATACCCCAGAAACTGAGCATGACATTAATGTTGTTACAAGGGTACAAGTTACAAAGTACAAATACTATAAGCATAGCTGATAACCAGACAAATATCTTCTGCATTTAAACTGGTTCATGTCAGCTGAGATTAACAAAGATCAAAGCCTCTGAAATCTGCTAGACGCTTCTATCTTTACTTGAAATAATTTAGCCTCTTTGGGCCTCATAAATGCTACTTCCAGCATCCATACTCAATTCAGTCTGGACTCTATCACGTAATAAACAGGACATGGGGGTGTGGTTTACCACCTAACACTGGCATAACACCAGGACCTGTATTCAGAAAGATTTTTATCCCACCACGAGGAGTTCTTCAAAAAGTTCCAAAAAGAGTTTCTTCTAAAACTTAATAATAAAGCTACTAAGAGCGCGTTTTATTATAGATAAGGGAGAAATCTGAGAAAAAATTGAGAAATTTTAGAGTTAAAGCTATGGCACACCATGCAACATTGACAGTTCTTTATGTTAGACTCTTACAATACACAATCTCCTGTAGTCATACTTTTGTGTCTGCCAGAACTTTGGAGGCTTTAGGAGTTTTATCACAGAGGCAAAATTAGGAGTAACACTAAACAATCAAAGACTAATCATGTTTTCTATGACAAGAACTATTTTACAGCCACAATCAGAAAGTGTACATCTGGTTTTAGGTACTTTGGACATTGTTGTTGGCTTCATAAATTACTTTAAGACAAAAAAATGTAGCTGTCTCTTTAATTATACCAATTAAGCCTCAGTTCATAAGGGCAATGCAACTGCTTAGTATGACTAACATAAAACCCGGGACTCCCACTCCTGTGATTAAATGTTTATGTGAGCACATTTAAGGAAGGGGTCAGAACACAGGGTCATTCTTGCTGTATATCTTCTGAACTAAATTGGTGTTAAATGCACAATGGAAAGGGAGAGCAGTGTTTGTGCTCTGTCAGAATTGTGCAGTGATCACCAGCCTAATTTAAACATACTGAAACCACAAGTGGCTGCAAATAAAAGGAGTTTGTTTTGTTTTTCAGTCTGTATTGCATTTTTCATTATCTTCTATTTTCCAAAAACAACACACCTCACTTCAAAAAAACTCACTTATTTGCAGCTTAGTATGGTTTCATACTTTTATAATAATATATATCAAGTTATACTTATCATTGACCATGATATTAACCTTTGATATACGATGTCCACTATTAGATTATTCTAATGCAGTAAACATTCTCAAAATACACATTTGTAAAACTGTGATTTTTAAAAGTAAAAAACACTAAAATATGTGTTCTTTTCATACCATGCCACAAACCTCAACTACGTCCACCTTGTCTATCATACTGTTTGCTTTTATACCTCCCATTGAAAATTCAATGTTCCCCAGAAGAGCAATTTTTGCAACCTCATTCAGTGTTCTTCATAGTTCATCACACAAGCACAATCAAGACACTCCCAAAGTGACACCATCTCTTTACTGGGCCTCAGCCTATCCAAGAGGAATATGTGCCCTCGTATAAATGTAATGGTTGCACTAAAAGATGATATTAATGCATGGAAGTGAAATAGCATAAGAACGATTTTGTTAGGTGAAGGTGACACTATAACCAAAAAAAATCTCGAGGAAAATTGTATCCCATGTAACTTTATCTTATCTAGCACAAGGTGCCCTAGCAGTTTGGGACTGCATCTAATAAGAATAACTCTCCCTTAACTTCTAATGAGCAAAGTGCATCCATTTTATATGAGTTTGAGTGGGGTGCACATGGCGGGTAATTGACATTTGTGTGAGCTGAATATTTGTAGTGCAAATGTTTAGGGGTATAAATTATATTTATGCACATTACATTTTGCTGCCTGAGGGGTAAGTGAAACTAATTTAGTGGCAATAAAACTAAATTAATGGACTACAAGCATCTGAGCACATAAAGCAGTAATTCTGCCTGAAAGTTATGTTAACATCTAGAGTATGTAATTGTGGAAAGGGCCTCATAAAAAGTAATGTTTTTACAAGCCAAAAATAAATGTGCGTCTCGCTGGAATTATCAAAGTTTCAATCAAAGCTCATCAGTTCCATTTGGATCAAGAAAGACATGGATCAGGCCCAGTGTTGAAACCATTTCAGCATCTTTAATGAAGTGGAAACAGGGCATTCAGATGTGGCTAATAAAGGCTCTGGAGAAAAATCGCTCAGCACGTAGAAAATCAAAAGCGTTCACATTGATCAGCAGTCCCTGAATATATCAATAACCACTTAACTGCAATTAGGTGATCTACAGTATCTTATTAATCCAAATAAATAAGTCTGTCCGATACATTTACAGAGCTAGATGTAGGCAATATAGGAATACCAGGGTAAGTTGTCACACAGAGTATTTTTTTAATCAGTTTCAGTATGGACATTGATGGTTAATATGGTCATAGATAACTTAGACACAAACAAGCTAACAAACATTCCTGCCACTATTTTTCGCAGGAAGAAAGCTATAGTTTACTGAACACACACTGATGTTGTTACAAAATGTCTACGTAATGTTTACTGCTGGGGCAATATATGGGGTTATTTGCCCTATTAAACACATTAACACCTGCATTTAAAGTCTAGTGTTGGCTTTTCAGCTAAATTTAAACAATGAAACAATTACGAAATAAAAAACAGTTCATAAAACATCAAAATGTACTGATGGTTTTGAACCAGGTGTCTGGACCTGCATACAAAACTGCTGCTAAAAACATATTTGTGTAATTGGATCTTCATTAAAAACCTTACAGTTATAGAGCTTATGCAGGGCTACACCTTGCTGTTTCCCAACAATCCCCATTTTCCCCTATATAGTGGGTTTAAGTTCAGAAACACAACAAGAAGTAATTTATCTGCACTGTTTTACTGGTTTTGCTATATCCCAGTTGCTCATTTAAGTAATCTTCCAGAGAAACCTCCAGGTAGACAGCCTGAATTGTTTTTAATTAAAGTGTTCATTTTGCATACCTGTAGGACCATGGGTACTAAGATTACTACAGGACTAATTAGAGTGGCTCTCACTTTTTTTCCAACTGGTCCCATTCTGTTCAACATGAACCAGCCAGCACAGAAGGCAATTAACAAGGACATTCCCCATTAACTTTCTAGCACATGAAATTATGTGGAGACCCTAAAGTCTGTCCTCATTTGAAGCGAGTTGACTGCCTTAAAAGTACTTAAGTTTGTACTTAAGTTGTTTAAGAGTTTCCACTGCCTGTATACTGTAATAATAAAATATATATACTGCATGTCCCATCCTGAATGTATACTGAATGTAATAATATAAAAATGTACTAGAATCTAATTTATTTGCAGTAGCAGTCTGCAGTTTTTAGATGCCAGTTTTATGGATGTCCTTCAGAGCCAAAAAACATTTTATTTGTGTTCACATTATGAGGGGGGAAAAGATATGTACTTTGTAATTATCTTTAAAGCTTAAATGAAAGCATTATTATGCAGAGTTTGTCAAACCATATGTGTTCCAAAATACATAATGCATATATCTTATACTGCTGTTACACAGTGGTTAAGCAGTTTGTGTCCTCTGTGATAATTGCCGTGATTTTACGCACAACCATCCAACAGAGACATCCAGACACAATGTAGAGAAATCCCTGAAAATACACCAAAAATTGCTCTCCCAAGAGAATGTGTCAGACAAATTCAACAGGGTGGAAAAATAATTGTTTGTATTGCATGGCATCATTTCTCCATACAGTAAACAAAATGAAAGGGAATTCTGGTGAAACTCGAGCATGAATGGGGAATGTTATTGACATAAACCGTTCTCCAGTCTTTTGTCTCTAATTCCAATTACTGGCAAGAGTGACATTACACTGTGATTGGCACATTGTGCTGGGACAAAAGCTGCCACCATTTCTACCCAAATTGAAGCTGCTCAGCTTGTCACTGTGGTTTCCTGCAGTTAGTGCATGTACAAGTGTTCTCCTGGGCATTTTCTCAGTTATGATTGCTTTTCACTCTTGGCACTTCCTGGACTCCCAAACCCCTTCTTTCCCCCTCAAATATATGTAGTTTGACTGGCGGGCAGTTCCTCATTATTTGCATTCTGATACCTGCCAGCACTAATGAGAGAAGGGACCTGTGCTTCCATGACAGAACGGGTGGATTAATGTCTGTGCGGCTGCACGGGAAGTGGGGGAATAGTTCATTATGGCAGATATATGACATTTAACACTGATTCTCTCTCTAATAATATGGCATAATAACAAACACTCGAGACCACAGAGGCCCCACCTGAGGGAATGTTATGCCTGTGGGGACCACAGTCTTCTTCCTTCAGAGGAAAAAAAACATGCCTTTAAAACTGTGTTCTCCTTTTTTATTAAGAATAAATGAATGTGTTTGTGGCACCTTCTACTGTAGCATAATAGATTTGTAGCTTCAGAGTTGAGAGGGGAAAAATGTTTTGTGTAATACCTATGAACCGTTTTTTCGCTCTTTCAGCTTAGATTTCTAATTCAGGTGTATTGATTTTGCAATGCAAACACACGGGTTGGTTATTATGAGGGCTTATTTGAATCGCATTGATCATCGTCTGCTAAAGCTATTATCTGGAGCAACACTGCACTTCGGGGAGAAGTTATATTTCATCATTATTGAGTCTACCTTAGTTCGGCTGCTGACTGAAAGAGAAAAGAAAAAATGCAGTCAGCAAAAAGCCCTCAATGTTACAAAATGACTTTGTAATGTATTTGGGGATAAAGTATACAGTGGGTTCCACAGAAATATTTATTAAATGTCAAATTGATGATGTCAACCACGTCGGCCCACAGCCTTCCAATGCCACCGGTGCTGACGACGCACAGCCATCCCTCAAAAAGGGCCCCGTGGTTCCATGTGAAGACAAATTATCCTTTCATTTGAAACGGAGTGTTTCCTTAAATACCTGCTGTGCTAACGAGGTCCTCATGTTGTGTTTGAGTCTCGCTCGTCGCTCTATTAGCGTCCAGGGCCCGAGCGTGGGGCTGATCTCACTGAGTGATTAACTAAACCTTGGGGCTGACAGGCCTGCGAGCCTCTACGGAGAGAGAAGCTGGACTAATGTGGAGCTCTGTTTAACAAGCCCGGTGCAGATAGGAAAGATAAGAATGAGGGAATGCAGAAGGGAGGAGGTGGAGGGTGTTACAGAATGATGGTGTGATGTCTGCTTGACTCCACAGCAGAGACTCCTGGGTTTGACAGTAGTCAGGCAGCCTAATGAGGAGGTCCAGTCATCCAGAAAGCTGGAGGAATATAGCAGTAAACGCACTGAAGGTTTCAATAACAGGCTTTTAACAGCCAGTGGCAGAACATGTCAACACTTTTGTTGTCTTTCACCTGCGTTAGAAGGGATACTGCTATTACAAATTGTAATCTTGCCTTACCAGTTACAAATTACTCAAATGGACAAGGTCAACAGTCTCTTCACCCAAACCTCAACCAGTTATAAACAAATCAAACTAAATTAATCATGAAGAATGTGTTGCTATACGGAAAGTCTGTTTTTCGCAATGTGCTACAGGAAAACTCTTACCTTCCTGTAGAAAAGTTAAGGAAAACTTTTCTTTTTGAAGATGAGAAAGATGACTAGAAACTAAGAGAAGATTTGATTGGTGCTCAACAATAGCTTCATATGGCGTGATTATAGTAATTATGGTGGAAGTACATTGACAGCTATGCTGAGGTCCTGGAGGTATTGCAAATGGCTGAAAGTGATGTGCAGTTGACAGTCTCTCATGAGGATATCAGACTGTTTGAAAACAGCTTAATTAGCAGCTAGATCTGTTTCATCCTTACAGACAAAAGCTCTCTGGTGTCAACTTGCACATGTAGGTTTCAAAACATCACGGTCAGGAGGGAGAGTGAGTGGCAGTTTATATATAATTACAATTAGTGCTCAAAATGTCCAGATAAGTACAACTACAACATTTAATTGCAAATGGCTGTGTTTAGGAGCTATATTTAAGGAGCTATATTGTCAATGACAAAATCTGGAAAGAAAAATCTGGTCATAGTAGGTTCAGCATGTCGGTTTCTCATTATTTCCTAAAATGATAAAATATAGTAAAGACATGTATCAAATGATAAAACCTGTAGCGGAGAACAGTCTCCATCAGTCAGCTTTGCACTGCAAAAACCTCCGCAGTGTCTTTGAATGCTCAAGTCAGCATTTTATCAGCCTATTAAAACTACTCTGAGCTGTCACTGCAGAATGCCCATTTCTCCATTTCTTTGTACCATGTTCAAGAACTTGCTGGGGGTATTGTTTGTAGTTACGAGGCTATGTCAGGATTCTGCAGAAATAAGAGGACTCCGTGCCTTTAAGACATGCCCAAGATCCTCATTATCCGTTGCTAAAATCTGAATTAATAATCTATGAGTCATAAAGTTTCTGACACTCCACTGTCAAAGTGTGCAGCAGAGGACAGGTTTTCCTCTATGTGACTTAAACGAGTTCAGTTTCAGGGCTCAAATTGAAGTGAGAATTCTGTGATCTGTTTCTAACACTTGTTTAAGATGAATTGGTCAAATGGAGGCAATTTACAATGAATTTAAGTTATGCAAAGCATATCTGACAAAAAATGTCAAAATGCTTGGAACGATAGATTAGTGTTTCCCAGGCTTTATGTATCCCCACAACCCCATCAGGGTTATTTTTTTTTATCAGTTCATTTTAACTTATATTATATAGAATATGATTTAGCATTAATATGAGTTAACTAACCATTAATACTGCAGGAGAAACATAGACTCAGGTATCTTCTCCTCTCTTTATTTTTGACACTTGAGCTTGTTTGCCTTTCATCCCTTTTGACAGTTCAGGGTGCAATTATATAGAAACTTTTTCTCTGAAAGACATAATGGTGAATGTATTTATAATGAAACCCAGACGGGACGTTTAACAAAAGTCAAGTCATTTGAGCTTATTGTATGATGGATTTTAGGTACCACAGAACTTCAACAAGTATGGAATTTCTCCCGTGTGTGAATTTGCTGTCATGTACAAATTTTAATGAGGAGGCTACGACTTACAGGTAACAAAGACATACAGGTTTAACAAAGCAAAAGCAAAATATTTCCAGATATCCCCTGAACCTGTTTAAGTACGCCTCTGGGGTATACATCCTTGGCTGGGGTTCATATATCACTGCAGAAAACAGAACAGAACAGAAAACTCCTGTTAACTATTCAGACAGTTTAAGGAAACAAACAATCCAGAATTTAAAGACATAAAATTGTGAAAAGTACATTTACAAGACGATTTACAAGAGACAGTTCACAAAAAATGAAATTCTGTCATCATTTATTTACCTTTATGTTTTTTCAAACCATAATAATATTCTTGCTTCTGTAGAACACTACGGGGGATTAAGCAGAATGTTAGTGTCTGCCAGCTTCAGTTACTGTCCACTTTTATCATATGGAAAAATGGAGAAATTTCATCATACAGTTTTGGCATGACGTGAGGGTGAGTAAATTTTACATTTCTGGGTACATTGTCCCTCTAAAGGCATGTTTGGTTTTGCTGGTTGAAAGTCTCTTTACATCCTTATAGCAATCCCTAAGTAAAATGGTTTAAATATATATACTTGTTCTGTGGAAGGTGCAAAACCATAAAATGCACGTCCAATCATTGCATTCGGTCCTACTAGCCTTTCAAACTATGTATTACCACAGCACATTATTAGAGGCATGGTTTTGGAGATCGCTCTTAATGGAGGATGGGTTCTTATGTTTTCAAAGCTAGGTTTCTATTGCTAGCCTCTCTGAAATTGCCTACCCTGCCTTTAACTAATGGCAAATTACTTATCTACCTATTCACAGCTTTACCTCATCTACAGTTTTCGGATGTTTCAGGATATGACTACCTCACAATCATGCTTTGTTCTCACACTGAAATCCCAATAATTATCCCATTAAATACATAAATAAACAATTTTTAAACATAAATAAAAATACAGAAAATCCTTTTAGACTTTAGAAAGTGGCCAGTAGGAATTAAAATATTACAACCCGCCACTTTCTTTTCTCAGAACTTTCTGTACCTGGAGCTTTGAAGTTTCCTCAGAAGTGTTAAACCACAGTTAATTAGCATAATAGAAACGTTAACAGAGGAAAGCACACAAATCACAACACACAAACAGGGACAGCCACCAGGGGAAAAAGTTGCAGGTGTAGGCGTAGAAAAACTAGATCTTGCACCCACGTTTCAGCAATATCTCATAGGCTGTAGGTGAATATCAAGACATTAAATATGGATGAAACTTTATTAACACATTGAAAGTTCAAAAGAGAGACTTCTTCCATGTCTCTTTCATGTTGTCGTGTACATCACTAGCATATCGCTTATCAGACCTGACACATATACCTCTCACAATGCAGCCAATTATTTCTTCACCCTCGGAGAAACATGCTGCAATGTTGATGCTAAAACAGACAAAGACTCCCAGGCTGGCTTTGAAGAGCGCTTACGTTTTCCTGTCAGGAGGACCTAAATTAGCAGCTGTATCCCTAACTTCAGATGAGTGTTCTAGCGGAAAGAAATATTCCACACCTACGTATTTTTGATTTGATTTTTTGATTTGTGTTCTTTGATAGTGCGTGCTTCACTTTAGAGTCAAATTCACTTTCAAAATAAAAACCACTGCTCACCACTGTCCCTTGCCTCCTAGTTCCTCCTTAACCTTCCTGTATCACCAAAGGTGCAAAGAGTGAAATACATAATACGTAAAAAATTTACTTCAAAGATCGCTTGAAATCCATGGAATGACAAAAGACACTGACAGTAAATTAGGGCCGTATAATATGTTTGCATAATATTCCCTCAGGGGCCCAATGTGGATTGGTTTCCAAAGCAAGACTATCAATGAGGCATCTTTGGAATGAAACCCCTTAAACTTTCATCTTCTGTACTGAAAATGTCACTTTTTTCTCAGTGGAACAAGTTGTGTAAGAGTTTATTTATTTTTGACTATCCAAAACATGTTTCTTTAAAAAGCTGTCTTCATTAGCTGATTTGTTCAAGTTGTGAGATATCAGTGGAACCCCAGGAGGTCTAAGTACATCTAAGAGGCATTCTCTGTCTTCTCATCTCCCTTTGTTGCCCTGCTGGCTTTTGATGACACTAACATCACACATACTGTTTATATTCAGGGAGCACATAGTGGCAGTCATGTCTCGGTACAAACAGGTGTCTTGCAATTTATCTTTTCTTAGACCTCCAGCTATACAAATACATAGTGGATTGGGACTTCATGAAACAATATTTATGTCTTTCAGTTTTCTGTCTGGGATAAAGATGATGTTTGGGATGACTGAGTGCATTTCTATCATAGCAACAGACTAGTTTAATTGTGATTTATACATTAAATAGAACAGTTTCTTGCTTTAGGTTGTTATAAATATGACTCAGAGATACAAAAATACATGAAAATATTGTCCTGTATTTTGCCTCACACAACATGAAACCTTCGGTAACAGGTTTAGACAAAATGTAAAACTTACGGGCACTTAAAATGCACACATTGGGGAGTGTGAATTAATGCCCTGCTGAGGAATTTAAGAACAAGCAGGTCTTACTCATGACAATGTTTGGGATTAATTTAAAATGACAGTAAATATGCATGATTTTGTAGGGAATCACAAACTCAGATGCATATCTACGTTTATCCCACAGCACTTGTATAAGAATGTTCTGTTTATTTAAAGAACATTCTTTAAATGAACAGTCTTATTTAATGGCAAAACTGAAGAAAGTAATACAAATAATGATTACAATTTGATTACACAATTAAGTCTATTTAATGGGACTAATAAGATATTTTGCATTGAGGAAGTTATTTTAATGACAATTATGCACACCCTGCAATTCCCATTAATATAATGACAAAAACTGAGTACTGTAATGAATTAAAAATTAGGATTTATAAAATAAGATATAAAGTATTTATCCTTGTAATATTTGTTGTCGTGCAAACTAATTTACTTAATAAATATTTAAAAAATATATTGTATTAACCATTTTCACAGTTTAATATGTTCTGGTTGGGAGGGGGGGGGGCAGATAATTGTCATGAAATAATACAATACTAAATATTATGGAGCAATAATGGTGCACCCATTTATATCCAATACTTCATGTGTCCCATCACACATTAAAACCTTTTGTAGGTCTTTAACATATATGAAATCTAGATTTCTAACAAAGTAATGTATATATGTGAAAAGTCAAAAGTAGAGACAGGTGAGAGAAATCTTTGACTCAGTTTGGATTTGGGGAGCTTCATGAGGATTCTCCTGTCAGCCCAGTGAGCATGAAAAATACATTTTGTGATAACAAAGACCTGAGCTCATACGTATAGTAACTTTATTCACTTTCATGTTTCTTTGTCAGAGAATTCCTGTTCTCAGCTGTGAATAACTGACATTATATATGAAGAATTGAGGTCATATACTGGGAACAACATGGCCCTATTGTTTCTGAAGATATGAACTCTCAACTGAATAATGTAAGACAAAATTAGCCAAAATCTGGTCTGATGAAGACTGAATATATGACTATACCCACCTCTGATAGCACGCCAGGAATCTTATTGGTGTGGACCATGCCTGCACATGATGATTCACAGGATGATTCAAGAATCTCAGGAGAGTTAGTTACAGACTGTATCACAGACCTTCTCTCCAGCGACCCGTCACAAGCATACCCAGAATATCAAGAGAAATAGCACAGATGATTGCAGGAGATTGCAGCGTGCCTCCTTTGATGGTTTGGAAGCAATGGCTCTAAACCATTTCAGTTTTGCATTGGCAAGTATTTTCCATTGCTTTTGTCCTCTGAAAACTTCTTAGTTCATAGAATGTGGGCGTATATTTATACATAGCTTCTAGATGTAAACATATATTAAAGCAGTATCACAAAAGAAAGCTTTTATTCAACAGTTCTACAAACAAGAACATTTTTTTGACAAATATGAGTATGTTTTAGACAAAGTTCTAAAAATTGTAATGGATTTCTGCTTCAGCAGTTAGAATTGTTCCTACAGCATCTTACTGAGATGGTCAAAAAACTTAAAAAAATTTTTAAAACACTCATCAAACCACCAATACTAATTCATTCATTCTTTCTTTTAATGTCACTGTCTTAGTTGCAGTGACATTAGACCAGTGTTTCTGAACCAGGAGGTTGGGGCCTCGAGATGACTTAAAATTCTTCACAACAAGACAAAACAAGTATTTAAATAAGCTGAAACAACTGAAAGATGTTTGGTTATTTTACAACAAATATACATCTTTCTAATTATGCCATGCACTAGACTATTTTATTGGGTAGAAATTATGAGTAGGTGGGGCTTCAAGTATTGTTGTGGACAATGACTCATAATCAGAAACACAAATTACATAAATTTATAAAGCGAGGGAAATTAAAGATCATTAATGTGGTTCCACTTTGGAATCAAAGACAGCCAACAAGGGACAACATAAACACAAACAGTTAATTAATTCTGTATAGAGAATTTATCATTCTAATTCTAATTTATATAAGAGTGCCCACACGTTTACAATATCCATCATTTTGTATGTATATATATTTGATATATTTGTAATAATGTTTAGCCACATTAATTGTTTGTGGGAATACCCAAATGTACATTTACTTTTTTCTTTTTTTTTTTTTGCTTTCAGAGAGCAAAACAATACACATGTTAAATTTATGCAGTAGCCATCTTTGTTGTGAAGGAACTCAATTGGATAACTGCTATATAAATGTGGTAAAAATCTCTTTTAATGATACAATACACCATCTGGCTAATATTCTCTTGGTTCTTAGAGAGATACACAAGTACAAAAGTAACAACCAACAAACTAATTATTTTCCCAAAGTGCTCAACATAAACAAAAACATGTCAAAACATAGACGTTAGCCTGCAGAGTTTTTTTTTTTTTTGCATTTATACTGTGGATCAGTAGCTTATAAATTGTCTTTTAAAGTACAGATCAAAACAGAAATTTGTCTTTCACACTGTCAGTCTCACACTTTAAATTTCAATCATATTTTAATGTGTGATCCACACTTTAACCATATTTTGTTTCTGATTAATACATCCTAACATCCATTAAAATAGATCAATACTATACATCATGTGACTAAACTATTTATAGATTTAGTTCTGACAGAACCTCTTTAGGAGTGTTCTGTCAGCTTGCTTGAGGATTTTGACTTTTTATACTTCATATAGACAGTCAATTTGTCAATTATACATCAGGGTCAAGCAACAGTTTTCGAGAGAATTCTGTTGTTTTACAGATGGATGAGATGTCTGGGCTAGGTACATATGAACCTGTAAGCAGAGAAAAAGAGAAAGTATTGAATATTTTTCCTTAGCTCATGGTAATTAATCTTTCTACAGAGAACTGATTTATGTATATAAACTATATGGTGTTTACATACCTAAAACAGCTCTTGTGGTAGATGGATCTATACCTGAATGATATATGACTTGTTAAAACAGGAATCAATAAATGCTGATAAATAAACATACAGCTGAATATAGGCAACAAAAATTAAATATTAAACAATTCAGTCAATCTTGGATCTCAGAAGTCTAAGACACCGGCATCATTTTCAATGTTCCATTTTCCACCATATGGAGTAATTGATAGAGTGTTGTATGAGATTAGGACCACAGGGAAGAGTTGACAGTCAAATAAAATATCTGACAGCTTGTCTCATTTCATTTTCCTTTCTGTTTTATTTGGTGTAATGAGAATTCCAAAATTCAGACTAGACTGAAGTAATCATTTTTTTTTGCCACTGGTGGATGGTGCACATTTGGCTATATTTTGTCTCCACAACAAACACTGCTTGTCCTTTTTTTCTTAAACAAAAACAAGTCACTCAAAATCAATTAGGCACGCAAACCTGAGGAAAAACAAACATTTTTTATGACACAATCAGCCATGTGCAAAACAAACAATTTTGGAATCAAGGCCTAGTTTTAGGCAGTAGAATGTTTTTTCAATTTCTCTTTCTCTCTGTCTATCTGTTTTTGAGGAAAAAAGGGAATGAGGATTGGAGTCCAAGTTGGTGCATTGCATGGGTTTTCAGTGCAGTACTTTTATGTGCATAATTAGCAGATGTAAGGGCAGCATTTCAGGAGAAGGTCAGGCAGATGGGGAAGGTCAAGCAGATGAGGAGGACAGCCAGCAAACCAATGTACAACACAAATCTGGCCACACTTTGAATCCAGGAGGTGATTACAGAGAGAAAATTCACAGGTCACTAATTTGCAGCAGCCATAGTGAAGCAGTGCAGTAAATAGTAGTCTATGCTACAAATGTTCAGTTTAAGCAATAACAAAGCCTATAAATAAACTGTGTATAAAATGGCATAAAGAATATTTCTAAATCATTTTATATAACAATTTGTTCCAGTCCTCAAATCTGATTGTTTTCCAAGAGGTACAGGACCAGAACAGGATGCTTTACAGTTCATTCTGCCATGTTGAAATGATACGGCTGACGTCACGGCAGATGGAGGCAATCACACATGTTCAGTCATGCTCTCTCCCTCCCTCTCACTCACACATACAGTGACTTCTCAGAAACAGGCCAAGCTATCGTGGCTGATTCTAACATGACATTTTTGAATTCATAAGAGAGGATTTTGTGGGAGATCCTAAATCTGTTGTGCAAGTGGTTCAAGGAGGTTTTAAATCAGGTTCAGCCATGATTAATGATCGTCTGTTTGGATATGACTGATATATTGAATTTTTTCTTCATTACTTATGACTCAAGATAAAACAGATTAAAAAAACATCCAATCCTATCCAAGAAAGACATTCCTATTGAATATTTTGATAAATTAGGAATTAATTTATTATATATATATATATATGTATATATATAAATATTGTATTAGGTTATTAGGTAAAGCTTGCTTTGCTTAAGGCCGTTTGATTTCACACACTCTGTACTGAGTTTGCCACTTACGACTGCCTGCTAGTGCATCTGGAAATCAGGACATCATGAATATTTCCATCTCTTTATGCAATGAAAAAAATGTGGATGAGGTAAAGTGATATTTGCCTGCACAGAAATCCCAGGAGATTCTTGCTTGGTTGTAATGCCTGTAAAACATTCCTTTCAACAGAACAGGGTCCCGGGAGATGTTAAGATATAAACTTTCCTCTGTTCCAGCAAATGTTTCCTTTTGGTGAGTTGAATGTATTTATATCCCTTTGCATCAAATGTCTGCTATAAATTCACTATTGCCTTTTCAGCCTGCCGATGCATTTCACATTAAAGAACAGAAATTCATGATCCGCATAAAAGGTAAGGAATGACACCGTTTTGTAAGGTGAATTTTTGCATTTTCCTGATGCACTTACTTTACCTTTTACATACATTATATTAAGATGTATTCATCTGTTTAATGGTGTCACAGCCACTTGTGACCTTTACATGTCATTTGAAAGACGTGACTGAATTTCCTTGTCACTCATCTTTGTACGTAATGTGAATACGATTATTGAATGTTAATGTTTTGGGTGTGTCTAAGCACTATATTGTGGCCCAGATGGTAACAAATCAAAGAAATCAGATACTCTGAAATTGTGCCTCAGGCTGCAGAACTGTCACAATGATAATTCATTTCTCTAAGTGACCTTGTTATGACCTCATGTTATGAATCATGAGAAGGATTTGGGGTACTACTTTAAAATACTAAAATGCAAAGCTGTCTACCTTGACAGAAATCAGCTATGTGTTCTTAATGCATACAGACTGTATCTCTCTTTATTTTCAATATGAGTGTGTGTGTGTGCATACATGTACATCTATCTTTGTGACAACCAGTGTGACCAGTTAGAGTTAGACCATCAAAATAAGGTCAAAGAGAGTAAAGCAAAGACATTTTGCATTGCTTTAACACCACATCTCTATGTACTGTAGAGGTTTTATAAATACATTGCTGAAGTACACTGCATCTGGAATAATTTAATCAATGTAATTATTGCATTTTATTTATTATTTTTTAAATGATACGTTTTACAGTTATAAGTGTGATGACTGCAGTTAATGAATATTAAATACAGTTGTTCATATGGGGTGACACTGACTGTATACTACAGATTTTTTAAGGTTAGTGAGCTATACCCAGCTAAATGTCAATCAAAATGTCCAGTTTTTTAGATGTTGTGTTAACATTATTAACATCTTATTTATGCCTCTCTAAATACACATTCTGTTTGGTGGTGCCATTGTAGCTCAAATATCTTTTTGTTTGCACTCCCTCTCTCCCTTTTCTACACATTCACCCTTTTCTCCAGAAGATGCCAATCAATCATTTTACCATTACACCAGTCTATCTCAGTGTTCAATATTCCAGTGGACCATGCAGGAGCAGCCGAGTCTCTTATTGTCTCACTCGCTACGTGTCCGGAGTCCTTTGACACAAAAGCAGAACTTTGCTTCCATTGTGGTAAAGACTAATAACAGGACAAACATAGTATGTTCTTTTTTCAAACAAGATACACAAAACAGCTTTTTTACAACAAAATTTGGCTGATTTTTTTGTTATTCTGCAATTTTACTGTCGTTGCATGCTACATTTAAAGAAATTTATCAAATGCCTTAAATTAGCTGTCTTTTTAATTGACTGTCTTTAAATAAATTTCCTTATACTGTATGCCATTAAAATAAACTGTATGTGCTAGCGAATGAGAAAGCTCCACTGCAAATATCTGGTCTCTAAGCTATTTATCACAGCGAGCAAGTCTTAGTACAGTCGAACGAGTTAGCCCCCTCTTCTAAGATCAATGTTTGTTTGTTTTTTTAATATTTTAAGCATGACCCCCCGAATGCCCGATGAACTCAAGATTAATTTCAGTAGCATATGTTCCTTGCAAACATTACAGTTTGTGACATATGCCACTGGTGAATCGCCCTGATGGTTAAAGTATTTATCCAGAGGCCTTCAGGCTCTGTGACTCTTTCAGCAGAATTAAAGGAACTTTATGTCCACAAAACAAATGGAGGCTTCACACGGTGACTCCCATGAAAGATGGCAGCTCCAAAGGCATATTTCTTCTAGACCGAACATGGTGGATGATGAATGTTAGACGGCTGCGGCTCCTGAGCACGTTCTTCCTGCACAACCATGGAGATTTTCAGCCGATACTCATCTCAGCCAAAGGGCTGCTATGTCCATCCACGCAGGATAAAGATTCTCATCCTCACACCGCCTTTGTGTGTCACCTCTGGGCTCAGGGTAATCCAAAGACAAAGACACCAGACTGCTACCAGCGTCTTCTGCTGTGCTGTGCAAACAGAGCAGGATATCAAAACAATAAAAGTTTTTTCTTCCAATATATTTCAGATGACCTTGCTTTGTTATGAAAATCGACAGCACACGTTTACGTCATACCATAATTCACACACTCAAATTTGACTCAGAAATTGGAAATTAGCTACGCAGTTGTGCAGATAATAGCAGTGCTGAACAAGGAAAATGCAATGACATTTACAAAGTGGTTGTTTTTAATAAACTCAAAGTGTGTTTTCTTTAGTTGTCTTTTGCAGTTCTGAAAAAATCAGGTACTTTTGTTTTATTTTTATTTGGTAACATCATAAATGTCAATGTTTAAAAGTAATGGCTGCACTAGGCTAGCACGTGATGGAAATAGAGGACAGTGACATTAAAAGCAATGATTTTAAAATATATTTACCTCTGTCTTTATGCCAAATTAAAAGGCAAATATTAAAAAACAAGAATTGTTAAAAACACTTCAAAATCTTGAAATAACATCTTTTCAGTAGACAATAAAACCTTCCCTGGTTTTCAGAACTGAAGATTAATACATTGTATTGTTATAGAACTCTGTAGACCTTGGTGCTGAGTTTTATTCCAAAGGGATCTGCAGGCAATGACATGGAATCAGAGGCCCCCTGCTCATGTTGTCATGACAACTCAGAAAGGTCGACAGGGAATGGGTTTGCTCTTCGTGCTGTACTTCTGAAAGCAAGACAAATAGATTTAAGATTCCTTGACCTGATAAACTTCCTCTAACAATGCAAACTATCTGCTTGAGAGTTTGCCCTGTGACAAGCCTTCTCTGAAATCCTGGTTGTTCACCGAGTTCCTGCTCAGATAATCTTCAATAACTTGACAGGCTGTGGACATGTGAGTTCAATTTAAAAATATAAAACACTATTTTTCTTCAACCTATTTCGAGATAAAAGTTCCTGTACAGTAACGCATTTATATAATTCTAAATGTCACTTAGTGTTTGGCTATATACTGTAGCTATGTAATGTTGCTATGTTGACAAACATATTTTTGCTCTGGTCACATTCACACATTCACTGTTGCAAAGGCATGTCTCACATGCAAAGATCAGGTCATGTGCAGAATGTTTACAGCACCTACATATTCAAACACAGAGTTCTCGTGTTCAGGACAAACACTAGGGGGACACATCCAGATGGCGGTTTTCATGGTAAACTGGGTTATCCCTTGTTCTTCTTACAACACATTAGTCATGTAACAACATGCTGTGGCAATGATCGACCAGTTATGTATGCATTTCATTCAAAGCACACTTCTTCAGAGGACTTTTTTAAATTGCGAACTTCATTATGCTTTTTGAGCATCTTTACATAAATTAAACCTTGGAGAGGCCCTGAGAGCAAACAGGACGCCTTTTGAGATGGCTTTTAAATTTGCCGTTCTTTAGGTGACAAAAAGAAAAACAGTTCAATGGGTCAGCTCTTTGTCTCTTTTGGGACGATCAGGAAAGCAAAAACCTGCCATCGGCAGACAATTTGATCAGCCAACTCGAGCCCAGCTCCCTATTACTGACTGGAAATGGCCCGGGTCCCGGGAGACCCAAGGCTCATTGAGCAGAGGTGGATGCAGTAATTATATCTCAGGCTAACCCTCAAATCACTCCTCATTAGCCTGGGCTAGACCTGTGCTTCCCAATCCCGATATGTCACTATTTGCTCTTAATACTGCCATCCTTGCACTGCCTAATCTATTAATTGCATGTTTTGGTGTTGGGGTTGGCTGGTTTTTAAATGAACGTCAACCTGTCTGTTTTCTGCAGAGATGTAAAAGGTCTGTTGGGATTTGCTTTGGTTCCTATTCCGAGCTGAGCAACGTCATTAGCATAGGCTTTATGTTCTGCCATCCACTATGGCAGGAGCCACACTGATATAACATGAAAGAGGTAATGAGTGGAACATATGTACAGGAGAGGATGGAAGGGTCAGGTGTTTTTCTTGCATGTAGTGCAACAGTGTGAAGCTTTAAATCACATCTGTTCTGTGGATATACAAGACACACCTGCAGTTCCAAAGGCCGGTGAAGAGGTACAGTAAAAAGGTGACCATATTAATCTCAAGGAAGCAGTGTAGTGTTTGGGCTCACATGACCCCATTTGGACATGTTTCTTGCGCTCTAAAACATCAAGATTGATCGCAATGAAAGGATAATAAAGTAGTTTTGCAATCTGTGGTAGGACGCTCATAAACCTCTTTTATATTTACCCATAAAAACAAAATTTAAATCACTGTAGAACCTGGGTTATTATGCATAATCGGTTTAAGATGTTTCTGTTTGTTGACACCTATTTTCTGCAACTGGGAGTTAAAGAGAAATGACTTGTTCAGGAATATAATACGGTATATCTATATTTATCAGTTAAACTTTAAACGTCATCATTAGCACTGTCACACTGTTTGTTTTGATACTAAAAAGTCAGTGCAAGTCAATTTAAATGTAGAGTGTCTGTCTTCTCATCTCGCTCTCAGTACGACTCAATGTATCACACATCAGTCTGAGAGATGCAACCATGCAGTAAGCAGTTGTCACAGCAGTATGTAGGCAACACATCAGAAATGGAGTGTGTTCCACCTAGTCCTGCACACTAGAAAGCATCACATCACACAGTATCACAAAATAATCATATTTCAAGAAAACTTTGCTTTTCTCCCTTGACAACTCCTGCTCTGAGATAACATCTCAGTTTGACATAAAAATATTCATACATCCCACTTTCTCCAGAAGCTGGAGCACAATTTTGCATGCAGGACTTCACTCGGTTCGATAACGTCTATGAATGTTGCCGTGGTTTCTATTAAAGGCTGAAAAATGAATATTTGTCTTGCACAAGGCAAAGCGATTTTCGAAAAGTAAAGCTCCTTGTTAATTTGAGACATTGTGACTCATTTATCTGCTCAAAGTTGGTTTACAGAATATCAACGCTTAAAAAGTACCATCAAGTGCTCTTCTGAGAACTTCTGCTGACCTCATACAACTTTCCATTTCTGTCTGTTTTTGGTTGAGAGAGAAGATGAAGTCAAGGTCAAATATTTCACTTTCATTGTTTTATTTCATACACAAATAAATGATACATGACCTCTGGGTTCTTTTGCTCTCTGAGCTGTGTCCATCCAGAAAGATGAAGACCTGATTAACTGATTCCTCTGCACAGATCAATACAAAGCATGTCCTGCTCTTCATAACACAAGGAAAAATCATCCCTCAGAGATGATTCCTAGATGCAGAATGTCTTCCTAGCTCACTTTCTCTTTCTCCCTTCCCGTCTATCGTTCTCCATCATCTTATCCTGTGTGGAGTATAAACCACTTTCTTGCCCCAAACTGCAATTAGTGTAGACATGTGTCTGGGCAGCTGTGGAGAGCAGTCAGAGTCCCAGCTGTGCTGATGGGACAGCAGGTGTCCTCCTGGCCTCGGTGAATTATTCAGAGCGCCAGCGCCGTGAGGGCAACCCTGCACGTTGTCTCAAAGGACCACAATTTTTCAAAGTGATAATATTGAATTGCATCTAGCTGCGGTACAGGAGAACATACTGTACTCTCTTGTGTAAAATGAGTCAATCGCCAGTTCCTCGCAGAAGAACATGGGAAATCTATTGGACAAGAACGTTATTGATGTTTTATTCATAGCAGAACAGTCTGGTGTCACTCGCTAATCTCAGTCCAGACGTAATGAAGTAGCCGGAATGTGGGAATTGTGATGAGCAGATGGCAGGCAGAGACAGCAGAAGCACTGATGTGCGACAATATAGTGCCAAATGAACGACTTAAATGAATGCTAATGTAGTTGTTTTAAATTATGTTTACCTTGCAGCAGAGGGTCGTACAAATGCTATGAATTTCTATTAAGGCAAATTACATTAAAATTAGAAAAATATATTTAAAATGTAGAAACAGTGTAACTATGGAGCAGCCTCTGTAACTACAATGAGGAAAGTAAATATAACGTACTTACTATGCACCTGTCCAATAAGAAAGTAAAATCATGACAGTGTTTTTCGATTTTTTCTTCTAGACAGCATGAGATTGAACAGAGAGCAAAAAAAAAGCTTTTGCTTAAACAACAGTTTGCCCAAAAACAAAAATTATGCTTAATTACCCTCGAAAAAGACATTATCTTAGCTATACAATCTACATTAATTTTCTAGTTTTACAATTTTATAGTTTCACTGTATGTCAACAGTTGTATGTCTCAGTTGTATCCGTTTCTCCTAAGCAATTTTAGGAGAACCATCGTCAAGTTTACATTTACAATTTGCAAGCAACTTCCAGTGCATTCAAGGTATACAATTTATCAGTTTATGTGCTCCCTAACAACTGAACACACAATCTTTGTGCTGCTAATGCAATGCTCTACCAATGGGCCTACAGGAACTCTTGTAACTCTTTTCTCAGGAACTCTTATCAACTCAAGTTGATAATTAAATATCTGAAAACTCCATAAAATCTTTTTACAAGACAACAACATCACACACACACACACACATACACACACACACTAACTGGACAAATATAACAAACAAGACAAGGGCATGGACTGAAGTTAATCATACAGTTTGTACAACCACTACAATCATACCAGTGCGCCACAGTTAAGGGATATTGGTCCCAAAAAAAGAAATCTTTTGTGCATTTGTGCTAGAAAAATGAGGTATTCTCATAACTATTCCTTCCATATTAATGCAAACCTCAAGGGTTCCACAGAGACTCTGCATGAATGTGTGAGTTGAGTTTCCTATTGCCCTTCAGTTTAAGTGCCATGAATGAACAGTGTTTTAATGAGACAACTGTGTTGGGGTCAGGTGCTTATAGCATTTTACTTTCAAGAGGCTTTCATTTGTTAGTTCATTTTCACATAATGGATATTCTATCGAAGGGTCATTGACAGTGCTTGTTATTTATAAACCTGAAAATTAAACAGTCCCACAAGTTTGTGTTCTTTGTTACTATGGTAACAGTAGGTCTAACCAGAGAGAATGTATGTGGGTGAGTAATATTATGTGACATATACATGCGGTACTGCATTTATTTGCATTAAGAAATTAAACAGAATATATTATGGGCAATATTACATGCTATTTACAATATGTACAAACAATGTATGAACAATTAACATATGCAGACTAGGTTAATGATATGTGTGTAAAATATATTCTGCACTGTAAAGTTGTAAATCATTTGTTTACACAATGTATAGATAGAAATTCTTGACAGAAATCCTTCATGGTTATAAATAAGGCTAGAAAGGAAATCCATACCTGTTTTCCCAAGCCTACCTGTTTTCATGTTTTTTTTTTTACCTGTTTTCCAACTTTATACTTCTAAACTTTAAAAGTTCAATGCAGTCTTTTTGAATGAAAACTATTTGCTAGATAACATGGCCATAGCCATTTAAAACTAGATAGGTATGTTTTCTAAAGAAAATATAAGTGGTTGCCAGTACAAAACTCACCATCACAATATTGGAATTCTGCTCTGTACTGTCCTGCAAGTCAAAAAACACCCCCATCTCTTTATGATACTCCATCCTAGATATGGCCAGGACCCTCAGGGGCCTCCACAGGTGTGGAGGTGTGGGGCCTTTGAGACACTACATTTGGCCTAACCACTCTATGCCATATCAGAGTTCACCCCTGTGTGTCTATAATATTCTGGTGCTGAAATGTGACTGAGGTCCCACATGAGCTTTAGTACACCACCCTAAGTCAAAAGAACCTAGCCCCCTATGTCTGTATGATATTATAGAGCAGAGATATGGCTAGAGCCCCCAGGGGCCTCACAAAAGGGCCTCAATACATAGCCCCAGGTAAAAGATCTCAATGTCACTATGATATACTGATGCCATAAGGCTGAGCTTTTTGTCAAAGAAAGAAGTCAAAGAAACACACCCCCAGGTATTCAAGGCTAAGATATGATCATCTGACTCTCTCTCAGTGCAAGTCTATTGTTTGTTTGTTTTTAGTGAGCATTTATTCTTCTGTCATGGCACACCTGTCTTTAAGATGAATGATTTGAGGTACAAGTGATATAATGAGGAATGTTAATAGCGAGCCTTTGCATTAACTACAAATATAGAATTAGAAGTCTATTATAATCTTTCCAAATCAAAAAGCAATAATGAAAGAAGGCATTACAGTTATAATAACAATTTAACATTTATTTATTTTCCTGTATAATTAGTAGACAATAATGAAATGTGAAAGGTAATTTGATATGAGGCAGTAGTTAATGTTTGAAGCTGGATTATTGCAGGTGGAGATGGGGAATGGATACTGAATGGATAAACTGATCTTGGTATGCAAGTATAAATCTAAAAAAACAAGATGTGAGAGGATTTCTCTCAGCCTTTAGTAAAGCATAACCAACCTTGAGCCTCACTCACCAAGGACAGCAGTCATAAAAGTGCAAGACATGTCCAGTGGATAGACAGGCAGTACTGAAACATTCTAGGCTGAAAGACAAGATGAGTGCTAAAAATGTCAGTTTGCCTGTTACATTGTTTGTCTGAACTATTTTTACAATGCATGATATGGAAGACTAAGCTGGGCGTCCTACACCTGTTTTCTGAATCATTCACCCACACTATAAGCCATTCAGTGTTCTTCACTACTCACTGCACCCAGTGCCAGTTACTCAGCATGTTTTACTCTTTAAACAAATGGGCAATAAATGCCTCTCCTTTTATTCTGTGTGCTTGCTTTCATTCCCTCCTTCTATACATGCTTTAAATTTGCGTTTTAATATGTTCCATGCTGCTGTAAAATACCTGCAAGGGCAAATGTGACAAATTAAATTAGGAACTATGATGAATGAACCTCAGAGGCAGATACATGGAAAAATCTTTCAGAGAATAAAACGCTGTGGCTTTTTTGTACTTCATTCGTTCCACCTTCTGAGCAAACACATCGTCTGTTTTTATTACTGTCTGCTATTGTTTTGGTATGTTTGGAAGAAGTTACTTTGTCACAGGCATGTCAACAGTGTTTGTGAGTGACAAAGTGGAGGCAGAGGTTACCAATCTGACAAATGACAAAGTTCAACAGGGTGGTCAACTTGTAAATGTGACCTGTGATGTTTCTGCCCTTTCTGCTAGTCCAAGCCTGTCGAAGGTTGGACATGATTTATTTGGTTCTGGGGGGACAAAAATCTGCCTAGATAACTGTCACTGTCTCTGAGAATGAATGCCTGCAGATGAAGCGAAGCTATGACGGGCGATGGACTCTTCAGACTGGGTTCACCAGTCGCCTAGTCAGCCTGAAACGCCCGGAGCCTCGCCGTTACAACTGCTGGATCTGACAAAGTGGTGGATGGTAAGGAGGTAAGGATGCTGATCAAATGCTTCAGGCTCAGGTTGATGCCCTTTCAAGGGTGTAAAAAAACAAAACAAAAAAGTTCAGCTTACAAGCTCTGACAAAATACATAAAATAATCTTTTCGGAGAGTTTTATGAAAAATGTTGTGCATTTTGAACTACACATTCTTTCATTATTATCTTAAACATTTGCCAAATTTCAAAATTCACCCAACAAAGATTTACGTGGGGATTTACGTATATGCTAATTTGATACTTTATTTGAAAATCTAATAATTTCATACAAATCTATAAAAACATTCTTTCTCTTACAAGACAACAAATCAAGTGACTGCATCATGCACTGCACAGATTGTCATCCAATCAAATGCTTTTTAGAATAAGAATGGCCCTCACCCAGTACCACAGGCTAGTAGTTTCAAGGGCTTTTACTCAACTCATCCAAACTTCCGGTTTCAATAGGAAATGCATTTGGACAGTAAAAATCTGCACCTGCCAAGCAATTTCATAGGGTCTTTAAAATAAGTATAGACTACTATCTAAATCGAACCACCATTATCATGAATTTAGGAGTCAGCATTTATAAATAGACCTTAGCGGAGCTTTACAAAATTTGATGTTTTCTTCTAAAAATGAGTTTAGAGGCAAGCACATTCAAGCATGATTTGAGGTTTTCAAGAGGCGGGTCAATGGTTTACCATGGTAAATCTCAAGCATGACTGCTCCTCTAGCATGGCCTTCATTCTCAGGCTACAGTCGGCTTTGGGCAGAAAATTAATTCTTGGCCAGCCTTTTTCGGGGGATGAAAGAGGATCTATCTGAGACTGCCAAGTCAGGCTGACTGCAGTCTTCCGCCCAACACAATAAGTGTTTAAGCTGACATAAGCCATTACCTCCCTTTACCACTCCAATGTGCACCAAGCCATAAGGGATTGTGTCATCTACTGTTTTGACAACTGGCACCAGAACTGTCTTGTTTTCCAATGATATTTTTGTTGTTCCTCATTGGCTCATCATAGCCTTGGCATGTTGTGTCATCAAAAAGAACATTTACAGTAAGCCTGTGGGATTTCACCCCAGCTAAAAGCAAGACTCATTAAGCACATGATTCAGCTAAAAGAAAATGTTTATTGGCCTCTTTGTACCTCTGTATCTTCATCGGCTGTCAAAAAAATGACAGCAACATACTGCAAAATGGGGCTTTTTTGCCAAACCTGAAACAAGCAAAATTGAGTCTTGACCTAGAGAAGACTGCGTTTTAAGGTCCTGAACTTCTGCTGTGGCTGTTTTTCATACTAACAGCCATGCGCAATGCTATTGGCAGTAAGCATTTTGAACTGGTAGAGGGTGAGTTATCAAGAAAGGTTGTCAAGTCCCCAATTATAAAGAAATGCATTGATCTTACGATGGAAAGGATTCAATAGTTTCCTCTTGTTATGACCTCTTAAAAAAACCTGAAATCATTACTAGATTGAGAATTTAGTCAAGACAAAAAGGGGCTATGTTGGTGTGAAATTGGTGTGTGCCTGCTGTGTATTGATTGGGCCATATTGATTTCAGTGTCTAATTTACAGCTTATATAAGCATCTCTGGCTCTGTTTACACTTTGTGTTAAGCTCTGTCTCAGGTGATCCGATCACAAGTGTTTATACTCAGTAGTAAATGTATCTCAAATGCATCTAGTATAACCACTTGTGATTGGTCTGATTTTGGTTCTTATATAAGTCTTAATATAAGACTAATGGCAATGGAGGTTTACTATTTTGCTCCTCCACAGCAACAGCTGAAAAAATACTCTAACAAAGTTATCCATTTTCGATCTTAATACAAGAAGTAAATGGGTTTTTGTAAACAAGGCTACAAAAGACTGTAAAGTTGACTGCAAATTTGCTAATGTAAACTGTATGCATACTGAAAAGCTATTTTTCAGAATACACTTATACATTTATCAAAAACAACAAGTTTACATCACGCTATACATACAGTATGTATACACTATGTGCATTCCCTGGGAATTGAAGCAATGACCTTAACATTGTCCAAGCCAAACACAGAGAAGAAAGTTGCATTGGATTCCAAAAGGTCATATTAGTTTACCTACTGCTCTGGTCCACTCATAAACTCCTCTGGGAGTTGTTGTTAATATGTTGTTCCCTGAGGGCCAGTTTTTATGATTCTGCATTTTTTAATGGCTCAGTATGCCCCTCCCTTGTAGTCCTGTGGCTATTCACTTTATGCAAATTCTCCCCAAACTAAAATCCAATGGACTATGTCAGTGAGGTAAATCAAGCGGCAGTTTTTATCCCGCTGTCATTACAGATGTGGCAGATGTATAACGAGCCATTAGAATGATAAATTTGATGTGATGTCTCAACACCATTACACAAGCATTATCTTACTGGTGCGATGGTGCTGGTGCAGAAAGACTTTTCTGAAACAAAAACAGTGAGACTGTGAGACACACAAAGGACCCGGGGGTGTAAAGAATAGATGACATGTTGTCAAAAGACAGAAACAAATACATCTGATGGTATGATGCCTCTCTAGTACATACAGTACACACGTATACACTGTATATGTGTATACTATGTTTATTTATTCTGTAGATCTTAGTGATATGTGGTGAGCTCATTTTCAAAGAGCGCAATAAAAAAAAATGCCTAAACTACTGTATAAACCACAAATACATAATCCATAGGAAACGCTAAAGTAAATGACATGCATCACACAAGCAAAGGAAAGTCAGATATTTAGAAAATTTCGAAGACACAGCAACAAGCTCTTTGGAATGAAAGTCATTTCAACGCACCATTAAGCTTCCTTCATTTATACTGCAATTTGGTTCCAAATTTTAATCTCTTTAGTCTAATCTCAGATTATTGACCTGTATAATTTGTATCAAAGATAAATACATGATTAGCTGTTCAAAATGATTGTTGCTGTGATTCATTATATAAAGAATCTTATAAAATCGTATAAAATTACTTCTCATTGTGATAGATTTATTAAAAATGCCTCTCATTTTTATGGCTCTATAAAAATCATGTTTAATTACTATCAATGGAATGATGTTAAGGAAATATATGCTTTTTTCGTTCCTCAAAAGAAACTTGTATAATGATTGGAGATTGTTTGTTTGACTAATACACACCACCCTGTAAACCATGGGTATTACACCAATGAGCACAGTATATCATTAGTATATAATGCTACTTCTAGCCCTATTTATCCATAGAGTTGAATAACAAAACACACTACATTGTATACACATTTGACTAAACCTTCACTGAATTACTGAATGGAAATTCAATTAGCAAGCACCGTGCTCACAAGCACATTTGCAGAAGATGGACGCAAATTGTTAGACAATTTGAGGAACCAGCAATTACACACTTGTCTGTAAAAATACAGAAAATTGTATTTTGTCTTCTTACAGCTCCACTGGATTCAGTATCCAAGTAAGGCCAACTGCTTTTTAGAATGAGAAGCCGGTTTTCCCTCAAGGCAAAAAGAAATATTCCCAGTTCACTTCAAATAGCATGTGTAAACGGTTTATGTAATCAAAGCACAAATATTAGTAATATCCTCTCTGTATGCCTCAGGGAAGCGTTTATAGTTCTACAGCGTCAGCACAAGTTTTAATAAAAAATATCTTGTCCCCTTAGTCATCAACTGTTTTCAATACTAAGCACATTTGCCTTTGAGCAATACCTCAGCATCTCCAGTAAATGGCATCAGTTCACAAATGTATTCAGCAAACAATTCATCTGAAGTTAAAATACATCTCATATTTCTGGAAGGGATGGAAAATTGGATTCCATAAGTCTTTTGTTCACTTATGAGGATTTAATTCATTGTTTCGGCATGTCTGAATACATGGCCTACATCAAAAAATAAAAAAATCAGCATGTGCAATCAATAACTTAGAATGCAAACAATGCTTTGGGAACAGGAAATTTAACAATAGATTTTTGTAAAAAAAAAATTTAAATTCAATTTAAAGTCAGATCATTAAATTTAAATCTTTTTTACTGCAGAGTTTAGTTCCAACCCTATTCAAACACATTTTTAACTAGGTCTATTTTAAGATACTAAGTCTATTTAAAGTCATTTTTAATGCAGGATTTTAGTCCAGATGTGATCCCACACCTCCCCACACTGCCCTTAGAAACAATGTCACGAAATAAATCGGCAACCATTAAAATGAATTAAAATCGCATAAAAGGATGTGAAAATCAACAACAAATTAATCTAGCCTAATCTATCCATTTTGACCTTTACACCAGTTAAAGTTTAATATGCCTATTAAAGTTTGTTCAGAAACACTCAAAATATCCTTAACATAATATACCTAATTGTTTCCACCTAATGGCATGTAATATCAATGCATTAATGAGGACTCTGATGTCTGGCTGAATTTGTTGGCAGAGAAGAGGCTCAACACGCACACGCACACGCACAAACATTGTACCCCAAGCATGTACCCCAAAAGGCTACTGATTGGTTGCCTGGCCTTCCCTTTAGGATTTTTATTTTTAAAATATTAGTTTCAAAGTTTTCCTTTCATCCAACTTCAATTTCAATGTTTAAAACACCACCTTTGATTTTTCTAGGAACCAGGGGCGCAGCACACTGGCAAACACTGTTTCAGTAGATCTATAAAGCCAGTTTCCCCAGGTTCACACAGGTGGCCTATCACAGAAACCACATGCATAGGTCCCAGCCAGACAATATAATGTATATAATAAAAAAATATTTGCTTAAAAGTGTACAGTTCCATCATTTTCTAAAAATAAGTGTCACTTGGTTTCATTTGTACATATATGTACATAACATTCATACACTAAGTATGGTTTAAGTGTCCAGTACTTTCTGTGGCCATTGTAATGTGACTCCTTAGCTGCACTTCAGATATACGTACACACAAACATAAAGGTTATAGCAATGGTTGCTGAGAGTGTTTTAGGCTGAGATCATAATAGTGCCCCATTCATCTTTATGAAGTCTAAATGGGTCTGGAACAAGACTTTGGCAAAGCTATCAAAATTTATAGTGAACACAAAAACTGTCTGAGGTCTCAACAACATTCAGCTGTTAATACTGAAAAGAAACTTGCAACCCTTTTTATAATGATGTGCTCAACCAAAAACATCCCACTAAGATCACTGCATCCCATTACAGGACCAAATTCAAATGCAAATTAAACTCTTGATGTGCTAGATATACCATATTATAGATATTACGATCAAATGGTCGTGTTTGAAAAACTATTAAAATATAAATACTACAATGAATTTGTAGCATGCACATACTGGGGTCAAAATTCCTAATATTCTTACACATCACTAGTCTGATCAAAGATTAGCTTTGGATCATGACCCATGTGGTGGCACCCCAACACCCACCAAATAGTCAAATAAGACTCCAACATAATTGAAGTGATAAGACAATGAGAACAGAAGACAAAAGTAGTGAAATTATATTACCACAAGGAGGAAAACAATAGGAATTCAGAGATGAGACTCTGAATTCCTATAGCATAGTCTGCTACCACACCAACGGCCAGCAAACCTGCTCAACTCATGAAACAGGCTTTATATTGTCTTCACAGTTGCTGCCAATCAATCTGATTGGTGCAGAAAACATGGGCATGTCCAGAATAACTGGAGGTTAATCAGGTCTCCAACCTCTCAACACTCACCACTTACTATCACATTTACTACTGCTACTCAGACTGATCTAGGCTCAGGGAAGCATGTAACGTTTACAATGTTCACAAGTTTCAGTATTAGTTATTAGATCCATGGAATGTAAATGTTTTGAGTTAACAGTAACAGTTTCAGCCCCTATCCATCAATATTAACAGATTTTTCTGAGAAGTGCTCCTTCACTATGACTACGCTGAATGACTGCATGCTTTATTCGGCTTGCTGAGTTTTGTGATAGACATGTGCAGTTAAATCGATGGGGAGATAAGCAACCAAATTAATTTATCTGGAGCAGTTCGGGCATGTGCTCAATTTATTCTGAGTGAGTATTTACATGATTTACACATAATTTTAAATTGCTTGCGATACAACCACTGTAGTGGTCCCAGATTGAAGGACAACCTTGAGGTAAACAACAGCAGAATTTCTGAACACACCACAAGTGCATTTACTTCCTCTGACCTTGTTTTTTGTTTTTTTTTTCCAAAACAACTACATTTTGATTATATGTAGCCACAGACTGCATGTAGGTGATAGGCACCTGCAGACACGCGAAAGCCAACATCTTTTCATGTGCGGAGTGGCGTGCAGAGGAATGGCATGGGCGCCGGATAGGATCAAAGGCAGTCGAGTGATTGGCAGAGTTTCCACAGGGCAGTGGCTGATTGAGTCACTCGTACAGTGTGCCAGCGTGATGCATATGCCCCAGCTGGAACCCAGGTAAAATAAGCAATCAAGAGTACAGGCCCCTTGAGAGCCTCAGGGCTGCAAGAAAGAGAGAGTTTATGTGTATGTGTGTGTGTGCTTGGAGGGAAAACAAGCAATTGATTTGGTGTTGCTCTCCTAATGAGGAGACATACACTGGCCGATGCCCATTGTGTCCTTGCTTTAACCTTTACTCTAAATAGTTTATCTACTGCGTGACAGCGTGGTGCGAAGTATGAGGTCCGCACCTGGATGTTCACCCATGTCAAAAGCTCGAGGGTTTGGGTGTGACATAAGGACAGAGGGTCTGACAGGTGCTCGGTGGCACATGCAAGAAATGGACCTTGATGCACAAATGGGAAACTCATGGACAGCTTGTTGTTTCACCATTTCAGAGCAAAACTGGTATGCAAAAGACACAGTTCATCCTTGTGGTTCTGTTAGACCCTCAGATATGCATGGAGTGCCACCTCTTGGCTGTATGTTTTTAAACAGCAGGACCCCAAAATAAAATACTGTAAGTAGAGAGAGAGGTAGAGAGAGAGAGAGAGAGCATAATTTTGCAAACAACCTTGTTTCTCCCAACTAAATAAAGTCTATTTATACTGTCTGAATAATTTTGACCTTTTCCTGAATTGAAGTGTGACTTCCTGCTAAGCCTTCATTCCAAAGAAATAATCACCCTGCATGCTGATGAAGTATACCCCTGGCAGGAAGTTAAAAGTGGTTTCATTCCTTCATGGTACAGTAAGACATGGCTATATCCTAATGTCTCCAATGAGGATGAAATATTAAACCTCTCATTTCAGCATGCTGTACCACACGGAACACTCCAGTGCACTAATGCCCGCGGGATCCATTCATTCAACCAATGAGAGATTCTGTCATTCTGCCCTCATTTAAATAATATTAGAGGATAAATTACTACTATTATGAGCAGAAAGTCTTAATAACATTCTACAATCCAATCACAACTTTGCAGGAACTGTGTTGGCCGAAAGA